>JAWWEE010000105.1:79524231-79722342 GCA_035221455.1 Xenops minutus | reverse complement strand
GGAGGCGGCGTGACCCGCGTCACCTGACGCGCCCGGCCGGGCCGCGGGCACAGCGGCCTGCGCTGCCCTGCCCTGCCCTGCCTTCCCCTGCGCTGCCCTGTCCTGCCCTGCCTTCCCCTGCCTTCCCCTGCGCTGCCCTGTCCTGTCCTGCCCTGCGCTGCCCTGCCCTGCCTTCCCCTGCGCTGCCCTGTCCTGCCCTCCCCTGCCCTGCGCTGCCCTGCCTTCCCCTGCCCTGCCCTGCCCTGCCCTGCCCTGCCCTGCCCGGCCGGGGGCACACTGCCTGCCCCGGAACGCGCTCGGCACCACAGCATCGGCGGGGGCAGGACAGACCGCTGAGGGCATCGGCTCCAGCCACGGACGGGACACCGCCAAGTGCCACGGCCAGTCTTTCCTCAAACGCCTCCAAGGACAGGGACTCCACCACCTCCCGGGCTAGTCCATTCCAATGTCTAATCACGCTTTCTTTCGTATCAGAAATTCTTCCTGATGTCCAACCTAAACCTGTCCTGGTGCAGCTTGAGGCCGTGTTGTCCCACCCTGCTGCAGGTTGCTGGGAGAAGTGGCCGCCGGGCTGCAGCCTCCTTTGAGGCGGCTGTGCAGAGTCATAGGGCCATCCCTGAGCCTCCTCGTCTTGGTCATGTCCTGCAGCCCCCCCTCGCACAGAGCCCAAAGAAGGGCTCTCAGGACTCTCCTGCATCACCCCTACCTGCCATCAGCCTGTGGCATGCTGTGGGCCCCGGGCAGGACCTGTGTGCTGCTCCGCTCACCCATCTGCCATGCCTGCCCCAGGCCCCAGTGGTGCCCGCAGCGCTGCTCACTGCCGGCCCCACTCTGCTCCCATGCCAGCTCTGTCATCGTCGCATGGGCAGGCACAAAGTGTTTAGCCAGGCACTGATGACGGGTGGTAACATATTTGCAGTATGGGTGAGAGAGATGGTTTTAAAAGTAATGACTCGATTAACAAGGAACACTAAAGAAAGCCATGGCAGTGAAACCTTGGAAGAGGATGGGATTTTGACCCCCCTGACAGACCAAGGTGACCATTGCTTCCTCCAGGCCTGCACCACGAAGACAGACCTTCTGCCCCTTATCAGAGGTTTCCAATGCTCTTCTTGCAGTTTTGTACCAGTCTAGGTACCTGGGTGTGTTTGCTAGCCCCTGGCTGTCATCCCACGCTGCCTGTTGTGGTGACTAGCAGCTGAGTTCCTGAATCACCAGCAGAAATTTTTCCTATGTTTTTCTTTTACTGCTTCCCCCTGTGCTGTTCTCCCTCCTTGCGTTCAATGTAATGGTTGGATTTAGTTTTGAAGTCTCCATGTATTTCCTGCAGCTGATTATTTTCCCACCTTTACACTGCATGACAGTCTCCTCATCAGAAGGCCTTCCAGACTACACTAACCCACTGGAGATAAGGGAGGCATACTTTTTGTCCAGTGAGCAAAAAATCCCCCGCTTCTATTCCATATCATGACAAATCTACCCATATGCAATTTTATTGAAATGTCTGCCTTTATTCTCAACTTATCAACCCGCTCTGAAGTTTTGCTTGAACAGATTAATAGTGTACTAAAAGATTATGGGAAAGGTTTCAAAGTTAAATCCCTTACAAGGATTTAGGACTTAGGTTTGGAGTAGGATTATTTTACCAGTCTTGTTTTCAGCATTGTTTCTTGGGACAGCCCTGGGAGGAATTAATCTGCTGAAAACTCCTGATGGAAAGAGGAGGAGAGTTTCCAGGTCTGTAAGGAAGGACAATCTGTCTCACACACCATCTGACCATATCTGTGCAAAAAAAGGGCTGTCAGGTTTCAAGGTCAGCTATGGAAAGTGAGTGTTGTCCAGAAATCTGACTATCTGTATTAGGTTTTCTTTATACAAAGAGCTATGAAACACCACCAGTGAGACAGAGAATAATTTGAATATATTGAAATACTAAATCAAGGTATAGAAACTCAAAAATGAGGACTAGTTACAATGCAGCTCTTCCCACAACTGATGTCAGTGACCTCCTGCCTGACCACAGCAGCTCAGGTTCAAAGCTACATAGACTCCAGGCCCATCACCAGACAGGTTTTTAGAGCAGGGCTGAAGCACTTCTGCCAATCCCTTGGCAATATAATCTGTCATGGACTGTTCGTAAGCCTCAGGACTTGCTCTTCCCCTGTCCCTTTACCACCAGGTTGTTTTCTGTCCCCTCTGCATCTGGCCTTTTTCTTTCCTTTTTTTTTTTTTATCCCCAGGTCATTTGACTTTGAAGCTGGTTGCACATAATGAAACAGTGCCTAGCCTTCAGTCACAGGACTTGTAGTAAGGGCAGGTACATGAGGGGTTGAGTATATGGCATATACAGTGTTAGATGTGACTGGACTTTGTCTATGGGGAGCTGCAGTTCATAGACATGACAGTTTCATGCAACTGAAGGAATTTCTCATGAATTTCTCTTCCCAACAGAAAAAAAAATTCCAGAAGAATACAAAATTGGCTGTCTGAATTAAAAGGGTTAACGTTAATTAAGCACAGGGAGTGATCCCACTGACATCCACACTATCTACATCTAGGTTTGCAGGATCATGGTAGCATCTCACTCTGTTCCTGTTAAAGAGGGAAAACTCCCATTAAATAGATCGGTGGCAGATCAGTGCCAAGAAAGCCTTTTTCTGCAATGTGTTAACAACTTGTTTCTCAGTCATAATGATCAAATATAGCCAAAACATTCCTGCAAACTTTTACATATATGGAACTTATTTAACATGAGCTTAATTGTTACTCACACAAATGCCTCAATTCCTACATCAGAATTGTACACAATATCAAGTAAAAGAAAATTCACATGAAGTAGGCCTATCCTGAATATGGAAATGAGCAAATGAAATTGTAGTGTGAGGAATCACACCATATTTTTATGTGTTTTAGAAACTATATTCTAATTTCAGTAATGACACCAGACTTCAGACTAAGGCTGTCATTTTGACAAAGCTTTGCTGAGATCAGAGAGGCGTCAGAACAATTAATCCAGTCAGTCAATCTTTCCTGCGAAGCACCAAGGGTTTTGATGTGAACGTACGGTGTGACTGTTGCCACGGAATGATGACTACCATATCAATTGTTTAGTGAAAAAGGCATAAGTAGATTTATCTGCAAAAACCTTCAAAAGAATATATTCATCACTAACGTGATGCTTCAACGTTTAGTTCATTTCGGGCATCAGTTCATTTAGGGCATTCTGAGAATGCCTTTGAGCCAGAGGAGCAGCCTTTGAAAGCAACGTGCCTGCGGGATCATGCATGGTATGGAGAGTGACTTGCTTTCTGTTTTCTCCTTCTTCTGATCCTGCTTTTATCATTTTACTCAGCCTACTCACACAAATTCCTTTCTCCTGTACTGGTGTCTACGGATGGTCCCGTCTAACTTGCCTCACTACCAGTTCATGAATTACTGACATTCGCCTGTAATTGCCCACACAAACACATGACTTGGGTGAGCAGAAGGTCCCTGGGATGTTATGATAGCTGGAGGGGTGGGTGAGGCTGTGCGTAGGCACAGGCAGCTTTCAATGTGTCCCTCTCTGACCTTCTGCCCAGACTTCAAAGCCTGATGGTTGGCTCCCTGCTGGAAGGAAGGGCATCTGGCATCCCCAAAATTGGGGAAATATTACTGTGTCCAGTTCTGGACTCCTCAGTACAAGAGAGACAGAGCTCCTGGAGTCAGTCCAGTGGAGGGCAATGAGGATGACTGAGGAAATGTAACATCTCTCTTAGAAGGAAAGGCTGACGGAGTTGGGCTTGTTCAGCCTCAAGAAGAGATGACTGAGAGGGGACCTCATTAATGTGTATAAATATCTAAAGGCGAGGGGGGTGTGACAAGAAGGGGGAGCCAGGATCTTCTCAGTGGTGCCAAGCAATAGGACAAGAGGCAACAGGCAGAAACTGATGCACAGGAAGTTCCACCTGAATACGAGGAAGAACTTTTACTATGCAGGTGACCGTGCACTGGAGCAGTCTGCCCGGAGCGGCTGTGGAGCCTCCCTCGCTGGAGGCATCCAAGAACCGCCTGGACACAATCCTGTGCCACGAGCTCTAGGACGACCCCGAAGGGGGGCTGGACCTCTGTGATCCTGCGGTTCCGTAGCGCTCCTGCTCCTACGAGAATTATTACGAGCTTCCACAACCGGAGCTGCAGAGGAGCTTCGGCTCGGGAGAGCGTCCGGCCCGCGCCGGGGGGCGCTCAGTCGGTGGGTCTGTCTATCTGTCTGTCGGTGTGTCGGTGTGTCAGTCCTGGCTTGGCCCCCGCGGCGGGTGGGTCTGTCTGTCGGTGAGTCTGTCTGTCTGTCTGTCGGTGTGTCGGTCCTAGCTTGGCCCCCGCGCCGGGGGGCGCTCAGTCGCTAGGTCTGTCTGTCTGTCTGTGTGTCTGTCTGTGTGTCCGTCGGTCCCTGCTTGCCCCCGCGGCGCGGGCCGGGGGCGCTGCCCTCCCTGGGCGGCCGCTCGGTGTCGCCCTCGCAGCGGGCACGGCGGCGGCGGCGCCACCTCCGGGGCAGCCCCAGCTCCGCCGTGCCCGTGTCCGTGCCCGTGTCCAGCTCGTCCGTGCCCGTGCCCGCCGTGCCCGTGTCCGCCCTGCCCGTGTCCGTGTCCGTGGCCGTGTCCGGCGGGCAGCGCAGGTGAGCGCGGAGCGGGCCCGTGCCTGGGGGGCCGCGGGGGGCGCGCAGGTGGCGGCGGAGGGGTCGGGGCCGTGTCGGGGCCGTGTCGGGGCCGTGTCCGTGTCGGGGCTGGGCTGGGCTGGGCACGGCCCGCTGCCCATGGCCCAGGGGCGAGGGTGCTCCCCCACTCCGGACAGGGATCCATCCCCCCGCCGGGCAGACACCCACCCTCCGGTTCGCCTATGCCGCCGACACAGCGGCTCACCTCCAGATTTGGGAGTATAAACGAGATCAACGGGGAGCCTTAACGCTCTTGTTCCAACTTTTAAGGCCGCGTCTAATGGGAGATGGAAATCTGGCTCGAAGTCATCCTTCCTGTTGTTGACATCACCTGAAAACTCCGCTGGAAATATTCCCACTAGTTTGCTGCAAACATCAGCCGTCGCTGAGGTCTCAGTGCATTGTGAGTACACACTGGAGGCTGGCAGAGCTCTCAGGTTGTGTGGAAAGGCATAGCTACGGCGTGTGTTTGTTCTGCAGTGTTCATTTTATTGCAAACATTAATAGAGGGCTTATCGTGCCCTGGGGTGCTGTGTGCATTACAGCATAAACTGTAGATAGCGCTCCGGGTTTTCTTTTTTTAAAGGCATAACTGATAAATTCATGTTTTTATAATTATGAGTGAAGTGATTGTTTGGGTTTCTTGCTTGGTATTTCTGCACTGCACATGACCAAGAGGATGTGTTGTCTGCTACTGGATACCTTTTGTTCACTGAAAGGGATAGAAAGTGTCTTGCTCATGGGTAGATCAGTGAATCTTCCCCCCATGAGTTTTTTAAGTGAGTTTAAAATGTCCGACCCATGCTAAAGGTGCAATTTATTGGGAAGATTAGTAAATCTGTCTCTGTTCAAAGGTGGAAAAACACAACCATGCCTAAATTCTTGTATAGCATTGGTTAGAGGCACAGACCAGATCCTCTAGTAGGACTGTGGTTTATTCTGAGGAGAATGTTATCTACTTGCATTCAAGATGGTATGTCTGGCTGTGCAGCTAGTTTTATAGCAACTTATTTTGGCATGCTCAAATTCCAAGTATTGTGTAATCTTCATTCTCTAGATACTTGGAAAACAGTGTTTCTGGAGATCTGTGATTACATGTAAGATCTGTAATTGCATTGCAGACCACAAGACATGGTGTAATGACACTCTTGCAGAACTTCATATTAATTTCTGATCAGAAAATACTAGTTAAATACACTCCATCTTACCAAAACTACAGTTGGTAGTACATAAAATATTTAGATGCCTGGTATATTGATGATGTATGCCTATTTGTTAGTGAGGACCTATTAGTCTGCAAGAGTGGATGGGAATTCTGTAACAGTAACGTCATTTCTTCTCACTCTGCTTTTTTTGTTTGAAAATAAACTGAATAAATTCAAAAGAGGCTTTGTGATAGTACTCAGGAAAGTTTTCACTTTCCCATACTCGTTAGTATTTACCTAGACAGTGTTCTCAGCCTCATGTGTGAAACTGGCTTTGAACACTAGAAACTAAATGACCAGTAAATGATTAGTAAAAATAAAGTGATCAGCCTCCTAATCTTCCAGGTGCTTTCTTCAAGCTTTTTTTTTGCAGAGATTTTTTTCTTTTTTGGGGAATAGAAATTGTGAGAAGTTGTCTGCACTAATGGGGCTTCAATGTTGGCTGATATAATGTAGGTGCAGTGCCAGGCTTAGCATCTTGCCCTGTCACAGGTGGCATGTTCTGTGGTTCAGATTATCAAATTTATGATGTTCTTGGACTAGATGAGATGAATGATATCATAATAAATCAGGTGCTTGTAGGGTGTGGTAATGAGCCATTGAGCTTCAAACTGCATTTCTCCATCTGTCTTCAACTTCGCCTCTGCTTGACTTAGCCAGTGAGTCACTTTCTGATGTAAAAGACCTTGCTGCCCCTTCCTCACTATATCTCTGTAACACGTCTAACAATACTTCTCAGTTTGGATGGGTGGTGTAACAATGACCCTTTGTAAAGCACTTTGAGGTGCTTAAATTAATTACGCCATCTGACAACTATGTTTTATTTATATATTCTCCTTAGTTTCAAATGTTCAATTCCTCTTTTTCCCTCAGCAGTTAGGGCTTTGGATGAACTTCCAGAGAACTCACAGCTGTATCTTTTTTAGTGATACAGCAGTGCAACATGTCACTAGTGGAAGTATTTTATTTAAAACTGCAAATTATGTGTTTTCATTAGTAAGATTAACCTAGGGAGATATTTGTGAAAGACATTAATTAATTGTAATTGTTTTGGGCAAATGAAAGTTTGAAATAAATAATTTTAGCTCCTTTTGCTTATTAAGGAATGAAATATGTGACTTCTTAAAAAAAGATCCAACCAAAAATAGAAGGTGTAGAGCTGCACTTTGGAAAGACCTCAATTCACAGCAGTAAGGGCCTAACTTTCTTCCCTGCCTTCTGTCCAGCTATTTTGACCCCCAAAATCTCCAGAATAGTTTCTGAGTACAGTACTAGCAAATATTCTTGCGTGCCATTGCTAACTTGTGAACCCTTTAGGAAAAGCTTAATTACTTCTCTCTTGACTGTTCCCTATTAGCAGGTGCTGCTGAAAAAGTTTGTCACACAGTTTGTTGATAGCAGTTGTGAGAGAGGAAAGTGAAATTATGAAATATCCCATGGTCTTGCTGTGGCTTTTCACTGAATTATGCGTAATGGTCTCTTTCTAAACTTTTTATTCTCCTCTGTCTCTATTTGGTTTATCTCATGCCATTCAGAATAGGGACTTATGAAGGCAGGTGTTTCAAAGTTATGAAGAGTCGGAATAAACATGTGAATTCCAGGCTTATTTGTTGTGTGTTTTTCAAATGCATGCATGTTGGGATGTTCTCTATGTACTGCTTCCTTTAACAGGTTTTACATGTGACAGAGATATTCTGTATCCAGAGTGGTGATAGTTTGGCCA
Organism: Xenops minutus; assembly: GCA_035221455.1. Classification (NCBI taxonomy): domain Eukaryota; kingdom Metazoa; phylum Chordata; class Aves; order Passeriformes; family Furnariidae; genus Xenops; species Xenops minutus. The sequence goes on along the minus strand of JAWWEE010000105.1, from coordinate 79,714,721 downwards.
GACAAGTATTTTTCTTGTTTTCTGAGCAACTCTTGAGATGCAATTGTAGATGTGGAGGTCTTGAGAGTGAAACAGGGAAGGATGCTGTTTGGTACCAGGATCAAGAGTGCTATCAAAAAACAGTACTGAAATTAATAAATGTCAATTTTAGAACATATTTTTAAGAAGTATGTGATAAATGAAACATTAGGGTTGCACAAGAGTTGGAGGTTAAAAGAAGTCTAGCACATTACTATTAATAATTAATTGGGTGTATTGAAAGAGGAAGATGTCTTGTGAAAGCAGTTGTGTTGTGGCAAATGAATCCACATTGGATGGCTTAACCAGTACAGTACAACAGCTTGAATTCTTGCATTATCCAATTGTGCAGGGCTGTCTTAGTCTCAGTGATGTACTCCTGATGCAATATCGAGTGCATGATAACGGTGCTTTTTCTTGCACCATTTTACTTTTAAACCTTTGTCAGTGATCCTGCCATGTGTGACATGAAATTTAAGGCCTTAGAATCAACATGAAGATTCTCTCTTACTGCCAGCACTCACGTCTTCCTGCTTGCTCCTCTGTGACTCTCTCCTTCCACTCCTCAGACATGCTGCTGGTCCTCCAAATCCTAGCTGCATCTCATGCAGGCCACAACCATGAGGAAAGCTGGATGTGATTGGGGGTGGGATTTGGGAACATCTGTTGGAAATGGTGCATGGAAGCATCCGGTGTGGATGCCAGTCAAATGGAGTGTACTGGGGCCATGGAATAGCTGGGGTGTGATGTGCTGAGCATGGGTATTGTAGTAGATTTGCCCTAATCCTGAAGAAAAATTAATCTTCCCCTATACAAAAAAAGCCTAAACTTTTTTATCTTATGTTGTGATAAAAAGCATATTTGGAGTACTCTTCAAATCATGAGATCTTACCTCCTTCAAATCCTGGCTTTAAACAAGCTTCTTGTAACAGTCTATCCCTTACTTTCCCTTTCTCTCTCATGACTTGCCACCTTCCCCACCTAAACACCATCCATTTTTGTGAAGTGAGCCACTGAAGATAAAGGTTTTGTGGACATGTCCTGGCATGCTGTTGGACAAAAGCATTTTCATATACATTATAGAAAATGCATTTGGATTTGATGTAAATTAATTCCTTAAGGGTGTGTATCTTCATTGTGTCTGCATCATAGTGGGCTAATTTCCTTTTCCAGTTTGAGATGCCAATTGCTTTAGGCCGGTCAGGAATATTTTAACAGCATCTAAAATGTGACATCCTAGCAAGGCCTGTTGCTAGTCTATTTATATTATGGCAATACACTTCTGAGTTAAAATTCCCTAAATTTGTCTCAGATGGGTCAGTCACTGAGGAAAAGTGCCAGCTTTATAAAATAAAAAAGCATCATTGATGTATCATAATGATGCATGAGCTCAATATTTAAATAGCTTTTTAATAGTGATCACTGTGAATCATTTTAGGTATGTTTTTTCTTTTATCAAGAGTTTTATGTCTATGTGTGCAACAGTCGCAAAAAATTGCAGCTGCTTCAGTGTCTTGGGCAGGATATGATCTTTTCACCATATCACTACTGCCCCACATAATTGCACTAGTATCTGCAGCGCATGGCGATTGATTAAGTCAGTTGATTAGTATTTTGTAAAGCTTACATGTGAGTAATTTTTCTTAATTTTCTGTCTGACCACTTTTGTGATTAGGCTTTGTCTGGCTGGAGTCTTTTGAGAGGATTTAGCGATGGAGGACAGGGGTTGTCTTTCTTCTGGCTGTGGAATTATCTGCCTGACATCTGCAGTCTTTCATTGACATGATTGTTCTGGTGTAAATCCACATTTTGAAAGTATAGCGCTTTGTTACACGTTTGTCTTTTCCAGACTTTACAGCAGCTCCTGAATTCTTGCAAGTATGGGTCTTTTTCCACAGCTTCTATGTAAAATCAGGCCATGCTCTTTCCATGTGCTCTTTTTTTAATTTCTTTCTCTGAGTAGGAGTGGTATTGGTCTTAAGTCTTACATTCTCTTTTGTTATACTGTGATGTAACTTCAGCCTATGACTAGCTCCCAAGATCTAAAATTTGCATGTATACATGTATAGGAGCACATTAAGTTAGGATAGCCTTTTTATAGTAAAAAAATTGCAGAAGTGTGTCTTCAATGTTACATTTCATCATTGAAGAGTGCTCATTGATGGAGTTGCAGAGAGATGTAATAGAGGAAGCAGACCTGTTTTGTTTGGGGCTTTTTCATTTCAGAGTCAGAAGTTAGAATAAGAATAAATGTTATGCTTTAACTTCTATCATTTTATTATTTGTACAGTAAATAGGAGTCTCTGCCCTAAAGACTTGGTAGCATGGAAAAAGCTCAGAGGCAAGATGTAGTTGGAAATTGTTTTTCTTCCTGCCCTTGTGTTAACACTCCCGGCAACATCCACTTCTTTCACAGATGTAGATTCTTTCAGACATGCTGAAATCCAGTCTTTGGACTTGTCAGTTTTATGTTAGATGGCCTCCCAGAAACGAGGCTGTAGGGGATCACATGTTCCAGCCCCTGAGCAAATACAACTTTGCATCATCACAGGAGATGGTACCCCAGTTTTGATGTGTGATAATTTGTTCCAGAGGTGTGCTAGTCTCCCTCCAGAACAGCTGTTAATTTTGCTTGAATGCCCTGCACTAGTGCCGCTGTGGTTTTAGTCAATTGATATGAATGTCAGACTCAGGTATGGAGTAAGCTGAAGCATGGATTTGATGAACAGTGTTTTATTAATGAACAGTCAGCTACCAAGCTGGATTCTTTTCATTCCCTGTAAGATTACACCTAATCAGTTTGGAGAAGCCACGGTTTAAGAAATCCTGACCTGGCATGCACTGGGTGAGACTGTCATGCATTTCACTTTCTCTGGTGTCTTGACAGACAAGTGGAGGCACTCTTGCAGGTGAGTAGCTTATTTACCAGCATGTCTGATAAAGCAAAACTGAGGGCCAGAGTTACAACTTCCAGGATGAAGTTGAACTTCATGGATGGTTGAATAAAGATGATTTTGGTTCTGCAGTAATAATTTTTAGTGCTCTCCCTTCATTTTAACTGTGCTGATGCTTTGGTAAGAACAGTCCACTATAGATCCAGGATCTCATTTCTGAATCATCCCAAGTCCATCATGATGCATATAAAGTTGAGGGGGTTTTTCCCCATCATTAATACCAGTCTGTGTTTAAACGGTATTGAATTCTGCCGGCCATTTTAACAGTTGTAATTGTTCCCTGTCCCCCTGTGATTCATTAGTGGCTATAATGAACTAAATACATTCTTAATGCAGATGGCTGTGGAGCTGCAGGGTTTGTGTCCTTCCCCTATGAAGACTGACCTTGAACCATTTGTTTCCCGTCTAACTGGTTCTCTATACAGATGAAGACTTTTCCTGTTATCCCGTAGCTGCCTAGTTTTTATGATACTGGGGGGGTGTTTGTGGTTTTTTGGTTTTGTTTTGTTAGTTTTTTATTTGTTTTTTGTTGCTTCGTTTTTTGGGGTTATTTTTAGAGCACCCTTCCATCCTTTGAGGGGAATCTTTGGGGATTGGACATGAGTTATCAAGGAATAACTTTACATCCATGCAACTGTGGTAATAGGCTACATGTAAATTCACCACAAACGTGAAGTAGCTTATTTTAAACATCTGTCATATGTCCAAACAAAGAGCATTCAGCTCTAACTAATCTACATTGCAATCACATCTTAGCTTGCTTCATAAAATTTTAACTTTCAGAATTCTGTTTGGGGTTTAGTTTTGGTCAAAGAGTGCCCTGAGTGAATTAGAGTAACTCACTTCTGCTTCTCATTTTTCCTACTTGTCAGACCAGATTGACTATTTTTATATTTAGGCCTGCTTTGCTTATTCAGAAAAGATCCATCCATTCTTAATGAGAATTTTACACTTTGTTTATCTGGTAGCAAGATGGGACCCAGTGTGAAAACTGAATGGCAGAATTAAAAGATTAGTATGGATACTTGCAGCAAGTGGCATGCCACATCAATAAATCAAAGCAGAATTTGTAGGTGTAAGTTCTAGTCCTTGGCAGAGTCTGTTAACTGAAAAAAAATAATATTTTTTAAAATATTTCCCAGAGTCATTGTCTCCCTACAGGATTAATTTAGATAGAAAAAACAAAACCCTAACTTTATTCACTTTATTTCTGCTCACCAACACGTCTTTAAGAAGTTTAAAACTTCTCGGTTGCATGTTCTTTCAGAGAATTTTGCCTTTCATGCAGACATGCAAATGGGGAGGATGTTGCTGCTTCATTTGCTAATGTCAAGTTTTTCTTTTTGTTTTTAATCATCAAAGTGGAATACTTAATGTGGAAGCTAGAAGCACCTTTTATTCAAAATCTAACCTACAAAACTTGGATGCATGTATTTCCAGCTTTTAATTTTTTTTTTTTTAAATACTGTACTAATATGAATTTGCTTAAATATCATATGTGTTTTTGCACATCCAGCAAGTGTCTGAATATAATTACATGGGATGAGCTGGTTTTGGTAACATGCAGGCACTCCAAGAAAACAGGTGCATTTAGAAGAACTAAGCACAGCATTTGAAAGAAAAAACAAACAACATTTTAAAGATTTATTTGTTCTCCTCATAATTTGAAATTAAGACTTTCTCCTTGACTGAGCTGAAGCAAGTGTTGAGCTACTCAGGAGGCTGCAGTGTAAAGCCAGTTTTGTCTGGGACCTGTTCTCAGTGTTTCCCAGAGATGCCATAAAGAGTATCAGTGAAATGGAGAACTTGCTCTGTGCTTCAGTCCTCTGCAGCTCTCATGAAACACACGGGTACTCTACTTTGGTGGAAAAAGTACTGAATGCACTTTTCAAGTAAGCTAAGCCAGGGAGGGTTATCAGAGGAGAGTGACCCTATAATGGAATTTTTCAGCACACTGTTAAATGTGTGCTAGAGTGTTTCACATTAAGATGATGGATTTTTCTGTCATTCCAAAAAGCTGTATTCTTATCCTCTTGCCCCAAAAACACTTGAAAAATTGTAACTATATAGGAAGTGTCTTTGTTATTAATAAAGTCACCTTTTAAATTTTATTATAGCATCTGCTTTATGTCTGTCCTTTTTACTGGTAAAAAACAAACTAACCTTCAGTGGATTAGTTCTTATGCTTCAGATTTTGAGTATGAGTGTTCACTCTTCTGGTAATAGGGAAGTTTCTCATGCTTTTGTATATCTCAAGCTTAGCTTGAAATATATACAGCGTTTCAAGAAAAACAGGATCAGGTAAAAGTGTCTAATGCAAAAGTTAGCAGATTTTGCCAAGTACCATTAAAAAAAAAATCACTTCCCTTTTGCTCTGTAAGGAGGATTTTCAGGCTTTGCTTAGTTAAGGATCAAGAATAAAATGATACTAAAGTAATGACTTAACAAAATTCCCTTTCTTTATGCTCGAATAACAATATGGCCCATAGAGAGATAATTACCAACAACTTGTGTCTAGCAAAAGTATAATTAGTTTACTGTATTAAGTCTCAAAAGGGTAGACTTGAAAAACAAACCCTTCAACTACTTTTTGCATTATTGGATAGTTTAAAGATGGATGCCTATTATCCGGGGGGGGGGTGTTAATTACATTTGATGTTGTATTTTGTATTGGTAATGCTGGATCAAAACTTGATTTCCCTGCTTCTGAGGCTGATCTCATTTAATTCAATGATTGTTTATGTGAATAAAGCACAAAGAATGTGGCTTTGTATGAAAAACATCCTCCCAGAGGGAGTTGTAGTAGGCTCACACTTAATGTGAAAAAACCAAACCAAAAGAAAAAGAAACCAATGTTTATGTTTCCTTGTCTTGTTGTACAATGATTTTCAGTGAAGTTTCATATTCTGTGAAATTAATCCTGTAGCCAAGATGGTATGATATTGGACAATTTTTACAATTCAGTATGCAAGTCTGTGCTGTTGAAACAATAGGCTGAGTGTTTGAAGGTGCAGATAGCCTGACTAAAATAACATGTGTTCAAAAGAAGTTGCAGTGCATTTTTGATAATGTTTAGCAGAGAGATACTTGTGAACTCTGCATGGTGTGTTACAGTCATGGGAGTAGTTAACAAGATAAAGAAAATCTCAGCTTTCTTTCTGTTTACAAAACTGGCCTTTCTGGAAGAACTGGAAAACAAAAATACAAATATATAATATGCTTGCCTTCTCTGTCTTCCCCTCCCTTCTGGCCTCCCTGTATTGAGAGAAAAATAAATGGAAAGACTGACTGTAAGAAAACAGCACGTTCGGTAAGTCCTCCTCTCCCTTGGTTTTCTCTCTCTGTTTTATACACTACTGAGAGCTGATAGTTGTGTAGCAGTGCAACTCCTGTGGTAAAGAATGATTCAGTCCTGTAGCACTGACAGAGCAAAACTACTCTGTTAACTCTTCCATACTCACACTGCAGTAGCCACAAGTCTGAAGATGGATCTGCATGGTTCAGGAGTGAAGTTTGATCTTGTCTGCACTGAAATGCTAACACGTGTTTTAGTCATATTAGGCCATTCTTGTGGTTTTAAGGTAATGAAGATGCTCTTGACTGTTTTTTCACTTAATTTTTCCATGCAAAATTCCTCTTCATTTTTTGCCACTTCCAAAGGATCTCTGTTGTTCTGCAACTTTGTCTTTGCCCCTCCTTTGTCCTAGTACTCTGCATCTTTGTTCTGAAAATCATCTGATTTTCTTTGATCTGTTCCTCGTCCCCTACACATCTCCTGTTGTTTGCTAGTTGTGTTCTGATAGTGGTTAATGAGTGCTGAGTCACCACTCTGAACCCAGAGGAGCTGTGAACACAGCAAAAGTTTGTTTGACAAACCTTTAAAACAGAATTTGTGAGAGAGTGAAAAAGGATCTGTGCCCCTCTTCCATGCCTTTCCTTGTGCTGTTTACCAGATTGGTTGTTGTGACATGTCTTCCAAGGCTTTTAGAAAGCTCTATGGGCAGGATTTTCTTCCTCATCTCATATTCTAGGTTTTACTTGTCTCAGTTTGCAGTCTTTTTCTGCTTTCACTTCAACTTTAGTAGTGTTTGGGTCTTGGGGTATATTTTTTTTCTCTTCTTTACACTCTTTCTACTTCAACATCATCAGCTTATAGGCTTTTCTGGTTGCTCTTCCAGTTTTGTTAGGCTTCCAGTCCTTATCAATGCACTGTTTTTTTTTGATAACACTGTTCCCACTGTGTTCCTTGGTAGGAGGGGTGATGAAGGAATATCTATTTCTATCTCATTGGACAGGAACTGGCACCTCCTTGAGATTTTTGTTGGGGTTTTTTTGTGGTGTGTTGTAAAAGTGAAAATGAGATCTCTTTTGACAGAGTGTACTGGAATATAAGAGGCTAAGCTTCATGAGGGTGGAGAAGCAGAAGGCCAGGAGAAAAATCCTACCTGGTTCTGGGAACATGGTCCAGGAACATGATGTTCCTGTAGCATGACCCTGCCCTTCTCTGTTATTCCATCATCAGTTTTGGTGTATATTTGCTTCATATTTCCGTTCAGGACCTGAGCAGCCTTTGTGGGCAGATGATATAAATATTCTCCATGTGTTAACATGATCTTGCTGGAACTGGTCTCTTGTAATGTACAAACGAGAGTTAGGCTGAAATTTCAAAATATTAATTGGCTATAAAGCAGGTATGCTGAACTGCATGATCCTTTTCAATCCTCAGAATAAGACCAAAGCATCTATTTTGGCTGTAGACAAATTGGAAATGTAAGGAGACTGACATGGGTGTAACAAATAGCATCATCCTCCACAATTCCTATCCATGTCTGACCAAGGAGGTGCTTCTAGTAAGGGACCCTGACTTTTACCAAGATGCCGTAGGCAAGCCTATGTAGTAAGGCTTTTTCAGAGTTTCCTTTCTTTCAGGCTGAGGAAAACCTTTGTAAGCATTGTAAAGCTGAGTCTCTTTAAACCCAACTTCGGTTTCCAGAGAGATGGCTTCCACTGCAAGATTACTCCTTAGGATTCCTGCAGGATCTGTGAGCACACAGGAAAAGGCAGGGGAAGAGGGAGCAGTGAGGGGAGTGGAGTCATTTGTGTCTCCCTTGCACTCTCAGCTCCCTGTACTTGGCACAAGAACAAATATTTCTGGATAGTGAACCTCTGACTTCTTGCATGTAGCCATGAGGGCAGAGTCTTCACTGAGAGCTGAGGTTCTGTTCTGTAAGTGGAACAGCTTTCAAGAGGTGCAGTCTCTGCAGTGTAGACCCTTAATCACCTAAAATTACATTAGTGGTGTTCCTTTTAATCTGTGCAAAGAGCCTGCTGGTGTGGGAAGTTTTTATTTTACCTGGTTGGGTATCACATTTCGATACAGCAGATGGCATGTGTATGACAAGTGCCCTTTGGTAAGAGAGTAAACACATCAAGAATACACCCTAACCCGTTGGTATTTTCTTAGGTCTTTTGTAACATCAAAGCACCCCTGTGCAATACTTATTACAGTCACCTGATGCAAGATCCAAGGTTTTGTGATACCTGCTTTCTTCTGTTGCTCCTATGTTAGTACAGCTGGCAAGATTCTCAAGAGATATATGGATGAGCAATACAATATTCAAGGTGAATGGTGTTAATCGAGCCGTAGCCTGCACTGAGAGAGATTAACGTCAGTTACTTGGCCGGAAAGTGTTTTGGGTCAATGTATAACTTTTAAAATTTAATTAATTGAGATTCTGGTTTGCAGTATGAGTAGAATAGGACAAAAACATATGATTTAGTTGATTTTGAGCTTGGTGCAGTGGCATCCCTCATGACTTAAATGCTGAGCTGAAGGTAGAAGACTTGTTCTGCATGGCCTTACCCTGCTAGAACAAATAAGGAATGGCATTTTGGGAACTGGGCTGTTTGATGGGTTGGAACAAAAGAGCCCTGGGGTAGGGAACCATACGTCAGACTTCTGTTATCTGAGATTCCCACTATTGGACTCCTACATGGAGTGGGGAAGAGTCTTCTGCAGAACTTCTGAAGAATTTTTCAAGTATTAAAGAAAGCATAGAGGATGCCCACAACCCACTGAAAGATCCTTCAGCACCACATCTGCTCTGGGCTTGGCAGAAGGATCAGGATTTCCAAAGTATGGTCTGCATGACCTATTTGGAGATTACTCACAAACACGACCTATACAGATACAGTGTGAAGGGCAACTTGACCTTGTGTCGTATTACAGCTTCGTAGAGGGAATTAAGAAGACTTTTTACAGATACTGTTTCTTATAAAAGTCTTTCTTCTAGAAGAACTCAGAGCGTGTCTGTATCTGTGTGGCATCTCACTCTTCCTGTCCCTAACTATTTCTTGATAATGGTGAGTGCATTAAACATCAAAGTCTTGTTTCACTGGGCAATCAAGTCCCCAGTCCAGTCCTCCAAGTCCAGAACTTGTCCTTGCTGACGTGTTCCCATTTTTTAATTACTTCAGACATCTGCTTTCCACTGATACTGTCTAATTACCTAGGGGCAAAGTTAAGCTGTCCCTTTCTGTTGTTCAAAGTATCCAGTGGGAATGGCTTTAGAAAACCTTCAGACTGCCATAGGAAGTAAGACACACATATGTTCCCTTTCTGTACTTTGTAAGCATTATCCATGTGCTTTCTCAGACTTTTGAAAGAGTATGTTTCTCCTGGTTCATGAACCACCCTGATGGGTGATTTGCTACACCAAAACAGTTATTTGCTGACTGTAAACAAATAAGTCTGAACTGACTATTCAGATAGTAATTGCCAAGTTTATCTCTGTGTATAGGATAATTCCCATGGTGTTCTGTCTTTGCAGCTTTAGCGATAAACGCTGTTTCAGTTTTAATTCTTCTTCTTTGCATTAACTGTATTATCTTTTGTTTCGGTAACAAAACCTTTAGGAAATACAAATCCAAATGTAACCCTATTGTACTTATCGTGGTTATGGCACTCACTGTTAGATTTGTTAGGCTGATGCATTAAAAACCTCACTGACGAACTGAATGTCTAAGAGGAGCAGAATCATGGAGTTTTAGACTAGTTTCACTAGTTTCATTGTTCTCAGCTACCTGTGTTTATTTTGCATCATGTAAAATACCGACAAGAGCATCATGCAACAAGATCTGAGTATCACAGCATTGCATCCTTGGATATGAACAGTTGATGAGGAAAATGAACTTTGATGTGCCTGCTAGAGTCATGGATTTAGTTGTGTTTGCTGCAGAGAAGTTGCCATACTTTGTGTTGGTTTGGATATTCTCAGATTTACATGGAGAAGTGTTGTGGTTTAACCAGATCTGGCAACTAAGTACTACACAGTCACTTGCTCACTCCTCCCTCCTTCACTGGTGGATGAGAAGGAGGATCAGGAAAAAGAAAGGTAAAAAGAACCCCTCATGGGTTGGCATATGAACAGTGTAATAATTGAAACAAAGTAAAATATAATACTAATAATACAAATTATAAACATAGTAATTAAAAAAATCCAATAAAATTCCAGAAAAACAAGTGATGCACAATGCACTTGCTCACTACCGACTGACTGATGCCCAGCCCCTCCCCAGGCAGGGATTGGCAGCACCCAGACAACTCTCCCCAGTTAATATACTGAACATGGTGCTCTATGATATGGAATATCCCTTTAGCCAGTTTGGGTCAGCTGTCTTGGCCATGCTCCCTCCTCATGGGCAGACCAGAAAGTCCTTGAGTTAGAGTAAGCAATACTGAGCCACAACCAAAACATCAGTGTATTATCAACATGGTTCTCATACTGAATCCAAAACACAGCACTGACTTAGCTACTAAGAAAATTAGCTCTATCCCAAACAAAACCAGGACAAGGAGAGCATTGCTGCTGTACTGTTTCTTCTTTGATAGTTTAACAGCTCTGGATGAATTGAGGAAGTGGAGTGGTTCATGCTACTTGTGTGGAACATTCTGATTTGGTCCTTGTTTATCTGGTGGTTGTGTCTTTGTTTTGTTATGAGAATAAGTGCTTGAATACATTTTTACAAACTTTTGATTTTTAACATAGCTACCCACTTTAGTCATCTTGATACACTTAACCAAGAATCACTAATCTGTATTGTGTAAGTCAGAGGGTGTGTTTTAAATGGATCACAGAATCACAGAGTGGTTGGGGTTGGACCTCTGGAGGTCCTCTGGTCCAACACCCTGCCTAGGGCAGGGACACCGAGAACCGGTTGCCTGTATTACTAAGTTTCTTTGCAGTGTTTTGTGTTGGTGTTACATATCTAAATGTTTGATTGTTCTGTATCTTAAAATGAAATCATGCACCTATATCTTAATGCTCTATAGTGCTTAAGAAGAATACCTCTTTTTGGTTGAAAAATCATTGGAAGTTTTGGAACAGTGTTCCATTAGATGAAATCATATGTCAGTTTTGGTACTGTACAAATCCATAAAAACTGCAAAAAATGGGTACACAGACTGATTGATGCATAAGCATGGCTGAGAAGGATGGAGCTGGAGTGGGATGGAGAAGACATTTGACTCAAGAAGTAATTCTACAGGTAATGTGTGTTTTTTTGTGGTTTAGATGTTCCTTAAGACTTGGTATCTGAAGTATTTCTATGTGAAGGAGTTGGAAATAACTGAAGCCTTGGTGAACAATTTCAGCTTTGCTCATGTCACGCTGAAGGTGGAACAAGAGTGGGAATGGTATGACACGGGTCAGAGCAGCTGAAGGCCTTTTTCAGATATTTCTTCAAATCTCTGGCAACATTCACCCAGTGCTGGGACTGTCTTCAGAAATAAGTGTGTATTGCATAAACTAAGCTTATTCCTGGATTCTCAGCTTGTATATCTGTGTCAGCAAATGTGTCCTAATATACTCAGCCCAGTATGTTTTGATGAAGCAAAGATCTTCTACCAAAACTCTGCTGCTGTCATTGTTGTGCAGTCTGTCCCAGCACATGCTTTTTCTCAAGAGTAACCTCCCTTCTTTCCCCAGAATCTGTAGTTATAGAAATCTTGCTGGCATGCCAGCACATGCCTCCAGAGAACCCGAGGGGCATTTTTAATGAGAATTGCTTTAGAATTCCTGGCTTGATTTATGAAGAAAGAAAAAAAAATAATCACAGAAACAGTATCCTCTTACCTGTTAAAATCTTTGCCTTCAACTTTATGGTGGTAACAGCCTAACTTTTGAAGATGCAAATGGCATAACCAAATGTTTACCTTAAGCTTTCCTCTTAGAAGTATAGACTTTCTTTGCTTAAATGCAACACAGTTTGGGAGGGGAAGTGGTAAAGGACTAGAAGTTTTCGTTCTAAATTTGTGGAAGAAATAAGGATTTCTTATTTCTTATAAGCTTCAGCATTGGATGTTTCCTGGAAAATTTTCCTATAACTTGTCTTTGAGAAATAAAGTTGAAAATATTTTAGCAGTTTGTTGCTTTGTTCTTAGGTTTTGTAACTTGTACAAACTGAGACAAACAAGGGCAGCAGGTCTTTGCTTTTGGTTTCATCAACCCAGCTGTGTTAGTGTATGCATTTCAGTCTTTGTTTTTGAACAAGACTTTACATTACAGCCACAGAAATAAGGCAGATACAATCATTCTGCATTATTTATATTCATACATTCATAATCACAACTCATAATGATGTCTACAGGTGTAGAAACCCACTCTAGCCCATGTTGAGGTCACCAATTACAACAGGTGCTCTAAGTCTTATCAGCATCTGCACTGCCTTTCAGAAAGTGCCAAACCTGTTCTCATTTATGCTGCACTCAGCCACTAGCCGTAATTTCTCACTGTTCAGTAACACCTCCCTGTCCTTCCCCCCCACCAAAAGAAAGAAAAAAAGCTTGACTCCCAACATTCCTCTCATGTCTTACAAATATTTGTGTAAGTCCTTGGCAAGAATCTGACTCTGTTCCTCACCACTAGCCAGTCTGCTTCTACTGCCTCGTATTCCTGTTTCTTCCAGAACTTATTCCTGTAGGTCAGGTGCTGAAGGAGGTGTGTACTGTGGTTTTAAACACCCTGGATGTAAGTCCTGTGGATCATTAGCATAGGCAAGTAGTATGAGGGAATGTGGAGGCATGGGATGCTACTGGATATTGGATTTTCCGTGGCTTTTATTTAGAAAGGAAATTAAACATGAAAAACCGTAAGAAGAGAATGCTGTGGTGTAAACTTTAGACATTGTTGTGTATTTGCTGTTCTGTGGGAGACGTGCCTTGTGTTGTGCACAGGACGAGCAGTGACTGGGCAGGGCTGTGGAGAGGTAAGAGTGTACTTTTGTGTGGAAGCTGTGACCTGGAACCTAAGAGCAGGCTCGCACCATTGGGAACAACAGTTGACTAATTCTGGCAGTTCCTGCTCTCTCTGTGATTTCCTTTGCAGCTTTAGTGTTATATTAACTCCTTCTCCTTAGTGTTACATTAAGCTGGGGCAAACGAGTTCCTTAGGTTTCTCATTGCACTCCCAAATTGAGACATTTATCAAAACTACAATAATTTTCAATATGTCCATTGCTTTTACTGTATTCTGTTGCATGACTTTACACTGCACATAAATCTGAAAAAAATGTGTTTCAGGGTTTTTGTTCCCTCATTTTAATACTTTCACTGCAGTACTATACCGAGGGGTTAGATCTCTGGGGAAGTTTGTTTGCACTACTACACTAGTGATGGTCAATTTACAGAAGTTTAAAGCCAGGGAACAAAATACTACTACTACTATAACTACTACTACTACTAGTACTATTATTATTTTCTCCCTTGTCTGATCCAGGGCAGAACTCCCTCTGGAAGTGCAGAGAAGGCATTTTTTGAGAGGAGGCTGGCACTCCGTGGCAAAGGTTGCACAGATGCCAGGTCCAGTACTTGAATAAGAAATTTCTTGCTCATGTTGGTGCCACAGACTTTGTTTCAATTTCTTAATTGGTTTTGTAAGCTTTGGATCAGACCAAGCAAGATACTTGTCATAAAAATGATGATAAAACCTCTTGCAGCTTTTAAAGTGAATTCCTGTATATCCTCATCCTAGCAGATCTGTTAGTAAACCAACATGCAGCCTAACAAGGAGGAAACTTTTCAAGCAGAACTTTTCCTAAGCAGATGAAAATACAGATCTGTAGTTCTCAATCTCCAAATCTAGTTCATATAAAATCTCAGATGCCTTGTAAGAAAACAGCTACAAGTCTGCTGATGCAAAATTACAAGTATTGTTCTCATGTGTAAATAATTTGTCAATGTTACTGCAGGTAAAGAAGCTGAAAAAGTAAAAAGAAAACTCTGCTCACCACGGGGACAGTCCTGCTCTGCTTGATGCTTCTGGAAGAAATTGTGCTTTGTAGGACAGGAGCAGGATCGATTTCAGATTCTTCATTTCTTTAGCCTCTGCAGCTTCCTGCTGAACTACATTTTTTTTCCCCACCAGTAGCCTGAAACACATTCCAGAAATGTCTGTGTGAGGTAGAAGAGTGAGAGTGCCAAGGCTGCTGATGAATAAGAGACTTTGTGATGAATCTTGTAAAATTGGACCTTTTCATTCAGAGAATGGCTCTCCATTACTGAGACTTTTGTTGCCTTCTTTTGAATTGCAGGGGAGAGGAGGAGATGTTAAGTGTTGTCCTGCAACACTTCCCTCTAGTTTACCTGAATTACCAGAGGGATGAATTGCTTTGACAGTGAGGGAGGTGGGTGGGGGCAAATGCAGAGGAAGTGGATTCACTTTGTTAAATCTGAAGATGCAACAATGATATTACTTCACTTCTAAAACTACCTACTTTGGGGAAACTTAAATTTACATTGGATCCAAGCTGAGAGATGATAATCAAAACTTTCTGTTTTGAAACCAAATTTTTTTAAACAGACATTCAGGTCTTACTGGCTCCCAGTTCCTTAGAATAAATCTCTCTAAGTTGAATGTTTTTTTTCAGTTCTAAACTATTTTGCCACAGTTGTGTTATTCTAAGTTTTGTTTGTTGGTACTTCAACTTGGAGCTTCCTACAAGGTGAATTTGGATTGCATGTATATTTTATCTCAATCCCCCAAACATACTTTTTTTTTTCCTGCTTTACATAACATATTTACGAATTTCCCTGTAATAAGCTGAAGAACTGTGGCAATTTCTAACTTAACAGGTGACTTGTAGTGGTTATTGGGGCTGCAGCAGCTGTGTCCCAGGAGTACACCTTGGTAAAATTAGCCAGCACACCTCAGATGATAGTATCTGATAACTAACAGGTGTTAATAATATGTAAACATAGATATGTGAGCTGTCACTTCAAGAAGGGGCACTTGATGTAATGGAGGAACTCCCTTGTAGTTTGACAGGAGTCCTTGTTTGTCAAAGCTCGAAGTTAGCAGAATTGAGTCTCATAGACTTGTCTCCAAAACCTTATCTCTTCATCAGGTCTGACAAGGTATCACACAAACATCTTTGAAATTAATGAATCCATTATTTAAAATTCCTATGGCACTTGTTAACTTAAACACCTCGAGAGAGAGGAGTGTCTTTAAATAGTTCAGTAATTTTGCCCCTTCAATTATTGCAGGAGCTCCTATTGTGTCCATTTGCAGTGTTTCCTTCTCTCCAAGCTGAAGCATGCAGCTCTGTTGCAGCACATACTGCAGCATCCTTTCAGCATTTCTGCCAGAGCCATCAGTCTCCACCTTCAAGGGAGCTGCCCTGTCTCCACAGATTGCTTCCAAGCTTTCTGTGTTGGCTGCTGGTGTGCTGGCTTGGCAGCCACTCTTGCCTGAGAGAGCTTTTTAGAAGATTCTAATGCTTATATTGTACAAAAATCTTCTGAACAAACTGTCTCACTTGGGAGGTAGGCTGCTGCTTTTCACGCTGCACCCAAGTTCTGTGTTTCCCTTCTTTATTATGTGCAAGGGGTTTGGCTGGGAAGACTGTGCTGCCTTTCTGTGCTGCTGCTTCTGAACAGTTGGAGCAGCCGCCATGCCTTCAGATCGCAGGGGGAGACCTTGGAACGCAGTGGCAAACATCCAGATCCTTTCAGTGCTGGGGGAATGTCCTGGCAGGGTGCTTGTTGTGGAGCATAGCAAGATACGTGGCTAGATGGGACTACTTCCCTCCTTTTCTCTCCATCACCAGGCAAGAAAGGAGAGAAACCAGAAGTGGGTGCAAAAAGTTTCCAGAGCCAGGCAGCCTATTGTCCCCATACCCGTGGGGGATATAGCCCATGCCACCACCTGACACAGAGGTGCTCTGATATCTATTCCCTTCTCCCTGCAGACTGAAGATGTCAGATGCACCCTCTGCTTTCCCTGATGGCTTTGTTGTGGCAGAGCACCCCACGAACACAGCCCTTCTGAAGAGCTCCCCACACTTACGGAGATAGTGCAGGCCTGCCAACTCAGGCACCACGGATGAGTGAGTAGTACATGGTGATCTTGCTCCTGCTTTCTAACCTGATGATCTTCTCTGTAAAACCTTGCTGACTGATCTGGGTGGGAGAAGACAAGCATGTGCCTCTCTTCAGAATGCTTTCTGTGACCCGTTTTGTCCTCCATCTTTGTGAGTCTAAAAAGCATTTTTAAGGGAATGAATCCTGTCATAAACCAGCATTGCTTCTTTTACTCATTTGAGAGAATTTGTTATAAAGTCTGTTTTTCTAGCTGGGGAGCACAGCACTGGTTTCTTGGGAAGCAATAGCAGATCCCTGCAGAAAATAGAACAATATGTAGAGACATGGTTTCTTGCAAATGTGCAGAGATACCCTTTTCTCTTATGTCAGCAGGTAACAGTCTCCCCTTCCAGCAAAGGGACTCCCTCAGTCTGAACTCTTTAACATTACTGTAAAAGTGAGGCTCTGTTCTTAAGGCAAGATGGAGCTGGGATCCTCAGTTCTCTTCAGACTTTTCCCTGTTTTCTTGTGGGATCATAGAAACTATTGATTCAAGTCAGAAGATACTGACTATGATGAAAATTGCAGTGTGCATGTGCCGAAGAAAAGTTGCAGCTGTGTATTACACTTCCTGCAGAATGGCATGGAGGGGAGGAATTTTTACCCAACCTAAAGGTTTGGGGTTTGTGGGGGTTTTTTTTGTTTTTTTTTTTTTTTTTTTAAAGGATTGAGCTGTTGCCTAGCACTGTTGCTACAGATCTCCAAGATGTAGCGTCCAAGACTGAACATGTTTTGCAGGCTTGTCTGCTCTGTCATTACTGCCCTCCTCTCCCTAACCCCGGCTTGCCACTTCCTCATTCATTTAATGAAGACAGAGGGCTCTTTATTGTATGATAGTCAAAATGTAATATGATAGTGTTGCAAGAGAGCTGGTGGAGTGGTCATTACCAGGTGTTTGACGTTTTCTGTTTCAGGGAGGTCTGTAGCTCTAAGAATGGTTTCTGTCTTACTCAGTCCCTATTCAGGAAGGGAAGGCAGGTTTGGGAATGCTTTCTTGTGTGGCACCACCTGTGCAGCCACGGCCTTTCCAGGGACTGTAAGTCAATGTGGATTGTGTAGTGAGTTAGGTCCCTCTTGACCTCCTGAGGAGGAATGATGCCTACTGCTCGAACAGAGGTGAATGTGGAGCTGGGTCTCACTTGTGGAAACCTCTGAGTTGGCAAACCAAATAGATATGGAAACCTTTATAGAATCTCCAAAATATCTAATTTTAGATCACATTTTTTCCCAAAGGAAGTATGGGCAGTTCTGTTGTCATATAAAGCGATCAGGATTGTTTTGTTCCTGACCTCTCGTGGAAGAAGAAGCTGAGGTTTCACTACAGAATGTGCTTTTAGTTTGCTGGACAGATCATCTGATGTAGATATTCCTGCCATTTCTCTTTTGCCTTCTATCGTACTCCAAGTGAGCCAGCACTGGTTGCATTATTGTCTTTTCTGGTGGCCAGACAAATAAAGCAGTGCTGATCAAATTGTTGCTTCCAAATTGCTTCCTGAAAGACACATCCATCATTTTGTGGACAAATCCAATAACCAGAACATGTTTTGTTAGTTTCTGAAAATGTTTCTCATGAAACACATTATCCTATTTGCTACTGCCCAAACACATTGTTCTTTGGAAGTGATATTAAATGTGCATATTAATGCACAGTGAAAGTCTCTGACAAAGAGAACATGCGTAGCCTCCATGGAAAAGTAGCTTAATTCTCTTGTCTTTAAAGATTAGTTTCATTTTGGAGCTTCTCTTCCAATAATATGTTTAAAATAAGACACTGCTAGTGGTTGTCTTGGACAGTTGAGCCATTAAAGCCGTCTCAAAATGGGTTAATAGCAGCCTACTGTTCTCTCAGAGAAAGATGTGTAACTTCTATCAAATTGTATATAAATATTTAAAAAAGGCTCACTGCAAATATTCCCTTGCTGAAGGAGAACTCAACCCACCATTAGATGTATTTATGTTCCCACATGAAACCATCCTTTGACTCACTAGTATCTTGTATTGCTTCTGACAAGTAGAATACATGCAACACAAGCCCTGAAACTCAATTCTTACATTGTACAAATTAATTCATTTTAAAAGTGACAAAGTTTTCTCATATTTTTCCAGTATATATACTGATTAATTTTTTCTCACTTCATATCATATAATAGTTGATTTTGGAAGGGATGCCTGGAGATCTGTGAAAGCTGAAGACTTTGAATATTCGAACAGTGCTTTGAAAACCTGAAGGGAACTACACCAGATCCTCATACACTGTGCTGATTGAAGATGAAACCACTTTTGGCTCAGTAGCTTTCAAATGTATTGCTGAAGTACCAACAGTAGCACACCACTATTGATTTCGTCTCTAGTAATAATTTCGTAGCTGCCCTTACATCATTGCTGTGTTTTTGTCCTTCACCCTTGACTGAACTTTTGAGTGGTGAGCATCTGGTGAAGGTGATGATAGGGATGGAAATGTAACCATTCAGAGAAAAGCAGCAAGGATGTTCACACCCAAAGGTTTATGCTCAATATTCAGCTTCATAGGTGAAGTAGTGAGATCTTGCCAGGAGGTCAGTCATTCTGAGTGTGATTGAACAGGGCATTGCAAGGTTTGGTCTCATGTTATAGAGAGTGGTCATGCTGGCCAAAATTTCAGTCTAGTAAGAAGTAATCTCTTGATTTTTGTTTTAAAAAGATATCAGCATCTGCTGACACAAAGCTAGCCTCCAAAAAGCAAACCCCTCTTCCACCTTTTGTCTCATTGCTAGATGTTGAGTTGGTGGTTGGCTGGCCTGATGATCCCACTCTTGCCTCTCTTTCCTCCATGGCAAACATACAGCCTGTGTATACTTGAAACTGCCTAGATCTTGGTTCTCTGTAACATTCCCTCCTCATTTGTCTTTGTTTCTTTGCTATGTGTCAAATCACTAATGTCAGATGTTTAAGGAATGAGTGAATGACTCCTTGATGGATTTTAGGGGCTTAAGACAACCCCATCAAGGTAGACTCAGGGTACCATGTCAGACACCAGACCAATAGCATATTTCTAAGTAAGAGCACAGTAACAAATGCATATCAGTAGTACAATTATCCAGATTCAAATGATAGCAAATCCAGTAATTCACCAATTCTGGGCTAAGCTTATTATCCAGGTGCACAAAGACATACATGACCATGGTGACTAGGGAAGCCAGCAAGAAGCTGAGAGTGGCTCTTCTCCAGATGAATGTATTAGGTTTGCCATGTTTTGGTAGCAGTGGGGTTACAGGGGTGGCTTTTGTGAGAAGCTGCTAGAAGCTTCCCCTGTGTTTGATGGAGCCAATGCCAGCCAGCTCCAAGATGGACCCACTGCTGGCCATGGCTGAGGTCATCATTGACAGTGGTAGTGCCTCTGGGAGTTAAGAAGGGGAAAAAAGTTATTGTGTAGATGCAAATTGCAGCCAGAGAAGAGAGGAGTGAGAATATGTGAAAGGAACAACTATGCAGACACCAAGGTCAGTGAAGAAAGCAGGGGAGGAGGTGCTCCAGGTGCTGAATCAGAGGTTCACCTGCAGCCCATGGTGAAGACCGTGGTGAGCAGACTGGCCCCCTGCATTCTGTGGAAGTCCACAGTGGAGCAGAGATCCGCTTGGATCCTGTGGAGGACCCTATGCTGGAGCAGTGATGCCTGAAGGATGCCTGTGGGAAGCCCACACTGGAAAAGGCTCCTGACAGGATCTGTGACCCTGTGGAGAGAGAAGCCCACACTGGACCAGGTTTGCTGGCCAGACTTGTGTCTCCATGGGGAACCCACATTGAAGCAGCCTGTTCCTGAAGGACTGCATCCCGTGGGAGGGATCCACACTGGAGCAGTTTGTGAAGAACTGTAGTCTGTGGCAAGGGTTCATGTTGGAGAAGTTTGTGGAGGACTGTCTCCTGTGGGAGGAATCTTATGCTGGCAGAGGGGAAGAGTGTGAGGAGTCCTTCCTCTGAGGAGGAAGGAGCAACAGAAATAACACGTCAGAAATAACTGACCATAACTCCCATTCTTGGTCTCCCAGGGGAGAAGGTAGAGAATCAGGAATAAAGTTAAGCCCAGGAAGGAGGGAAAGGTGTTTTCAAGATTGGTTTTACTTACTGCTCATTATCCTACTCTGATTTGATTGGTAATGAGTTCAAGCTGAGTGTGTTTTGCCTATGACAGTAATTGTTGAGTGATCTCTCCCTGCCCTTAGCTTGACCCATGAGGCTTTAATTATGTTTTCTCTACCATGTTCACTTGAGGTGGAGAGTAACAGAGAGGCTTTGGTGGGCACTTGGCATCCAAGCAAGGTCAAACCACCATAAGGAACAACTTGGACTAGCCAAGAAAGGCTGAGTTCTCTGATGAGGTAATTTTTTTTCTCTTTTTTTGGCTGCTGCTAAGCTGCAGAACCAATGCCTGGACTTGTTAGCCAATGTTCATGGCCCACCTCTGCCACCCCTCTGTTCCAGTTCTGTTCTTGGTGTGCACAGGTGAGGAAACACTGCATGAGGCAATACTATTCCCACACTTATTCCTCTGTCAGCATCAGTTGGGAACTGGTTGTTCTGATTTTGGAAGGTATTGGTGATGATGTTGGAGGCAGATGTTTCCCTGGTGTCAGAGTTGGTAGTTGTAATGGATGATCTTTGTATTTACTGCTTATAGAGACTTATGTAAGTGTACTCAGTTTTCTCACTTTCCATTGGAAAGAAGGCAGTCTTTCATTTCCTAATATTTTTATGGAAAAAATAAGTGGGATAGTGAAGTGGGTCATTTAGTCAGTCATAGAAATTTGGAGACAGAAGTAGGGTGGCGATGAGTTGCGAGCCATCTCTAGACAGCCAGACTTTTCACAGAAGTGCATTTGTCTGTGCTCGCATGTTTTATTTTAGGAGGTTTAATGTTATCATCCTGAAGGCTAGGACATAAATATAAAACATGCTTCAACTTGCTTAAGCTAGAAGAGGGTCAAATTTAATTTCCTTCTGCTGACATGGCCTTACAGGAAATGTTTGATGCATTTCTGACTTTCCAAATGGACAAGGAGAGGGTGGTACCTACTTGTGAGGACTGTTACTTCACTATCGATTTTACAGCCTGTCCTGTGTATCTCTTTACCTACTGTATGCTGACATCACTTGGATCCAGCTGTTGCTGAAATAAAAGGCTATTTTGCCATCTGTGTTCACCTGTCTAAAAAGCTACCATAAGCAGAGGAGAAATAGAGAAATACTTTGAATACGACAGGTTGGGAGTGCTGCTTGGTCCCATGGTAATCATTGCTGTGGGAATGTCAGAACTGAACTAATAATTGTAATAGTCTAGTTTCTTTTACAACCCATCAAGCATTTTTGATTATGTGCTGTTAGATACAAATCAGAAGCAAATCATGCATTAGCAGTTGTGGACCATCACATCCTCCTATCCTAGGAGGGAAAAGAGAGCCCTGGTAAATTCCCTTGTGCTAAGGGAATTTCTTGCAATACCCATTATCTGCAGCATAAATGTCACGAGCTATTTAAAGAAAAGATACCTCTTGAAAACAAATTGCTGAATATCCATTTTTAATTGGAGGATCAGAAAGGCATTACTCTCTGCTCCAGAATCCTGCATAACACTTTATCCTGCATAGTCATTCTGCTGGGCAGCGGAAGGCACAGGAGGAAGGAAGGTCACTGCATGCTATGAAACCTCTCCTCCAACCCTGCAGTAACAGGCTCCTTTTTTATAGCCTGTGTATACCTGTTAGCTGCCCCTTGTGGCATGTTTGTACAAGGATCATTCCTGCAGTGCGTTTGACCCCGGTTTTTCCTGCAACCCAAACCTATGCTAACACCAATGTCATGGGTTTGGTCCTGGTATGGGACATTCACCTAAGAGTTGGACACTACGATCCTTGTGGGTCCCTTCCAGATCAGAATACTCTGTGGTTCTGATAATTTTTTTTTCTGGTTAGACTGATCTTGGGAGTAAACCCGTTCCATGGGGATATGTCTGTTTTAATGTATGTGCTGGACCAAGGTATTAACTGTTAGTCAGAGCTGCTAGCTAGGTCATGGTTCATTAAAAATAAAGTAGACAAGCTAACACTGAACTGACTGTCTAAAGCTGTGCTAATGTTTTGCTTCCTGCCATATGTGGGGACCTGACTGCCTTCCTCTTACCAGTGATTTTGTATGCAAGAAGCTTAACTTTATAATCTCACTTGTCAGTAAAAAGAGCTGTGTTATGAAATATGAAAGCCCATCTTGTCTGGTAAAGAAAAATACTTTCACTCTGTTTCACAGTACATAACAGGGCAATATAGAAGTGCAATCTATCAGCCTAACACAAATGGGTAGATCAGCTCTGCAAATCTATCAGATGCCATTTACTGACCCTTGGTGTCTTTCTCATCTCCTGAGCACATCCCCTAGGTAGTTTGGGAACTGCCCAATGCATTAGACAGCCTCAGGCCTGAGATGCTGTGTGGTCCCTGGCAGTGCAGCTGCTTTTGCAGGTGCAGTGGTAGCTGTGCTCCAGTTTTAAGACTCCTTTTACCCTGCGAGGGTAACAGCAGCTTCTGATGCTGATCATGAGCACCTACAGCTGTGACTTGCTTCCAGCCTTGCATCTTCCCTTCTGTTTGGAAGTGGTGGTACTGTCTTCTGTATAAGACAGATGGTGGGCTGTGAAGATTCCTTATGGAAGTTGCATCTGCTCTGTAGCTCCTCCACCCAGACTGGCACAATGTTTTGTGACTGCTGTGCTCTGCTTTTATCACAGTGGTCCTTACTGTACCGGAAAACATCCAAATGAGACCTTCCAGTCTTTTTTGGCTTCCTCAAGGTAGATGAATTACACCCCTGAGAATAGTAATAAATATGAATTCTTAATGGTTGATTTATATTGCTTTTTAACTTTTATATTCCTTCCTCAGTGTTTCAATTAAGGCAAATTAAAAATTAATCACGTAACAGGGTATATGATAAGGTCATGCAAGTTAGCAATTTTAATTCATTGTGTATGATGGGAGCATAAAGGCAGAATGAGTGGTTTCTGGGGGTCTTACAAGTATACTAATTCATTCCCAGTGAGCAAAATAACAGATTGAGATTTGTTAGGCTTAGAGGGGTCCCAGGATGATCAAACCATCCACAGGTCTGGAAACCTGTACACTGGGATCCTAGATAAACATCCAGACCTGCAGACTGTTAGATCATCCATATTACATTGTCATTTCTTTGTCAGTGCAAAATGGGGATATTTTGTCCCCACCCAAATGGGGATAAAATATTATGTACACTTCCATGTGTATGACCATATCTGCAGTAAGTGTCCTGTGCTTGCTTAAATTCAGGTGGTCAGTTTGCTGGCTGGAGATTTATGTCTGGTTTCAGCCTCTAGAAGCTGAGATGTTGGCACCACTGCATACCTTTTTGAACAGATAAACTAAATGTTATCTTTTTTTTTTTTTTTAAATTTGATGCAGTCAGTCATCTTCTTAATAATAATGATAATGTATTTTTGTAAAGTATCTTGCATAATTTTCTAAAATCAAAGCACTGGAGCCTAAATAACTGAGCTTCATTAAGCAGATGAAGTGAAAGAAGAGAAGCATCTGGCAGAAGAATGGAGGATAGTGTAAAAATAGAGGCATATGTTAGTTTGAGTAGCATTAGTCATTTTTGATATTACATTGTCTATGAACCTCTGTTCCATTCAAAGTAGAAGACTAAGCCAACAAAGCCAGTGTTCAGGACATTCACACAGTGTTCCTTTCTTCCTGAAAATAAGTGGCTGAAGCTTGAGAAGATTGGAGGTGTCTTTTGGCTAGCAGAACTCTCTGCCACATGGACAATTTGATAATGTGTCTTCAGAAAGCAAATCAGTAATTTTTTCTGCTGCCCTTAGTTTTTAATCTTTTTTTTTTCAATATGCTGTTTTTCTAGAACATGTGTCCTGATTCATTGTTACTGGTCAGTATGAGGATACTGCATAATATTACTTAAATAAATACATCCCTAATTTTTACATATTTATTTGTATAGCCTGTATAAAGAGGCTGTCTTGCTTTGTGCTGAGATGCAGAGTTTTTGCCTTAGGCTTAATGGAAACCTGTATTTCAAAAACATTAATGATTTTTCACACTTTTAATCTTGAATTAAAGAGTCAATTTCAAACTTCTGTTGCCAACTCCTTGTTTCAGGTTTTAGGTGGTTTTTTTTGTTGTGTTCCTCTTTGTTTTGTCCTATTCCTCCCTTAGATTTTTTCCCTCTACTGTATTTTCATCTTTTATGTCCCTTCTAAGAAAGTTAGCTTGGTGTAAATGATAGTGCATTATTTCTTTCAATACCACTGTATATCACAGTAAATCTGGAATCTGCATCTCTACAGCTTGTAAACCAGAAAATTAAGTGACTCTCACAACAGCAGAGAGAAAGGTGCTGTCAAACCTGCGACTGGAATATAGTTCTGGTCACATCACTGGACTCAGCTACCTCTGTGTCTAATTATTTTGTTTGTCTGTCTGACTTTTTCATCTTTTTGTTCTCATTGTGGTCCTAATTTGAGGTCTTCTCAAATGGTCTAGGTTGTTTCAGGCCTGGCCACTCTGGAACTGCTTTGGTGGTGTACACGTTCACCTGCCTCTCCATAATGCCTTCCATCGTGGTAGTAACATATGCAGGGTATACTGGTTCTTCTGATATCATAAATATGCTTGATAATAATATGGTGGGATATGGATATAATACTTATTAAGAAAGACTACAGAACGCATAACTGCTGTTATCCATGGAAAATAGGGACTTCAGGATGACTTCCAATTTATAAAATTGTGTGCACCACTGTATTTAGAGATTAAATGTTTCCTAAAATAGAGCAAGTCTTTTTGACAGTTCATTGTATATTCCCTTATGTCACTGACTGTGTTGTATGAATAGTGTGGTGTAGTCAGCAGGGGATTTTGTTAAATGGGAAATACACATTTTGCTTTAATAGTCAAAGTACAAGAGCATCTTATTTCATCGCAATGTGTGGCAATTGACAGCTTGCTAAAGGGAGATTTTTGTATTTTAAGATTTTTAATAGGGGGAAAATACAATAATCCTGTATGCTGAATTCTTTTAATTGTGAAATCAAAGGCACACTAAAGTCAGTTTTCTCATGTAAAGGTGGTTAAAATTTCTTTCTGAAATTAAGAAGCTGTTAAGCTCTGTAGAAAGTGGCAAGACCTGTACTGGTTTGGAAAAAGGACAGAGAGGTTCAATGCTTGCCTCAGATTGTTTTTCTTCACTCAGTTTCCAGTTAGCAGCTGTAAATGGTCAGCTTTTCATGCATGTTTTTAAAGTAATTTGTTTAGTGAAAATTTGTTTAGTGATGTAGTGGTTGCTTCTCTCAGAGAGTAAACTCACTGGTGAGGTTTGCTGCAATTTAATATTGTCTAGTGGTCACATTCACAGTGAATAAAGTGAAAAATACACATTGTCAGTGTTTATACTTCACTTTGTCTCATTCTTGAGGTCTAGAGATCTGAAGGAACATGAGTAACTTTGATAAGTAACCTAATATTTCTTTATTGAGCTATGCTAAACGAATTAAACAAGTGTTGCTTTACAACAGTATCGCTTTATTTTTTGCATCAGTTTAGTAAAGTTGGTTTTAAATCACAACCTAAGTCACACTGGTATATCTTATTCAATGGAAGAACCTCTGCGTTTTTCTTCCTTTGCCTACTAAAATCTGCAGTTCTCTAGCCACTACTAACATGTCCAGCCTGATGTATCTTTTACCCTTTAGCATTATATTATTTATTTGCATTTAGTTTTTGATTCACTGTGTCTAATAGGTGGTTTCATCCAGTACTGCTGCTTAGTCAGTTCATTCCTATTTTTGCATTTGTAGAGTTGATTATTCCTATCTAAGTGTGGAACTTTGCACTTTATTGATTGCATCCTCTATTCCAGATCGTATCTGTGATTTGAAATGACTTTGAAAAATAGATCTGTCTCTCTTTAAATGACTTGAAACTTTATCCATTCTGATGTTAGACACAGATTTCACAAGTGTAATTTCTGTTCCCTTGATCTCAAATGGGACTATTGATCAAAAGTGGACCCAGAATAGACAGGCATAGGAGCCTATTAGAAATTGTAGGACAGTTTGATAAGGAAACTGTCTGTGATAATTATGGAGCTATTGATTTTCTAAACCACTTGGGCACCTACCTTGCACCCATAGGTTTTATTTCCTTAGTTCTTGTGTCAGTGTCAGAAACTTTACTTCTTGCCTAAAATGAAACAAAATAACTTTCCAGACAATATTAGTATAAATAAAATAGAGAGCAGGTCCTTTAATGAAAGCACTCTCAGGTGCAACAAAATACATACACCCAGTATAGTGTTCTTACAAATTTATAACATTAATTATTGTACGTAATGGATATGTCCAACCCAAGAGTTGTCTGCTCCCAGAACCTCCCCGAGTGGGGTGCATGTGTCTCAAACAAGAGGTCCTTGCTAAAAGAACATTAAACAGACTTTCAAGAACGTGGCACAAACTGTGCTATTCTAAATGTGAGAAACTAAACAGCTATATTAAACTCTACAAATATATAAAAAATCTTGAGGCATCATACTGAATTCAAGATGCATAAAATGCTTTTCTTTTAGCCTACTGATAGGTTACCCTGTCAAAGGGGAACATTAGATCTGGCATAGTTTTTGATGACTTTTGTGCTCTTTATTGCCATTCTTGTATTCCACTTGTGTCTGTTTAGCAGTTTATTTCTGGGTGGTAAAGGCAGGACGGCAGTGTGCAAGTGTTTTAGTTTTCCTTCTTTCCACCTTTTCAATGACAATCTTAACCTTCCTTTGTAGACTTTGTGTCTTCTTTCTCCTCAGTAAGTTTATAAATATGAACCTAAAAAGGTGTAGGGACATTGGTTGAGCATTTTAATTGAGGTTATGTTCCAAAATGTCCTGATCTTTCCCTTATTTTCTCTTATGGGCTTTCTTTGTTATAACACGACAAGGCAGGAAAGGGGATGGCTATGCTGGCTTAACTGTAGCAAAAGCTCTTCCTCCTTGCCTCACACAGTGTCCAGAAGTGTATGGCTAGGGAAGAGAAAAAGAAAGAAGACAAACCAGCTCTTCTTGACTCCGTATGGTCTTTTATCATTTACAGCATCTTTTGACAAGGAGTTGCAGAGCTGTTGCTGTCCTCTTGCTTATTCTTAAACTGGTTTCTCTCAGCTTCTCCTGATTTTTTAATTTTTGGGTTTTTTTTTAGAAAGGTCAAGGAATAGTCCATCCATGTGCTGCCTGCATTGTGCCTGCCCCATGCCACCTCCCTGCAAAGTTTCCTGTGTTTCTTTCCGAGGAGTTCTGACTCATCTTGATAACCCTTATATGGGAGCTGCTGTCTCCTTTTTGGACAGGGAGGCTAGAATCTTGCACAGAATTTTACATACAGACTGTTTTATGGATCATGTGTTTGTTCAGTGGCATTTTATGGACCTCTTGTGGTTTTTTTTAGCTGGCATAGCAGCTTCTAATGCTTGGATCAGTTGATTTCCAGTGCTTTCATCATGGGCAGTTATTAAGCCAATGTTTCACTAACCTTACTGACATAATCCCAAGATCCCTGAACGTCAGTGATCAGTTCACCATCATTTCATGTGTGATATCCAGCTTACCAGTCCTGTAAGAGTAAGGTCCCTTCATTACTCCATCAGAAGAGCATTCACATCCCACTTTGGCTTTGTGCTGTGAGGTGCAGCAAAGGAGCATCAGAAGTGGGTGGCCAAGTGCACAGCAAAAAGTGTAAGCACTCCTACTGCAGCGGGAGCATGCTGTTGAATCATCTTAGCCATGTCAGGAGCCTGCACACTTGGAATCTGCTTGCTGTGTTTGGCTTTTACTCCACTTCATATTTCCCAAAAGCCCCATACAGCTCTCACCAGAATGAAGTCTGAAGGTGGCTTTAACCCATGCTGGGCAGGGAGGGCTGTTGCCAGTATGCTGCCTGTGTGGGCTGCCTGCAGCTTACCCTCAGTGCCTTTTGCACAGTTTTCGTGAACCCTTTGTGGTCTGGAGACTGAGAAAACACACT
The DNA here is from genome assembly GCA_035221455.1 of Xenops minutus. Classification (NCBI taxonomy): domain Eukaryota; kingdom Metazoa; phylum Chordata; class Aves; order Passeriformes; family Furnariidae; genus Xenops; species Xenops minutus. Next base: position 79,686,247 of record JAWWEE010000105.1, on the reverse strand, counting down.
TGGGAGTTAAAATTGATGTCTCTCTGGCTGAACACATTTGCACCTCAAGGATCACTGCTGACCAGTGAAGTGGTTTTTTTAGGTATAACTCTTCTGTCCTCCACACAAAGCCGGGGGTATATTGTCTCACCTTCTCAGTGCCCTCCTCCCTCCCTCTTTGCAGCTTCTCTTGGCACGGTCCTACATCACTCCATTGCTTCTGGGACACAGGACCTTCATACTCCACTGCCATGCCTTCAAATTAATGCCTTTTTTTTCTCTTTTCACTTCCAAGACTGTACTGGAGAAGCAAATGCCACCCTTCAATTTCTAAAACTATCTGTATGTCAATAACTTTATGGATTCAGTTTAAGACAGTTGCTTGTACAGATGAGCAGCCCTTGAAAGAGGCATCTCCAGCAGCAGATGCCTTGCAAGCACATCCCATTTGCAGTAAGTCTGCAAGTGGTGTTGGGCAAGCACATATAATCAGGAGGGGGTATGTGAAATGTTTTTCTTTTGGGAAGAACCACTGAAAAATTCAGCACTGAACTTGTTTATCTCTTCAAATTGTTCTCTGTAACATGTTAGTTACAGACTTTTTATGGATAAGATGGAACTGGATAACTATGACCTAAGCTTGATTTGCTAAATTTCATAAATGGTCTTAGTTTCTGAGGATAAACCAGTTCTTTTGCTGCAGTGTAGTTGTTGCTGAATATTTAATCAGACTATAAACATAATAAATGTTTATATTTTCAGCAGAACTTTCTTGTAATTTTTCCTGATGTTACCCTACCAGTGCTGCAGATATTTTTTTATCATAAACTGTGGCATTACTTTGGAAGGGTATCTGGCCTAGAGAGTTAAGGCAAATATTTATATATTGTAAGAGAATCAAATGATGGCAACATTATTCTGGGGATATAAACATGATTGATAAAAATTTTAACTAAAATGGTTAAGAAGCATTGTTTACATTTTATATGAAAACGGTAAGCTACTTTTAGGGTAGGGTGATGAAAGAAGGATGACAAATTCAGGCAGAACAGTGGAAGGAAAGAAATACAAAGTGTGGAATACATTTGGTACAGCTGGATGAACATACTGAAGTCACTGCTTTGAGCTGAAGAGTTGTAAATTTGTGTAGGTCTTAGAGATTAGCCTGTGAGATGTAAATGTCAGTGTTACTTGTGTGTTTTTATGAAGCTGATAATTGGAAAGATTAGACTCTGCAAAATTAGACTCTGTAAAGACCTCACCAGGTCTAGAAATCATGCCTCGCCACTTTATTTGCTTTTAGTTTGTGAATGAAAGAAGAGAGATACGTATTTTCTATTTCAATGTTGCATGCAGCAAGCCTGAAAGGGTCTGCTGTTTCTCTTGACTGTTTTACTTTTCACCACAGTGGTGTTTCAAACATCGAAGTCTTCTCTGAATGTGTTGGACGTCTCCATGAAGGACTGGCATGGTTATGATTAGTTTATCCAGCTCTGGGCTTCAGACTGGTATGATGCAGAAAACAGTTTGGCAATTGTACTGAAATGATGCATCTTCCTGAACATAATCCAAAAACAAACAAAGGAACCAAAGAATGTTTCCTTCCCTTTGGCACTTTTTCAGTGATGCTTATTCCTCTGAGATAACCTTTCCAGTCATTCATGAGACATCACAGGAGAGGCAAGACATGAATTTCTAATATAAGTAATAAGTTCCTTCTCCTCACCTAAATATGTATTTTAATATTGCAGAGGCAGGCGGTAGGTTTTCTGTGGCAGGTCATTTTTAAGAGTCTTTCACACAATTTTTATGCCAAAACCTTTCACTGACTTAAGCAATACCATTACAAAGAGACATTAAGAAGCTCAGGCAAGAAAGGCAAGACACATTTTCTCCTTCGGTTTGCCATGAGTTGGAAAGCAGATGAGTCAGGGAGGCATAAAAAGGCCCTTCCAGATTACGTGAGCAGCACAGAAACAAGTTTTGTATCAGCAGTGCCAACGTGATTTTGGATGGGCAAAGTAGAGGCCTGTGGTGCTTGAGCCAAGAGGCCCAAGCATCATTTCGGGAAGAGATAAGAGCAGGATTGCAACACAAGGAATATGAAGGCAAAACTGCTCCACGGAGCCAGGCAGGCTTGTGTTTTGTGATGCTCTGTCTCTGTCCTGCATGGGTACCACTGGTCATGCAGGGAGCAGTGCTGAAACAAAACGTGGCCTCATCTGAGATGCTTACAGATGAGGAACAAGTGCATTGGTCTGCTGTGTTGTTTTGTCTGTTTAAATTTGTTAATGCATAATAATGTGAGAATTCAGCAAGAAATCCCATTCCTTCCCACTTCCCTCTGCATTGAGGCTGCTGCCTGTATTGTTTCCTTTCTCCTTTCTTGTTTTCCCTCTTTCTCTTCTATTGGTCACCAGAAATCTGGGATAATGGAGTTTTACATGGCTACAGCAAGTGTAGCACCTGCCATGTGAAATCTCTCCTTTTCTCTTTGAGTGAAAGCTTTAAAGCAACACTTTTTCCAGACAGAGATTAAGGCCTTGGTATTGCTCTCTGGGCTGGACATTTGATTAATAGAGGATCCTTTTATTGCCACTCTGCCTTTCTGCTCTTCCTCATTAAAAATCAGTGACTCTTCCCCAATTCATTCATGGCATGGAGAAAAGAATGCCTAATGATACAGACAGATAAAGAAAATATATAGCATGCATTCAGCTAGTAAAATGAGCTATTTTCCCACATGGAGAGGGGATTAGGCAGGGGTTGTATTTGCCTCCTGCAGCTGCTAGCAGACAACTGACAGACAGTTGCCCAATATTTTTTAATATATTTTATATATACATGTATGTGCACACACACCTAGAAGAACTGAGCACAGCTGCTGTTCATACATAGTTTTGTTATGTGTTTACGTTTCAGTGAAGGGATGTGGTGGCCTGGAGTTGTGGGTTTTTTTCCCTCTGAAGGTTGGAAATGGTTTTGCTCCTGCAAGCTACTGTTTTCATTGTAGTTGACAGCACCATGCCAGCAGGGAGGCTATTTATTTGCTGGTGATTATCCAAGGAGGTACTCCAGGGAGGGGTGTGGCAGTGTGTTTTGGTCAGAGTACGGTGCCCTGGGGACATAATCCTTCCCATAAGGAATTGCACAATATACAGATAGGAATGGGTATGTTGATAATTTGCTGTAACCCTTTTAGCACTTAAAGGCAGGGTTTGCTTCACCTTTTAGTGATGTACTCCTTCCAGACAGTGTGAATATGTGCATCAGTTCACCTTGGATTAGAGTTCCATGAGTGCTTTTCTTCTGTCCTCTTCCTGCTGCCTCCCAGCTGAGCTGCTGCTGGTCACTCCAGGGCTGGCATTTGGGGCTCGCTGCAGTTCCCTTCAGCCTGGGTGGGACCACAAGTGCAAGAGTGTGGTGCAAAGCCAAGCCAGCAACAAGCTCTCTTGGACACGTGCTTATCCTGTGCTGGGACAGTGTGGGTGGACTGCTGAAGCAAAGACAGGTGGGAGTTGCTCAGAGGAGAGACATCTCAGGTCCAGCTGTTACTGAAGGGGATGTGATGGGGAGCAGAACCCTTATTCTGCAATGGTGAGCATGTTATGTGCAGTGTTGGGGGAGAGACCAGTGTGGCCAGGGCTTGCCTTACCCCAGGGCAGAGATGCTGGAGCTCGGGACTGCAGGGTTTGGAGCTGGCTAGAGCCTGGCTATAGGACTATGTGCTGAAGGTGCCTGGAGCAGTTACCAAGTCCAGCGTGGTAGGTGGTGTTACAGAACAGAAGAAGGGAATGTTCCCCTTAGATGTTTATAAACTGTAATGTAGAGCACAGAAAGTACTGTGAATTAAAACATATAAATATATTTGATATATATAAATATATGAAATATATATATCAAATCGATATTTAGATATAAATATATTGACTGTAAGGAAAGCTTCACTTTGCTCACCTCGTTGGTCTTCGTGCTCAGCCTTGATGGTTTTGTGCTTTTGTTACTCAAGTATCTGACAGAAGTAAGGATCAAGATGAGTTCAGGTGAAATAAAGTGGATGAGACAAATGTTCATGGACAAGTTCTATGTGAGTGTTTTTTCAATGAAAGATGTCCGTCTGTCCACTGCCTCGGTGGTGTTCTGTCTCTAAAATGTAGTGGATTCACCCCAAATCATAAGGTGGCAGTCACCATAAGATGCATTCCTTTATCTTTCAGTTAGTTTTACTTCTGGTTTTGATGTTTCAGCGTAGTAAAGCTTTTATCATCCCAGTACCTCCCTAAGAAAGTTATTCTACTGACCTGGTTAATAATTCACTTTAAGGATTTTTTTTTTTTAACGCATTGTTAGGTGGATGCCTGAAACTGGCAACTTTCTCTGGTAGTGATGCTACAGATCAAGAAAGCAAAAGTCAGATCTCACAAAGAGATATTTTCACAAACACCTGTTCACTTTGTTTATGGAACTACGACTCCAGCACAGAATGAGCTTCATTCTTGCAGCTCTGGCAAATGAGCTGTGACATGCTCTTACTGCTGCTGCTGCAAGTAATCAGCTAGAGGTTACTTTCCTGGATGAAACACATTTAAATGGCAGTGAAGGAGAAGACTGTGATTTATTTTGATTGCTTTTCTCCATGATATTTGCATACTGCAGTATGCAATATGAACAGCTATATATAATGATTTTTTTCTCCATCTGACACCATAAATCAAGAAAGAGTTTTAAAAAACCCCAAATTGCTTTTACTGACATTGCCTTTTCCTTTGAAGAATCTGAGAGGATCTTAGATCTGAATGCTTCAAATGAATATATTGTTCTATTTATGTTGAATAGAACAATACATTTTTCTGTTGGGTAATATATCTCTGAGACAAGTATCGTCACCTGAATATAATACACATTTAGAGTCAGCCTTTTTTGTTTACATTTTCATTGGTGTCTTGGTGTTAAAGAAATAGTTATAAAACTGTTCATCATAGGTTTTGCTAAATATTTTTGTATCATTGCAGTGTAATTAAGATGTAATCGTGTTTGAGATAGATTTAGGGGGAAAAGTGCTTAATAACAAAGTGCTGTACTAGCTATTACAGAACAGCTGTTATTTTTTATCCTCCTTACCAAAGGTGGTAAGTTAGTGTGTTTTACTGTGGAGACTCCGTCCTTTTCTTAGGTTCAGCTTCTTTTAAATTGACAAGAACATGAAAGTAAATATGGCAAAAAGAGGCATAATAGCTCAAAATTTTGCATTAAGAGTGCATTAATGGGAATTGAGGGCACAGGGGTGCCTTTGGAAAAATAGGACATAAACTTACTCCGTGAGCTGTTTGTAACATGCTCAAATTATACTGGTTTAAAAAGTGTGAGAGCCTTGAAAGAAACTTGGGAAGCAGTGGAAGAACCTGATTTGCTCTCTTGCTGGCTTGTGCATGTGTGCGTGTATGTCTGCTTGTTTTTCAGACAATTGTGCCTGTGCTGGAACAGTTCTTGTTTGGCATAACAACATTTCAGTGCAGTGAGACTGTTTCATCCCAGCTTGTTTTATCCCAGCATCTGGTGAGATTAAGTATTAGCACTGCTGTTTAATGAATAGTTTGAGGATGTGCATGAGTATTTGGGGTTGTTTTTGTTTCCTCTTGTTTGTAGCTGACAAAGCCATAGGAATGAACAAAGCCTTCCAGACTGCCTACTATAGATTAATTTACAGCTGCCAGTTTATATTAGTTGTTCTATTTATTCTGCTTGGGTGCTTTTTTGAGGAAAGGAGTATTTCTTAGTCAATTGTCTGGCAAAAAGAAAGGAATTCAAGAAATGTGAAGCAAACAAATTTCCGCTAATTAGGCAAGCTTTTGGCAGCTGAGCTGTTTGCTCCCTTTTCTTATGATATTATGTTACATGGGAGGACTGAAGTTTCACAACAGGATTTCAGTTGACATCTGAACTTTGTCTTTCACCTCCTGTGCTCTGGTTTGGTGATGACGACGTTCGGTGAATAGCAGCTCTAAGCAAATTTCTTGTCTGCCTCCTTAAAAGCTTGCCCCTACTGAAGCTTTTGACAGCAGAGCAGCATACATCTCTTGCCTGTGCCCCTCCTATGATGCTGGAGGTTTATCAGGAATCTCTTATCAGCGGTTATTAGTGAGGGTAGGAAAGAAATATCTGAGATTTATCCAAGAGCTTTATGGACATGTCTGGCTATGGATAATACAAACTGGATGATGTCTGTCTTCTAAAATAATTGCTTTGGTGAACTCAAGTAGTTCAGGAATGAATTAGTTGGTTTACTTACAGTGTGATCAGGCACACAGAAAGATGCACCCTTCTTCCCCACCCCCAATGGAGCCAGAGCTCTTTGTTGCCTGTATTACTGAGATGGGATCAAACTGGGCTAAACATAATCTTTAACTATCCAGCACAGACGGTTCCTTCTCCCTCTTCCCTCTCTGCTGGGTTGCAGGGTGGGGAATAATGTACTGTGGGCCTCTGGAAATCAAGAGGAAGGTAGTAAGACATGAGACATACCAGATATTGAGACCTTGCAGGAAGGTCTCAGCAGAAGCAACTGCTCTCAGGACCCCACAGGGTCAGGGGAACCCACTCTCTGCCCAGGTGTCCCTGATAACCTGTCAGCTCTGGGGCAAGGCAAGGAGGTCAAGTCTGTAATTCATTCATAAACCTTGTCTGGTAGCAACTACAGCACCTTGTGTATTTTGATGCAAGTGTCTAACGATAGAAGAGATATATCATACAGGGATAGATATATAGGCATATATATATACACACACAGGTGTCTGACTGTGGCAGTGGTGCAGGTGTTTGCTGTGCAATGTGCAGCTTCATTTGAGACATATTTTCTACTTCTCTTTTGATCTTTATTCTTTTGAAGGTCTTTTAATTGATTTGGAAATACCCATGTAATGAACGCTGTTCTTTTAACTGTTTCATATCAGATATTATTAGTATATGTGTGCTACATTTAATACGAATTTTATTTGTTGACTGTGTCAAAAGTTACTTGATATGTCCTGTGTGAAAAATTTCAAAACCTTATTAGCTAATCTTGTGTTTCTAAGATTGTGTGGCAAAATGGAGCTGGTACTGGATTTCTTCAAAGTGTATTTTGACAGAGTTAAAAAGGATACTTAGAATTAAAAACAAAAAATGATCTTCCCAAATACACCAAACCCCAAAACAAATAGTCAGTGAACTATTAAAAAGAAAAATGTTTTATATGTGTTTTTTTTAAATTGGAACCCCGCTTTAAGGTGGTTTGAAATAATGAATATAACTATTTAAACACCACTTTTTCACCATTGTAACTGAAATATCATTTTCTCTAAAAACAGCTCTGCACAATATTGTGAAGTAGTAATCATGGTGTATAAAAAATATACCAGACAATTCACTGTTTTCTAATACTTTTCTTTGTACTGAGTAGACATTTATGAAAATACAGTATCTTATTGGTTAAAAAATAGAATGGTCAAATTTTACTGTAAAATTTAGATTTTGTTGCAAATTGTGTCCTTATCGTTGTCAGAAACACCATGCTTTTGCATTTTTTAAATCATGTGTAGAATTAGTTTTTAAAAATAAATCAGTTCCTCCCAATGTCTCACGTGTATGCTGGTTGAGTCTGCTGCTCAAAAAAACTCTAATGAATCTTCTTATTGAACATAGATGCCCAGGACTTGTTGAGTTGTCTTCAGAAGGTGTAAAGCTGGGTGAAATGTATTTTTTTTCTGTTGCAGTTGTGGGAGGCTTTACTCCTGGGGCTAAAGGCCAAAACTTCAGCCTGGCTGACTGGTACTGCTTGGATGTTCAGAATTATTTGTTGGACAGCTGGGGTGGGCTTACAAGTGTGCTGCTTTGCTCTGATCACATCCAGTTCCTCTGCCATGGACTACAGCTGTAGACAGCCTGGATACCTGCTGGCTGCTGCTCTTCTTCCCTCTTAATGAGATGGTACAGCAGATATAGGATAATCTTGTATAATAGTTTGAGTCAGTATTTTCATTCCTGTTTTTAGTACAAACAAGATGATCAATAAAATGTTTTTTACCTTAATTTGTGAAAAATATGTGGACATTTAAATCCTCTGACTGACCTTTTTGCCTGTTATAAAATCACTGGCTTTTGTTTATGGAGTCACTTTCAGAAATTCCCTGTGGTTCTCTTTTGTAAAGGAAGTTTAGTCTATTCTTTTATATCATATGCATTGTTTTATTTTGTGGCTGAATACAGAATCAAATACCTCCATTACTGCATGCCCAGCAGCAATCAGAACACCTTAGGACCTGCGTAGATGGAGAGTACTAGAGTGTATCTCAGTGGCTTCTTTATTTCATGTCATTTGTGCTGGTTCTGGAGGCATCTAAAATCATTGCTCTTGTTTTGATTGTGATCAGTAAATTGAAAAGTCTGACAAAGAACTTCAGAGATACTTGATTTCCTTCTTTCTTTCATTCTGCAAAAACATTTATCTATCACTATCTGTTACAACATCTCAGTCAATAGAGATCATCCCAGTCTGTGTGTGAAAGGTAAATTGGCCTCCTGTGCAGATGAGCAGGGAACAGGAGTCAGACTGCATCTCTGTTAAGCTTTCTTAAACATTTAGTAAGAGTTTTAGAGTAAAACCTCTGACAAATGTTGTGGTTGAAGACCTTCATGTCAAATGGTGATATGGGTTTCCTGGTTTTCTTTCATGTGCACAAATGACTTAAAAAATAATGACTGTTGGCTATATTATAGAAATATATTTTCATAGCATACATAATTAATAAGACCTTGTAAAGTAATTGGTGTATATTAAAACCCATAAACCCCCACAAAAATACTTTAAATTGCATATATTTTTTCTTTTGAATGTTTTTCTTTCAACTCCTGACTTCCCCCCTCCCCCCTCCTTCTTCTGGTGTTTTCATTGGAGCTAATGACAATATTATTTTGAAAAACAAACCTTTTTACCCGCTGTTTTCTTCATCAAGTCTATTCATTTTAGCAATATCTGATGGACTAATCATAAAATAGAGTGCTTACCAATTTCTCTTAAGAGAAAAAATAAAGCAGAAAGTACTTGGGACACTTTTGGTTTTGTTTTACAAATATCCAAGTTGTAGCTATCCAGTTGTTACCTGATTTTGAACCCTTTTATTCATGCCACAAATGGAAGCAGTTAGTCTACTGAGTAGGTATGCACTCACAAGCACAATGGGTGTACTTTCTGACAGATCTGCGTGCCTGTTCAGATGTATCTGTCTATCTGCTCTGAGCTGGATTCTTGTGGGAAGACTGGAAGTGGTTATTAGTGGAAGAAGAGTGGGAATCAGCCCTGAGGGTGAATCTCATATTTGTGTTTCAACATCCAAAAGACAAATGGGACTAATTGACTGCCTTCGCATACATATATGGAAAGTATGCATTTTAGTTAATATTAGGTGAGGAAAAACAATTCCTATATTTGCTAGTATATTTTAAACATGATGATTTAGTGAATGTGAGAAAGTAAATAAGTTTGCAACATCCTTCAGATATTAGTGAAACATCAGGCTATGCAAGTTTGTACACTTGACCCTTAAAACAACCTGTCTAGCTGGGACTCTCATTGAGTGAATGGAAAGAGAAGTATTTCCTCCAAGGGGATGTTCAAAATCTTCAAATTAGGTTCCTGGTGTGGGTTGTCTTCTGTCTCGCTCTCTCTCCATAAGCATGCTCTGCAATCTTTGAAGAGAATGGGTCTGGGCTACCTGTGGATATTCTTCCCAGTCCCCTGTCTATCCCACAGGGTACTGGTTTGTGCTGCAGTATGGTGGTGAGGGAGAGAGGTGTGGCAATGCAGGCATTATATTCTTCTAGTGGGAAAATTTAACAACTTGCTCATTTGTTTCCTATACATGGTGGTCCTAAAACTTCCCATATTTTAGAGACAGCTGAATAAGTGACATTTCATAGGCTAGCCATTCTGTTATCTAAAGAGCTCTTCTGTTTTCATGTGGAGGGCACCTCATTCCCACGCTCATATTGCTCCAGAGCCCTTTGTTCGTCTTTGCATCTCTTTTTGCCCCTTTTGGATGGAGGGGCATAAATCTCCTAGAAACATCTAGCTAAAATGTCAGGGTACTTAATGAAACAGTGACACAGCTACTTGTGTCCCTCATGAAGCATTTAAATAGAGAACAATAAACTAAGCCATTAAGTTTGTAAATATGTTTTTCCTGCAAGAACAGTAAGAGTTCTCTGGTGTCTGTGCATCGTAGACTGTTGTAATCTCTGTTTTGACATGTATGCCTTACAGTGGCTGTGCAGTTAGCTGAATTAGCATTCCTTTGGCAGCCATAGCTTTAAATTGACTAACTTCTGTGTGCTTAAACTTCCCGTCTACTATTTCTCCCCTTTCTCATTTGATTTTCTTCTGAAAGACAGTAAAGAAACTAGAAATAGAGAGGGAAGGCAGCTATAACGGAGAAATGCTGTTATTCAGTTGAACAAGCCTGAATTAAGAACTGTTCTTTTTAAAACTGGTGTTTTGGAGTTGTATCGCAGGCTGGCCATGCCTGTTTGCTTCAAAGAAACTACATGGATTGTAATAACAGACATTACATGTAGCAGAAAGAATTCTTAAGCATGCTGTATTACAGATCAAGAAGACCCACAGATTAAACGTTCCAAGATCCAAAAAAGTAGCCTAAAGATTTAAATTCATTTGTAACATAACAAGCCTTACAGCTCTGTGGTTATCAGGAGTTGGAGTGAAATCTAAACCCCAACAAAGTTAACAGCAAATTCCCTGTGATATAATAGGGTCAAGGATCATACTTATTTTCTACTTGAGGTTTTGCATATGTAGGATTAGATATACTCAAAGTGGCAGGAGGAATGGCTTTGCTGCTTTAAAGATACTAAATGATGGGAAAATGAATGGTGGTTAAAAGGTGCTGGGAATCCCACAGCCTGCAGATGGGAGCTCAGGGCTATAATTACAGTTCAGCAGACAGCCTAGAAACAATTTCTAGCTCTTTCTGTAAGAAGATGGAATCCTTGACATAGCAAAGTACTTTGCTTAATGGATGGCCATTTTGTAGTTATATATGGGGTCCACACCATCTAAGTAGAGGTGTGTGAAAATTAGAGGTAAGGTCTCTTTGTGGTCAGAGGAAGGGGCCATAAAGAACCTGGGACGCTCATCCTGTGTGTCTCTTCCTCCATTGACTGTAGGAGGAAATTAAACTAGTCTACACCAAATCTTTTATAAGGTTTAAGTTAGGCAAGGTATAACCAGCACAGGGACAATTGCAAGGCTTTAAGAGGAACATTTATGCCCAGTCATTAACTTCTGGTTAAGAGAAAGAATTTGAGGGAATGTATTGCCTGTAAATAGTGTAAAATAGGAATATAATGAGTGGGAGGAGCAGGGAGCTGCAAAGAATTGGCTCCAGGATTTTGTCTTTTCCCTTCCCCCTTGCACCTGGGTGGATCAATAGAAAGGGAGAGCAGTGTAATGGCTTTTTTGCCTATCACTGTGTGCTGTTAGTTTGACACATGCAATTTACTTGGAAAAGCTTAAGTAGCCTTAATAACAGAAAGTCCCAGCAGAGCTGACACTAATGGTCTCCCCAGTTGTCAGTCTCAACAGAGAGATTAAAAACCGAATGAACAAAGAGACCCAATTACCATCTCCCCCCTCTGGATGTTGCCACATGAAAACAGGTACGAGCTATGACAGTGGGTCTTTGGGCAGCCTCTGTTTCTCCACCATGCCCTGGTATGAGAGGGGGTTTTACTGTGCTCTCAATTTAGTGCCATTGCTGAGGGCTGCTGCAACATCACCCAGTCCAGTTTTGTTTACACAAATAGTGACGTCCAGTCATCTTGAAAGAAATTCAGTGTGTTGTGCTCTGATAATGGACATTATTGAATACTCTTCAGACGTTAACCATCTGATACACAGCGTTAAAACCAGCCCAGCTAGGTCTACCATTTTTTCTGTCCAGTATTGCACAGACAAATCATCTTTTCTCAGACAAAGCTCTCTGTGAGGTGTAACAGTGCAGCTCTGCGGGGTGCAGAGCCAGAGACGGACATGTCCCCAGTGGATTGGGTTAAACTTGCAAAAATGTCTCAAAGAAAATAGAGCATCTGTTTTTGCTTTTGTCTGGAGCTTGGAGAGACATAGTTACTAATAAAAGCACCATCTGTGAACAGCTAAACACTTCCCTTTATGAATGCTGTTCCTCAAATATGTTATAAAGTACAGTGCCAGGTCGCTTTTGCCTCCCTTCTCTAGGACAGGTTGAAAAAAATTGCTGCTGCATGTGCAGTGTATTTTGTGTCTGTTTTTTATGGCCACTATGTGGAAGGCTCTAATTGCAACTCACTTCTCAGTAAGACTGTCTGGCCTTTTTTCGGGGAGTGTTGCTCATTTTCTGTTTCTCTAGCATGGCAGACCAAAGATTTGTCACCATTAGAAAGTAAAAAAAACCGTGTTTCAAGAAGGGTCTTGGTGGGTTTTACAAACATGGGATTTGATTGATGATGATGATGATGATGATTGTAAAAAGTAGATCCCCCACCTTATACAGTCTCAGTATTGAGGAAAAACAGATCACTTTTTAGTGACAAGCTGATTTTCCAAGATAAGGTTGTGTTGAAAAATCAGCTGTTAAACCAAAACTGGATTCAGAAGAATAAAATCTAAATAATAGCTACAGTGTTGGTATCAACATTGTCTAGCCTTATCAGTCTTTGGTTTATAACTCATCTTTTTTTCCAACATCACTTACAATGCTTTGCCAGGTACACAAGGTGAATGGTGGAGGTCAATATATTTATATTTCAAAGGTAATGAAATGCTTTAAATAAAGATGCTTTGCCTTTTATTAACTGAATGTGAGTATATGAACATACCTAATTGATGGTTCTGTAAAGGAATAATTGCTCTTGTACAATATAATAGCTAGTATTTATGCTGTTAAAATATATTTAATATGCATGAAAAATAATGGGTTTTGCTAAAAAGAGGTTTGTACAGATTTGTATGTTTTTCTATGTGCATACAGTGTACAAATGAACTCTGCACATCTGATGAATGCAATATTTAATCTGAAGCAAAATGCTTAACACTTGTAGCAACAGTTCAAAGATGAGGACAGCTTTATTAGTGTTTTAGAGTCACCCTTTCTTAAACTGGAATTCTTGTCTTAGTGTGGATAATTAAAATTTTGTTGTTGATCTCCAGCAATTAGAATTTGCTCCCTTATATGTCACAGCTACAGTGTTGGCTTTTAAGTAATTTGTGCATACATCAAAAATGGGGGTTGGAGGAAAAAGTGTTAATAAACTTCTTTAACAAACAGTCACATGACTGATACAAAAGCCAGGAGTATATAAACCTTCTTTTGCCACTTAAAAAAAAAAATAGAAATATGTCCTCTTAAATGGATGGGAGTGCATTTTGGGAAATACGTGTATGTTTCTTAAATCATGTTCACTAAGCAAATATGACAGTTTATAAGGATGTAGTAAATTATTATAAATATTTACTCTACAGACCTGGTAAGGTTTTTGGCAGCATGGGCTTGTCCTTGGGAGGTTCCCTTTTTTCTCTCTCCAGTTCTCTCTCTCTGTGGGAACTCAGCAATTGTTTTGAAAAGAGTACAGGCAAAAGAAGCTCTTACATTCCTTACGCTCTCCTCTCCTTTCTTCCAAGCCTTTCATTCTTCAGCAAAGGCAGGTCTTTGCCTGACCCCTTTTGCTAATCCCTCCACTTGCCCTGCTGATCATGTACCATTTCACTGCTTTTTTACCTCTTCTGTTTGTATACACCATCACCATTTGTTCCTCTGCCTTTGCTAGCAACATAAGCTTATTTGAACCTCTTCCAGCTTGGAAAAAGGTCCCGGCCATCACCAGTTATATTTGCACTTCTGGATACCTTCTGCAATTCTCTTCTTCCCCTCCCTGCTCAACATGCTGTCAGTAGTTGTTGGTGGAGTGTGACTGTCTCATGCACCAGTGCCTTTTCCAGCCCAGCGTTACACATTTTATTCTGGGCAGCGTCTTTACTGACCTCTTGCTCTTCAAAGGTTATAATGTGCACTGCCTCCTCAGCCTCACATCAGCTGTCATCTGTCTGCAGTCTGTGATGTTCTTGAAATCCTCCCCATGTTTTTGTTCTCTGATATGTCCTCTTCAGGTTCCTCTGCCACCTCAGCAATTTGCTTGGAGGATGCTCCCAGGACCAGCTTTTTGGTAGTTGTTCTCTGAGGTTGGGCCCTTGGTCATTTGTCTTTGTTTTCTATGCCTTGTGGATGATACTACCTTGAGATAATTATCAACTCAACTGCTGCATCTATGCTGAAGGCTTATCTTTGATGCTCTGCACCCGACATAATCTGTATGGGGCCAGAAATCCCTGTCTTTCTTTCTGACATAGTCTTGTGGGCATGGAAGTGTCAGCTGACATTTTTTTATTCCATAACCTTCAGGTTTTTTTCTTATTTTCCAAACTGTCACAGCAATTATGTATTTTTGATCATTTAGACAACAGCATCATCTTTTTTGCCACTCAGATCCCTGTTACATAACTCTTTAATTAATAGAATGGTTTGGAAGGCACCTTAAAGATCACGCAGCCCAACCTCACTGCCATAGGAAGGCACGCCTTCCACTAGACCAGATTGCTCAAGGCACCATCCAACCTGTTCTTACATTTCTGGGGATGGGGCTTCCACAATGTCTCTGAGCAACCTGTTTCAGTGCCTCACCACCCTCTTAGTAAGAATTTCTTCCTAATATCTAATCCAAACCTGTCCTCTTTCAGTTTGGAGCCATTCCCCCTTGTCCTGTCACTACATAGCCTTGTAAAAAGGCCCTCTCCAGCCTTCTTGTAGGCCCACTTTAGATACTGGAATGGTAGGTCAGGGTTCCTCAAGGTGATTGTGACCACACTGTACTTAAAACTTGTCAAATTCTTCTGCATCCATATGTTTTTGTATGCTTCTGTTCTGTTAAAACTGAGTCCAGAATTTATGTGTTGTAATTTCTGCGTCTGTAACTGAAGCATGCTTCAGTGATGTTGGTAATGTGAGAGTTTTTCTCTGCTGCTGCCATTCTGGGGAAGCCTGTGGTGATTATTCATCTTTCGTTCATTATTAAGATCTTGATTGCATCCCCTGCTGAATCAGGATGTTGCCTTCAGTTCCCTCCTTGGCCTGTTTCGACACAAACGTTTGTGCCCAGGGAGAACGATCTCAAAACATCCATGGTGCTGCCTGGGAAGTGTCACTCAGCACCTCCCTTTTGCTTTATTGTGATGCCTGTAGGTGTAGAGTTATGTCTGTTACTATACAGTTTTGAGAGAGTATAGATAAGAGATAATGCACCCAAGTGAAATCCCACTAGCTGCTGTGTTGCTGCTGAACCTGGTGAGGTGAACAGAATGATACAGCTAATCAAATTTGACTTGAATTAGGCTTAATCAGGTTTACAGCACTAGTGTTTCTATTTCTGTTAAAAAAACAAACCAAACCAAAAAAACCCTCTTTTTCCAGTTTCTACATGCAATTGTAACAGCACATAACCTATAGAACTTCTACCACCTCTGAGATGTTTTGGGAACCTGTTTTCAGAGTACACCATTTTTTCCTAAGTAGAAGTAGTCTATAGCTTCATCCAAGCCGTAAGAAGGGATTAGGTGAGCTCTGGAGATCTCTTTCCAATTTCTGTTTCTGTGATTCTAACTGTAGGCTATGTCTTTTTGCACATCATATTGAACATTATTAATAGTCTACCTGTAGTTTAGATATGGTTTATTTATTTGGTTCTTTATATTTCAATTGTTATTTCTTAGTAAAATGTAATAAAAAGGTGTATTTGCAAGATAATATGTCATTGACAACATAGACAGCAAAACAGTACCAAAAGGTCAAGTCACAGACATGACTAGTATTTAGTTTTCCAATGCCTTTCTCTATTATCAGGTGAGTTTTTGTACATAAACACATCTACCGATCTGAATGCATTAGGAAAAAGGATAGGAAAAGCAGTTAAATTATGTGGAGATTTTAATTAGTAGGAAAGAGGCATGGTAAGGTCTTCCAACAGCATTTTCTAATTGAAGTCACTGAACTGGCATTTCAGCAATCAATTCTGCTTCAGAGATCAAGAGAGATTATTTATCCTTAGCAGTTTTCAGCTCTCAAAAGTTCATGCAGGCCAAGTGACTTCCATCAATTGTGAACACTGTTGTGAACTTGTCCTTTTCCTGATTTTTTTGATTAGTCACATGATTTTTGGGGAAGATATGAAAGTCTTTGTCACATTTTTGTTGTTGTATAAAGCAGTGAGAGGTGCACAGTTTTATTTTCAGTGATCAGTTAGCTGGGAACCAAACTGGAGAGCCATGATTGGAACTTCTTTTTGTTTATAGTGGGAAACGGGTATGTAAACCTCAGGAGGAAATGTCTGGGTTTGCCCAGGTCTGTGCAGACAGCTGAATGCTGCAAAAAGCACTGGTATCAACTTTCTGTATTTCTGCTTTGATGCTTTATTTATGATTTGTTTCTCCTCACCCAGGAGCAGTGTACCATATCGTGGTACGGACACTCTCCGTTGCCATCAGCACTGGAAAAGACTGATGCTGGAATCCCCATTGTCCTTCACTAGAGGTTGCCTTGCAAGACACAGCTGTAAAATATTAATCAGAAAAAACTGAATGGTAGGTCCTTAAGAGTGAGTAAAAAACAAATGACCTTTTAAAAGTTTTTGTCCAAAGTGTATAAAAATAGTGCCATGCAGATTTGTATTTAGAAATGCTTTCCAGTTCCTGGATAACTAGGGATTGTGAAATGCTTGGAGTTTTACCTGTGGCACTGGGTTACAGTATTTATGTCACACTGCTGTGTCATTTGGTGTATGTAGTTCCCTGCCTCCTCTGCTGTCCATGTACACCTTTGTTGAACTGCATTTCTAAGGACCAGTGGCTTGAGGAGTGTCAAATGTTCCATTGAAATGAGATTTCCCTAAGCAAGAGGCTGGCTGTTGAGGAGGAAGGGAAAAGATCACCTAGGAGGGACCAGCTCCTGGGGCTGATATGAAGGGTGCATGGGAAAATACCTGGACAGCTGTGTCAGGAAAGGAGATGTCCTGTTTTGTGAACCATGTGCACCTGCTCAAACAGGGGAGCCATGCAGGAATTAGACAGACAGTGTCCTGAATTGTCTTCTTCAGGACACAGATGGACAACAGAAGTTTCTAATGGCAGAGAGAGACCGAGAACATCTTCAGGATGCTTGCTGTTCTCTGTTATTGTCAATTGTCTTTTACTTTTGAATAGTGAATGGCTGTGTTCTAAATCCATTGCAAAGCACAATCTTAATGCATTATTTGAATAAGGTATGTATTTGATGTCATATAATGTATTTGTTCCTGCCCTGGTTGTGTACAGCATGTTGCAGTAGTGTGCTCTGCACCTGCTGGAATAAGGTTTGTGATGGTGACTTAGTTTTTTCAAGACAAAATCAGACTGTCCCCCTAGGGAATCCCATCGTCTGTGCAAGGGGTGGCTTTCCATGTGCTAAAGTGTTTCATTGTGTCTGGGAAATAAGGCATTCTCAGTGCTGGAGGATGAGCTGATCTTGTGGGATCATCACCAGAAGCAGCTTAGGGCTTAGAAAATTAAACCTGAGAGTACGGTGTGATTTATGAAGTCCATCCAAAAGACAAGTGATGACTGAGATTTGCTGACACTTTCTGCACCAGTTGATTTTTGCATTTCTTTTCCAATCAGCCTGGTTTAATTCTAAATAAATCACAGTAATTTACCATTGACAGGAGATTTCATGGTGAAGTCAGGCAGACAAAAGTCCTCTAGCAAATTGCAGAAAGTGAAATGTTTCTTGCAGATACTGTGGATAGTATTCATTTAATCTGACTTTGGATGTTTATAGTGCAGTGTCCAAGATGATGCTTAATGAAGTAAGTAATTTTAGAGTGTCATTTATCTGACAGTGAAAAGTACTTTAGGATGACATGGACCATGTCTTTTGTTGACCACAAAGGGAGCCTAGGTGAGTAAGTTGGTGGTTGGTATCTGCACTGCCCAATGAACCTTTTCTTTGATGTGTGCCATCACAGTGCTGTCCAGAGAGCCCTTGAGATTTGGGGTGTCCTGAAAATTTGCATTCAGTCATAAGTGGTCAGAGCAGACAGAGCAGAGGCAGAGTCAAACACTTCTTGCAATCAGTTTGTTTTTTCTTCTGCTTTCATGAATCTGAGATTTGGCTTCAGTTGTCAGTGACTGTCTTTGGGAGGAACCTCATGTAATAGAATGGAAGTGGTGATTTTTGAACTGTTACTGTGAATGGTAGCTCTGTGGTAGAACTTGAGTGAGAACTTGTGCCGTAAATGTGTAGTCTGTGCCATACAGGATCTAAAATAAGAATGTATGAAAATACAACTCTGATTGGATGGATAACAGAGGAATCCCTGTGTTTCTGGCTTTTAGTCCTTTTGTGAAGTTGTTTCAAATTTCACTGAAGCTGGAGTGAACCTGATCGTTTCTTACATTTATTTGGAAAATCTTCATGTATAGAAGAGGTGCAGAGAGGGAGGTATGAGAGTGATCCAAACATGCAGCACACAGGACTAAGCATGGACTGGCCATGTGGCTGGTGGACATGGTCTGAATATTGAGTTTGGAGCTCTGTTCATGTGAAAAGAAGCAGATGACAACAAAGAAACTACAGAGAGAGAGTAGACAAGAAAGTTGGTAGTGCTGAGGAAAAAGGATGAACATACTCCAAGTGGTGGTGTACTGCAGGAGCTGTTTGCACTAGGGATGCTGTCCTACTGATGAAAATCTGTAGGTTTCCTAATCTCATTCCAAGAGTAACCACTTAGATCACAAGTGTAATGAAGTAGTCTGTTTGCTGTGCAAACTATTGTATGAGTAGAGCATAGTCTGGTGTTTTACAGACTTTTCTGTTCTCTGGATGGAGGAGTAATTTCTACTTGTGTAAACCTTCACCCAGTGACTGTGTGTGCAATTTTAAACTTGGTTCATTTCAGTGGCTTCAGGTGACTATGGCTTAATGAATTTTCCAGTGAAGGGCTATGAAGGGACTGGAGTCAGGGCACCCAATTCATAGATTTGTAATGGTCCTGGTCACACTAATTATCAGTGAAACATAGCACATATGTTAGGTCTAGTTATAGAATCATAGAATGTCTTGGGTTGGAAGGGACTTTAAAGATCATCTAGTTTCAAAACTCCCACTGTGGGCAGGGATGCCACCCATTAGACCAGGTTGCTCAAAGCCCTGTCCAACCTGGCCTTGACTCAAGGATGGGGCATCCACAACTTCTCTGAGCAACCTGTTCCAGTGCTCACTCCTTTCTCAGTAAAGAATTTCTTCCTAACATCTAATCTACATCTTCCTCCTTTCAGATTAAAAATGTTCCCTCTTGTCACTATTTGCTGGTGGAAAAAGTCACTCTCCCTCTTTTATATAAGCCCCTGTTAAGTACTGGAAGGCTTCTGTAAGGTTTCTCTGTAGCTTTCTCTTCTCCAGGCTGAACAACCTCAACTCTCTCGTCTTTTCTTCACAGGAAAAGTGCTCCAGCCTTGTGATCATCTTCATGGCCCTCCTCTGGACCTGCTCGAACAGGTCCACACCTTTCTTGTATTGAGGACCCCAGACCTGTGTGCAATACTCCAGGTTGGGTCTCATGAGGGCAGAGTAGAGGGGGACAATAACCCCCCTCGACCAGCTGGCCACCCTCCCCTCTTTTGATGCAGCCCAGGATGCTGCGAGCACACAATGTTGACTAATGTCCAGTTTTTCATCCACAAAAACACCCAAGTCCTTCATCTCAGGGCTGCTGAGTTCTTCTGCCAGTCTGGACTCATGCTTGGGATTGCCCCAGCCCAGGTGCAGCACCTTGTACTTGCACTTGTCAAACCTCACTGTGTTCTCTTGGGCCCACTTCTCAACATTACCTTTACTGCAACACGAATAACACAGTACTCACTGGCATTAGTGTTTTATGTGAAGAATTGATTGTGCAGTTAAGCTGTTGTTTTAAAATGTGTTTTGGTGGTGAAAGTCTTCTGTATAACACTGAAATTCTGCTATGAGACAGACCTAGAGATTCGGGAGGTGGTAGTCATGGTATTTTTAAAAGATGCTAATAATTATCAACTCATTCAAGTAAGTGGCCGACAATTTGAAACAGTAACCTCAGCCTTCTCCAGTGCAGCCCCTTCAAGCATAGCAACTGGATGAGGAATCAGGACATCTGCAGAAAGTTTCTGAATTGCTTCATGATGCATTTGAGGAAAATATATTTAGCCCATAGTGATTCATTTTTTGCAACTTGCAAATAAATTTATCAAGCAGATGGGGAGTATTTGCTATCTTTGACCTAAACTCATGAATAGGATAGGATAGCCCACACTTTTCCAGCAGACTTTGTAGTCACTAAGGCTAGGCGCTCTCTCTTTACTAGGATCTCCTCAGAGATGGTTTAAAGTTGCTTCCCAGTGTTTGGAGACCATTTTCAAGGCTCTTCCAAAATCTGCTGAGGTCAGAGGGAGCCCTCTGGCAGACTCAGCAGGTTTGGGACCTTTCCTAAGGTGGTTCCCTGTCTGAATCAGGTGCAGCTAGTTTTAGCCCATCAATTTTTTGTCTTGGGAGTTACAGCCAGCTACTCATCAGTGACACTGGGAGATCATCACATGAGTTTAAGAATGGGAATTACTGTGCCGGCTGTGTTGACTTGTGGGGTGATCCTATGCATCAGAATGTGACCATCACGTATACTTCCCTGCCGTGTGTGGTTTCTCTCTCTTGCCCATTTTCCAGGGTGTGCCAGATCCCTGGATATTTGTGCTTCCTCTTGCCGTTGCAGTACTCTATGATGGGATGCAACTGGAAAAATCATGTTCTCTTGTGCACCATAACAGCAATACACACCTCTCCATGGGTTACAGTGGACATACTCAGCATTTCCACCCATACTTGCCTGAATACATCTCTCTCCCATGCCTCCATCTCTAGGATTTCATCCACTGACTTTCAGCTTGAGCCTCATTAAACTTTTAATTGACACACCACCTACCAGTCAGACTCTTGCTGTCATGCCAGATGCCTAGCAGTATTGAGGAATATTGTGCTAATACCCTAACATCTCAGGTACTCCTGTTATGTCTGATTCAATGCTGCACTGGGCAGCCACTGGTCCAGCTATCTCACTGCGTCTCCAAGTGCTCTCCCAAGACATCAGCTGTGGTGGTATGGGAGGGACTATGTCATCGCTGCTGGCAGCTCCTGTTGTGTATGTTTTGAAGAGGAAGAACATCTCCAGTGCTCTTTTGCCAGCTGGAAAATATTTTGAAGCTGGTAAATGTGTTTTCTTCTGTGCTCTGTCAGCCAGAGCATTTCCTGATCACTGCCTGGTTGCACATCTTTAATAATGTTTATAAAAGATAGGATCTAGCTCAAATAGAAGTTTTGCCTTGGTGTTGGTTGGAATTAGATGACTGTAGTGGTGTTTTTTGGCCTTGAAAAAAATCTAGAAATGTAGGAATTTTTTTTTCTTGAAATTCTCTAGTCTGTCTTCTGCAATATTAGCCCAAGTTACTATTGTGTGCCAACTGGGAGAGTGTGGGGTTGGTTGTGCTAGCAGGGTTCAGATCATACCTGAGGAGGAGACCTCTGCACCACCACTCTGACATGGCAGCAATGGGGTCCTCAAACTGAATGACAGATTCTGTCTGTTCTGTAGGTAATTTAAACCCCAGCAACAGAAGGCATACTTTGGGAAAGCCACAGAGAAGGAAGGGGAGTTGGCTGTGGAAAGGATAATGCCACTTTCTGCTCCCGGTGAGGTGCTGCAGTCAGCTTGGCATTTTAATTGATTGGCAGGTGTGGCTCCTGCCAATCAATTAAATGATGATGGTGAGGAACAGTTCTCCCATCCAGAAGCCCCACTGTGCGCGAGTGTAACATAAATCCCCACTCTCCCATGAGCACAGCTTTGTTCCCAAGGTTGGGCTCCAGCACTTCTGTTAAACAGCATTCAGCTGGAAAGATCTCCTAACTGGTTTTATGCAAATGGGAGCAAGATATCTCATGCATGTGTGTTCACACACAGGCACTGTCCCTCATCAAACAATAGATATTGTTTTGTCATGTAAATAGTGCTCAACTGACTGGGTTTGCTGAGTGTTGAGCTCACTAATACTGAATGGTTTTGACATGTGTGTGTATGCAGGTGTTGAAAGAGAGGGCGGGGAGAGTAAAAATGCTGTGAAACTTCAACGAAATAAACCAAATAACCCCCCCAAATCATGTAATATGGAAAGTGGTAAGTATGTACCTGTGTGTTGGGTAAGGGTGGTCAGGGCTACATGGCACAGAGATAAGTCTGAGGGGAAGAAAACCAGTTTTCCTTGTACAAGGAGATTAGTGATGTCTAACCAATGACTTGAAACTGCCTCTGATCTTCATCGTTGGTCTCCATGTGTCTATGCCTCGCTCTGAGGAGCATTCTGCTTGCCAGATGCAACTCTGGAGGGTAGTTTTGGTGATAACAAGGCATCACCCAAGAGCTGCGAGGCAGCTGAGGATTTACATTTAGTGAAGCCGACATTGGAGGTCGGGTGACGGAGATGCACTCGACAAAGCAGTTGGGAAGCCGTGGTTGCTGTCTGCCCATGTTCATCGCCAAGTGGGGTTGGCTGTTGGTCCGGCTGCAGGCGGCCACCTGCAGAGGAGCAGTGACATCAATCAGTCTGGTCTGGCTGTGGTGGGAAGCGTGATGAGCAACTGTCATGCTGATGCTCCCTGGGAGGCTACTAAATAGTCATTGTTGAAGTAATTAATGGCAACAAGTGAAGGAAAAAAAAGCCTGGAAAATGTTTTCAGATGTCCCAGACAGTGGTGATGCTTAGGGTGATGAATCATGCAACTGTCCATATGAAGCTGAATAATTTTACTTGCCACAATAAAATACATAATGAAAACAATACAAAAAAAAAACAAACCCTGAGACCAACATATAATCTTTGTAGATGTCCAATTCAAAATGATGATTGGTATAAAACCTAACCCCAAAAATAGTATTGATGATGTTGTAAAGTATGAATCAAAAGCATATTGTTCTCAACCTGGTGGGGGGCTTTGCTGTTTTCCAGATATAACTGCTGCTAATGTGGTTTTCACAATCACACCTTTGATTGGTTTTTAACTGTCTTTGGGGGCAGGAAGGAGTGAGAGGCAGTGTTCTCTCTTTAGCAAAATACATAGCTATTTTTCCTGAGATCCATGGTGGAACTAGAGAAAAATCAGTGAAAGGGAAGCAGTGCCGCAGGTCTTGGACAAATCCCCTTAAAGTCAGTTCAGAGACATGGCAGATATATCAGCATCCTGCAGTAAATGATAAATGAGTTCCAGGAAATTCACTCTTTCTAATGCAATAATCCACTCTGCTGAAAAATGCTGCTAAAGTGAACAATCTTTTTGTTTCCATCATATTTTATATATGATAAAGTGCTTTGCAAAGAGGAAGAAAAAAAGCATTTCATAGATTTTGTTATCCTGTTATGTACTAATAAAAAAAGAAACCCATTTTTCTCTGAGAGCTGAGCACAGAAGGGATGGGCCATATTTAGACATAGAAAGTTTTCTTAGAAAGACTATTTTATTATTATAGAATAGTGGCTATTATGTACTCTCCCACAAAAAGTGATCTGTCTCTATATCTTAATACGGAGCTATTCTAAAGTAATTTATTTTATTCTATTTTTCATGTCTTATAAAATGTAGCTACCAAATGCTGAGAGTTTTTCTTGAACTGCAGGCTCCCCAGGGAAGTGGTCGTAACACCAAGCCTGCCAGAATTCAAGAAGCATTTGGACAATATTCTGAGATACATTGTGTGATTTCTGGGACTGTACCTTGAAGGGCCCAGAGTTGGATTCAATGATCCTGTTGGATCCCTTCCAACTCAAAACATTCTACTATTTTATGATTCTATGAATCTATTCTGTGCAATTTCTGGTGATAAACTAGAAAAGAGAATTTGGGGTCTCTTGTGGTAAACTTCAGTCCCTTTTCCATTTTTTTCCCTTTTATCTTGTAGCCTGGTACACATAGAAATTTTTTGTTAGCTATGTAAGCATTCTTTTTTTCAAATACTAATTTAACTTGGTGATTGTACTGAGAGTGACCTGTGCTCTGGCATTGTATCTTTTCCATTTAGCACAGGGAACTTCATAAAATTGATTAGCTCATAGATCTTAAATCTTTCATAGTTTTGGCTTTTTTCTCTTCTCTCAGAGAGGAAGCTGGTGTTTTTAACCCTTTCCATGAGTTTAGGAGAGTCTATCGCCTAGCCTTTCAGTATCTGTGATGTTTGATCTGTCCTGGACTGTCCTTTGCCTTTAGAAAATCATCATTCCTGTCCTTTTTTTGTCACTGACGTGTGACACTGAAGCAGCCTGGCAGCAGTTTGGAGGGGAGGGAGCTGGGGAGGGGGAAGGAGCATAGAGTGTTTTCCGCCTGCTCTGCTAGTTGCATGGGAGAGAGGACGGAGCTGCGAGCTTCACAACCCTGCCACCACCGAGCAGCCGGCTGCCCACCCGCACCGTGCTGTGCCATCCCAGACAAACATCTCCTAGAGCATCTGTAGGGCAGTGTGACTCACTGAGCTGAGGGCATAATCCGAGGGGATGCAGCTGGACCTCAGCGCCTGGGGACTGTGCCTCGCTGCTGCCGATCAGGAATACTAATTCACAGTCAACCTGTTCTTTTCCACACTCCACCGATGGGGTGAACACATTATCCTCAGGGGCAAGCAGGTTATCTTTGGAAGGGATTGCCCTGCAGCAGAGCAACTGAACCTGTGGGCATCACATCTGGCCAGTTTCCCTGGAGAGGCTCGGGAACTAGGTGTTGCTTTCCCAGCTTGCCCCAGGTAAGTAATCTGATTTTAAACAAAGAAACACAGAGATGGCTATTTCTTATTTAAAAATGCATTAAGTATTTCTTAAATAATTTCTTGTTGTTGTTGTGAAGGCAGAAGGTTTGAATATTTCCATGCTCTGTGCCTCCCCTGAGCTTCTGGATTTGAGGGGTGATAATGAGGGGTTTAATTCTGGGCAGCAGGTGCTGGCAGCAGGGATGCGATGCAGTGCCTGTAATCACATTGTCAGATTCATTTTGCACCATCTGGGTGTGAAAGGGGCAGTCAAGCTTCTAACTGTAGTCCTTGGGCACCTGGTACGTTCCTCCTGCTGCTGTGGATGCAGACATGGTCCAGGAAAGATACTCTATGTGTCTGAGGCATGTAGAGTAGTTAAAGCTGGTGGGGAGCAATGCCACTGCCAGTGTAGCCGCTGTGCTAGGGAAGAGTCTCTTGGGAGGGGAATGAGAAGGTTGTTCCCCTTCCCACTGGTCACCCATCATCTTTTCCTACCAGTTCAGGAGAAAAGGAAAGTTAGTCTTTCAGTTGTCTGGGCTTCCTATCCTAATTGGATGCACTTTTCTGAATTGCAAATAATCCCAGAGGAGGAGATGTAAAGCAGATGTCATAGGGAATGTGACCTGTTGTGGGAACAGGAGCCAGGCTTGTGCCATGACTGCCCTCTGGGAACGGAGACTGACAATGAGACTTGGACAGAGTGATAGATATCCATAAAAGACCAATATCGGAATCAACACCTTGCTATGCTTTTATGTATGATGCAAGCAGTGGAAAAGGCAAGAAGGCAAACTGCATGATAACAGCAATGCTGTCACAGTCCATCACTCCAGCGTGGCAGGGCATGGCAGGCTGAGGAGGCTCATGATCTCCAGGGCAAATGCACTGCAGTAATGGGAAGACTGTGAGAGAGAGGGAGAGCAATCTAACTAGGGAGTATGATTTCCGCTTTTACCTTGCCTAGGTATGTACCTGTTATCCAGACTTTGGCACCCCTAAGTGTCCTCTGTTGTGTGTCAGTTGAGGTATTAGTGTTTCTAGTGGTGTGGCTAAGATGTGATGAACATCTACAGTTTCTGCAAATTTGCTCAGAAGTGTCAGTGTGTCAGGAGAATGTTTCCATTGTGATTTTTGCAGTGAGTATGGAACTCTCAGTGACAATGTTGCTGCTGCCTTTTTTTTTTTTTCTTTCTAAAATTTGAAGGGTAAGACAACCAAGCAGTATCTGACCACAGATGTTTTAAGATGCACAGAGTTGTCACTGTATTGGACGTGACTCCATCCAAAGTACAGGCATCCAGCTAATGGGTAAGGATGGGAACAAGCAATCGAAGGTACAGTTCACCTGGAATCACCACTGCACAGACAGGGGCTGGTGCAGAAACAGGCCATCCCACTGCCTGAAAAGCTCATAGAGAAAGATCTGTGTTGGAAGGTGTGCCCTGCACTGTGTCCCAGTCATGGAGGGAAAGGATCAGGGTGTGCTTCTGGGTTATGGAGGTGCAACTTTGGGATGTGATGGGAGGGTCAGGGATATGTTGAGAGCAGGGGAGCTGGGATCAGGTGATGGGGGACATGTAGGGAGAGTGGGTGTTCAGCTTGCTTTGGTAGCACAAGTCACTGGAAATGGAATACTTAAAGAGGTGAGATTGAAACTTGTGGGTTTTTTCACAGATCAAATTACTAAGTGCAGGCCATCTGTATTTCTTGGCTTTTTTATGTGATTTTTACGTACTACACAGTGCATAGCACTGTGCCAGAGGAGCAGGGTACAATGTGTACAGTCCTAGTGAAGGACACAAGGAGTTTTTCTTCTGTCTTCCATCTTTTCCATATTACCAGGGGGTCCAAACTGTGTCCATCACATTGAGGGTGTGGGTGAGACCAGTCCAGCAGCACAGGGTACAGCATCATTCTTCTGTTGTCCCATGTTACGCTGCTTTGAGGTCCAGAAAGGTTTTGTCTGGTTTATCTGAAGAAACGTGTGGCTATTTCCACATTGCTCCAAACACATTTGCACTTGGAAAGCAAGAGAAATGAGAGGAAAAGCTAACCCAAATCTTCTACCTGGAAACAGTATTGCCTAATACTTGTACTTAAAAATCAAGGGTCAGTTATCTGGAGTTATTTCCTGGCTTTTACGTAACTTGCTGTCATCCTCAGAGAAACCAGTAACTTTCCTGTGTTTTCAAGGGCCTTTCTCTAAAATGCATGTAATATTCTTCAGCATATTATTCACCTCAGAGGGTGTTATAAGAAGTAAAGCTCATAATGCATTTTAAAATTTGTTAATACAAATTACCGTAGGAGTGCAAATTAAATTCTGCTAGTATCAACTACTGCTAATATTTAAACAACATGTTTTTAATTTATGTGATCAAAAATGTTTAGTGTAAATCACTGATCCTTCAGGGTCCAGGGACATTGGATACCACTTTGGTGACACACGGTGTCACAATACCCTATTATGCATTCAATTAAACAGGGCTTGTTGGGGAGATGTACTGGTGAATGCAAGACTGTAACATTGGAGCGATATTCTGTGAAAGATCTGGTCCCCAGTATTTCGGAGTTGAGGAATTCATGTGCCACAACCACCCATGCATTTTCTCCTTATTGCTGGGAGTGTCTTCCTGGTGTGAGGGTGGAAATAAAATCTTTCTGCTGTTTTGGCGAGGATCTCCCTGCTGAAGCTGTTAGCAAAAATGGGAGTACTCTGAGTGGTGGGATTGTGATGGGGAGGGGTTTGTACTGTCAGCTAAACTGAGAAAAACAAATCAGTTGAGGGGGAAGCAAAGCCATTAAGCAGTAATAGCTTTTAGTTATTGCTGGTTTGGGATAACATAAGGATGAAAGACATTGTATTCCACTATCAGTCTCAAAGATCATCTAGTCCTGTACCTATTACTCTTAGACTATGTGGAGTCTATAGCACTGGTATCTGTTAAGGAGCAGTGCAGTGATATTACAAGGGAGAGAGAAAATCAAATCATCTTTATACACACTGGGTATCTTGAATGTGTTTTTCCTGTACTGAAACAATTAAATATCAGATTGGGAAAAGCACAAATAAAACTGAAATCTTCCCAAACTGGGCAAGTTCTGGATCCTACGTGTCAGTGATTTGCGGATACCTTTTCTGGAATTATGTCAGAAATCTCTTTTCAGCTCTGATGGCTCACTGGACGGGTCAGTGGAGCCTGGGCAGATGAACATACAGTTTGCATGATGAGTGCTAAATCTGAATTGTTTCTGGGGTCAGTGGGGCGTGATATCACCACTGTGGGGGGGAACATATTTTCTCACTGACAGCAAAGATGACTGTTTCCCAGTTGCGAGTTGTGATCCCTCCCTGGGGTGTCCTTGGGATGGTTCAGGGCAGGCTGTGAAGCATTTTGTACTCCCAAGGGAACAGTCAGCTGCCTTTTATTGCTGGCTGCACTCTATCTTGCAGGGCAGAGGTTTGTATATTTATATTAACAACCAGTAACTATAACCTACTCTTGTTCCCTTGGCCAACGGTAGTTAACCCATTCTTGGCTAATTAAAGTCTATGAAACTTGAGGGGAAGGAGAGGATGAAAGGGGGGTCACACAAATACAGTTTAAGCCAAAAGAGAGTTAGGTTCTCAGAAAGTTTAAGGATTTTTGTCCCAAACAAGGGAAGGAGAGCATATTGAAAATGTTTTACTGTCTACATCCCTCTACATTGTAATAGAAATGCAATGTCTTCAGGAGGTTCCAAGGGGCTTTTGTGACCCCCTCCCAAACCAGTGCAAAGACAAACACTTGGGGAGGAGTTGCTGCAGTGCTTCTGTTTCTGAAAGCTTGCTGACAGCCGTGTTGTTTTCTGATCCATAGGTCCAGAGGATGGCATAACAATAACATCACCATCCAGGGAGCTGAAGTCCTTCCTCGCCTGCCTGCATGCTGCTTGAACTGATCCCAAGCCTTTGTTTTTGGACTGAAGAAACCTGAAAACCTTTCTCTCCTAATTCATGAGCCAGCAGGATGTGGTCGCCGTGCTTTCAGAACGCCTGCTTGTAGCCGCCTACAAAGGCCAAGTGGAGAATGTGGTGCAGCTTATCAACAGGGGTGCCAAGGTAGCGGTTACCAAGGTAACAAGAGAAAAACGCTTTGCGAAAGCCCTGGGAACTAATGTAACTCCTAGACCATTGTCTGTGAAAATGCCTTCGTAGCTTTACCAATCTGAATGTGACTGAGGTTAGTGTTCAGATTTCCTTAAAGTTTATACTTAATAGCTCACGTAGATTTACAATATAGTGCATGTGTTGTACTTATACACTTCCCAGTGAACACAGCTGTGATGAACACTGAGCTCTCAGAAACACATTGTGTTGATGGACAAGCAGTGACATTTTTTCAAAGCATGCATTGACTTTTGAACGCTCTGTGACCTGATGAATGGAGCGATTCATCGCTGTCAGGGGAAGGCAGGTCAGAGCTCCCATCTCTCTGGGTGAGGGGATGGGGTAAAGCCATTTCTGTGGCAGGGTAGAGGTACACAGAAAGTGTTTCTTGTTGCTTAAGTCTCTTGGTGCACCAGTCTCTCTTTTACCTGACATCTTCATTGATTGTTCTGTGTAGTCCCTTAGGTCCAGACTTGGGGGTTGCAAACTGTGTTCCTCATACCTTTGAAATAAGGCCAGCATCAAAGGATTTCTGCTTAGATATTAAGAGAGTTCAAACTGATATTCACCTGTTCCTAACTCTCAACATGTTATAAATAATACTGGTATATAAAAAATGAGATAAAATTGGCTGTTGCAGAGGTTTGATCAGCAAAAAAACTTAAAAAGAATCAGGTGCATTTAATCTTTAGAGTCATAACACAGAATTTGGGCTGTGCTTTTTTGATGAACTGTTTTTCTCCATGGTATCTACTTTTATTTGTGTTTCCATATTGGTTTTGAACATTATATATGTATAGGAGCTAATATTTACAGATAGAAAGCAAAACATTTGATAAAAAGAGGAAAAGACAGATGACTTATCTGTCAGTGACAGTTGTGTTCAGTTCCTTTGCAGTGTTTGAGTTGCAGATATTTATTTTGAAAGCTGGAGCGATCTAAAGACAACCTGTGTTCCTGAGTTTTGTTTGCCAAAATAAGTGGCCTCTTATTGCTAGATACAAAGCACAGATGTAATAAACATGAATAGTCCCATAAAGATGCCTGTTTGACTCTGTAGTCCAAGCAGCTCTGTAGCTGATGTACAGCTATTAAAGGTAGTCAATAATAGACCAGGAAATATTGACTTACAGATGCCTGAATGGTAGCTCACGGTTTTGTGGTTGTGTGTTTTCTTTTGTTTGATTTTTTTTAAGATCCTGAGCTTTGTAGACAGCTTAGGGACCTACCTGAAAATACACAAATGTTTGAAAGGATGCTATGCTTTGTGTAAACTTCTGCATTAATGTAATTTCAAATTTATCTCCCGCACTGTTTGAACATAAAGTGTGATATCCCTTGGTTTCCAGAACACTTATGGCACTGATTTAGCTATTTTGTGGAACTAGTTGCCATAATCCACAATTCAAATGCAAAATTGACACTTTCTCATTGTTAAAGTTGATTATTTCATTACTATCAATGCCTTCTGTTAATTACAGTAAGAAGCAAGATGTGTAGATCTGACCTTGAAACACAAAATCATGTTTATTTGATATAAAGCAGATTTGCTAGAGTTGACAAACTTTTCTTTCCTGTGTCACATAGAGTGTCTCACTTGCTTTGTTGTTCAGCCCTTGTATGGAAAATCAAAGCAAAGCTCATTTGGTGGCAAAACTGTGCCAAGTTGTTGGTGTTTCTGTTGGAGAGCTGTGAACTCTGAGGCCATCCCTGTAGCTGAAGACTGTAGCTGTCCTTCCCTAGAAGTTGAGGGTGATCTCCATGGAATCCACAGAGGGAAGATGACAAAAGCTGTCCCTTTTGCCATTCTGGATGCATCCCAGCACACCACCAGCCAGTACAGATGAAGTACTTGGGTAGCCTGGTAATAAGCCCTGCTCAGACCTGATGAAACCAGATCAGCAAGACTGTGGAGGTGCTCTCAGAGGAGTAGCCAAGGCTACATGCACGGGGTATTTTGGAGGTGCACACACACTTATTCCTCCCACACTGTGAGTCAAATAAGGGTGAGGTCAGTGTGAACCAAGAGGCCTGAGACCAAGCTGCTGCCCTCATCAGAGCCCATCATTTCAGGCTCTGTCGTGTCCTATCCAGGTCTACACAGCGTCCAGTTTGCAACTGGCTCTCACCCAGCCCGCTAGCTGTATAGAGACAGCATGTGCATATTTGCCTATGAAAGGCTGTATAAACATACCCTGGGAAGAGCTTGGTTTGCTAATCTGATGGCACACAAAGGCTGTCAGGAGAAAAAGCCATTCAAAGTTAAGGACAAGGCTGTCACAAGAGCAAGGATATATAAATTAGCCTATATTTAAACTGGAAATTTGAAGGGATTTTTTAGCCATTGCAGCAACAGGTTCTTATGTAGTCTTTCAATAAGCAGAACAAGTGCAAAATAAGAACTACTTTTGGGATAGGGGTTGTTAATTTTGGAATGGAAATTAGATGACAGGCTTGTTGTAGCACAGTAATATTGATCAAGCTTTCAGATGAACTTAAACCCAGAGCTGTCTTCTCCCCAAGATAAAACTCATTGCACAATGGAGCACAGAATAAAATTGATTCATGTGCATGCCCTAGTTAGTTCTCTTTTACCTGTATGTCTTCTGCTTTTATTCATAGTTCTCAATTTATTCTGTCAAATTAATTTTAAATTATAGGGATTTGCTTTACAAAAAAAAAAAAAAAAGGCATCTAGTACTTGTCAACCAGAATTCTTGCTGAATTCTGTGAGTTTTATTGGAGGAAGACAAGAGGAGACAAAGCTCTTTGGAGGGAGAGAAAAAGTTTCCATATCATTGTAGGCTTTAAATGTATTTCTGATACGCATCTGTAAGCACAGACCAGTTCTTCTGAATAATACCTGGCAGATCCACAGCTTGAAGTGACTAGGATCTAGAGTTAAAGGCTAGAGAGTTCTTTATTCAAAAAGGATTAATTGAGCATAGCTTAAGAAAAATGAAGGCTATTTTCTGTAACAAATCCAGTAGTAGTAAATGTCAGATAGCTGGCTTGTCCAGTTCTATTTTTATCGTTTATGGAAGGTCATATGATGTGGCTAATTGTTGCTTCAGAAAACAACAATTCAGCTGTAAGAGTTTCATTTTTGTCACCTCTAAGTAGATGATTTCAGAAAAAGAAGAATATGAAAGAAACAATTGAGGAATCCATGTGTCCAGGTCCTCACTTCAGTGTTTCTTGGGGTTGCACTTGTCCCACTTTGCCAGCTTTACTAGCAAGGTATCTGTGCAGGTGAAGTCAATAGGGAAGTGTGCACCTCCTCTGACTCCAGTGAGGGACACTCAGGCTTGTTCCAGATATGGGGCTTTTTAAAATATGTAAAGAAGAACTGAGGCCACTTGAGTCACCCTGTCACTGACAGCCTGACATCAGAGAGCCTGCAGTGGGTGAGGGGTTGTGGCACTGCAGTGCACATGCACTGAGTGCTTGTCCTGGTGTGGGGACTTCTGCCACCAGCCACGCAGAGCTGTGGCTGAGGGAAAGTGTGGTACTTAGCAGGGGTTTTTCGTGGCTCTGCTCTTCTCTAAGGGCACCTGCTCAGTCAGGGGGCTCTGTTGCTGGTCGGCCCAATAGGGCAAAGAGATAATTTCCATTTTTGTGCCTTTTTGTCTGATGTTCTTCAAATATATAGCTGTTTTCTTTATGAAAAGGGAAAAAAATACCCTGAACAGCAGTTCATATGTATTGGCTAATCCCAACAAGCAAGTACTTTGGTGAATAAGCTGCAAAAACTGGAAAACTAAGAACTGAGCCTGGTATAATTAAGTCTTTTCTTCCAAGCAAGAAAGCTGGTCCCTTCTTTCAGTCCTTTTGTAGTAGAGCTCTCTTTCAGTGACATTATTGACAGCTACGTCTTTGACACAAAAGCACTGGGACTTTTGCTGAGTCTTGCTGTCTTTTGTCTTGCTGTCTTTCCAGGATGTTGTCCATTTCCTGAGTTATTTTGCTTTTTATTTTGTGAGCTAAGGTAGATTAGACAGAGGGTTGTGGGCCACTAGGAATGGCACAGAAGGAGCGGTGGTAGTGATATGTCAAATCAGGTCAGCTCTTCTTGCCAGCTTGTTTCCAGAATGCTGCCTGGAGGATGGAGAGCTCTGGAATCTCACCTCCTAGGCATCTGCTTCTGGTCCATCCCAGGATGTCTGCCTGACACAAGGCACTTTTGGGGGAAAAGCAGCGCTTAACATGGGCTTGCTCCATGCCTGGAGCTGAAATTTCTAGGTCTGAACCTCTCTGCTACATCTCACCAAAACCAAGTGTTACTGGGTGTTGGATTTCACTGGGGTGTTGCAGCATTCATTAGCAAGTCTTAATAGGGCCAGAAAAAGCTGTGTATTAGCAAGCACACACAGAGGAGTCCACTTCTCTGATAAACACTGAAAAGATTGACAGAAAAAATCATAAAGATAGCACAGGCACTTTTAGTGTAATTTGTGTAGCACCATGGGTTTTAGGAGTATTTTTTCAAAGAGAAGCAGAATGTAGCTTTTCTGCAGAACATAGCATTAAGACCATAGCTATAAAATTAAATTCTGCAGAGAAGGGATGATAATTCAGAAAAAAAGCCCCAAGGAAATGCAAAATATAGTGCTTCTGTTTTGATCCAGGAATTCTGTTTGTTTAACTTTTGAACTAGCCATGTTATGACCGTGCCATATGGCAAGACTTTAATAATGCTGGGGTACTTTAAGTCTCAACAGCATGTTGAGTTCTTTAAAGCAATTTCTTTTTTTCTTCTTTTTTAAGTTAAGACAGAAACAAAAAAAAAGAAGTGTATTTTGGTGCTTTCACATTTTTGCTGTCCTTCAGTTTGAAAAGCTATTTGTGTCAGTTTTAAACAATAAATAAAGACAAATGAAAAGGGACTAGCAAACATTTAGGGACTTGCTGAATGCCTGTTGAGGTCAGTGGGAAACTTTCTGCTGCCTTGAGCGAGCAGGTTATTAATGGAGAACAGTCTAACAAATCATCAGTGTGAACAATGTGACAAGACTTGTATTTTGCTTTTAAGCTTTCCCACAAAATGTGGATGGGCATGTTTTTGTATGAGTGCAGAGCGGATGAATAAATAATAGTCCTTGTGTATCACAAGAGCAGGGTGAGATGGAGAACTGAATGTACTTGCATAAAGTTTCTACACATACATAAACACAGGGAAAGATCATGCAGCTTGGGGTTCTAAGGACCCCCTGTATGGTTTGGTTGTGGAGTGCGTACACTGGCAGCTACTGTTCTGACAATTCTGCTTTTAAATAGTGTGTATTGACAGCTGCCTGTCAATGTCTGGAAGTCAGAATACAGATTAAATAAAAACAAAAACCTGCTGTTGCATTTTACAGCTGAAATCTCTGTGGCTGTGTACAGTGCTTGGCTGCAGCCTGATAACACCCCACAGCTACAGCAGCGTGTTACGGTGTTTGGAAGTTGCAGCCTTAGCCCAGTAGGTCCCATTTATTTTGTCAGTAAGTCCGTGACGTGGGACCATTTGTATGATTTGTTGCCTGATGAAGCAATTGTTTACATTTGAATAGAAGTCCAAATTGCCTCTTTTTTTTACATATGAATGACTCTTTATTGGTTCATTAATTCCAAGTTGTAGCAGTCTCTCATTTGTATTTGTAATAACCCCCAAACTAGTACAGTTCATATTTGGCATTGCTCACAAGCTTTTAAGTCAGTAGTATGCATGTTGAGCAGTCCCTGGGTTTAGTGTTGTCTCCTTGCAGTGAACATCTAGGAGACCCTCTCGTTTGTATCTGTTTGCTTTCCCCCTAGGATCCTTGTGTGTATTCAGATGAACCCCCTCTTTGGTGCTGCAGCACTGAGTGCAAAATGTCTTTATGGAGGAGACACATAGAGGGAGATTTGTCTGTCTTCATCTCTCTTCCACCTATATATTTTGGGTAGGATGCATTGCTGTGAGAGAAAAACTTTGTGGGCTGTTGGTTTGACAGAAGAGAGGAGCCCTGTCTGTTGCTGCTGTGACATGGACTTGTTCAGTGTTTCTCTCCAAAGCTTGCTGTGCTCTAAGTTTGTATTGACAGCATGAGGGGCACACAAACTCCTTGTCTCTTCCTCACAGTTTGTTCTGGATTGGTGTGTGCATGCGTATGCACATACATACCTCTGCGTTTGTCTGTGTTTGTATGGGGAAATGGGTGGGAATGTTTTTTCAGTGTTGGCATTGCCTGCACTGGAACACTGTCCATCTCTGCCACCCATCTCTGCTGTCATTTTGATGTTACTGGGAAGAAAAAGAAAATCTGGTATTGCTAGTTCTTGCGGGGATGTCATTAGTCTTGAGATGATCAGTGCTCTTCCAAAATCCTGAGCCTCTAATTAGTGTAATGTGCTGGAATTGATCTTCCTTCCTATTCTCTTGTCCTAGGTAGTGTTACAGTTTTTGTTTATAGTGTCCCTTTAAAGTGGGAAGAACTCAAGGATTGCAGGTGTGCAAGAAGCTCTGGTTACTGAAGGTCTCCCTCTAGGGATGTCCGATATTTCAGATGCCTCTGAACCAGTGTTTAGGAATAGAGAATC
The DNA here is from genome assembly GCA_035221455.1 of Xenops minutus. Classification (NCBI taxonomy): domain Eukaryota; kingdom Metazoa; phylum Chordata; class Aves; order Passeriformes; family Furnariidae; genus Xenops; species Xenops minutus. The sequence continues at coordinate 79,650,573 of JAWWEE010000105.1, read as the reverse complement.
TGAAACACAGTCTTTCAACTCAATTTTTAATTTTTTTTTTAAAAACAAACCCCTGAGCTTTAGGGACCTCCATGAAGCTTTTGAATGCTTTGGAGGTGCCGTAGGGGAAATGCACCGTTAATGTGAATCTCTGTTCACCAAGTGACAGGGACAGCCAGGCAAACCCTTGCTGGCAGCTTTCCCTGGCCCCGCAGTGGCCTCTTCCAGCAAGCGCCCTCTCCTCCTGCAGCACCTGTTCCCTCTTGGGTTGGTCCCAGTGGCAGGAGAATGTGGGTGAGGGCAGCCTCCTTGGGACAAGCCCTTTCTCCAAGACGGCTTTATTTTAGTGTTCCTTAAGGCAGGTGAAGGTTGTGGGATCTGGATCTTCTGAGGTTTTGCAACCTTTTCTTGTGCTTGTGCCCTGCCAGCAGGCATGGTCTGTCTCAGAATTGCCTAGGAAGGTGTGATGGTTGAGGAAAACATGTCCCTGGTATTCATATAAACTCCTATTCTGCTTTTGTAGTTTACTTTTAACACAGTATCTTTGGCTGCATGTCAGCATTTTTCAGTGGTTAAATCGGGCTATCTTATCAGAAATTTTCCCTGCTGGGATATACTCATGTTGTTGACACTGTTTTCCTTTTAAAGTACATGAGCTGGCTTCAGGTTGGGTTTGTTTGGGGTTTTTCCTGCTTCGTGCAGAGATTTCTATAAATTGTTTTTATGATATATTAATAACTTGCCGGGAAATGAGATAGGTGCCTGGATTAGGTGATTTACGTGTTGGCATTAAGTAATGTGGAAAGTCAGAACCCATAAATCTGAATGTGCTGGAGCACATATTCATAATGTTCATAGCTGGGAATGATTTGTCAATTTGTTTGTTTGGGTTTTAGTGTGGTTTGTTTTTTTGTTTTTTTTTTTCCTTTTTTATTCCCCTATATGGCCTGGGGACATTTGTGTCTCCTGCTATGAAATTACCTGGAGCAGTGACATAGCCCTGTCTGCTCCAGGCTGATGGAGAAGGAAGCATGGTCGGTGCAGCTCAGTGCCCTTCAGTGTAGGGCAGGCATTTAGCGCCTGCGACCAGATGGAGCAAGAGGCACCCAGGCAGCAGGGTGGATGGTGCTCAGGGGCTGTGGTGACAGCTGGAAGTGAACTCTTCCCACACCTTCAGCAAAACAGGAATGGACGTTCCCCACGTGGGAACAAACTGCTGCTGCCAACAGGAGACAATGTTTGGGTTTTGAGAGACCCATGTATCTGCCCTTAGATCTGGCCCTTCAAATCAATAATGTAGGACAATTAATCAACACGTAGCGTTTTGGAAGCATGGCACAACAGATGAGTAATGACACAGACATTTTGTCACCAGCCATTCTGTGGATTCTTACACTATTTTTCCTTTTTGCCCTGAAGTGGCTGAGTTGTGCCAGGATTTTACCAGCTATGTGAATGTGGGATTCACTGTATGAAAACAATCTCCTTTCTAGAGCTTGGTTTATTATTTACTGAAGAAGTTGCTTAAAACCTCAGAGAAATGATAGTTGCCTTCTGCTTACTTCAGGCCACTAGTAGTCGCACAGCTTTTGAAGTGTTTGCTCCTGCTGCAGGTGATACCTTAGGGCTGTTTATCTTCCTTTTCAGGGTAAATCATTGAGTGGAAAAATAGACAATAGCACCGGTAATGAAGTAATAGATATATAATAGATAGAGGTGAAGAGTAATGTGACTCTTCTTTATCTCATAAAATGCCTAGTAGAGGAAACAGCATTCTTTGTGAAGATATTTTGTGAATTTAGCAATGGCTGGAATCCTGTTTTCTTAATTGTAATTAAATAATCTGCAATGAACAGTTTTATAGTGTTGCTGTTTAACAGACCTTAAGGTGTTTTTCAGTTTCCATGTTGATGCCTTGAGAGTTGAGAGAGGGAGGTAATATTTAAAAATAAGTATTGTCTAAAAAACCCTGACATCTTTAGCAAAATGAAGTTGATTATTACACGCATGAAGTCATTGGAGTGATTACAAGTCTTACAAGTCTTTCATTCCTTTTCATCTGAGCACTGTCATGCACAGCAGTTCAGTAATTCTCGTCTCTGTCACAAAGTTGGTGCCCATTACAATATATAAATTAATCTGCTATTGCAACTCTGCTGTACAGAGGGAAGCTGAAAGTGGTTGACAGTTCTCTGCTATAGAGAGACAGAAACAAAGGGGGTCATGAATTCTGCTTAGGCGTGGACACAAAGCTAGATCTGAATTTCTAAGGAAGTACCATTATGTGAATATGATATACCTTTTATAGAGTATCATCAAGACAAACCGAAATGTTGCAGAAGGGGGAGGAGGAGTTTTCATCATGCACAAAATTAAAGTAAAGCCTTTGACACACTAATATATGTCAGTTGCCACTATTACAGGTTTCAGAGAGTGACGTACAAATAGAAGAATGACAAAAAGCAGATAAAATTCTATTTAACTGCCATGCATAAAAATTCACCCTAAGGTATTATTATTTTCTTCTCATTCATAGCATGGCCGGACCCCCCTGCATCTTGCTGCCCACAAGGGTCATCTCCACGTTGTCCAGATTTTGTTGAAGGCTGGTTGTGACCTGGATATTCAGGATGATGTAAGTAGATACAACCTTCTTGCTTGCAGTGGAGGGGAAAAGGTGATTTGCAAATAACAGTAGACCTTCACTTCTTTGAAGTAGGATTAAATGAAAGCAAAACCTGTTTTTCTATTTTCTAGTTCAGAGATGTGACCTCTAATTTGTAGATGCAAAACTGCCTAGGAGATGATGTAAAGCGTGATAGTTTTCAGTGACTAGCTTGGTCCTCTTGTTCAAACTGCAGAACTGTAAGAGCTCTGGTTGTGCCAGGTGTGAGTAGCAGTGAGAGTCATTATCTGCCACTTGTAGAAATGCACTAGAGATCGTTCTCTCTGGGAACTCACTGAAGGATGTCAGGTAGGAAACACAATCAGTTGTATTGTTGGCCTGAAGTGGAAGATGCTTTTTGTGTAGGCACATCCCTCAGCATCTAAAGTGTTGAGCAGCTGCCTGGAGCACTGTGCAGCACCAAGGGAGATCATCCTGTTGGCAGCCACGTGTGATGTAGGGGTGATTGCATCTGTGAAGCCGTTGGGTGGTGAAGCATCAGCACAACGAGTCCACCTTTCAGCAAATGGTATTTTGTTTTCATTCAGGAAAACGTGTAAGTTACTGGAATTTCTGGGATTTCTGTAAGAGTAGTTCTAATCTTGGAACAGGCTTTGAGGCACATTGGAGTGACTGATAACATGGTTTCAGTTACCTCACTGATGAAAAATGGTGTGGACTGAAACAGCAGTCAAATAACCATGATTTCTTTAGATTAATTGCTAGCTTCTGATGGCTAGCTGGAATAACTTTGAGGAAGCTCTGCTTTTGTTCCCCTGTAAAGGTGGTAAGTCTTCAAAGGACCTGCAGGTCCAAAAGTGGTTAGTAGAGGCATCTGTATGACTATTAGAAGGACACTGGAAATTTCTAGGTGCCTTTTGAAAATCCCCATAGGCATTTGTTTGCATCTAGAGAGTTAAATATCTATAAAAATTGGAAAGCTGCTTTCTTTCTCTGCATGAGTAACTGCCTGTGACACACGAGCAGCCTGTCTGACAAGCTTAGGACTGTGGTACTGTTGTGGCCAGCTTTTCACAGGGAAACTTATTTTTCTAGGAAGAAAATTTGCTTCCTGCACTCTTTATTCTTTCACTGTGCCCATCTGTGAAATGGAACAGATTTGCGAGTGCAATGGGAGTATCAGTTTATTCAGATGTATCCTGGGTATGTTTTTTGACTTCTCCCAGCAAAAATCATTCATCAGGTATTTTAAGACAAAATTGCAGGTGCTTTACAAGTACAGTCAGTTTTCCTGAGAAAAGCAAGTTACTGCTTTAAGAAAGCAAGAGTTTCCACTGATTTGGTCAAATCAGGTTTCTGTGAAAACTGTTGTTTGAGTAAGTCTGGTTTATTATTTTTAATCCTCTAGGATTGAAATCCAGGCTGTTTATATGTAAACCCAATAGCTGTAATGGAAAAGCAGCAAATCAATGTGTAGCATCATTTCAGGCCAGTGAAGAGCCTTGCATTTATAGAAATATTCAGTAGAAGACCTATTTCACTTACCTTGCAAACTTCTCAGGGGCTTTTCTCATGACAACTGGATACTGCTTCTAAATGTGGTGATTAATATGAACAGAATAGATGCATGCTGGATCATAGATTCAGTTTCATTAAAATGTATTTTGATTTTTAGCTTTGTATTTTTTACTACTAATTTGGTTGGGATTGAGGGGAGCCTCAGGAGTTGTTGTGTCTCAGAGGGTATGTTTGGATATGGGTTGTAGGAGTAGGAAGTCTAAAACTCCAAATGAAGATTTTTGCTTGTGCTAGGTATTAACTAAAATATTTCTGCTTTCCTTTTACATAGGTCTTCAAAGAAAGTTCTCTATTCATGGTTTCTCCTTGTATAGTTAATTTTTGCAGTTTATGCCCCACAGAAAATGTTCATAGTCTCTTTTAGTTGCATCTATAGATTATGCCTTCTGTCACTTTTACTGTGTGCTTATGGGGTCTTGAAGGCATCTTAGTTTCAAGTGTTGATTAACATCTGTCCATTTCATTGCTGTTTTTCAGGAATACAAATTTAGGTTCAGATATGAAAACGCTTGTGAGAGTGTGGAGTATAAGATTTATTTGAAAAGTAAATTATTTTTTTGATTTTGTTCCATGTCATTGTTGTGATAACACACAAAAGTCCAAAAATATGATCCAAATTTTATTTTTCTAAATAACAAGAGAAGCCTAAACACTTTATTTTGGAGTTTTGAACAAATTCAAGACTAACTTTTAATTTGCCACATGATAAGCAGAAATTTAAGAGTTGCTAAATGTTGTGGAGAGATTAAAACACTCCCTTCATGTTCTACAGATACATTCTTTAAACACAGTAAGAGCCTTAAGAATTAGTTGAAGAATGACCTCCAGTGGCCTGGAGTGGGATTATTATGAATTTCAGCCGGTGGAGTCCAGCTCTGTAGAGTACGCCACCCCAGGAGCTAACTCCTTCCTTCTCCCTGCCAAAACTGAAAACTCTTACTGGGATCCCAATGCCATCTCTGAGTGGTCAATGAGCATCCATACAGCACACACCTCAGAAATAGTCAAGGAGAAAGTTGCCCCGGTGAAGGAGATCAAGGATGAAAAAAATAAGAGAAACCAGAAGAGAAAGGCTAGGAAGGAGCCTAGAAGATCAGAGAGAGAGAAGGAGGTTAGAACTCTTGTGCATCCACCCTGCCTTGAGCCTGATGCCTCGCCCGGTGCATGCTGCGAAACCTCGGTCCGGTGTGGCCGAGCTCTGCGGCGCTGCATGGCTGCATGGCCAGCTTTGCACTGGCTGCTCTGCATCAGCTTCCATGCCCTGTATGTGCTCTCTGAAATCTGACTGCGAAAACAAGCTGATTTAAAACAAAGGCCAGTGGCCTCGGAATTTCTCTTCTGAAAGCTCCAGTTTAAGAAGCAGAAAATTAGTTTCAAATGGAACAATAGCGCAGGGTTCATAATAATTTCTAGCTGAATGAAAATATCCAAAGTGCCTTATTCCTGTGCTCCCATTTCATTTAGGCTGTAATTTGTTTTGTTCATGATTATTTTTTATGCCTTGATCACTTCTGCTGGTCATTCATCACCACTTACTGCTCAGAGTGAAGTTATTCTTACTGTGTATCATGATGACTGTCTCTCTTTAGCAAAGGAGGAGAGCAGCACAGACATACTGAGAAACATCAGGGCATATTCACTTGCCTTTGTGTACAGTTGCTTCAGCGTATCCACATATGCTTGTATGCTCCTGCGATTATTTAACACTTGGTTATATTTTAACTGTAGAATATTTTGATGTTTCTACTGTGAATTTAGTGGCTTGATTTTATAGTATATGACTTTGCAAGTGCCATCCAGCACTTTGTATCAGGCATTGAAGCCATAAGTTTTTGGTGGTTATTTTGGTTGTTATTTTTCAATAACATAATTATGGATGCCCCATCCCTGGAAGTGTTCAAGGCCAGGTTGGATAGTTCTTTGAGCAACCTGGTCTAGTGGAAGGTGTCCCTGCCCTTGGCAGGGGGGTTGGGTGAGGTGATCTTTAAGGTCCCTTTCAACCCAAACCATTCTATAATTCATGATTTTGGTGCAATTCTCCATTAGCAAGACAGTCTCTTGATTTCCACAAACACAGAATGACAGCAAGGATGCCAAGTGTGACACTGGAGAAGGGCTGTAAAGGAGATTGTACAACTGATGGATGCTGTGGAGAATAGGGGTATGCAGGAGAACAAAATATGGTGGTTATAGGTTGTTTCTTTTCAATTCAGAGAAAGGAAAATGTAACTTGTATTACAAACTAGTGTAAACCAAATCTCACTAATTTTAGTCAGTAGAGTCTCTAATAGAGATTTCAGTAACCCAGGAGAGCTGTTCAGAAGCTGTTCAGAAGTCTACCTGAAACTGTTTTGTAAGTCGCTTGTATTGTTTCATTTCCCTTGGGGTGAACTTCAGAAGAGAAGTAGATGCCTGTCCAGTTTCCAGGTGCCTGGCCCCAGTGATTGCATCCACTCTTTGAAGTTAGTCAAGGAGGTAGTTGCAAAAACCATGACACTGAGCAAATGCCACCAGCCTAGCCAACAGAGAAGTACTAAATGAAGGGTAATGCCAAAGTCCACGGAGAGGTGAAGATTTAAGTATCTGCCTTTCTTCAGGACTCTCAACCTATAACCCTCTCCTGACAGCAGGTGTTTAAGCTCTCTATAAAGAGCATGGTTTCACCCTTTGGAAATTGACCTGCTGCCGTGCAACAGCCCTGTTACAAGTATAGCTCTCAGATGTGCAGTACTGCATCCTCTGCATCAGGGGATGCAGATTTCTATCCCAGTTTCCCAGTGTCTTCCTCTCTCTATCCCAGTGAATACCAAGATTTTTCTTAAGAGTGGAGCAGTTTCAACACTGCAGTGTTGTCACAGCAAGACAAACTGGACGAGTATTGTAACCTCTGGGCTGCTGCAGAAGAGCCAGTGGCCACTTCCTTCAGTGGCCCCATTTCGAAGGGCGGTGGGCATACCTGCAACATGTACGGAGCTTCTTCCAGCAAGCATGTGAGGAGAGCACTCACAGGATGAGAGAGAGGAGGAGACACATCCGCCTTAGGGGCTGTGTCAGGGTGAGCGTGTGTGGTGCCACCATGACTGCAGTGCCCTGTGGCAGTGTTGCAAGCTGAGATGTCCAGGGCGTTGGAATGGAATGAGTTTGAGTTGCCTTCAGGGCTAGGCAGAGTCTGAGAAAGGGGGTTTAAGATTCACCAGTGTAGACCTTAGTGCCTTACTTCTGTCAAGCCTCACGTAAGTCTTTTTGGCTTTGGGCCCACATCTGCATTTAGGCAGACTGTTTTCTGTCAAGGTCATGTTTGTGTGACACAGCACTGGAGTTATCCCTCTTCATTGCTACTGATCTGCAGTCTGTTCCCAAGGCATAAATCTCTCTCAAATAGGATCATAAATTGTGCCCAACATAATAGTCTGGACAGTTAATACACATTTAGTACTATAATTGCTCTCTGAGCCTCTGGAAGAGCCCCCTAATGCCTTGCTAAAAGCAGAAATCCGATGAGTGCTTTCAGCAACAGTTATTTTAGCAATTAATAAAAGATACACAAGTCAGTGATTACACTGTCTGAAAATTCATGCTGTGAAAAAAAATATATCTGTTTTCTCTGACTCCATAAGCGGTGAGATAGGAATTTGCTCCACTGCTGAAGGGGAGGTGAGACAGGTTAGAGTGCAGCAGTGCAAGGCAGTGTTATTTATAGGTGGGCTACACCATTCATGGCTGGGTTGCTCAGTGACTCACACAGAGGCCATCACAATCTGGTGGTTCAGCTTTCACAGCACCTTAAGCAGTTTAATGTATGTCCTGAGGTCCAAGGGAACAGTCAATTGGATCCTGCTCTGTTCTGCTGGCAAAGGGGCCTGGAGGTGGTAGGGAAGGACCTTCACCAGGACATTGATACCTGCCATCTCTTCACTGGGAGGTGCCTCAGTTGGTGAAACAGAGTTTGAGATATTCTTTGACAGTCCCTGTTACAGGGATAAGGTATTTATTTTGCCCAGTCAGGATGTGGGTTGGATCTTACTCTTAGATACTTGGCTCTCCCTGTGCTTGTATAGGGAATATTTTGTTTGGCACCAAAGCCCACACCTTGAGCAGAAGGCACCTGAGCCTGCCATTTGAGGGACTTGTATCCCTTCACCTACTTGGACTTTCATTTTGGGGACCAGAATATAGTCTGGGGCAAAGCTCAGGCATGGCTGAAGCTGTCCTGGTGCTGCTCTGCATCCCTGGTGAAGGGAACCCCATCATACTGGTTGGGCTCCCCAAGGGAGACCTCCTCTTGCAGCAGAGAGGTGTGCTTCCTGCTTTCCAAATCAACAAATATGTTGGTTTTGAAATTAAATGATGTGCCATGAAAAGGAGCTGCAATATCAACAAACTCCAAAAAAGCTGAATGACCTTTTCCTCACTGCAATTACTGTGATGGGGTTGGGCTAATGACAGGAACAACCTTGATTTAAACTGACCCAGTGAGAAGATCCTTAATTACAAACTAAATCCAGTACAACCCATTCCTGCTCCCAGTTTAGTCTTCTCCACAGTAATTTCTCAGTGTGTAAAGATGTAGGAACCAGCCATTCATTATTCAAACTATTCACTTGTAGTAGCAGTTGCCATCTTGTTTTAATCTCTTTTATAATATCTTCTGTAGTTTTGCTGGCGCAGCAATACAGTTGGCAGGGGTGGGTTGGTGGATTACTTTCCCCTTTGTGATAGTCAGATGAAATGATTTTTGCACTGTCCACATTGCCCATTGCTGCAGTAGCAGTAGCTGTGCCAGTCATCAATGCCATGCATTATCAAAAAGGGTATTAAGTTCTTCATCAGCTTATTGGCGAGCAGATTTCCATGTAGGTGTAGTTATTGGTAACTATTTGACACTTGCACCAGTGAGATGGTATAATCTGGACATTTTCTATAACGTTTTGATTTTGGAACAAATACACAAGTTCAGACAACTTGCAGTGCTGTCAGTTTTCCAGTACTTTGTGCTTTTCTGAGAGTCCCACTTCTTGGAACCATTACTATATTTGTTCAGAATCTCTTAAAATGCATTTTCAGTCACAAGAACAAAATTAAAAGTATGTAGAGACAAAATATAGATAGCAATTTTTTTTAAAGGGCCTTCAACACAATTTTTAAAAAACAACTTCATGACTATAAGCCATTTTTATATATATACACATACCAGTAAATTTAATTATTTACTGGTGGGGATTCCTGAAAGGTTGTAGTCGGCAATGCTCATTTTTCCAGGATAGATTAATAACTGTTTTGGTGTCAATAGCACAAAAGAACCCCATCAAGAACAATTTTTAAGTCAGCTGCTAATTACATTTGAGAACAATTATTCACAGTAGCAGTTTTCTAAAGATCTGTAGACTATAGAACAGAAAATACAAAAATTCCCCAAGTTTCAGTATATAATATAATGTAATGCAATATAATATGCTTTGTGGCAGGGAAATTTTGTGCTATTTAGGACTACCTTCCTGCAAGCCTTTTTTCGTCAGGATGCATGGCATATCTCTGCCTTGTGTGTGTTTGTGGTGACCATTATCTAGATAAGCAGAAGTGGTTTGGATTCCTACTCTGTCTATTCATCCAAAAAAGGGCTGTGTGCAGCTTTGAGGCCTGTCTTTGTTCCTGGACTCTGACTGTGCTTCAGCACTGTGCGTTCAAACTGACTTCAAAGGAAGGCTAAGGCCAGTTGTTGTGGCAGCAGTGGAGCTACTGCAGCTCATTTTCCCATCGATCGCTGTCTTACATCCCAACACGCTGCTGCATGAATCCTTCTCTTCCCCCTCTTTATCAGGGTCTCACCAATATGCACATAAAAATATATAGATAACCCCTGCTGGGCAGGGCCAGTGGTTTGCGTCTCCCTAGTCTTCAGTTTCTGGAAGGCTTGTAGAAAGTTAATCTTGGACTCTCCAGGTCAGCAAATGAGTTCAGCAGTTGTTAGAGGGGAGACAGATGGGCAGTCAGACAAGATGAACACAGCAGCATCATTTCTTTTGGAAACTTGGCCATAAATGAAATAAACTGATGTAAGAAACTTGCTTGTTGCTGCTACGTGGCAGACCAATGAGAAATGAAGGTTGTTTGGACCTCAAGATCACTCAGTTGCTTGAGTGAAAGAAGTGGATGGTCTTGCAGTTGTGGTCCTCATAGTAAAGTTGCCTCCACTCTGAGCACTAATTGGCAAATTCATCAGAGGTGCTGAAGAGACTGATCTCATCTCATGCTCCTTATCCTAAGCAGGGCTGATGGAGCAATCAGAGCCAAAACAGGAGAGCCTCATCCAGTTAGTGTAAGTACTGGAGGATCATTATGATGAATTACAACAGCCTGTAATTCCCTTTAGTTCCCTACAGATACAGTTGACTATTAGACACGTAATGCCCAATGTGTTTGATTCACTGACTTCTAATACCACTCTAGTTTTAGAATGCTTCCACGCTGTACATGGGATTGTGATGACTTGCAAAATTCTGTAAACAGTTGGTTTGATACTTTCAATTACGTCATTGATCTTGGAAACTTTAATGGTAGTTGTTTGCAGGGACTGTTTTCAAAGGCAGCTTGGATTTAAACCGTGTGTGTGTGTTGAAGATGCAGCCCCTGTGTGTGTTGCCTGCATTTGCATTGAGTCAAAATGAGGTGGGAATGATACCAATTACAAATCTGCTTCTTTTTTGCAGGGTGATCAGACAGCATTGCACCGGGCTGCTGTGGTGGGGAACACCGATATCATAGCAACTCTGATTCAAGAGGGGTGTGCTTTGGACAGACAAGACAAGGTAACAGGCAAAAGCAAAGCCCTGTGAGATGACAGCCTTGCCAGCCAGTAATATTAAGGTCTCAGACAGAAAATTGTAGTTTATACTCCTGAGTAAGTGTCTGGTACTTCAAAAGTAATTGCAACAGTACATTGGAAAAAAAAAAAGAAAAGTTCTACCATCTCTTTAATATAAATTGCTGATTTAGTTATGTTTTTATATTAAGCTAATAGTTTTTGGTTTAAGAGTCTGTTCTGTGCTCATTAAGGGATGAGTTAAAGGAATGTACAAGCATACTATGCTCTACGCGAAACACTGCACAGTTTCCCATGATTATCTTGGAAACTTGAGAATTCCAGGCTTTAAGTTTAGTTTGAGAACAGATATAACTAATTTCAAATTCCGGACAAAAGAAATAACACTACTTTTGCCCTCTTCTAAAAATAAAATAGAAAATAAGCTAGTAGGAAAGGAAAATATTTTTTAAGAGAGCAGGTTATTCAGCACATAACCTTCTCCTCTTGTGTGTGTGCTCCTCAGGACGGGAACACTGCTCTTCATGAAGCTTGTTGGCATGGATTCAGTCAGTCTGCCAAAGTGCTTGTTAAAGCAGGAGCCAACGTTCTTGCCAAGAACAAGGTGAGACCCATGCAGGAAGAGCTTTCAGTTCTGGTGCAAGGTGGCTGGTTCTCAGAACTGGAGATTTCTGGCCATGGCATTTCTCAGCAGGTCGGGGGCCAGGTCCTAGTGGGATTTCTTTCTGTCTTTATTTTTTTTTTTTTCTTTTTTTGCATTTATCACGCCTGGGTGGTTCATCTACAGGCATTAGGAAATTCATATTTTGACAGCTGATGCAGGAGAGACTCAATAGCGCGTTGAATGATACATTAATTACAGCTGAGGAACACTGCCATTCCTGTGGAAATCTCCATGGTGTTCTAATTTATACCAAGATTCATTGTGAGTGGTGTGATTTAAAATGGAAATGAATTGTACTAATAGGAAAATGGTATTGAAAATGTGAGGTTTTTTCTAGAAATTAAACAGCCAAAGGAATGTAAGCCATGGAGGGTGGGGGGAGTGGATAAAAGGCGTATCTTTTGTTACTAAGTTCTTCCTAACATATTAGCATAGTCTTTTCTCAAAACCTTGTAATGAACCTGGATTATGCTCCTTTTGTTATTTAGACTACCCTGAGAGCCATTTAGAGGTAAGAATAACAAAGCACAGGGTTTTTGTTCCACTCTAATTGTTATAACTGTGGGACACTTCAATCCACTAATTCAGAAGTTAATGGAATAGTCTAGGAAATAGTGGTAACAGCTTATGGTGTGACTGGAGTCAGGGTTTGGATCTGTGTGCCGATGAGTTGGTCACATCACACAGCTGGCACTGTGCCCTTCCTTACAGGCAAGAGAACTTTTGGGATGGCTTTATGGGATCTCTGCGCATTTTTTGAAAACACGTCTCTAAAACTAAGAGATGTCTCTAAAACTAAACTGAAAGGAGCTGGGGAAGAGAGGAGACAGCTGGCTGAAGACTAAGATTTAGAGTAAAAAGGCACATTACCTGGGCATAGTGTTTCTGTATGTGCATGTGTATATATGCAGTATATAACCATATGTTTGTACAATTATGGTGACTTTGTGGTCTGTAATTACATAATCTTTGATATTATATTTGATATTCCTTATTTTATATTATTTCAACTACCAATTTTTATTTCCTATAGTTATTTGTGCTATAATATCCACCTAGATTTGTATTAAAGGTCCTTTAGAAAACTTCCCATGCTTTACTATAAAGTCAAGACTATAAAATTGTGTGAACCATTACGCTTCTATCCCGGGATACACTTGCTTATGTATATACATACCCTTCTGTACAAAGGTGTGGGCTTAAGATGCAAGTCTGGTTATCCTGCATGCTTGGATGCCTCAGGGAATTAGAAGATTTAGCTAACAAGCCAGCGTATGTCAACTGGAGACAACCTCTCTGGGAAAGTATGTGCACAGAATAGCTCAGCAGGGTTGATGGCTGAAATATGACTGGCAAACTTTAATACTGTGTGAGCAGCTCCTGTGCTGGCCTTTGATGTCTTATCCTCACAGTCTTCTCTCTTTGCATTTCACTCTTTGGGTGGTTTTTAATGGACAAGATCTATTCTCAGGGGCTGCTGAAAAATGTGGGAATTGTGCATTCTTCATGTGCTTTTACCTCTTTTGGTTTCAAGAAAAATTAAGAGCTTAAGTCTACTTTATCCCAAATGGTTTCTCTGGTCTCTCAGCTTTTTGTGTTACTGATGACAAGGCACAATCATTCTGACAGCTTTTCTGGCAGCCAGAGCTGAGTGCCCTGTGCAGGAGCATTCCATGGGCTGTTGATTTTCACCTGGGAATTGCATGATTTTGGCTGGATGGGACAGATACGGCCTGCTAGATTTGCCAAACCCTATGAAGCAGCAGAAGTCAGAAGGGATTTGACTTTGTATTTTCTGTAACTCCTTGTTAATATCACCTGGGTAGCTGTATTCCTCCTGTGCAGCAATCACCCTGGAGATAGAGTTTATTTTCAGTCCCATTGGCTTAATACAACCTCTTCTGCTGTGATAAAAAATCCAGTGAGATCAGCTGTAACTTTCTTTTTGGATCTTCCATCAGTCTGTACATTTCAGTGGAGATTCACAGAGTGGTACAGCTTGGACCCTCTCTCATTCTCGCAGAAGCTGGTGAGAGATTTGTCACCCCATGGGGGATGAGCCAGATGAGCCTTGGCACCAGCACTGTGACTTCTCCCAGCATTGAGGTCCTTGTCCATCACCTGCTGCACAGGACCTCGCTGCCTTCCCACCATGCTCAACCTGCCAATGATATAGCACATGATAAAGGCATTGTGGAGGCTTTTCATGGATAAACCCTGGAGGGAAAGATTGACACTTAAACACAATTTAGCTGAGAAGGAAAATGTTCATGTCTGCCACAGTTTAAAGACTACATTCAGGTCTGAAATAGTCTGTAACATTGGACTGAAGACTTAAGACCCCATCAAGAGTTGGCCTTTTGTAATTCAAACCCTGCAGCTTTGATCTGTGTTTTGAAAACACGGGGGACAAATTAAAGGGCATAATCAAGGTGAACAGGCAGCCTAGTAAGCCTGGGAAACCTTTTTACCTGAGGTGATTTAATTTCTAGCTCGCAAAAGCCAAACATTTTCAGGCCAACAAAAGCCAAATGCTGCCAGAAAAACTTGTCAGATCAATGAAATCTTTCACAGTGTTAGAAAGACAATTCACAAGCAAACATTCTTTGATTCCTATCCATAAAAAGTGCATGTTGGCTTCTTTCAAGAACCATAGCATGTGATTCTCTGGAGTTTGAGTGGCTTTTTTTCCCCCTTCTCATCTTGGCTAGAGATTCATGTACTTTCTGAAGCTTCTTGATAACCTAAAATCTGCATCGTGCCCTGTGAGAGCACCTACAGACCCAGCCAAACTTAGAGCTGGTTTGTGTTAAGATCGTAAAGAGACAGTTGTAGTTGTGACCCTCATCTGCCCAACACCCCACAGCAGTCACAGCCAGCCTCGGTGTCGTGGCAGTGTGTTTCTTTGCGCGTGTGTGCATGGGGGAAACCTGAAACACAAGAATTGTAGTTCTTTAAATGAAACACTTGATATTACTCTTTGATATTAATGAATGAGACAGTTTCTAGAGTCTTTACTTCCTGCAAACAGATTTGACCAAGGCAAATATCATTAGACTGTCCAATTTCTGCCTTTCCTATATCCCAGGTAAGCTGTTGCCAGGATGAAGAGGGGATTTCAGTCTTCAGGTTCATTCAGCTCATATCTTTGGGGAACTACCAGTGACAGTTTCTCACCCCTGGATAGATCTTCTTGCTGGAAGACCTGTGAGGTTTTATTTTTTAATGCTTATGTCCAATTTCTAAATATGCCTTTTATATTTTCCTGCATTTCTCTAAGGCAGGTAACACACCTCTTCACCTGGCTTGCCAGAATAGCCATTCCCAGAGTACTCGCGTTTTGTTACTTGGAGGATCTCGAGCAGACCTCAAAAATAATGTGAGTTTTGAAAACGACATGTTCATTTTTGTGTGACTTTGTTTTAGCTATATTGCTTAAACTTTTAGAAGTACTCAGAAAGGCTTTAAGCTGTGATTTTGATATTAAATGGTATTGAAAAAAAACACTAGTCAACCATTGTATACCTCATGTACAGGAATACTTTTGGTAGGACTAAGTGATGCACTACTTTATCCATCTCTTGAGTGGGAATAGAAGGAGCCAAAAGGGCTTTTGCTGTGGCACAGATGGAGGCAGCTGGTCTTTGCTGTCTTTCAGGATCCTGATGCCCTGACCCATGTACTGTAGTGCAATTCTGCAAAAGGGCTCCTCTCTCAAAAACATGGTAAACTTAAAGGGGTTTTATGACAGACTGGTGAAAGTCTTCAGACCTGCAGATTACTTACACTGTGTGTCAGTCTGTCAAATGAGGTAGATTCAAGGTGGCTTCAGTTTCCTTTCCTTCAGTCAGCTTTTCTCCTATTTTGTAACGATTCTGTCATGACAAAGGAAAAAAAATGATCTACAAAGGAAGCCAGATGTTTTTGTCCCTACTTGATAACAAAGTGGGCAGAGACACACGGAAATGGAAACTTGTGGGCTTCTGCTCCCAGCTCCCAGCCACAGCTGCACAAGTGCCACCCCTCATGGGAATGCTCCTCTGGCTCCCACTCCTCATATTTTCAACATTATGTGCAACCCCCAAATTGAGATTCCAAATCGCATTGGTTTGTGGTTCAGAAGAATGGATTTCATGGAGGTGTGTGTTACTTACTGCTCTTTCTGGTTTAATAGGACTATTTCATCCACGAACACCATGACAAATGCAGGCTTTCTCACTGTGATTACATGCTCAGAGCTTTGTTTCTGTTTGCAGGCAGGAGATACATGTCTGCATGTGGCTGCTCGTTATAATCACTTGCCCATCATTAGGGTGCTGCTCAGTGCTTTCTGTTCTGTCCATGAAAAGAACCAGGTCAGTGCATGAACCTCATTGTGACTCTGCCCTTTGCATATGGCCAGTTGTTGGGAAGAGGGATTCCAACTCAAGTAATCCCGCTTCACTCCGCGTTCCACTGTACCACCAAATGCCTAAGCTTTTAAGAAGAGCCTTTAAGTAATGGCATATCAGTGGTTTATTATTTTGTCATCGCATTTGCATCATTTCTTTAGAACACTGCTTATTTATGAGGTGATTTAATGATCTTGTGGCCATTACAGAGACATTATGAAGCAGAACTCACAGACATTTAGATGCTACAAAAGTGTGAATTCCTCTGAAATACTTTTCTTTGCTGCATTTTGCAGTAGGGGGAATTAAAGGGACATAAAAGTGAAGAAAAAGTATACTCTAAATTCAAAATAATGATCGGTCCAGCCTAGGATTAATCATCCATAGTTGTTTTATGGAGAAGTAATTGATTCCTGTACCTACAGTGTAGCCTAACTGGGTGGTAGAAGGGAATTAATTTAGTATGTTAAAATGTGTTAAATCTGCTAAATAAACATTATGTGGTGCTTAACCACATTTTCTCATGTTCCTGAGAAATTTTCTATGTGTAGTTGAAGATCATAAAGATGTTTTCTGATCTGTACCTTTAATCTTCTTTCTTCGTTACGAGATATTACAGCAAAGAAAATGGGTTTCAGCATGTTAAATTTGCTATGTAATTTTATTTGGAAATGAGTTTTTTAACTTGCAAAATGAGCTACTGAATATTAGGATCAACTGCTGTGAACCTGGCCCAGAGAGACATCCCTTTCCTTCATTGCCCAGCAGTACAGGGAGTTGTTCCATATTTGCACGTACAGTGATTTGATTTAGGTATATTCCTCATCTAAGTTAGCAACAGGCAATAGATAACCACTAGTCCCTAGGAGACTGAAGTTTATGAAGACCAAATGCAAGGCAAGGGGACAGGAGGGCATTATATACTCATGTAGGGTCTCCCTTGAACAGCTGCTGGCTCTGTTACCAGTGCTTAAATCTGATCACAACCATCTTCACCTCACTGCACCATGACAAGAGCAGGGCAGTGTGTTAGTGCCAGACCTGGGTTGCATCCTGGCGTTGGTTCAAAATCTGTTTTTCCTGAGGAATCTTGTGAAGAGAATGCCAACCATCTTGCTGCTGGTACTTACCTGATTATTTTTGAGTAATGGGATACCTGAGCACCTGTGCACCAAATAATCAAACCTGGGGGGAACAAAAAAATAGAGAAAGTTGTGGTGGGAAAACTGGTTCTGCCCTCAGATGTCGTATCCGTTTGCTGGAGGTAGAGCTGGGCTGTTTCCAAGCTGCATCATGTATCACTTGTTTTTATGTCAGATCACCAGTGCCCCAGTTGCATTTCTCTAACCCAGGCTGAAGTAGTTTCTTGCCCCCACCCAACTCAGCTTTTTTTTGTTTAATTATTATTTTTTATTGACCTGGGCATATTTAAGCTTAGTTGTTGCATCAAGAAGTGTAGGTATTTTCACCTTTGAGCATCTTTTAGGAAGGTGTGGATTCTGTAGGTGAGACCCAAGGACTTGTGTCACAAGTTTGTTTCCTGTTTTCTGACTTGCAGGCAGGGGATACTGCACTCCATGTTGCTGCTGCTCTAAATCACAAGAAGGTAGTGAAGCTGTTGCTGGAGGCAGGGGCTGATGCATCCGTTGTCAACAATGTAAGCAGAACATGGAATTTCTTTGGTGTTTTATATTAATGTAGAGTCTCTTCAACATTCTTCATAGGCTTGGTAGAAAATACTTTGTTGTTAAATATTGAATTACATCTGAGTAAATTAAAGCAGTTAGTCGCTTTTGTGCGCAAAGAATGTCCTGAACTTGGCTGGAGAAATTCTGTGTTTCTAGTAGCTTGTGTTTTGAAGGAAGTGCTGTTTTCTTCTTCCTCTCAGGCAGGTCAGACCCCTCTAGAGGTTGCCAGACAGCACAATAACCCCGAGGTTGCACTCCTCCTCACTAAAGCTTCACAGGTACGTTACACATCTCTCCTCAACGCACACATGCACATGGAGCTGAGGCCAGTTAACCTTGGGAGGCTGCATCCCCTGTTCCTGATCTTGTGCTCTGAAAGGTGCCTACGTTTCTGCTGGCATTGTGGGCTGGTCTCGGGTCTATTGATGCAGAGCCTTTCAGCCCCCAAGGCCAGCAAGGTGTGCAGATTCAACCTCAGCATTAAGTGCTGTCAGAGGTCCCACTGTCCTGACTGGCAGAGGATGGAGCAGTCAGAGGCACCTGTTACCTGCAGTGGTCTAGGGTTTAGAAAGTTGCCCTTTTGTACCCAAAAGCTCCTGGGTTGTGTCACTCTGCTGGCTGCTTCAGGCATGTCCCATCCCCAAGATGGAAGATGGTTTGAAATGGGGACAAAATATCCTGTTTATACTTCACAGCTGTGTGTGAGATGCTACAATGCTCTTCAGACCAGAAGGCAGGTGGGAGGGCAGGAGACCAGACAGCAAAGTGCCCCAATAGACTGATGTCAGTGATGGTGTTTTCACATCCATAAATATCCACATTGCTTGGCCCACCACTGTCCATCTGGCAGTGCACTCTCCCTTACCCATTGCCCTTTAGACAGACGTGGAAAAAGTCTGCTCTATTACTTGTCTTTTGTGGTAGGAAAGAGCATGACATCACTGAGTAACAGTGTGCTCTGCCTTCAGGTCTCGCGTTTCAACCGTGGGAGAAGCCTGAGGAAGAAGAGAGAGAGACTGAAAGAGGAAAGGCGAGCTCAGTCGGTGCCACGGGATGAAGTGGTACAGAGCAAGGTATAGCCTGGCATTACCAGCTGGATCTGCTGTAAGGAGGGAGTGTCCCTAAAACCCAACAGGACTCTGTTTGGAGCCATCACTTGCGCATGGCCATGGCAGCTGCCTGAGGCAGGCTGTCATGCTGTGCTGCTAAAGCGTTTCTCATGTGCAAAGCAGATTAAAACTGGGCAATTGACAAAGGGGCTCTTTTTCCCCATCTCTTCAACTGCTCTGAACTCCCTGTCTTTGCTTCAAGCAGGGCAGTGTCTCAGCTGCTGACACACCAAGCAGCGACCAGCCCCCGCAGAGGAAGAACAATCTGAAGGATGAGCCCCGGTCAACCTCACCAGATCCCAAAGGGAAGAAGGGCAAAAAGAAAAAGCCAAAGGAAAAGGTATCAGTAGATTTAAAACAAGAAAGAGAGAGAAGAGATGGTTGTTGAATGGTGGGTGCCCCTTTGGTGTGTTGGTGAGTCTGGGCAGCAGCCCTGCCATGCTCATGGGGCAGAGATAGTCTTCAGATAAAAACAGTTTTTGCTGTAATTGTCAGCATGTATTTGTCCCACTCCCACCAGGAATAGTTTGCCAAGGGGCTCATAAATAGGGAAAACATTGTACATATTTTATGCAGGTTTCAGCACTCTCGGACCCCATCTCCCCAGCTGATCAGCAGGCACTCCCTCAGCCCCAGCAAAACCTGCCTAAGCGTAGAAGCAAACATCACTGCTCCTCTCCACCCCCTCCCCATGAGGTCCGAGCCTACCAGCTCTACACACTCTACCGAGGAAAGGACGGGAAGGTGATGCAGGTGAGCTGGCCACTGCCCTCATGGAGGGAGACACTGGAGCAGCACATAGAGTTGGGGCACAGCTAGGTAACGGGTAGAAAATATGCCTGATTTCCTGCACTCTCAGGGCCATGACATCATGACTGGATTTGTTCTCTTTGGTTGGGTTTCAGCTGCATTTTGGCCTGAGGTCTGGCAAAAAATTAGCAGATTTTGTGCCTGTTAAAGAAGACATTCTTAAGTAGTTTTGATCTTCACAGTATTTCCTTTTGGAGATAAGATGTGAATAGTGATTGAAAGAGACTGAATGAGAACTTTTACAATATACTTTGAAACTTTTAAGATTTCTGACAGGAAATGCAAAAAAACCGCTCCAAAGGAAAAGCAACATGTGAGCACTGAAAGCTTACTACCTAAATCAAGAGCTTAGTAAACTCAAAAGATTTTGCTTCGATTCTGTTTATTGCAACATGTCTTTGGGGATTCTGTTTCCTAGGGGCAGGATCTGTACACAAACTGATTCTCAAATAAAGCTGGAGCTGCCAGGTCTTATGCATTTATTCCTGTTTGGAGACTGATATTATTTTAATCATTTTATTAAACAATTAATTACCAGTAGACATTTATAAGAAAGCATGAAAACAGTCAGCAAATTACCCTTTAGATACTGTAAGCGTCTGTATTGTTGTTTGCTTAATATTGCCCTTCTGTACCTGTGGGATGTGTGTCCTTTAATTTCCTTAGCTTCTCACATCCATCCACCAGCTGTCTTTGGTCCCTTGCTGTAGCTAAGAAATTCAGCAGATTCTGAAGATCATTCAAGTCAGACTTCAAAGGTTTTACTGGCTGTATTTTCCAACCTCTCCATGCAATGTTTGAGAAATTTCCAGACAGGGAAACTCTTATAGTTTATTATCCTATGGCAGGAAGGATGGAGCACCTTTCACATGTTAAAAGCAGGATCTCCATGCCCTGGGGATCTGATGGTAGCAGGGTGGGCCATAGGAAGGACTTGGGGAGCAGAAAGAGATGTGCAGAGAGCAGATAGGACTTCTTTACAAGTCTCATCTAATCACAAAGATTAGCTTAAAAGTGTTAGACTCCCATATAGTTAAATACATAACACTCCTCTCATTTCTTTTTTGCTTGTCTGTCTTCTTTGATGCCCTCAGGCTCTGAATAGCAAACATAATTTCTGAAGTATATGTACTTATGAAGCTTTCTTTAGTGCTCAGCAAACCACCCACCTGTCCCTGCCAAAGGAATAACCCCCTATTTATGAAACACTGCTGCAGGGCCAAAGCAGAGAGGGAGGCTCCTCTGCAGACAGATTTGAAGCAGCTGCTTTGGGCTATCGGCACAACACCCTGAAGGAGCCAATTTCTGCCTTTGGGCTGCAGAGGAAGCCAGTGAGAATTAGCTGCCCTCACTTCAGGGAGCCTTTTGTGACCATCTTCCTCAGGTATTTGAGTGCTGGTCAGTGCAGGGCCCCTTGCAGAGGGGCCGTGGGATGGTGTCAGGTGAGTCAAAGGCAGGCAGAGGTGTGCCCAGCAGTCAGGGAGCAGCCGAATGCCAGCAGGGTGAGGGCAAACAGAAGCTGTGAGGCCTTGCCACTTAGTACAGAGCACATTATTGGCATTAGGTTAAAAAGCAAATGCACGCAATCCACACACATTCACAAAATCAGAGGGGTTTTTTTGTTTTGTTTTTTTTAACAGTAGAATTAAAGAATTCAGAATTACGGTATTGAGACAAGGGTGGTATTCTATCAGATAGCACACAGTACCACGGCATACATGATCTGAGCTCAGTGCTCCTTGTAGCCCAAGTGAAATGAACACTACTATATGTTAGGATGTGTCCATATAAATCATATCAATCTTTTTTTCTAGTCTGTGCTTTTTCAACTAATGGCCTGTTTGCTGAGCTACTGTAGGATATTTATCAGGAGAGTGAGACATTATGTGGTGCAGAAGAGCCCCAGACTGACTCAAGGAGGCTGCGATAATGTTCCAAGTGCACTAAGAGGATGGTGGGATGTAGCAAGTAAATGTCTTACTACTTTCAGGCACCGATAAATGGATGTCGTTGTGAGCCCCTGATAAATAAACTGGAGAATCAGCTGGAGGCTACAGTGGAAGAGATAAAAGCCGAGTTTGCGACAGTACAAGATAAGATGAATATTAAGCTGGGCCAGATGGAAAGCAAAACTCAACATCAAGTAAGAATATGACCCAGAGCTCTGCTTGCCCACATGACTATTAGAAATGTATCCTAAGCTTAATGACTGTTTTCATTGTCATGATTTGTTTATTGCTTCTTATGTTGTAAAAACAACCTGTGAAATCTAATACTCAAGACCAGGGAAGTGTAACATTCCACAGGGATCTAATGTTGCAAAGTAGGGTCTTGAGAAAAGACACATTTAATGTGTTAAATGGCTTGTGGTGCTTCTTTAGACAAGAAATCTTATTGGCTTGAGCCATTAAGAGGGAAAGAAGGCAGTCCCGGTTGGTTCGTAATTGTAAAAATCCCTCTTGCTGAACTACATATGCACTGAGATTCAAGATCCTCTAAATTATTTTTTGTTTTTAATTTAATAGTTATTCACTGATTGAGCCTCTTTGCAAGCTACATCTAATTGTAGTTGGCAGAATTCCTAGACACAAGGACTGAAAGACAGACTGTACTTTGAATTACAAGGTTCATAGATGGGAGTTTTGTTTGGTTTTTAACATAACCATCTCAGCTGATTTGTGTCCTTTTCCACAGCTCCGTGTTTTAGACAAGCTTATGGCTGAGCGACTGTCTGCAGAGAGAACAGAGTGCCTTCACCGCCTGCAGCAGCACACTGAGCTCGAAAAGAATGAGGGTGAGAAGCGGCAGGTACGGCTCAAAACAGCTACTCCCTGTTAGTTCATTCCCTATTAGGTCATTTCCTGCTAACTCAGCTCCAGAGTTTCATTCCAGGAGGCAGAGACAATATCAGAGATTTATCTCCTCTGTTCAAACAGGAGAAAGAGCTTCAAAGACCAAATTACTCTCATCGACCACGTTAATCTCTAAACCAAATTCATAACATTTTTGCATTAGAAATGAGGAATGTAAAATCTAGTCTCAGTGTTGTAATTTAATTTGGTGTGCCTCAAGTGTGGCATCCATAACAAAATACTGCTTTTCTAACATACTGCTTTGCAAAAACTCCTAAAACTGCTAAATTTTTTACAGTGGTGCTTGCAGCTTTTGCTTCATTGAAGTACATCTGCTGGAACATCTGCTAAAGGCTAAGACCTGTGTTGTTCCTTTTACCTCTCATCCATTTGGTTGTGGGCCCTGGGAATCTCTCCTTTCTTCTATCTCTGATCTTTTTTCCCCCCATGTTTTAAAAGGCTGCAGTTCTTTCCTCTGATGTTAACAACAGGGCACCATCTCCAAGCTTTATATTAGTGCCATGAGGCAAGTCCTTTTAGTACACTTGTTTAACAAGGAGTACAAGAATAACTGCTCCCATGGAGATCCAGCTGATCCAGCTCTTGCCCTTCTAGCTTCCTCAGAAGCTCACCATTAAATCCTGCTAGGAAATTTGTGTTTCTCCACTCACGTGGGTAAATGTAAAATACAGTTAATTTTCTCATTATCAGTATTCTTCCAAGAATTGAAAAATACACTTTGTGCTAGTAAAATATCATGAGTTTTTGTAATACCATTCCAAACCTGCCTTGAAAGACTGGCAGCTGTGGTAATCCTTGCATAAACTACTGATCAGGACACTTGGGTCTAACATACACAAAGCACTTTCCTCCAAAGAAAAGTACTTATCAAATTAAGGTAGTGTTAGTTTTTATTTCATCATAAGAGACATACATAGGTATTATATTGGCTGCTGAAAGTCTAGGTTTGTGATCTTGTAATCTCTATTCAAGAAATGACATGCTGGAGTGATACATCAGGTGAATTGAATTAAGTGGTATCAGCTGTTCCTGCTCTGTTGGGTCTAATTGAAACTACTAGATAAACAGAAATGGGCTTTACTAAACACATTGACTAAATGTCCTTGTGCCTAGGAGGGCTTGACCTAAATTCATTATGTCATGTGAAAAACAGGGTGAAAGAGCTACTCTTATTTTAAATTATTTAAATGACTCTGCAACTGACACTTACTAAGTGCCTTTGTAATCTGAAAGCTGTTAGTGATTTATTGTTTATTGTGGGACTCATCTTTATCACTGAATGAATAGAGAAGCAGAAGTTGGTAATTGTATAAAACTGGGTCCTAGAAGTGTCTAATTTGACTTTCACTCTTAAAAAACATCAGCTTTGACCACATGGGATGTTCCTTGCACTTAGAAAGTATCATTGACTGTATGATTAAACAAGTCATCCCTGATCAGAGGACTTAGAATTGCATTTGAAGGAACGTATTTATATCTAAGAGGCAGTAGCTTGGACTAAAGAGAGCGCCTTTCATTAGCTAATGAATAGTTCTTCACCTTTTCTGATTTGCAATCCTTTAACTATCCCAGTGGCAGCATACACATCTGTACAGGGAATCCAGGCCCAGACACCCAGCTTGCTTCTCTTTGTCCTTGCCACATGTCCTCAGCAGCCCAGGAACCATAGCATCTCATCATATGATCATCTAAGTTGCAGTCTCTTTCTCATAGATTTCCTTGGTCGATGAGTTGAAGACTTGGTGCTTGTTGAAGATTCAGAATCTGGAGCTCAAGCTTTCTGGAGATTCCAGGTCATCAAGACCAAAATCAACTTTGTCCACTTGTGAGTCTCTCACAGAGACCCTGGATACTGACAACAACCCCCACAGTGCCAAGGACTGTAAAGCCAACCAGCCTGTGCTGCAGTCAGAGGGCTCCCACCAGCATTCCTATATCACGCTTCCAAGTAGCCTCTTGGAAGATGGGGGAAGGAGCAGAGTCCAGATGCCAGAACAGAGCTTTGGGCAACACTTTTGCATTAAACAAGATGGTGCATCAGGTACAACCATGCCAGGTATTTAGATGTCCTATTCATTCAAGGGCAAGCTAATTAACTGATGGATACTTGTTTTAATATCACATTAATTAATTTTAGCTGTGTGCTTTCCCCCATCCGTATACCTAATATTTTGGGATTAGAATACACTTTCAAGGTGGACACTGGGAGTATTTCAAGATACAGCTAGGTGGAATTCCACTGGTTCTTCCTGATACTTCCTCTGTGTCTTTGAAGCCAAGTCCTTTGATGCTCTGCATAACTCTGTTTTCTGAAATTTCTCCAGCTTCCTAGTCAGAAATGCTCCCACCCTGTTGACTGGCAGGAAAGTGGGCTTGTGCACATTATCCAAAGTCTGCTGAAGAAAGTGTATTGTATTTAGTGCTTTTCAGATGTTTGGAACCTTTAAGGACAGAGATGTGAACCTAAAATACCCATTTCCCTTGTTAATATTCAGACTGCAAGTATATAGAATAAACCTGGTTTTCCTCTTTTCTTGAACCAAAGTCTGTTTAATTATTAGTTTGTTTGGCAAAAACAAAAATAGCTGAGAACATGGAAACCCATTCAGGGATCAAGGCCACCTGAAGATATGGTTCAAGCCACCTCACTATGCTTGGCTCTGGAAACTTTTTAAAAAAAAAACAAACAAAAAAATGCAGGCAGAACGGCCAGGTCTCCACAGTAGAATGCTATCAGAGCCCTGGGCTTCTGTAAAAAACATGGAATATGCTCCCTAAACACTACGCAGAATGAACAGACATGGATGTCCCATCAGACTAGAAAGGCACATGGGAGATCTTGTGGTACGAGTGTGAGCTATTCTGCATTGAACAGCTCAAAAGTATCAAAATGTGTGACCTTTTCAAAATTGCTGGAGCTTCAAGTTTTATAGAAGCAAGGGGATCATAAATATCAGCAGGCTTTGGGAATCTAGACTGATCTTTGTTACATGTCCTTATGATGAAGTCACAGAATCACAGAATGGCTTGAGTTGGAAGGGACCCTAAAGGTCATCTAGTTCCAACCCCCCTGCCATGGACAGGGACACCTTTCACTAGACCAGGTTGCTCAGAGCCCCATCCAACCTGGCCTTGCACACTTCTGAGGGTGGGGCATGCACAGCTTCTCTGGGCAACCTGTTCCAGTGCCTCACCACCCTCACAGTGAATATTTGTATCCTTTGAGTGTTCTAAGTGTGTAGACCCACAGCCACAATGCAGCATCTCCCCGTCTGAGCCAGCTTTCCTCTTTTAATGACTCTTCACTACATCACCTGACTGTGAAGATGTGATAAACTAATGTAAGCCTGTACAATGCACACACCACATGGTACACAGGAAACTGCATCGTTCATCAAACAACAAGGGCTTCTGAATGCTAAAATAAATGCCCAGAGCTTTTCTTAATATATTGTCTATATTTTGTTCCTTAGGTACAGAGCAACAGTCAATGGCTGGCGGGCCAGTTTCTTCTTCTGCCCCTGCTCAAGATGTCAGGCCAAAGGACAGAGCTGTTAGTGCCAGCACGTTCCACAGGCTCCAGCAGGAGCTGCCCTCCTCCGAGCTTTTGGGCTCCAAATTAAGACATGTTAAGGTTCAAGCTGCTTTGCAGCCATTGACTGAACCTGCAAAGACTGAATCGCAGAGCGGCTACTTTATCGACAAAGGGACTCAGACAAAGAAGTCCAGCAGAAGTGGGCAGTCCAGGCACAAAGCTCTGCATCACTCCGGGGCACACCAGAGCCAGGAGCAGCAGCCCCCTGCCCAGCCTGCAGGACAGCCGCCTGCCCCTCCCCTCAGAGACACCTCCCAGGCCCTGGAGATAACACAGTACTTCTTCGAGGCTGTTTCCACACAGATGGAGAAGTGGTATGAGCGCAAGATAGAAGAAGCCCGGTGCCAAGCAAACCAGAGAGCGCAACAGGACAAAGCTGCACTCAAGGAGCACATTAAATGCTTAGAAGAGGAGCTCAGCAAATTAAGGACTAAGGTGCAGAAAGAGAGCTAGCAGCTGCTCAGCAGGCAGTCAGGCAACAGCACTCATCTTGGAACCTGCTCTATGGGAATCTGGAGTACTGACAGATATTTGTAGTGCCTGTTATATCTGAACAAAACACTCTTTTTCAGGAGTAGAAGTAACTTTGGAAACTCCATAACTGAGGAGAATTCATATGCAGACTGTACTGCTAACAACAAGATGCTGCAGATTAGATCCTTTCTTTGTTATTTCCAAGAGTCTGTTAATATTGCACTCTCAGTTTCCAGATGCTGCTTGAAAATAAACTGCATTAGCAACCAAATCTGCTTTCTGAAAAGGGAATTCCTATATTTCCACACAGGTCATGTGTGGCTAGAGGGTTCCACTGTATGCTACACGTAAACATGTGGTGACATCAGTACTGAAATAAATCCAGGACGTTTGAGAACTTTTGACAGAATTCCTTAGTCATGAAGGGCTATTGACACTATTTTAGATACTCGCCAGGGCCCCTCTCTAGTGAGTGGAGAGAAGCTACAGAACTCACTCCAATTACAAGGCCAGGTAGGTGACAGATGCAGCTTCCAGCTGGAAAAGGGCAGGCAACCATGGATGGAGATGCTAAGGCAAGTCATCCCATTAGGGTCAGGGGCTTCGGCTGCCATATTGCTTTTCTCTTGATTTTATGTTATTTAAACAAATGCTAAATCAGATTTGAATTTTTTAATGGTGTCCTGGCTGTAGGGCTGCTTGTGCTTACACAATTGGTGGGGCTGTACTCCTGTAATCTGACTGAGAAGTTTTGTTCAGGGCATGGATGGCAAATATTATACTGTAACCATATAGTTTTTATATAAATCTCTTTTCCTTCATACAGCAAATGGCTGAATTCTCTACTATTGAAGAAGCTTGAAAAAGTCCTTTATTTAAAAAAGTGAAAGCTTGGTTCCCTCTACTCAAATACTTCTTTTACTGCAGTCAGGATTTTCGCCCAGACACCTTGTCCAGACTGCCTACTTTTGTTCCTCTCAATCATTCTTGTTTTTTTCCTTGTATCTCTAAAAAGGAGACCAGGCCCTGGTGAGTGTGCAGCTCTTAGAACAAAATCTCACAAAACAGAACTCAACAACATTTTAAAGGCTTTATCTATGTGTTTTGTTATACAACCAAAACTTACACTGACCAAGGTTGTCCCCGCTGACAGACTCCAGATGATCTCGGAGGCACTAGAACTCATTGCATCTGCACCCCTTTAGGGCTTCCTCCTTATACCTCTGAGAAGGCTCCATCAGCTTCTGTTAGAAAAGTAAGTTTACTTACCACATCATGATAGAACAATTGTTCAAAATCAGTTCAAACACAGCATGGTACTGTTATGCCAAGGAGAGAAGTATTTTTGTACTGAGGAGCCCTAAAATCAATACAAAATACAGCACTGAAAACACCATTAACTAATTAGTAATTAAGCTTTTGTCTTCTTAGCAGATGTATAAAGAAGGTTGTATCATATAACTATTTTTTAAAGTCCCTATTAATGCACTATCAAGACAAATGTATCTGCAGCTGTGGAAATGTGTTTTATTGCTCTGACTTCTGTAGTCTAATATAGACACTTTATGTTTACAGTTTCGTTTAAGCTACTGTAGGAATGCAGAAGCATGCTGTTGAAGTTTTGTATCACCTGGATAAAATTAATGCTTTGCCAAGCAATTAAAGTAAGTGTTGCTCAGAAATCTGTGGCATAACGTTTTCTAGCCAGGGAAAACTGACAGAATCCCCTAACTTCACTCAGAAAGGGGAGCTGATGAAAACTGGACTCCAGCTTCTAAGCTTTTTGTTTGTGGCTCTGAACCATGAAAACAGTCTGTCATTAGTCCCGAGGGAGGCTGCAGGGAACGAGTGCAGTTTGGGAGCTGGTGCAGGCACCCACCATTTCAGAATTCCTGGTGCAGGGCTGAGCTGTGCAGCTGATCACACACACGAGCGCAAGGGAGAGGCCATGACTTCAGCTCATGTTTCACATACAGACCACACTACTAATGTCGTATATCCAACTGATGTAAGTAAATCCACATAACTGAAGGCAGCAACCTGGCTGCTGGTTACTGATATTAGAGGTTCTCTGAAGCCCATGAGTGTATGGTAATAGAAAGGGAGGCATTTTCTCATAATTCCTTTCTCCACCCCTCCCTCCTTCAAAACTATGAAGGACTTTACAAAAATACTGTAAGATCTACTTTTCTCTGTAGGACATACTTGGTACATTTACTTACCCTCACAGACTATAGCTGGACTCCTAAAGGCTTCTGGCAGGCAACTTTCCCTTGACAAGCCCACAGGACAGTGGAGGTCACAGGGAGCAGCACTCACAGAATGTTCTGAGTTGGAAGGGACCCACAAGGATCACTGAGTCCACCACTAAAGTGAATGCCCCATACTGGGATTGAAGCTGCAACCTCAGTGTTATTGGCACCATGCTCTAAGCAACTGAGCCAATCTCAGGGTCACTCATAAGGACAGTGGCTATCCAGGGCACTGCCTGTCAATCCTAGTCCTGGATTATATGCCCACAAACTAGAAACATACAAACTGGGAGTCAAAGGAGTAATGCAGGCTCAAGGCTCTGAAATGAGGTGTAGTTAGGGTAGCGCCTCCTAATTAAGGAACAGAAATCCAAGCACTGGCTGAAGGGAAAGGGAAGGTTACCAACGTTGGTTACAGCTTGTTTACTCAAAAATCCTTTCTTAAGCAGCATTTCCTGCTAACATGAAAAATCAATCCCCAACACCCTCTCAGTGTATCCAACCAAAAGATGTTAACAAAATGTAAATTTTTAACAAAATGTTTTTACATACCTATTTTTCACTGACTGATTGAAATTCAGTTTTCTGTCTACACAAACACAAACACCTGAGCAGCACTACTGGTTACCTGAGGCACATCCTTTACTGCACAGCTAAATCACCATCATAGAAAAGGATTCTACCGTAACTTTCAGAAAAATAATCAGGAAAAAAAGGGCATTCTTCCTTTTTTAGCAGCAGCTTTTTGCAAAGCTGCGTTGCTGAAGTGCATAGCTTTGACGACCCTTTGTTTGGGTCCAGCAAGAAGCATACTTCCTGCTCCCAACTGGAGCCTGTCATCCCTCCTGTCGCTTGGAGTAGTGTCCTGTCCCTTCTCTTGTGCCAGTGGTGGCACTTACTGGATTTGCTGCGAGTCTGTCCAGCTCACAACTCAGCAGAAAACCACCTTGGCAGGGCGGGGCTGGCTCCCTAAGGGAACTATAATAGCAGAGTGGGAGAGGGAGGAGTTCTGCATGTCTTGGAACCATAGGCTAAACTCCAGGCAGTACTGGATACTCAGTATCTCTACTGCTGCCTCTCCAGTTATTTGGAGAAAACCCCAGGCTCATCTAGGTCCTCTTAAATTATAGTGGGTGGGAAAGGCAGCTCAAGGAAAGAGAGAACAGTTGCAAGCTAACATAACTGCAATACTGTAACATTTGGAAAACGAAACCACGATATTTGCAGTTAGTATTTTCTAGCTGTAATTGACTATGTATATTGACTTCTAAATGCTAGATTGAAGGTACTTCCTGGTGACTTGGTCATAGCCATCTCTGGGGCTAAAATACCTCATTTTCATATATAAAGACTTGCCCTTTGAAGTTTCATTCAGCTACTACTGAAAATTAACATCTACATACAAAACATTTTCTTCAAAGTTTTGTCATGTTTATTTGTTCTGGGACCGTTTATCTCAAATGCTTTTTTAATCACAAATTTTGGTAAAGATCCTTGGCACAGTACAAGAAGAGCTGTTAGTACTGTGAATGTTGCCACCTGCAGCTGTCACAGTAAAAAATAGACAAAAAAAATCTGGTTTATATTTATTTTCCATGTCACTGGCGTAACACTGCTGTTGTAATTTTTGATGCTTTCTGCTTTTCCCACAGCACATCATCCATTCAGTTCTTTATGTCTGATTTCCACATGGGAAGGTGACCAAACCAAGATGGGAATGGGGAAGGGGAAAAAGCAAACAACATCCCCACTGTGGTAGAGTCCCTCTTCAAACATTACCAGGTTGCCAGCAAAAACTGCCATTATAACCCCATTGTGGAAAAAGCACTATGCTTGTTTGCAGCAGATGAAAGTCCAACTGTCAACAAAATTAATATCAGGATTTTGCCAGCTTAAGTGTTCTTTGAAGTTCCTGAAGTTGCATATTGCCTTGAGTAATCATCATCCTGATGGCATCCTGTAAAGCAAATGGAATCTACTGAACTGAACATCCATACACAGCACAGGTCTTACCCAACCATGCAGACTTTTAAAGCATTAAAATACGTACAATTCTTACCAGCAGTACTGTCATCTATTTCTTTAGATGCAGTAACACTATAGTCATGGAGCTGGTTCAAAAACAAGTGACTGAATGAATTAATTTTTCTCAGTTCCTTAGTGATGTGCTTGGTCCTGGCTTTGCTTTAAAACTGTTTTTAACTGGATTCAAACTCCTAATAGTTTCCTATTTATGTTTCTGTGTCTACCGCCTCAGCACATCAGCAGTGACCACTGCACATGGGCTTTATGGAGACATGGCTTTCGCAGGGCAGGTGGGTGTTTCTCTCAGCATTATTATAAATCTACTCTAAGGCTTTGTCTGCATAGTTCAGCCACGCACTCCTTGGGCCCCGGCTGGGAACGGAACAAACAAGAAAGCAAAGGACTGGAGAACTACAAGAAATATCAAGGTTTCTGAGTTTCCTACTTGGTTTATAGCCCAAACCATCCAATTCGACTGCATTCTGCTTGAATATAGTTGAAACTAAAGATTAAAAAAAAAGCTATAGAAAACTTAGCCATTAATAAGTTTGTGTTCGTTACCATATCGTTCAATACAATTTTCCTGATCTGTGGCTGGAGTAAGCGGGGTATTTGTTTTTCAGCTTTTTAATTCCACAGTGTTATCCGGAAGAGAAACATTACTACCGCCAGCAGGGGGGGTGTAATACTCAGAGGTGCCGGATTCTTTCTTCTCAGAAATGATAAAGCAGCAGCAGGGGCCTTCAAACCCGCGAGCAGCAGGCCCGGGCCGCCCAGCCTCACCTCCTCCGTGGCGTCCTTGTTCCTCTTGAACTCGTCGCGGGCCCAGTCCCGCAGGAAGCGGCGATCCTGCTCGGCGGGCACCTCGCGGATGGCCCGCAGGATCCTGCGGTACAGCTGCAGCACCTGCTGCCGCCTCAGGAACTGCGGCCGGACACGGAGGGAGGGAGGTCTGCCCGCTGCCCCGGGGGGGCTCAGGGACACTCGGGCACACACACAGAGCCCCAGCGCCTCCCCGAGCCGCGCAGCCCCACCGAGCCCCGCCGTGGGGGCACGGCTGTCCCCGTGAGGGACACACACACACACACGGCTACCCCGTGAGGGGACACACACACACACACGGCTACCCCGTGAGGGACACACACACACGGCTGTCCCCGTGAGGGACACACACACACACGGCTACCCCGTGAGGGACACACACACACACGGCTGTCCCCGTGAGGGACACACACACACACGGCTGTCCCCGTGAGGGACACACACACACCCGGCTACCCCCGTGAGGGACACACACACACACTCGGCTACCCCCGAGGGGACACCCCCACCCCCCCCCCGCCCCGGGGTCCCACACGCACCTGCCGCAGGGTGAGCGCTGCCGGCGGCACGCGCCCCGCCGCCATGACGCGGCCCCGCCCTCCCGGCGCCACGGGGCCGCCCAGCCCGCGCGGGGGGCGGTGCCGCCATGGCCGCCGTTGCCAGGGCCGTGAGGGCAGCGCGGCCTCGGGGCACGGCACGGAGCGCACAGCGCGGTTACAAAGAGCCATAAAACCCTTTTTATTAGTACGGGCGATACAAGATGCATAGCCTGTGCAGCGAAGAGGCGTGTCTGCGCTCCCGGACGGCGGGTTCACGGTGTGTGCCTCGGGCGGAGGGGCGAACTTCACAGTGTAAACTGACAGTGCCGTGCCATGGTCCCTGCACCATCCACTGAGCTCCCTGCTCGCACCGTCAGACAAAGCCCGGCCACAGATAAACGGGATGTGTTAAACTGCAGAGCGTCTTCAAGTACTCATTGTTTTTGGTTGTTCAAAACCATCTGCTTTCCCCTGCTTCCCCGCTCTTCCCCAGAGGCACCAGCCACACGGGTGGCGCTGAATGAAGAATGCTTTTGGCAAGACACCGCAAGTTCTAATGCAGAAATGCCTTCCCAGGAGCAACACTGGTTTTTCTTAGAGAGTGGCAGGAATAATTTTACCTCTGTGAATATTACAAATACTTAGGTAATAAGTTATTACAAGAGAAGTCAAGGAAAGTTTTCCATTACTCGTAGGAATAGCAGGAGACATTCCCACCATTGCATGATTGCCCTGCGAGGGACACGGGAGAACACGCCTAAGCCATGTTGTTCTGTGCAGTCCGACTGCCCCAGGGCAGCTCCCGCAGGTGAATCCGGGCGGGGAAGGGCCGTGTGAGCCCCTCCCTGAAATGCTGCCCCCTGTATTTCAGTGATTCAGCAGCAGCCGGGTCCCCACTTCGCCTACAAAGAGTCCGAGGCGGCCACCAGTTCGAACCACTGCCGGAGCGCGTCACTCAGAGTCTCTGGGAGCGCGTTCACGTCCCTCAGGATCATGTAGAACGGGAATGGGAACTCCTCCATGTAAGATCTGATTTCAGGCAATTCTCCAGGTCCTTTGAATATAGGTACTTTAATGTCCAAAATGGAATCCTGTAAAAAAGTATTTCTGTTACTACTAAATGGCATGCATCTTTTATGGCCAACTGATAAAATTTATCTTATTTTTCAAATACTTACAATTCCTCCTGTTAGATTAAAGAAAATAATAAAATACTTCTGAGATTAAAACATGTAATTGTTCAGTGGTAAATCAGATCAAAACACCAAGCAGTTAAATACTTTTGCCCTTTTAGATAAAGTGCTCTAATCCATGAATCACAGGCTAGAAGAGACTAAGCTTAAGCTTCTGTGATACCAAGTTCCATAAATACTGTCTTTCCTTAGCATTTTATGAGTCCAGTTTACTGTTACCACTTTAGTTTTATGTATTTGGTGCCTTTCCAACACTGTCGGCTGTAAGCTCCTTAGGGCTGAGTTCAACTTGTATTTGTGCAGTGCTCTAATACAAGATTCTTTAGCAACTTACTTCATAATATTTCAACAAATACTACAAAGATAAAAATCAGATTAAACTCCAGCTGTGCTTCTTGCAAAGTAACTTCTTAGTTGCTCAGTGTAGCAGCTCAGAAAATTAATGAACCTTATGAAAAAACAATTTTTTCCCCCAGAAAAAAACGCTTCTGAAAAATAGCCAGAATTTTTGCTTGATATTACAGCCAACCTTCATCAGAACTTTGTAACAGTCTGTCAGCATGAGAACCAATAATTTTTCAACAATAAATACAGCAGATGAGTTTTTTATGGAAAAATAGAGGAAGAAAATAGGAACTACAAAATTAATCTTGACCACATCATTCAAAGTAAGGCTTAAGTTTGGTCACTTACTGCACTCAGATTTTTCATGAAAAGCTCCCAGCTATTTCATCTTCCCAGCCAAGAATATCTAACAGTTTTCTTCTGCAGCTACCAGGTACACAACTCAACTTTCCCAATTCAGGCACTAAATAACTCTCACATACTCCTTTCTGTCTGTGTTTAATCTCATATTGGCTCCAGCTGTCATGGCAAATGGAGACTGCTGTCAGAAATTATCAAGTTGAATCAGAACTGAGATGGAACAAAGCATCTCTCAGATTCCAAATCTGTCAGCCTGCCAGCTACTTCCCTGGTGGCCAAGATCTACAACCATTACGTTTGAAGATGGGAGCTCTCACTTAGCCTTTCTGTGGCATGGAAGCTGAGGGGGGTTTTTAAGTACAAAAGAGGGTAAGAAGCAAAATAGGAAGAAATCATAGATCTGACAGAGATGTGAAAAAGTGAAATTGGGCTAAATATCTCTGACCTCTCCAAAAGATAAGGTAGCTGTATGGCACTACAAAAAACAGGGAAAAGATTTGTATCGGTTTCTCATTCACTGCAGTTGAATACTTCTCTCTTGTTCCCTTACTTACCCGGGAATTAGGATTGTCCAACACTACGAAAATAACAAAGATATTGGCATTCTGAGCTGTTTGAACTGCTGCTGTCACTCGTTCCTTGCCTTCCAAGAAAAGGCCTCTTCCATCAGATACAATCAAAAGCAGCTGCGCTGTTTCTGAGCACAAAGAACATTTAAAATTCCACTAAGTTAGTGTAATTCATTCAAAAGCCAAAGAACCCTATTTTGTTGATTGCCCTGTGGGTATAACTGAAAAAGGAGTATTCCTAAGGAAATGAAGTCTTTATCAAATAGAATTCCATGACTTAGCATTAAGCTGCAGTTAACAGTGGGTCAAGAAAGAAAGTACTGGGTGATACCATTGAGAACAATGGAGGGAGGGGAACCCACCATCCATCAGTAACATAACCTAGGTTGAAATGCATGGAAAATACCTAACTGACTTAGTCCTGGCCTTGTCTTTCGTGCCTGGTAAGTGCCCAGGAGTTAAATATACTAGACTCCAGCCACTAGTTCAGTAGAGAACCTGCTGCTGCAATGAAACAGAGCCCAATTCTATTCCTCCTGAAGCAGGTACCTACAAGGTTCATCTGTATTAGCATTTCATCTTGGACCAAAATGGGGCTTTTGAAACATTACCTTGTTGTCACCACTTTAACAGGCTTGGCTTCCATCAGAGAACAATCCTGGACTACACAAAATGGGTGATTTTGGAGGAAAGTAAATCACAAGATTTGTTCCAAAAGCACAGCCAAGGCAGTCCAACCACAACAGGGCATTCAGTCCCTGGGCCCAAGTGAGCTAGTGTGAAGTGAGCCTCCTGAAACATCATACACAGCACTGATGCTGAATTCCACAGCACCAACCATTTCATGAAGACACGTTATTTGACCCAAATTGCCTGCAGAGTCAGAGATATATCCCTCTAAAAGCACATTCCAGGTTAGGGATCTATCACCTTTTAACCACATGGGAAATCACAGTAATTACAGCCAGAAATGCAAGCCCTAAGGGTTACAGAAGGATGCAGAACACACTTTACAGACAGGCTGGAAATGTGACAGGGCTTTGTCTTTTTACAGAAAGGTGTGATGGATCCTGCTGCCTTTTCTCTTGCCAGCTCCCCAGTTCTAGGTTGCTGCATCCCAGCCTAGTTCAACAGGACTGGATGCTGCTCCCTCTCTGAATATTCATACAGCCTGGTCACCCAGTGGCAAAGCAGCTGTGAACTTTTAAATCCCAGACTGTCCATTTC
The DNA here is from genome assembly GCA_035221455.1 of Xenops minutus. Taxonomy (NCBI): domain Eukaryota; kingdom Metazoa; phylum Chordata; class Aves; order Passeriformes; family Furnariidae; genus Xenops; species Xenops minutus. The sequence goes on along the minus strand of JAWWEE010000105.1, from coordinate 79,614,634 downwards.
TTGGAGTAGTTTAACAACAAGAACTTATGAAAAATATGGGTACCTCTGTGACAAGCTTTTAACTATCACAAAGCAATCTCTTTGACTAACTATGGGTCAGATGTAAGGCAAGCAGTCTTCCAGCTTTTCTAGGAAATTTAAGCAGCCCACTACCTAAACTTTCAGCACAGTGAAGGGCAGGTATAGGAGGCAAACTCCCTCCTCAGAACCATGTGCTTCTGGATACTTAGAGTACTCAAGCTCTCAAGCAAGAGCAGAAGTGTCTGGAGAATGAAGGTGCCCAGGAAGCTGCACAGTACTCTAAGCTAGTCAGTGTCTAAGATTTAAACACTGTCTGGAAACATGAGGTAAAGGGAGGCAACTAAAGTGTGCCTTTTTAAAAAGCCTTAAACAAAATTTTAGCATATTATGACAAATATGAAGTAGGTGTCTCTTGGGTTTTGAGCTAAATTTCAACCAAACACTCCTTTCGACAAAGCAAACACCAAAGCAAGTCATGTTTCAGTGCTAGGAGTTGTCCTGGCAGGATCCTACTTCGGAACTGTAATGAGCATTCTGCTGCCACAGCAACAAGTACAGTAACAGAATAAAAGCTCACCTGGATTAATATTTTGAGACAACTGCTGTGCTGCAGCAAACATATTTGCTGATGATTCTAGAAACTGCAGAGGGAAAAAGTAGGATTAAGTTATCTCATAATAAAAAAAAATAATAATGAAAACATTTTTAAAGAACACCTTATTTTAAATGCCAAGACAGTCTGACCACCCAACACAGACACAGTCCTTGGTACTTTCCTACATTAACTCCTGTTTCAAATTTAATAATCTTCAGAGAAGCATTTGAACTGGACTTAATTTTTTTCCAGCGCTAATAAAGCCATTGAAACAGTACATTGCTAAAGCAGTTAGTGGTATCATTAAAAATGTACATCCTATTTCCAGGTTGAACTTCTTTGGTTTCAACTTGAAACAAAAGTTGCCTAGTTTCATAATCCCCATTAAAATTAAGAACATCAACAATCAAGTCCTACCAATTTTGCTTTATAAAATTGACATTGAGCTATTTGGGTCTCTTCTGTTACCATTTAATATTAACAGAAGATCTTATTTGAGTCTGGAAAGATAAGACTGCAAAAACCTTCCTAAAAGAAGAAAACTTTAAAGCCGTCTGGGAAGTATTAGTATAGAAAGTTATTTTCTGCAGAAATCAGTCAACTCTGACAAACTTAAAGCTCTTCCTCCTACAACTACAGTGGAATCCATGCCATGAAAACCTCCTAAAGTCTCACAAACTTTTGATGGCACTTGGCGCTGGGGTACTCAATAGCTTGTGCCCAAAATACTGTTAAAGACTCAATACAGAGAAAGATGAACACCTAGAAGAGAAAACACTCTTCCTATTACAAAATTACGACCATTGTATCTCTCTGTTATCTCAAATGTAAACACCCAGTAAACATTACAAAATGATCATGAAGCTGCTGATATCATGTCTGGAAAAGACAGGCAAACCTGTTGCCCTAGAGGCATTCTTGTGTACCTGGGCTATTTTTGTTTTCTTCTGCTGAAATTTGCAAAGACGCAATATCCGTGTCCCTGACTGGTCACTGAACTGCTCATGGAATGGGTGCAGCAGCTGTACAGTCTCTCCAAAGCTTTAGGAAAGAAGAAAAAATTACAGCACAAAACTGGTATTTATGCTCTCCTCTGAAATCTTGGGGAAAAGTCAGTATTTCAAATAAACTCACCTACACACAGCAATTTGTCCCACTTCTAGAAGAGTCAGTGCATTTCCAATAACTGCCAGGGATTCATATGCAAGCTGTTAAAGAAAAAAAACTTACTCAGTATTAAATATGAAGACTTACTGAAATTACTTTTCATTATCTAGGAAAGTAAACGAAGACACTGCCTATCTTCTTGCCCATTTACACTGACAGGCAACTGTATTTTCCTTTATTTACATGGAAATGCATCTTTTTAATAAATAAAAGCCCTACAACAAGTGAGCTATGATGAATGAATATTTAACGCTCCAATGGACTGCATGGCTAAGCAAGTGTCAGGCTACAAAAAGTAATTTTCCAGTGGATATGTACACCTCTGTCTAAAAAATGTAACATGTCTCTCATCCTTTCAGCTAGTTTTCACTGATCCTTCAGTAATAAATTTCTTAGGCATAAAGTGGCAAGCATTCAGGCATGTGGGCCAGAAAAATAGCTGCTCTGGAATTATCTGTCAGACTTTCCAGCAGGCACCAGCCCTAAGTGAAACAAGCGAGCAACTCACATATTCATTTACAAGTAGTTTCTTCATGCTTCTTCCTAGGTTTTATTTTACCTGTTTAGAATGATTGTCAATCATACTAGAGGAATCATCAATAGCCAAGCAAATCTGGTACTGTCGTTTACTGGGCTTGGTCCTTCGTAGCCAGATCTTATCTTTTCGGAACTGACTGGCAATATATGGGATCACTTTGCGCATGTTCAGCCGCTTCCCTGTTCTGTAGTCTCCTCTGAAAGGTGAGAAAAAAGACATGGTGACAGGAATTATCAGCAAATATCTCATTCTGGAAATTCCTGGCCTATGCAGCACATAAACCAAAATAAATTTTTTTCTGTAAAATACAACAAATCCCGAATTAATAGTTTTAATATTCCTATCTAGTTATAGTTAAAAATATATCACGTTTTCAATGTAAGATAGATATTCAGTGTTTTTAAAAGAAGTTTATATCTAGGTGCCTAAAAATGGAAGGCAGACCTTGAATTTAGATTCCTCCAATTTGAAACAAGTCTAGATCTCTTAAAAAAATTACTTAGCATTAAAAACAACATAAAGTGTTTTGACATTTAAAATCTTTGACTTAACATCAAATGGTTAAGTTGGTTTGATCGCCTGTTGCAGAAGAAAAAAAAAAAAGTAGGAGGCAGTATCTTCAGGATGGGTGTCTAGTACATCACATTTGCATTTCATAAAACAACTTAGTGTTCCCTTACAAAAGGAAATTAAATGTATTTGCAACAGGAATAATTACTATAAAGCAAGAATAACATACAGCTGCAGTCTAACAGAGGTTAAAGCTCCCCAAAACTGGGAGAAACTAGGAGCCTCAGAAAGACTCAACTTACTTCAGTTTGGCCGCCTGAGTGGGTTCCAGTATGAGTCGCAGCTGTTCACAAAGCTGCTGTGATAGAGGAGCTGTCAGTACCAAATACCTCTGCCACAACTGTGCCGCTTCCTTCTCCTAAAACATCACACAAAGAAATAAAAGTGAATTATAAAAAAACCAAAAAAGTTGTGAAGCACTGTCTGAAGAGGGAAAACAAACCTCAGTGTAGGGAGGGGAAAGCAGTAAACAGGCAGCTACCAGCTAAAACTGTGAAGATGTCTCGTAGGACAATCTGCATTCAACTTAGGATGCTCCTGGCTGCTATAAAGCTGCAATGTGCAATGACCTTTTCTTTAGGGCTCAAAAAAGCCACTTTGGCATTGCTGTTGATAGAAGAAGATCTTGTAACAGCCAGGTGCTGATAGCTGGTATTACAGAAAGGCAAGCTGTGAAGTCTTCTAGGTCCTCTACTGACCATCAAAAAATAAAATTAATTAAAATTGAGCAAAATTCTTGAACCTCTAGACTGGCAATTACATTCAAGAATTAATTCACAAAATGCTTCAAAATTCATGACTAGGACAGTAGAGTAAGTATCATATTCTATTTTTGATGCTGGCTCAAACTCCATCACTGGAACTGAAGGAGACAGCTTCTCTCTCTATCATCATTTTTTGGATGTGGTATGTCCAGCTTTTAACTGCAGATGACAACTCAAAATGGAAGAAACTTGACTGAGAAAAATGTTTTAGTTATGCAAGTTGTAGAAATCATTATCAACAGAGTAAGTTCCTGCAAATGACACATTCAAAACAAGATCTGAAACATCATCCTGCTTTAAGAATAATGTATTTCTTTTTCAGAAGAAGTTAAACATAGTAATAAAAATAGCATGGAAATCATGGGATTTTGAGTATTTAGACTGCAGCCTGCTTGGCTTCCTCAATGTTTTAGCAGTAAAACAAGATGAAATAATGCAATGAAGGATTTTTATGACAGTTTTTTATTAAAATGAGGCCACAAACCTCCTCTGGAGTTCCAGGCTGCTGTGTCTGCCAAGCTTCCAATTGCCTTTCAAGTTCCTTTCTTAGCTCTTCAGGATCTCTAATGATGTGCTAGAAGTGGAGTTATGAGATTTATGAGACAGAAAAATAAGTTTACACATCTGATGATCCCCAAAGTATAGCAAACTATAAAAAAGTATAGATGCACTGTTCTTATTCTTTTAGACACAAAAATACCTGAAAAAACCCACTTAAATCAAGATTCTAAATCTCCATTTTTTTAATAGCTTCCATGTACAGGAAGGATACATACCTCCTCACAAATACCTCCATATGACATAATCAACATAGAAAAAAAACCCCTAGGAACATCTATGATACCAACACTGAATATAATAAAATACAGGGCTTCAAGATAAATCAATGAAATGATCTTGACAAACACCAGCTTTAATGACAACTTAATGGAGATCAAATTGTTGAACACTACCCATCTAGTATGTTTCAAAATATAGTAGAGATCACTTGCAGATTTTTAAAAGCTTCATTCAAACCACCTGAAGGATTGAACAACATCTTCCTCTTTACCTGCTTTTTACCAAGCAAATACTATTTGATAAGCTGTTTCTTTAAAGGATACCCAAGCTTTATGATAGTTCTTTTACATTCATTGTGCTTTCAGTGACAAGCTCTGCTCCTGACTTATGAAACCACAGTTTATCCAAAGAGCAGTATATGGTCTGCATAACCTGCAGGCTTATGGATTAAGGAAAAAAAGCCCATGATTGCAAACTCAACAGTCACAATAACTTCTCATTCCTCAAGATGTCCTACTGGTCACCTACTGTAAGTTTAAGGAAGAAAGAAAGAAAATACATGGAGGGGATTTGTTTCCTCTCCCTTTCACTGAAAGGTGAGAACCTGTACTTTTCCCCAAGGAACGTCTCTCCCCTCCTCCTAAACGAATGCTGCAAGAGCTCCCCCTCCTGTTCCCTGCTTGGCATGTCAATTGGAAAAAAAAAACAAAACAGGGACCTAACTATTCTGGCAACATGAGAACACTCCTGCATTCAGCTGCCTTTTTCCAGAGGCAACATTTGGCATTAAGATGGAACTATCCAGTATAGTATCCTTTATGTAGAAACAGTAAAGTATTGCACTTCAAGTATGTACTTTGGACTCAGTACTATATGAATGAAAGGTCAGTACTCCTAAAATATTTTTAACTTTTTCCACCAACTGCTTCTATACCTTAGGTCTTTATGATAAAATGTGCTTTTTCACAGCCAATAGTTTACACTGGGAAACTATGAGTGTCACATAAAGCTCTAGGATTTTCTAGGTTATGATAGTATTTTTTCAATTGAGACATTCATAAAAAGCTCAAAAGATTCTACAACACTTGCAATCACTTGCAATCAGCTTTTATGAGGCAGTAATATATTGTGATGAATTAACTGAGGTGAATTCTTTGTCCACAATTTTAAAGTCACTGATGCTTAGCTTGCTTATAATTTTGAACCCTTCTGTCGTCTTCAGGCTACCCACCCTTGCCCACTGCTTTTCACTCTACCCAAGCATTTGATCCGCAGATTCATCTAAGCAAAACAGTTCTTTACAGTCAGAAAAACAAAAGCTTTTTTTAAAAACTGACATGGGAAGGTTCCATCCTAAGGACAGGGGAGACTTGTCGTTTTAAAGGCATCTTTCAGCTGCATATACAACAGTTATTTATGTGTTATTTTTCATTCTGCTATTAAATAATAGCAAGCTACTAAGTTGTCTGAAGACAAGTAATTCTAAACTTTTGCCTGAACAGAGCTCCATTAACACAGGCCAAGTAAAACCATCTGTTTCTACAACTGTATCTGTGAGACAACAGACTGGGTATCATACCTGGGGAGTGTCCATCAAAAACTGATGGGCTGTATGTATGGTCGAGTCCTTGCTTCTCTCTGGCTTCTCTTCAGTCACCTTTGGTAGCTTTTCTGTGGCAGAGTCATTGACATCCTCTGAGTCAAAAGTCTGGATCTCTGGCTCCACATCACCTGGTCCTACAGCCAACAAAACTAGTTACTTACTTTGGGGATCACACATCATACAAGAAGTAATATTGTATCTTGACTCTTACGAAGCATCTCACAGGCTTTGTAGTGCAGCCCAGACATAACTTCTTTTAAGAAAAGTGCCCAAATTTTAAAACATTTAATTCTAGGAATAGGATGAATACATTTTGCAACTCTCTGGAACAAATATACATTTCCTAAAGGAAAATGGTTTTCTCTCTTATAACTTTGTTGCTAAATGAGCAAAATCATTTTGAACAGATCCTTAAAACCTGAAAATTTCATTGGTATAATACCCTTTTGGAGCTTCATAGCCACTCAGGCAGAATGACAGGAAGTGTAAAGTCATTGGAAAACATTCAGAAAATTGTCATTTTAAAAATGGCACTGTTTTCTTAACTTTTATACTCTTGTTTTTTAACAGAACAGTTCTCTACAAATCAAAAATCAATTTACAAATAAAGGAATGGGCTAAAGACTTTATTATTTTTTCTACTATACTAACACTCTTTAGCAACTAATTTTTAAGGAATCATTTTAAAGGAAAAAAAGTAAGACATTATAGGAGATGTTTCAAAGATTCTAATTTTTCAGAACATACTATTACAGAATCATGTGGAAAAACAAATACACTGATTAGATGAACACCTGTACCGTAATGAGTCTAGCAAGAGATTTAAGTGATTGCACTTGAAGGGAGTGGGAGGCAAGAATGCAGGTTTGTAAGAGTCGTCTCCCCTCTCTATCCAGGCTGTGCGTTTTTTGAGAAGAAAACCATTCAAAATTCCAAGTTAGTGTGTCATTTACTTAGATTAGTCACAATTAAATTTTCTGTTGCAATTGGAAAGAGATACTTTTATCTCGCTTGTTTTGCATATGGGGGCTGTGTGGCTGAAAAGTCAGACCTGTCTTCTGATCTAACAACCACTTGCATCCAATAGCCAGTTTCTGTTAGCAGCTTGGTTTTGTTTCATTCCCACTTAAGGAAGAAAGCAGTGAGACACTGACAGTTTGGTGTTACATCACTGGATGTTGTTCAGACCAGCTCCTCAACTTGTTGCTAGGGTTTTTTTTTCAGAAGTTGTTATTTAAAAAGTTGAGTTATCTGGTGCTGCTGGTGACGACACTGGAATGTGTTGTTATATGCCAATTAATTGGGCAGACTGGCATTGTGTTGAACAGCAGGAAAGTATATGCTTTTTATTTCTTCAAAGTGGTGGATAGACGATTAACTTGAAAGAAAGCAGCAAACCCTCTGTTGCTCAACCAATTTAGCAAGGCAAATGCTGGTTACTAGGCAGAAATAAGAATACTGCTGCAGAAAAATCAAGTAAGAGCAGACATTTTAGTCTTACGAAACATCTTATGACAGATGAGTCTTATGAAACTCATCCATTACATGCAAATATAAATACCTGCATGTACATTTAAAGACCCACAACAGTGTATATTTAGAATGTTTTTAAGTTAATGTACCAGGAGGTTTAGTGGCAGTAGACTTCTTTTTTTCTGGCTTCAGCTCTTCTGTGTCTACTGTTCTGAGATCCTCGTCCTGCATTTCTGTTTCCATAGCTACATCTTCAGAATCTCCCTCTTCCTTTTCTTCAAGAGGCATAATAGATTTCTCTTGCTCCTTGCTAGCTACATCTGTACAAAGACAACAATACTTATTAGGGGGAAGGTGGAAGGAGAAGTAGTCAAGCTAGAAAAAAAATACTGCATTCTGAGGCCACTGCATTATTAGTGTTAGCGGACTTCAGAAGAAGTGTTACTTGTGGAAGGTAACAGCCCAGGTGCCCTGAAAAGGGCAAGTGAGCTCTTGCCCTGAAAACCTGATTAACTGAAGTAAGATTTGGAGAGAACAGATTTTAAACATGTTTATTAAGCTAAAATCCATTTTATGAGTTATTTCAGTATTTTCCAAAATGTTATTGTTAGTTTCAATCTGACTGCCAAAGAGTAGCATTTATCATAGTGAATTGCTGCTGCACCTTTAAACAAAGCAAAGATTGTTAAACCTAACTTTAAAAGCAAACAGGGGAAACTACAACAAATCAAGAGTGTTTCAGGATTTGATTCTGCAATAACTCTTTACACCCCAAAATGCCACCATACCATATGTCTGTGCATCATAGGATTCAGAGCTTTGTTTAATATGTTCAAATGCATCAGCCTCCTCCACGTTTTGTTTAGGCTGAGTTGTATCCTGCTTTGCTTCACTGCTGGATTCTATGGTTCTCAGTCGCTTGTGGATATGTTCATTGTGATCTCCCATTGAGCGCTCATTGTCTGCCTGGCCAGGCTTCCTCTTGAAACTCTGAAAAAGAGCAAATTAACACCATGAACTTCAAGTGAGGTGTAACTCAACACTAATGAGAATGGTGTTCCAACAGGAAGAAACTGAGTCCTGCCTATTTGCTAGTTAATATTAAGATGCTTAAATAAAAAATTTAGAAAAATTAAAAATAACCTGCGTATTTTTTCTGCTTTGCTTCTGAGAAGCCATCCGGGCCATGCGTGTGGATTCATGGCCTTCTGATTGATTTGCACTTGAAGCTCCAGTTCCATTTTCCTGAAAGGAAAAAAAAAATAAAAAAATTTGACTGTAACTGAAAATACCAACTACAGTAAACAAATTTCACAAGTTAAATGACAATGTTCTGCTACCTTCTGTTGTGAATGACAGATGGCTCAAGTAAGTATTATTATTATGAAGAACAGACAAGCCAGTTCTGCAGTTCAACAATTACCCTAAACTTACCCTTATTGCAGTGAAAACTCAGGGTATCTACACGGTCTTCAATTTTTTTCAGTAAATTTGTAATTGCTGTAAAATGAATCTTATACATAGCTCTTAAAAATTATGGCAGCAGTTCCTTGATTGTAACTCAAAAATTTATTCACAAATTTAGCATTTTGAACTCAGACACTTCCATGTAATTTACCTCTTTAGACTGGTCTTTTTCTGAAGCCTCTCCAGCCAGTTCAACAGCACTGTCACTCTGCAGGTTTTCTTGCCCAGTCTGCCCTTGTGTTTCATGTTCCATTCTTTCGTCAGCCTCAGGAATCTGTTCATCTGAATTATCTTTAGCATCTTCTTCCTGAAATAATGATTATTTTAACATTCTAAAAAACATCAGGAACTGGGTATTACTGAAAGGCATTTAAAGAATGCAGTCACCAGGCACAATCAGGACAGGTTCACAAAGGGAAAGTCCTATTTAACTAATTTGATATCCTTCTATGATGAGGTCACCAGCCTAGTGGATGAAGGGCAAGCAGTGGACGTAGTTTTTCTGGGTTTTTAGTAAGGCTTTTGATACTGTCCACCATGGCATCCTTTTGGGTAAGTTGTCCAGCTATGGGATGAGTGGATTCAGTGTGCTCGGTGAATGGCAGGGCTCAAAGAATTGCAGTGAATGGGGCTGCATCCGGCTGGTGACAGTCACCAGTGCTGTTCCTCAGGGCTCATCTCTAGGACCATGTCCTGTTCAATATATTTATCTGAATAAAGGAGTTGAAAGCACTGTTAGAAAGTTTACTGATGATAAAAACTGGTAAGTGCTGTTGACTCTCTTGAGAGGCAAGAGGCCTTGAGGAGGGATCTAAATAGATTAGGGCACTGCTCCTAGGATGGAATAATGCTGGGCACAACTGGGAGAGGAGTGCCTGGAGAGCAGCCCTGCAGAAAGGGATCTGGGGGTGCTGGCCAAGACCAGGCTCAGTGTGAGTGAGCAGTGAGCCATGGCAGCCCTGAGGGTAATCTCCATCCTGGGGGGCATCAAACACAGCAACAGCAGGTGGTCAAAAGAGGAGATTGTACTGCTCTGTTCAACATTGGTGCAGCCTCACCTTCAGCACTGTATGCAGTTCTGGCCCCACAATTTAAGAAGGATGTGAAGGTCCTTGAATATGTCCAGGGGACTGCAACAAAGCTGGTGCCAGGGCTGGAAGCAATGTCCTATGAGGAGTGGCTAAGGACTTTAGGCTCGTCTGGTTTGGAGAGGAGGCGGCTGTGGAGCAACCTTACTGCTCTCTACAGCTTCCTGAAGGGGCATGGAGAAAAAGATGCTGATCTCTTCTCCCTGGTACCCAGTGATGGGACGCATGCGAATGTTAATTTGGGCATTAGGAAACATTTCTTTACCAAGAGAGGTCAAATACTAGACCAGGCTTCCTAGAACATTGGTTGATGCCCCAAAGCTGTCAGTGTTTAAGAGGCATTTGGACAATGTACTTAATAATATGCTTAAATTTTTGGTCAGCCCTGAAGTGGTCAGGCAGTTAGACTAGATGATCACTGTAGGTCCCTTGCAACTGAAATAGTCTATTCTGTTCTAACACAAGGCTAAGGAGGTAAGTAGGAAGATAGGTAGCAGAAATACATGTTTAAAAGTAAGCACAGCTCTTATCTTGATGAAGGCCCTACTAACACTACATCTACATAATGTCAAATTTGTTGCAGAGTATCACAGAACACCATCCATTTCTTAAGTCTTGTATAAGGTAACTAAAACAACAACAACAAAAAAAAAGAAAATCAGTCTTTTATTTATTACTCTCTACCTGAGGTTGAAGGCCTTGGTCACCAGCAGGGATTCCCTTATCTTCAGTAGATTCAAGTTTTTTCTCATCAGGTGGCTCTGACTCTTCCTCCTCTTCTTCTTCTGCATCCTCGGTGTTCTCTGCATTTTCTTCTTGATCGTGAGCATCTTTGTCCCCCTCATCTTCCCCCTCCTCTTTATCTTCAGAAATGCCTTCTTCAGCTGCTTCTGCATTTTGATCACCTCTCTCTGTCTCACCAGTATCCTCTTCATTCTGTTCTTCTGTCTTCTCTGCCTCATTTAAATCCACAGGTTTCTCATCTATTTCAAAATCATTCTCTTCTGGATTAAAAAAAATCAGAAAGGTGTATAAAAATTTCAGTGGAGACAGTGAATATTATAGATATTTTGAATAAAACTGGCCAACCTTTCAAAAAAAACCCCCTTAAAATACTGAGAGTTCTATACACAGAATCTATGATTTTCTATCACAAGATGATTCCTTTAAATTAAAATTGGTTTCTAACTAACAATACATCAGGATGAATTCCTATTGATTTCCTTTAACCTAATATTTCTGAGGACCAGTTGAGAGTACAAATACTTGTAAGTACAATAGAAATAAAAAACAAAAGCACAAAAGCAATTTGACAATTATAGAAGGAGCTTCTAGCATAAGTTAGGGTCTATCACTTGGATAACATCAGGAGGCTTGCTCTATGGAGTTCTTGAAAGGGAGGTAAAGGAAAATATTGTAATATTGAGTTCTTATCTGGTATGTTGCTATTTGGATACACAGAAATGGATTTACAGCTTCTTGGTGGTTACAGAGAATCCTACCACCACCTCTCTTCTTTCTATAGATAAAAATGGCTCATCATCTCACTGCCTGCCCCCTCCCCCCCCCCCATTTACACTTGGCTTTCATCTAGGAATCTGTAGAGAGATTTTTCAGCTGTACCTTCATCTTCTTCCTCCTCATCACTGTTCTCATCATTCCCCAGATTCAAATTATCAGGAAGGTCCAAAGGTTCAACTTCAGGCTCCTTTTCTTGCTGGCCATGATAAGGATCTACTTCATTCTCATCATACTCACGCTGTCAGAAAAAGAAAGGAGGGGGAAATAACACGCATGTAATAAGTGGGAGGAAGGGCAAAGATAAGAAATAAGATTTTATTGCATTCTCTGGGACAAAGAAATACTGGACACAATATTACATTCTGATCAGTTAAAAATGGATTTCCAGTGGTACACATCCTCATGCACAAACAGCAGAAAGGTTAATTTCAGCAAATGCACTGGTGGTACTTAAAATCAGCATGTTTTGTGTTCAGAATCCAATTTTCCTAGCTGAAACATTCTAAACAGAATTGGCACCCTTGCAATCTAGGCAGAATCTTCATGCTGTATTCAGATTTTTGGGAAGAGGTCCACTGACTTCAGGTTTTTCTGTTACTAAACAACAGGAGTTTTAAAGCTTTGTTTGCCAAAACATCAGTGTAAAGCCTGTTTTGGCAGCCATTACAAGTTCAGGTTAATGCAAACAAAAATTCTGGAATGTGGATCAGAAAACATATCCATTATATGATACATACAATATGGTTTACTTTTAGCTCTGAAACAAACTAACTTTTTCAGTGCACTTCACTATTAAGTAAAGAACATTGCAAATTCTCAGAAACATGTTATACAAGCAACAATGTGGTTTAACAGCAAAATACTCCATGTAGTCCAAATAATTTTTACCTCATCAATTTGTTCATGGATTTTCTCTTTGTTTCCACTTTCCTCTTCGTGTTGCTCTTTTTCCTCATCCTTGGGAGGCTGTTTTTTATTATCCTTGTTTCCTGTCCCCAAGTTGTCATCTTTTGCAACGAGCTCTGAATCCTCCTATTAAACAACAAATTAAAACGAAACTCATTTATGATAGCTGCTTTTCAAAGTCTCAGTAACAAGACATCATTTCCTACAGAAAAAAAGACAAACTAATGAAAATTTATCCCCTCAAACTATCCCTTTCCAAGACCAGGAGCTATGAAAGGGAGTTCACACTCTGCCACATTAAGTTATGAGAGTTTAATTCCTTTGGTATTTTTTTCCCCACCCATTTTCTCTTTACCTCATCCATTCCTGGTCCAGTTTCTTCTGTTTTACTACTGGCATCTTCATCATCATCATCATCTTCATCCCCCCAGAGCCTTTCATCCAGTTTATCATCAGCTTCAGCATTATCAAGATTTCCCATCTGCTTATCCAGTTCCTCCTCTTCATCTGAATTTTCCTCATTTTCTGTGTACAGTTCAGAATGTGTTTCAGTACATAAGAGATAGAGCTAATGTTTTTGTTAACTTCATAAACAAAAAAGCAATCATACTTAGCATCTTATCACCCTATGCAGTTAATTGAGGTATGAGGGAAAAAGACACACATGTACCAACAACCAAACAAGCAGGGTTCTAGTAAAGTAGTTCATAATATTCTCTTCACACAGAGCACTGTCTCCTTCAGACTAACAGGTGTTCCTGGGTGGGTGAAAGTCCATTCCACTCTATCTGTTTATGAGTTTGGAATCTCCCTTCTTGTGCAGATGAAGTTATTCTTAGCATTTTCTCAGAGATTTGGAAGTAGGTTAACTCTACTGTAATTTATAAGCTACATTAGTTTCAGACATTCAAGTGAAGAACTGCTACCTTTTGTGTGAGTAACAACTCACGTGAATCTACCAAATATTGCTCTTTTTATCTGTTTTAAAAAGGTAAAACTACACTCTTTCCATTGCTTAAAAGTTAGCAATAACTTCATAGTCACATTCTGAAGTTAACTGAAGCTATGTTCTCAAAATATTCTGATGATCTTCAACAGCTCAACAAAGTTAGTGATTAGTTTTAAAAAGTATCTATAGGTCAGCTTACAATAGGAAGAAAGGATGGTCTCCCTGCATTCCAAAACCACCACAGTGAAAGAAGAGAAACAGTATTTCCTTTGTACATTTCTTTGCAGTCCTATTAATACTTCTTAGTATTTGTACTCAAATGGCACTACTGGGAAAAGATTTTTCACCCAGAGGGTGGTTGGGCACTCAACAGGCTCCCCAGGGAAGTGGTCACAGCACCAAGCCTGACAGAGTTCAAGAAGTGTTTGGATGATACTGTCAGGCACATGGAGTGACTCCTGGGGATGGTCCTGTGCAGGGCCAGGAGTTCGACTTCAATGATCCTAGAGGGTCTCTTCCAACTCAGGGTATTCTGTGATTCTACATTGTTGAATATGAACTTTATAATATATGCTTTGTTGTATGAAAGTATCAACCATTACTGTACTGATCTATAACTCTTCTTTCAAGTTTGCCATAGTGGAAGAACCAAACCTTTTTTCTCATGTTCTCCATCATGCATTTTTCCTTCAAAGTCTTCTGACATTTCAATTGCATTGTCTTCTTCTTCAATGTCTGGTTTAGAATCTTGATCCTCTTTCTCTTTCTCTTTCTCTTCACCCTTTCGAAAACTGTCTTCTATCTGAATTATTGGGAAAGTAAAAAATTACACTGGATCTTGCACATGTATTAAAGCTTACTTAACTATGACAACATTATTTATAAACTGATATGCAAAGATAAAAGCCAACATAAATAGGAGATTGAAGGTAACTTCATGTTTCTTTTACTCGAAACATACATACCATGGATTTCAGGAGCTTTTTCAGTTTTACCTCAATCAAACAAGAACAACTTCAAACACTTGCCTGATCTTCACTTTCTATTTTGTCGCTCACATCCTTCTTGCCTTCCCCATCTCCAATACCACCATCCTCATAATCATGAAACTCTGTTGCTCCCTCTCCAGCCTCATCTTCAAGTAATTCTTTCGGCAGACAAAATCCCTACGAAGGCAAACAGAAACTTGAGACCTTCTGTAGTAGTTTAGTTTCTACGTAAGACTTTTGTACACATCAAATATATGCTTACTATATATCCACCGTTATCTGTAATAACTTACCTTTTGGGCAAGCTCTGTAAAAATGCTAGTTAGAACAGAAAGCAATTTTCCAGTACTCCTGTGAGATGCCAGTGAAATGGTGAGGTAGAACAGGATAAGGTCTGAATACTTGCAGAGCATGGGCTTTAGACGCACCAGCAAATAGCAGGACTGGTTGAAGAACTGCAGCTAAAACAAAAAACACCTGTCAAACACATACATACTGAGATGCGCCTCAGAGAAGGTGATGATGCTGACAGAAAACAGATGCTCTAACCAGAAATATCAGTAGGGGAGTTTAAGTAAAATTTCCAAGTTTGTGAAGCTTTTTTTAGATTTTTCACAAAACCTAAAACATTGTCTTCTTACTAAAGGAACACCTGGCTTTTGTACTAGAGAAGACTACCTATATTTGGCTGTAATTTCTCACATGCTTCTAGTTCTAAAATATTGGGCAAGAAGAAGCAATGGACATTTAACTGCCAAAGTTCACAGTTCCAAATCTCTTGAGACTGCTGAAGTGCTGAATAACAGGCCCTGAGCCAAAGCTCACCTTTAGATGAACCTCCAAACCTAATGTTATAGTTAGCCATGTATCTGCTCATTAGCAAAAACTATGTATGATCATTAGCAAAATACATAGTATAATAAAGACTACACCTTATTAGTTAGATATATTTGTACATGCTCATTAGTGAATATTTGTATCCATTAATTAATGAAATATGTATGACTGTTAGTGAAATATGAATGCATTTATCCCTCCATATTTAGGGACTGGTCAAGGCCATTGAAGTAGATCTCTGGCCTTGTTGGGCAGTAGATGGTCAAAGCAAACCCTGAGCTCAGGTTTCCCCTGAGGCCTGGCCAGGCTTTGGGTGAAACTCAAGGAGAGAAAGGAAGCCAGATATTTTTCCGCATTAAATAAGTGATGTAAGCTTGTTTGTTTAACAATATAAAAGCTGGACCCTTTCACAGCAAAGCCAGAGACCTCACCTATGAGTGGATGCACTGCGTAGGATTTCCCAGTTACCAGGAGTGGTTGTCCAACCCTTCATGGTGATCAGGGCTCCCCAGCTGACATGCAGGTCTGGATGCTGATTATGGTAATGCGTCACGGTAACTGGTGATGTGTCTTTCTTAATCACTACAGGCACTCTTTGTAGTAATGATTAGGTGCATTGCTGAGCTTATCTTTTTGTAATTCTTCACTGTTTTGCACTATAGTAAAATTACACGCTTATTCTTTAAGGTTGATGCCCATGTTTCTTGTGCTGACCCTCATCCCTTGCCAAAACAAACCCTAAGCCAAAAAACTCTAGAGAACAATTTTACCTTATGTTTATCTGAAGTGTAATCCTCCCCATAAGATTTCAGGATTTCAAGGAGCTCTGAAACCTCTGAGATTGCTTTCTGCACATGTAAGGAATCCAAATCAGCAGAGAGATCTTCATTCAAGAGTTTAGTTATATGTCCTGCTTTAATTACATCAAATGAGGCTTCATCCTCTTTGTCTGAAAAACATAAAAAAAGAAAATCGAGTCAGACATTCTAAAAATGTTACAGCAAGTAATCTAGAAATACCCATTCTATCTATTTAAATAGACAACTTCTATTAAAATGGCAACTTCCATTTGTATTGGTACCTCTGCTAGACGGACAATTTAAGAAATTTTAAGGTTTGCATAGTTCTCCCCCTTCAGTAAATTAACAAACTTACCATTTTCCTCTGGAGATTTTTCTTCCTCTTTTCCACCTTCCTGTTTTCTCTCTACCAAACACTGAATGGCATACAGAACAACACGGATCACAGTTTCCACTTTTGTTGAGAAGTCCTCTATGAACTCTTCATCCGACTGTTGAATTCCTTTTAAATCATAACACATGCAGTTTTATATGGAAACACATCAGATTACAGGTCCCTATGTTTCCCCTATGCAAGGACCATGACAGCACTATGCAATTTTTACTACACAGTTCTACCAAAATCTGCTTGCTAATCCTGATCTACAACTATGGTGTAATAACTGACATCAACAGTGACGGTAAAAAAACTTTTACTGCACAAATTAGGTCCTGACTAAATTTTGCAAGTTTGAATTTCATGACGTGTTTCTGGATATCAGAATAAACATGGGGCCATCTTCAGTAATAACTAAACTAATGAATTCTTGTGTTTTTATCTATATTACAAACCAGGCAGAGAAAAACTGTCCTTACCACTGCAATTTGACATGGAAGCAAGAAGCCGTGTTCTCCAGGCTGTGAAGTCTGCAGATGTATTATTAACTTCTTCTTGTATATACTTTAGGCTCTTGATTAGGGCCATCTGATCTGCAGCTTGCCTATCTTTCCCATTTGGAAGAAATAGGGACTCTATGCCTTGTAACTGAGCTGAGACTTCTAGCAAACAACTCACAGCTGATGTGCAAACTTCAAAATCTCTCCTGCAACAGAAATACCGTAATACTGAAAGAAGAACAAACAGTTCAATTTAAGATTAAACCTTTTCTTGGGGCATGAATAAGGGGAGAGGCAGCAGATATTGGTGCTAATAACACCAAGGCTTATGGGTTCAATCCCTGTACAGGCCATTCATTTAAGAGTTGGACTTGATGATCTTTGTGGATCCCCTCCAACTCAGAATATTTTGTGATTCTGCAATCTCCATCTTGAATGTATTAAATAAAAAGTTTGGCAACAAGCTTATACTCTCACTGTTTGAAGCAGATAGAAAAGGAGTGTACTACTATTTTTAGAAAAAACAAACATATAAACAAAACCCCAACAAAACAACCACAAAAACCCCCCACCAGAAACTGTTTTTCAAGAGCACCTGAACCAACTTTTCAATATACACACAGGCAAGTATTTTCAACGTGACTTCACACGTCTTACATAAAAACAGAGGAGAGATTCAATTTCTTGCATATGTTGAACTCACCAGGAGTAAAACAATGTCTCCCGTGACTGCTGTCTTACTTTGTCCACTTCTGCTTTCATTGCCTTCACGTTTGCCAGTGTTGTGCTCAATTGTGTAGCTACCTGCTGCCATAACTGATCCTTATTTCGCATCCTGCACCCAGGCGGCAATTGCTCAGTTGTTACTGGAGACAAGTATTTTAGCTCTGAGGGAATTAGGTCAGGTATTTTTGTAGAAACAATTCCAATGTCAGGTCCTGAACTATGAGAAATGTTTGTTTTGACATCTGTCCTTTCACTCTCATTGCACTCGGTTAACTCTTCTCTTGGGCAGCACTGGATAAACCAAGACAGCTCCTCGAGAACCATCATGCACTGCATGGAAAGTTGCTGCAGTTTGTCAGTCCAGCACTGAATACTGTCTTGAGGAGGAAATGCTGCATTATATTCTCTGTCAGCAGTCAACCTAGAATCAATCTCTTGCACGCAGCTCAGTAGGTTCCTAGTTAAGAAGAAAGGAAAAGTTACAATCACTGAGTTTTGTGTTATACTTCTCTTTTAATAGCTCAACCTTCAGACTAAATTTCTAAAAGAATAAACTAGGAATACAGACTCAGTGGAATCCAAACTTTTCCTGGAAAAACAACTATGACAGTCTTTTCTTTAAAAAAAAAATTTGCTTAATTAGTGAGTTTTTCTCTCCATTATGTTGAGTTGTCCTGACAACACAGCTTCATAATATTTCTCAAAATCTATGCCATCTTTTCAAAAAACCCTTGAACTCCTGCCCTGATACTCAAATACTGATTATTTTTCTCCTTTGTAAAAGTAAATTAGATTCTAGCACAGCACACCATTTTCTGAAGTTCTGTATATGTCAGCTCATAAAAACAATTAGTCTGATTTGTGATGAAAGTCACAGCAGTGTAGTTAAATATCTTAGAAGTTTTACTATTCCTGGAACTGTAAAGTTGAGGAGTTTGTTTTGTTGAGGTTTTAATTTGTTTTTTGGTTTTTTTTTCAAGTTTCATCGGGTTAAAATAAATTTTGCATCACTAATCTCCAGTCCAGATTTCCTTCTCTATACAAAGGAATGAGCTGCTAACCTGACTTCAAAAAATTTTATCGATTACAGTGTTGATGAGCACAAATCATGTCAAACAATGATGGAGTTTGCAATGAAACTGATGAGTCAAGCATTGGAGTGAAGAATCACAGTAAGTAAGAAAGATTTCTCATACACTTTTCCTTTTACATTTTTGACAAAGGACTTAGTATCTCCCATCTTTCTATAATTTTTCCTTGTAAGTTGTTGATTCTTTTTTGCTCGGATCAAGCCAACAACTTGAATGTAACCAAAATTAACTCAGGCCAATACCAAACAAGAGACATGTAGCAATCTGTAAGCTTAATGGCTTAACTGTGTTATTTTGTGGTCTTCATGTATGTATAACCTGTTTTCCGAAATTATTTTGATTCCAAAATACTGTGACAGGATCAACTTAAATATTTTCTACTGGCTAAATTGAGGGGAGGACAGAAATAGGGAAGGCGAAGGAAATTTTTAGGGTTTTTTTCTGTCTTATTTTTATTTTTATTGAACTGAATTGCTTACTGTCAAAATTCCTTGCCAGCATTTAAAATGGTGGAAAATGAAAATTACCTCAGTAAGATCCACTGCTCTGTCAATGCAGTAAGAGACCGTCTCTGTCTGACAAGCATCTGCAGGAGGTGTGCAGTGAACCCTCTGCATCGTTCAATGCTACCTAGTCCAATATCCTAAAGAAAACAGATACAGAAGAAGTGGGAGGGAACAGTTAGATGAAGAAGCAGACAACAACATTCTCTGTGCCTCCATTTCATTTCAATGAGCAGGCTGAAAGGTTATGGTTTAATTGAAAAAGTCCTAAAATGCAGACGAGTTACAATTGTTACAGTTTCCCCATTTTCATCTTTCCTGCATCTTCCATGTATCCTGCATACAAATGTGATTTTCAAGTAGCTTCTGCAACAGTCCCACTAAATTTCACTCCACTGCAGCAATTTTTGTAAGGAATTTCATTCTAATAGTAAAGCTACCCTACATAAAAAATGATTATAATCTAAAGAGATACCAGACTAAATGTTTTACATTCATGACCATTGCAAAAACCCCTTCCACAGTTCAGTTTACCAGATATACTGACAATTACTTTCTCTCCTTTCATTAGAAGTGGTCCCATTTTAAAGCTCAGAATAAATGATCACAACACAGAGCATAACTGATCACAGCAACATTCCATTACTTGTGGCCATTATCAGCTGTGACTTTGATAAATAAGATGATGTTGGAAAACAAGGGGTAAAGCAAAGTGAGAGGAAGAGCATCTGGAAGAGATCCTTTTGTTCAGGAATTGCTGGAAAAATGGTACCGGTTTGGCAAAGCTCATTTCCCTGTTAGACTGATATCAGACCAACTTTTAAACAAGGAAATGTATTGGCATTTTTTGTGTTGGACACAGACTCCAGTTTTACCCAATTATAAACATTAACTTATTTCTTCACAAGCACCAAATAACGCTGAGTTTATTTCCTAACAAGTTTGGAGTCAGCATTTTGTGAGTTTTCTTCATTCACAAAAAGTAGCAATTTGGGATCTGCTGAGATTAAAGATACCATACTTCAAACAGATCTTTACCTGATTTTGTACCTGCATAAAACAACAGGTTTTAAAATGCTGCATTTAATGAGTGGTCTAAAAATGTTGTCTTTTGTATCGTATTACAGAACACAGCACTACCTCATGTCACCTTTTTGCTACTAGAAAATTTCAGTCCAAGCTTGTAAAATAAAGTTAACAGAAGTAGGATTTCTACTTTTACTTCATTGTTTTTACCTTGGCAGGTGCTAACAATGCTGTCTGGAGCCGGGAGTGACGTGCAAGCGACCGATAGAAGTACTTCTGGCATCCATCCCAGGCAGAAGAAATCTCTGTCAGCAACCTGACAGAGCACAGAAAGTCTAGTATTAGAAAGTACCTCAGCACACTGGAAGCCACCAGGTCAGCTCTTCAGCCTAATAATTTTGCTTATATTTTGTTGTTTTGCAAATGCACTGATCTTGTAATTCTTCATTTTTTTTACAAGTATCCTAACCTTAAGAAAACATTTAATTTTTATAATAAACTCTGAGGAAAACATAAACAGCAGCAGCAAGATCTCTATTTCTGAATATCACTTAACACTTAGAGTGATTTTGTTTTCTTCTCCCGTGCAGCTAAATCCAGCCTGATACAGAATCCTTTATTTTGGCCTTGATGAAAGGTATCATAAACTAAACCCTTACATCTGAGGAGGATAACAACCAGTATGTCTCAATGACAAAGAAAAGAAATTATTGCCTGAAAAACAATAAAAATATGAAAGAACACCTTTCCTCTAAGAAATTTTTTCCAGAAATGCCTACTTTGAAGTGCACTCTCTTCAAATTTATTTAATGAAGACAAAACAATTAAGTAATCCCTGCAAATCACAACTTATCTTTAATAAAATCATTAGCAGTTCACAGTCTAATATGATGCTAGCAAAGCATCCCAGGCAAAGCTGGACAGTGGAGAGCGAACTGAAATTTAATTCATGGAAATAATGAAACTGAGAGGATAGTTGTCAAAGGTGCAAATTTTAAAAACAAAAGCCAAAACAAAAAGCCCCAAACCCTTGCTCAGTTGAATGTGCCAGTACAGTATGTACAGGATTTTCAAACAGAGAAGTAATGGGAGAAAGGGAATATACAAAATCCTAAATTAGAGACTGGAAATCCCAGTCTAAATCAACACGCAATGAATTCTATATACAACTGCAATTAACGCAATCTAAAGGTAAAAAAGTTGTGTACATACGTGGCATCCAGTTCGTGTGCACAATTCAGCACAGTCAATGCACTGTGCAAGTCCAGTGGACGTAGATAGAGTAATTTGTGATACTCTTTTGAACGGGACCACGAAAGGCCTTTGCGGTATGACAGACCTGAAATGATATTTGAGCATACATCCTTTATGCTCTCATTCTTTTCTATGAAAGATGTCACTCTGGTATTAATGGTATTAAGATGTAAAATCTTCTGATGTGGTTTTCTCCCTGATGCTGTCTGATTTTGACAAGTCTTTGACCATGCTGCAAATTTTGTAATGTAAGAACACATTGTAGCTTAGCCACCTTCAGCTGAACAGAGCTGAACAATACAGCTGAAATAAGACAAACATTGACCTGTGTGTATAAAGGAGTTTTCACTGCTCCTGGTCCTTTAAGAAAACTGGCTTAGGGATCATCACCTCATTTTTAAGACATGAAAAGGCTGGTGAATGAGGAAGGTAAAGATGTAACCTGAAATCAAAGATGGAGCCCAGTAAAGAATTTTAATTCCATCTGTTAATGAAATATTCATAGCATGTTACAACTCCAGCACAGATTTCACAGGGCAGGAATGGCAGATTCCTTTGGCACCAGTGGGTGCAAAAAATGCCATCAATAGAACACTCAGTGTCCATGGCTCAACTACACCTCTGCCAGTCTGATCTCTGATAGTTTGTCATCTGAGACATGGGCTCTCATTCTAATGAGCTAACTCCATTTCAGTTCTAGATCGGAAAAAATATACAAGATAATGAGCTTTCCTCTTGTTTCTAGAAGTCGGGCAGTGACTTCTGACTGGAAATAGAGCAGATTTTTGCTTCAGAAAAGCTACTATTGTACATCTAATGGATTGTAAGAAGAACAGAAGGTATTTGAAAGTGCAAACACACCAGGCCTCATAGTCAACAAAGAGAAGGAGAGACTTAAATCATTCTAAATTTATCAGTGACTTAATGACTTCAAGAACATCCTATTATTGTAAGTTTAGATATATTGGCAAAAATAGTAAAACACTCAAGAACTTTGTACTTTTAAACGAAGCTTATTTTTAGTCAAAGCTCACCTGTTTTAGCAAGACTTTTAAAGAGATCTGACAAAGCCCGTTGCTTTTGCATCTGAATATGCTTTGCCTCTGATTTCTGCTTCTCCTTAGTTGCTGTCTGATCAAATGTTAAATTTTGCAGTTCAGTTACAGACAGAATAACACCACCTGTATAGAAGGCAGAGGACAAAGATAAGAGATGTGAAAATTTAGTGTACAAAGCAGCCGTGGGAAGACAGTCTAGAGAGGGAATTATATATCTGCACTTTTTTCTGATTGGTTCCACTTATTTTACAGAGGTCAACTGTGGTATGGAAATCACAAGAACACCTAACCTGTGAACTGGTCAAGATTTTCCACCAAACTTAAGAACGAAGTATTTTCTGTAACTGCTGTACACATCTTCTTCATTTTTTTAGTAAGCTTAGGCAGACGATACTGAAGAGAGCCAGTATGAAATGTAATGCCATCCTGGCATTCTTCTGGGAGCACCCCCTGAGGAAAAAATGAAAGAAAATTACACACACATACCCAAAGCTGTCTTCTTTTGCCACTAGAGTAAATCATTGCAAAAACAAGGGCTGAGTTGCGCATTCATCTGAAACACCAAAACATGTCATGTGATCCTTTGAACAGTTCAGCACCAACAGTTGAGGAAAATCATAATATATGCATCTCAGGCATACCTTAGTTTTAAAAACAAAAAACTGGAAGATGGTATGATTCTACTGTCCTAGGTGTTTGTCATTACCTCTTTCAGAGGTTATCACTGCTTCAGGTCTGCTTCCTCTGCCTTACAAGTTTGAAGGCACGAAACTAAATCACTAATGTGCTCAGGGTATTAGATAAGAACACCCTCATTTACTTTTCACTAGACACAAATTATGTTCCTAAAGAACAAAACCAGTATGCAAGTAGAAATTATTAAATGACGTAATTCCCCAGCACGTCCAAAGCTAACCCCTAGAGTTTGTTCAATTTAAGTTTGCATGCATCTTCTTTAAGGAATGAATACAACATGAAAATTCAAGAAGTAAAACCAGCAACCCTATTAACTCTCAGTAATAGGCTTGCAAATGACCAATCAACAAACCAAACCCTCAGTCAATTAAACACATCAGATTTGCACTAGATTTCTGCCTCCTCACTCTACCCTCCTGACTGTCACGGGACCTGTGCAAGATCAGCCTCCCTCTTGTTCTGAAAACACTGAACAAAACTGAAAGTAACTGAGCATTTCCCACTCACCGCCAAATTCTAATGAGTTACAATTGCCCCCTTGCATCTAGTTAATAAAAACAAATGACGTGAATAAGAATCTACTTTCAGAAAGAAAATTAGCTGACCTGCTCTCTGAGCTGGGCAACTTAGAGATGTACTAAACTGAGACACTGAAGTAGGATTTACCATGTATCAGCTTGTCCAAAGCAAATGTTCACAGTACACAAACTGTCAGTCAACAGCAATAAGACAGTGTAGTGCATTCTCCTTTCAGGATTCAAGCCCAAAGTGATTTAATATTTAATCAGACCTTATATACACACTAATCCTACAGCTAAATGATCATGTGTTTGGGTCTTTGTTTGGAAGAAATGGGTGGTAAAAACTCACAGTCTGCACTAGTAGGAAAGTCACAAATTGCTGCAGACAAGATGTAAGCAACTTGGAGATGAAATGTGTAACAGCCTCATCTCTGTCTTATACATATTAGATATTGTGCCAGATCATGCTTGTCTTTCCATGCTGCATTCCCTGCCATCTGCAGTGTTTCATAACACTGAACACAAGTAAGACCAAAAAAGTTTATGATATATTCAATAAATTTGACACTTACATAAGGTTGTCCTGCATAAATCAGTGAAAAGCAACATAGACTTGAAAATATTCTACCCACATTTGGAGTAAAGAATGCAGTCACCTTGGCAACATCTGTTCTAGCAGACAGAATCTTTCTTAATGTGTTGTTTAGCCTCTGAACTTTGGTTTCTTTGTTCTCATATTCTTCCTGCTTTTGCACACAGTCCAGCTGCTCTTCCTTACCAATTTCCACCAAGGCAGGCTGACATGGCTCATTCAGAACAACTTCAAACTTCTTCATGAATTTAAAGAGGGTTCTGCATACCACAGGAAAGGAAAAGTGTTACTGTGTTTTATAATCCTAGAAATCTCTCAGCTGCTGGAAATAAATATTTCTACTGCGTTATAAGCAGAAGTATTGTTGCATTCAAATTTAACATCATAGAGAAATCATCTAGAAGGAGGTTTCTAAATAGGGACCTTAATTTCAAGTTCTGAGTTACCTTCGTATTTTTTCAACTGATTGCTTTATAGCCCAGAAGCTGACATCATTCCACTTGGAAATTTTCACAAATTCCTATTAGGAAAATAAATAAATCAATGGGATTACTTATAGAAATAAAATGAAGTTTTTCCATACCAAAGATGATCTTTAATGCTGATGAGCTATGATGATCTGGTAGTCTTAAAATGCAAGATATTTTAGTAAGTGAGCAAATTATTGCATAGGCATCTTAGTCTACTAATAAACGTTTACACTAAAACTGCTGCATAACCAAATGTTGTGAAATCCAAATGGGCTTCATTACTAGGCAGAAACCTTCATAGATAAAAGGGACTGATCAAACATTAAAGCCTTCAACCACCCCTCCACACACACACACACACCAAAAATAAATTCTTGGCAGAGCAAATATGAAATATAGGAGTGATTTCAGTGGCTAACAGAGCTATTATATAAAAACTCAATATCTGCTCCATTGTTTCTTTGATTAGATCAATATGTTGCCTGAGCCAAGTTTCCTTTTACCTTAAGTTCCTTTTCTATGGGTTGACGAAGTTCAGTGATTCTGGCCTCAACACACTCTGAAAATTGCTTATAGTAATGGTATAGATTCCACAGGATGCTGCAGAGAACATCTAGAAGGGACAGACAATAAAAATATTGTTTTACAACAGGATATTCTTCAGTGTCATGACAATAAATGCACTACAGTTCTTTCTGGAATCATGAAGCTTAGCTTGGAAAGTTTGGAATACCTGACAGCCACATTGCTGGAAAGATGACTAAACACATATAATGCAAACACAGCTTACCTTTTTCTGCTACTTCAGGTATCAGCAAGACATGGCAGTGGAAAACCAGTAGTGCTTGAAGCCGTGCATGAAACTCTCCCAGAGTAGAGCCTTCGATGAAAGCCTGTAATGTGCTGACCAGGGTTTTCAGATCCATTTTTTCAGTTTCTGAACATTGCACCAGAAATTTAGAAGGAAAGTGAGAGCAAACAAAAAACCCAAAAGATCAATGTGAGAATTGTTGCCTGCTCTTTGTAAACTTTAAGCTAAGTATCAGGTCTTTATTAGGAAGGATTCCAGACAAAATAGGAAAGGGGCAGGGAGTGGAAGAATTCTAATTTAAGTAAAACCAACAAACACCACAGTGGAAGAAAGGACAGGGAGCACAAGGTGGCATTAAGACAGCAACTGAGAAGGCCATTTACATGTCCAATGTCAGAGCGCGCATCAAGTACTTAAAGAGCGCTTGCTATTTGCTATGAATGAATGGCTTTTTCAATCATGATGGATGGGCCATACTACAAATGAGTTGCTGCCAGTTCCTTAACTCCTCAAAATCATGAGGACAGAAATAGATCATAGACAAATCTGTTAGAGAATGCAGCGTATTACCTATAGAAGACATATGTAACATGGGTTATGTAATATAACCCAAGGATCTGAAGCTCATCAAGTTAGTACATTAATTAATCCTGAGACTGGAAGAACTCTGCCTCATGCCAGAGGATACTTTTTTCATCTTTACAATTCCATTACACTGGGGGAGGCAAGGGACTGAGAGCAGTATTCTTTACCCTATTTTATGTAACATGAACAGCTGCAGACAGATTTGCTAAGAACAGTATGCACCAAAACATATTTACTGTAAGAATTCTTTAGGCTTTATACAGAATGTTAAAAGCAGTTTAGCTGTGGTATCAGTTATGTTTTCTACAGCTAAAAAAATAAGGCGTCTTTTCCACTTGCAGATGGAGGCTTCCTACCCTCCAAATCTGTTCGCAATGTGCATGATGTACAGCTGCCACAGTTCTGAGTTCTTTTAGATGCTTTTTACTGACATCTTTTTTTCTTTACACCACATACAATGTTGGCCCTATGAACCATAGGTGGTTTCAGAAATACAAAAAAGCAAATTTCACTCCATACAGAAGACCTTATACAGTCATGGAATTTATTGTAGGGCAAAAAACTACACGTGAAAGTGCATTGTCGAAATCTGGCATTTAGGACCTTAATCATGCATCCTTAGTACCTGCTAGAACTGCATCACACAATCATTTTAAGGCCAGCACTTACGTTCTGTAGTTGCCTCTCTCTGTTCTTGAACATGCTTCTCAATCATCTGATAGATTGAGAACCAGTGCTTTGTGGATTTCTCTACATGCTGCTTCATAATATTGTCCAAACTTACTGACCAGCAACTGAAAACAATAAGGCCAGAAGAGAGAAAAAATAAAGCAAAAATGTTGTGAAGAGTTTGGGCTTTAAAACAACAAAAACTTTATTCTCTGTTTCTACTAAAGTAATGGAAAATTTTAGGATGCAATAATCTGCACATATGCTTAATGTATACATTCAACTCTTGAGGATCACTGTTTTGCCGATATTATTAGAGAGAAGAAATGCAGGAACTAGAGGTGGTAAAACAGAACATCAGAGGCAGGTTCAATAGTTTCTTTTGCTCTGAACTTGAGGGAAACTCATAGATTTCTTATCATGGCATACAGTGGCTATAAAAATTTCAAATGGTCTTAACAGGAGACCGGACAATAATTTTTAAGGAAAATTTAATGAGCGTTGTTAAACAGACAAAACGCTGCAGGCTTGGTAAACCCTAGGATGAAAACAGGAACATATTGGGAAAATACCAGGATGAAATACTTTAATTCTGTCCTGTTTCTCCTCCTCTCCTGAGGCAAATACATAGGGTCACCACGGGCTGGACATGCTCATTCTGAGCCACTACAAGTACTAGTTACCTCCCCCCCACAGATTTTTAGTACGACAGGCACAGAGAAGCATTTTCAATGATTAAGGCAATTCGGCATTGGAATGTGCCTCCATATGGAGATGAAAGCATACGGTATCTAAGAAAAACCAATATGGAAGGACAGTTCTTACTTCAGCTCCAATTTACGCCACTGAATAATCAGTTTTGTGACCAAATCAAGATGTTTCCGCAAGGACAAAGCTCGACTAGCATTTTCCTCCCAGTCCTGTTAAAAAAAAAAGAGTCTTTATACAAAGACAGAAATTAGTTCTTGCATGGCAAGACTGATTGCAGTACTATGGATTACTTTAAACTTTCAGCATGGAGCAAGTTCACTTCCTCGAATCCTGAGAAGGAGATAGCTTTCATATTAAAAATACGGTACCCATATAAACAAGGAAGCATGAAAGAGAAAACAAAACTTACCCTTAGCTTTTTTCTTACCTGTGCTTTTGCAAGAAGAATTTCCAAGCCATTCAGGAATTTTGAGAGAGGACTAGAGAGAGGAAAACTCCGGATTCTGTCCATCACAACTAGCAGCTGCAGAATAAAAACAGAAGCATTCAAACTATAGTAACAGCTTTTCAACAAAAGCAGTTATGAAGTTAAGCTAATTTGTATTAGTGTAATCCTGCCCCTTCAAGAGGTAAAAATGGTTTTGGGTTTGTTGTTTAGGGTTTTTTGTTTTGGTTTGGTGTGTTTTGTT
Organism: Xenops minutus; assembly: GCA_035221455.1. Classification (NCBI taxonomy): domain Eukaryota; kingdom Metazoa; phylum Chordata; class Aves; order Passeriformes; family Furnariidae; genus Xenops; species Xenops minutus. Next base: position 79,586,288 of record JAWWEE010000105.1, on the reverse strand, counting down.
TTTTGTTTGTTTGTTTGTATTTTTATTTTTAAGCTGCTTTCTCAATTTAGTTCTTCACTATTAGTTCAGTGAAGACCAGTGCAGCTTGGGGAAAGGAGCACAAATGACCCAATGCAGAGTTCCAATAGAATCAAAGTTTCTATATTACTCTAAGAAATGTAACCTGATGGCCACACAGATCCCATAACTGGGACTGAAAATAAGCATTCTAAAAAACACCAGTCTCACAAACAGAAAAAGACATCAGGGATCTTTGAGCTACAGCAGACTGGAGAGTACTTAAAGCTTTAAGATGAGAGTAGGCAGAGTATCACTTAACATTTCATAACTGAAACAGAACAGCTAGTAATACCTAATACCTCTTAAGAATAAATAGTTATGACTTCAAAACATCTGTATAAGTAATACAGACAACATCTAGGCAAACATATGAATGTCTGTGCATATGTCTATGCATACCTATACGCATATTTTCATATAAATGCAATGCTAAAATGCTCCAGTTTCCCCCAGGTATCTGTTGAGGTGTTTTTACCTGCACGAGTACTGGATGCTCTGGCCATTCCTGCAGTAGCCCGTTTATTTCTTTAGCAAAATTATCAAGTACAGGTTGGCACTGTCGGACTTGCTGAATATTAGGATGCTGGTAGAAGTCATATGGGCCATCTTGCTGCAGCACAAGATCTGATGTTAATTCCTCAAAAAACGTATTGCGAAGAAGAGTGCTGAGTAGAAGCTGACTTCCCAAAAGACTATCATTCATTTCGGCACCTAGGAAGCAAGTAAGGAAGACATCACACATGCAACTAATTATTTTTTCAGTTCAAGAGATGAAGTTGAGGTTCTTTTCCCCAGTATCCCAAGCCCTAGCATGTTAGACTGTTCCACTCATAAACAATGACAGGAGAGCATGGAACAAAAGAGACATATTTAGTTTATATTCTCTATTTTATATTTTTTTTCTACAAAACTAAAATCAGCATCCTAAAGACTGGATGTGATCCTGTCAGAACACAGTTCCTCTGTGCATAAATTCACATCAAGCAGATATTATACAAAATTAGTAGCAAGACAGTGTGGAAAAGCAACCCAACATACAAAAAAACCCCCACATACATTACACATCAGGTATGAACACAAAAATAAGGTACTGTAGAAACAGCCCTGACATGTTTCATCTTAATTGCACATATACATTTATTAGATCTATATAGCTCTGCTTGGAAAAGTGATGACCCTGCAGTCTTGCACAATGTTAAAATGATTTACACATCAAGTGTTCCAAAATTACGGGCGGGAGGGGAGGGAGGAAACCCAAAACAAAACACCACCTTTTTTCTTTTTCAATTATATAGATAAGCTACTTTTAAACCAATTATTTTATGAACTTCATTGCAAATTCCACTTCTGGGAAATTTCTGCAAGTGTATCATCTTCCACAGTACTGTTCAGATCCATGGGATCAAAATTTCACTTAGTATTCAAATTATTTTTAAACTGTGTTGGTCTTATGTATTACCAAATTGAATTAAAAAAATCCATAAAAGAATAAAAATTGAAGCATTCCTCAAGACAATTTGGAACATGGGACAAATTCTTTGGAAAAAGAATATTATGTTGAGAGCATTTTCCCCGTAACAGGACTGTTTCATGACTGTAAAGCAATTCATTTGAAACAAACCATTACAAAGCTAAACCTGCACATCTGAAATACTGCCAGCAATCTTACCAATTAAGGGATAGAACTGCGACACCAGGCATGCACCAGTCTGATAGCAGGAAACAAAGGTACTGAAATAATGCTTGGCTTGATGAGAAGGCAGCCTCTGTTGATACCACAGGGATTGAGCAAAGTTTAAGCACAACTGTTGATGAACCATCATTACTGTTTGCATAGAGTTCTTGGACAAGAGGGCTCTGTCAACTTCCAGATGGTCTTCTAATCGATCTTCAGTTTCCATTTTTTCTTCTAGGCTTGGCTGAGTTGTGATATCCTCAAAGTCCTGCAAATTACATGATAATCAAAGGTAAACTATAATTTCTTCCTTTAAAATGCCTTCTCTCTCCACCTCTATTTTGCACTTTTTGGCATTGCAAGGACATGCTAATGATCTGCAGCTCGTACCATATAGATACAAGGCCTGCATCACAGCCCAGATGTCAGGCTGAAACAGAACATTTCAGGGCATAACCACAACAGGAAAGAGTGCGGTACAGTGATCCTTGAGCAGCTGCCAACTAAACCTCTTTCAGAAAAAGCAGCAGCAGCTGTATCTGCTGATAAAACACCTCAGTGCTGTGTGGTGGCTTGAAGACCTGAACTGCTACATCGCAGCTGCTTTGTTTAATCAAAGAGATTAACCTTCTCCCCAGTTAATAGAACCTCATATGATCTTTCTTGCTAAGTTAATCAAATTTCAGAATTTTACAACAAAAAACTAATTATATTGTCAGTTAAGTAACTTGGGATTATTCACTTGAACCATGGCATGCTTCAAGCCCAGAAGTCAATTCCAAATATTTTCTTAAACCAGAAGTAAAGTAAACTAAAAGTACAATACTTAATATCTATCAAAATCTGCCGTACATTTTGCCTTTGGCTAAAGGAAAAACAGTTTTATTCCTCATCTTATGTATAGCATGTATTTTCAGGACTTACTTCACATGTGATTTTTGTATTTCTTTAGAGAGTTACAGTTACTACCTTTTCATGAAAAGGAAATCTCCTCCTAAATTCTTCTTCTTCTTCCTCTTCCTCACTCCGTCCTTTCCCATGAGTTTTACTTCTGTACCTGTACAGACTTTGTTGCATTGCCTCCTGCTCTTGGGCACGGCGTTCCTGTTCATCCCATTCATTTACAATTGCCTAAGGAAACACAAAGCAGTAAGCTTTTATACTAGTTAATGTTTAAAACCATCTCATATTTCATCAAAGGGACAGCATCTATTTTTCTTGGCTCTTCCCTTCTCTACAGTTTACAACAGTATAAATCAAAGCCGTCTAAGGTTTGAGAACTGCCCTCTCAAGAAGCTAATACGAAAAATGCAAAGACAGCAGTATGCAACAGACTGCTTGGCCAAGTTCTGGGCTCCTTTCTCAACCATTTTATAACAAAAGTCTCTACAAAGTTTGTTTTGTCAGCCTGTCTTTACAGAAGGGTGTTCCAGCCCTCTGATGGTATCTGTGGCCCTCCTCCAGACCTGCTACAAGAGATTCATGTCTTCAGCAGGGGACAAGGTAGTTCAGTACAAGAATCCTAGGTACTGGCATCCAGATGTTACCTGACACAGATGTCTGAAAAGCTGCAGAGATTTCCGGTCCATCTCTCCTCTGCATAGTACATGGCATTGAAGATGCAGCAAAGCGTTCACTAGCAGCTGCTCCAGAGTTGGGCAGGGCTGCTCAACTCCCTCAGATTCCCCTTCAGAGTGCTTCAGAGAAAACTTTTTAAGTCCATGAAGGACCTCAACTGAATTCACTGAGCATAAAATTTCTGCCCGAGCAAAGTAGGTGGGGAAGGCACGGCCAACAGAAGGAAACGTCAACAAAGAAGTGAGGAGGTTGGTAAGATCAGCTGGACACACGAAATTCTGGAGCATTGCATAAACTTCAGAAGCCACTAATCGCATGCCATGTTGCAACTGTAAGATGGCAGCTTGCAGCGGGATGATGGCATCAGGGAATACAGCATACTCCTCTGCCAGGTGTTTTCTGAACTGATGGTGGGATTGTTGCCATGATGCTTCTTCATTTAGCAGGTTTTGTATTGCCTGGAGTGATTTAGGTCTTTCCCCACGGAGAAACTGTAGAAGGCGGGTCAGAAGATCTTGGACTGAAGAAACCCGTGCTATGCTGTTGATGTACTGGTGAGCCTCCTGGTATAAGCAATCATACAGAGGAGCTGGAGGCCTGAAGGCCTTTTTTCTAGAAAGACTGCTTATTTGCTCCTTCAACTTTTGCATTCTTTCATGCAACAGTCTGTTAAGAAATAACATAGGCTAGTTTAAACATAGAAACATGTTTCATATAAACTTGTTTAAATATATTTAACATAACAGATACATAAAAATATTCATCAGAAATATTCTGTTAGTGTGAAACAGAAAATAAGGAGAAAACAAGGGAGGCACTTACAGCATGAACATGTACATCTCTTCCCCCCTGCCACTTCAACCAACTTCAATCATTTTTTTGCTTGCTACCTAACAGCTCTGTGAGCATTTAGAAAACATTACTGCAAGCAATTTGTAAAACTCAGCCATTCAGAACCTGCTTTCAATGACTATAATTCCTTTAAGCAATAGCAAAGAACTACCAGATCCAGTATGTGTATAAGAATAAAGTCAGAAACTTCCATTAACAGTGGAAAATTGTGAATAATAAAGTTTTTATCTCCATGTACAAGGAACACACACAGAAACCTGTGCAAAGGAAAAAACTCTGTTCACACACAATTTCATTCTCAGGTTCCTAATATAAAAAAAACAAAACAACAACAAAACACCACCACACAAAACCCCCCAACAAAATAACAGTGGCTACAGATTCTGTGCACAACAGTGTATTCCATGTGGTAAGAAATTTAATTCATCCACAGCATCATAGGCAAAGGCTAGTGCTTCAATATACATATGGAGATTTCTCCTTAGTAAAACCTGCTGAAAAACTCTGCAAAATAGCACTGGGAAACAGAAAGGCTTCAAGGAGCTACAGTGACAGATAAACAATCCATCTCATTTTTACGAATTGATAACGTTGTCACATTTTAAAGGAGGTACTGCAATTCGGATGTATGGTTTTATTTTTGATTCTGGGCATGGCTTTAACTGTATCAATACATGAAGGCCACATCCTTTAACTGTTCTATTTACGGCAGAACGAAGAGGGTACACTGCTTAATCACTGTGAGTAAACAGCACAGCTTCTGCATTTTTCTTTACCACCTTGGTGTTAAAATTGATACTTTAAAATCAGGAATTCTTGTTTCTACAGAAAGACAGAAAAATTGTAAAACTGTGGAGAGAAAACCTTCACAGAGCCTGAACATACAAAGATGACATGTCTAATCTAAAAGAGATGAGTTAAGTGCCTGGATCTTACCTGATATGTGGATGAATATAGCTGCTAACTGTTTCATCTTCAATACTTTTTCCTGTATGCAGCTGGGATGAAAAATCATATGTTTTCCATTCACACTCCAGCTGGTATAACTAAAAAGGACAGAATAAACCATGCACAGAGGTTCTGATATTGGTAACCACATAGGTACATCATCATCTTATACATTAAAACCAGTTCTAACTGTATAGTTTAAGAATCATGACCAAATATTTGCCCAAGAATACCCAAGCTAAACATCTCTGCACTGATATTATACATTAAAAAAGTAAAAGCCAATTCAGCTCCATATTCACCTCTTCTTTTGCATACTTCAGCTTGTATTCTCTTTTAATGGCCGGATCAAACCTGGTCTGTGGAAGCCACACCTGGATCTGCACCAAGCCAATAATCACCCAGAGACTTCCGCGCCAAGCTGTCTCTGGTAACTCCTTAAGCCCTTCTCCATAGAACTGATGCAAGCAAGTGAGCAGAAGAAACAGGAATTCTTTAGGAAGTAACTCCTGATCAGAGATGCTTCCAAGTATCTTGAGAAGGTACTCATATGCAACAGGATCCTTGAGGTAGAGCTTCTCACAGCATTCCATAAATTCTTCTTGAAGATCAACTGGAACCAGATCTACCAGGGCAGAGAGCTGTCTGCCTATCATTATTCCTTGCAGTCTAGCATCCGTGTGTCTGGAGGAAAAGGAATGAGAGAAGTTTACACATGGTAAGCAAGCTTCTGTAACATGCTTGATGTGTACAACACATATGGAAGAGAGGTCTTAATACCTAAAATCTGCTATTGAAGAGACAGCCAGGTTGGTCCACAGTGCGGTGCTGACTTTGTGAAGCTGCTTTGCTCTATCCATCCATTCTCCCAGAGTTACATGGGATGATGACAGAACAGGAAGCCCACTCACATCCCACTGGCTTGTCTTGCTGCTGCTAGTTAGAATTTCAAAGAAGCACTTTGAGAAAATGGCTCGGGTCAAAATGCCTGGGCCCTAAATTAAGAGATTAAGAGATAGATTGTTCAGATGCAACTTGCACTGACTAAGCTAGAACTTACAATATTGCTTCAGAAAAACATTGAATTATTCAATAAGAATATTCAGTCTAGACCTTGATTAGGTCAAAGAGACAAACCTTCATAGAATGGTTCATATGGGATTTAGAAAAGTTTTTTTCCTCTGTTGCAGGTAGTGGCCTCCACGTCAACCAGTAGTCTGGGTCTGTGGTGAAAGTACTGCTCCAAAATGATGCTAACACAGCATTAACTAGTTGAGATGACAGAACAGACATTTCCTCAAGGGATATCTAAGGAAAAAGAAAAACCTAGAGGTTAGAATAATGTATGGGAGCAAACGAGAATTAAGCACACACACATACAAAGAAAGTATGATACTGTTTTTCAGTATGGATAGTACAAGATATTCCTCTAGATCCTTTTCAAATTCACATATTGTTTGTTTGCATCTCTTCTCAAGAAAAAGAGTACGCTTCCCAAGGTCTGCACTGTCTCCTGTCTGTGAAACATGCAGCAGTTTTACAGAGCAAGCTGTTAGAAAACAGCCTCTAATCTTTGACTGGGCAACCTTTTGTAACAATAGACAAGGGTGCAGAAGCATGAAACAGGTAAAGCTATCCAAAACTCTGCTTCGAAGCATTTAAAGTGAACTTATGGTTTACTGTGTTTTATGGGAACACAACCACTGTATCATAAATATTAACCAGACTTATTAGATGCCTTACAGAAAATGCATCAAATAACTTTATCAGTCTATTCGATTTGCAACACAGATCTAAAAAATCCTGAGATGCACAGGAACAGAGGTAAGTATTTTCCAACATAAAGTTACTTTGAATACATAGATACAACCAAGCTGGCACCTGCCATTCAAACAATTTCCTGTTTTTCATTAGGTCACGGATGAATGGAACAATGCTACCAAAGTGGATCATATAGAACTATGCTATTTTAAGACTTTGTTGTATTTTATTTATGTTTTAACGTCATGTTTTAATTACATTTTCTAAAGGCTCACAGTTAATAACCTTCCTTACCAAAACAAGGAACAGTTTTCCTCAGGCACAGGTAGAAAAACTGCATGTCAAGAATCTGAGAGATATACTTATTTTGAAGAATCTGTTGAAAACTTCTGCACGGCTAATTAAACTAAAACTTGTCCTTACCTCATTAAGGTGTAACAAGTGCCACAATCCAGAAAGCTGATGAGAAGCAGCTGGTGTCATCTTCAGAGAAAAAGCTATAAACTGAGCTAGATCTGAACACATGCTTAGCTCTGGACTGCAGCTCTCCCTGTAACAGGTAAAAAAATAGAACATAAGTAATGCTTAATCAGGGCACACGAAATACATTATTCAGATAGTAAAACAAATTGAGAATGGCAGGCGAAGTCACTGTAAGGTTAAAACAATAGCATTTCAAACACTAGAGAAGAACAAGCACTCAAATAATACCCAAAACACTTGAATCCTTCAAAACTGACAAATATAATAAACACAAGAAAAAGAGGAAGAAGTGGGAACTTCCGCAGCTATAAGCCACATGTTCAGCAAAATATATAGAACATTTGGGAACAAACTCTCTTCTAGATTTACAGTTTTTGTAAAAGATCAGAACTCTGCTGAATTCAAGAGTGAACCAGTGATTCTAAGTCTCATCACACAGAAAATTACTTTCACTGAAATCCATAAATGAACAGCTCTCTTTTAAGAAATGGTAACCCAGACAAAAATAAATACACTTGGCCCATTAAAACAACACTAACACTTCTTAAATTAATAATGTTTATTTAAACTGTGAGTCTATGTGTGTATAGTTTGCAGAAAAGGAAGCATGCATGCTAGTGTACTTTCTCCATCTTCAGGTTTAATTCAGTCTTCCTGCAGCAGCCCCCAACAACATCGTGATAAACATCTTCATGTTGACTCCTAATATGAAGGACTCTTCTATTTCATTAAAAAGTAAATATGTGTTTGCAAAAGAAAAATGCTACGTGCCATTTACTACATAAAAGGTTTTAGTTTTCCTTCACCTATAACCCATTTTACCACTAATAAAGCAATTTCTGGAGTCTTATGTGTTTACTTCCAGGGGCTTGGACATCAGCATTCCTGTATTTGCCTCCATCAAGTAAGTTAGAATAGAGAAAAATTACTTTCTCAATATAAGACTAAACCATTTCTCTACTGATACTTTTTATATTTGCCAAGTGCAATTCTGCATGCAGACAAGGAGTGCATATGCACTTGTATACACAAATACACATATTTGTACTACATAGATATACATGCACATACACACAGCTACATATCTATATCTATATATTACATGTATGTACACACAGAGATTTACATTCAAATGTGAAGTGCCAAAGTTACAGCTTCTAGCCAGGGACTCTAAATTTCATTAAAGGAACATAGGACTTCTTTCTCCGACCTCCTTCTTACCTTCTTGCACAAGCCTTGGCCACATAATCTGCTGTCATTTTGTATTGCCAGAGAACACCTATGTATTCCATTGCAGGCCACAGCTGAACCTGACTGCAGAGCTGGTTTAGCAAGGCAGGGTCTAACTGGTTGGAGACAGTGTCTTCAGGAAACCTCTCTTCTGAACGACTATATTTAACTCCTTCTGCTCTCAGGTGTGAATGCACAGCTTTCAAAAAAATCTGTAGTTGACCTGTTTGACAGAACATAAGAAATACATAAATGCATATACTTGCCAGTGAACATTTAATATCATTTCCATCTGCATACAGAAATCATCCTGTTAGGTTCTTCAGAAGTGTTACCTACCCAGACTAACATCTTCTAAATGATTGGCTCTTATTATCAGACCATCGGCTTGCAGCAATGCTTTCTTCATTCTCATTCCAGTGGCAGCAATTTTCAGACAGCACATTTTTTCCTGCCATCTACTTTCTCCAAAGTCCAGTCTTAGCTCCAAGATGTTAAGTGGTTTGCTAAGCACTTTTAACTGAGAGAAACATTCCATGCCCAGTTTATCCTGGAAATGTGGAAAGGACAATTTGTTTCAGCAGCACCAACAAAACAACAAACAAGATTTGCTACTGCAGTCAAAACCAAGATTTCAAATTCACATGCAGAACTAAAGTACAGGTATGTATAAACCAGCCCGCAACAACAACTTAGAAATCCTTCGGTAGCCCCACTCAACACAGGAGGAAGACAGAAATGGAAACAGTTGTCCACAATTTCTCCTTATCAAGTTGTTTTGGTTTTTTTTCCTACATGAAGAAACTACATAGATTATGCAGACAACTAATACTTCAACTTGGCAACTTAACTAAACCCAGGGCAATAAATACACAAAATAATAAAAAATACCAGCAGCTACTGTAATTTACAAGAATCTGCAGTTTACATCTGCATTTTAAATACATTTGCTTAGAAAAATCTCCATAAATTCTCAGTAAGCACCTAATGTTCTTCAGTCTCACTAAGTACCTACCTTAAAAGGAAGAGGTCTTCCTAGAGACTTCTGTAATATCTTCATATTGGCAGAAATACCAGCAGGATTGACCAAACAGCTCTGAATCTGCTGTGAAACAGACTGAATTTCCCTGGAAATCCTTGTAAACCAAAAAAAAAAAAAAAAAAAAAAAAAAAAAAGAGGGGCAGGGGGGAGAAAAAGGCCCACACAGTTAACAGAAGTTTGAGAAACAAGGCAAAAAGATGCATAAGAAAGGCAAGTCCCTCTCTCATCTTTCATTAAAGCAGTAGAAATTTTAGATGATCATTTAAGCAAGCAGAAGCCCAGCGGTAGGAACCTTGAATTTTAAAAAAGAGCAGTTATTCAATATGCTGTACTTGCATGACTAATGGCACACAGCTTGGACACTAATGGCAAACAATGCTAATTAGCTATGAAACTAAAGAAAAGAATAATTTATACAAACATTTATAGAAACAAGTCAAGAGCCACTAAACAAAGTCACTTACTTGATCTGTTCTGATCCAATAAGCATCTGAGGAATTCTGTCAATGAGGTGTTTCATAACCCAGTGCCAGTGCAGGGCCAGAAGTGACAACCCTGGGGAATCCACTGTCACAGTGTCTGAGACTGCCCAGAACCGGTCACGCCACAGCAAGCAGTATAAAATCTAACAAGCCAAAAAGGTTACAGCTTTACCCCTGCTCTGTGTTACAGAATACTTTGTACTTCAAGCAAGAGAAAGAGCAAAACGACCATCACTTGCAGTAACTTTAGACTCCCACAATGCTTTGTATTTAGTGTTACACAACCAGCACTCAACTATACATTCTCTAAAAATACCACACAGCTCTACTGGCAGGTGGAACTACAAGCCAAAACCAAGCAATCCCTGCACCAAGTCTACAATGTCAAGATTTTAGCAAAATTATATTCATGGCCTGAAAATGGAGAAGTGAACCACTCCCATGACCTGCACATCACCTGTCTAGGTTCAGATATTCTTATCACAGATAGATGTGGATACTCCCTTTACAATCAGAGGAGAGAAACAGGCACTTCTACAGCACAATTCATGCCATCCTAAGCAGGCATTAGAAGGCATGATGATCAAGTTCTGCAACTATCTACATCCCAGGTGCGTATTTAGGTAAGACAGTTCTCACCCCAATTATCTGCAGGCCAAGAACCTATATTTCACACAGAAAAAATGAGAAGACAGAGCACAAACACAAGCACTGAAACAAACACAATCATTTCCCTGCTGCTTGTGTTTTCTGAACACCAACAGAAGCACTGTGCTTTATTTCATGGTCCCTGAAACCCAAACAGTGTTCTGCATACAAGCTCATTTCACTTCATATACTACAAGAAGTCTACTCACATCATGCGTGTCATCGTCACTTAAAGCCACCTGAGTAGACTTCAACCAGTGAAGCATGAATGCATCCCAAAGTTCAAAGAAAGCAACAAGGTTGACCACAACTGCATGAGGAAGACAGTTGTAACTTCCTGGATCTGAAGTTTGGGGAAGAGAGAAAGAACGGCAGAAGCTGAACATTCCAGCCATATGACATAACACATAAGAGTCAACTTGTGATCACTATATCCTCTTCATGGCTGAGAAAAAAACGTCACCAACTTGAAAAGTTCTAAGTTTGAAACAATAAAAGTAGTCCTTCACTATTTGCACAATTCTCTATTACCTTATTGCATTTTACATATATATATATGCGCCATAATGAGGGAATCACTGATCAATTGCGCCTATGCAGCAGACTAACTTCACTAAATTCCTACCCTTTGCTTTAAAAGTAAAACTTCCTACTTACATAAAACAAACATGTCTGGAGAACTTGGCTCTTCTTACTAGCTAAAGGCAAATGACAATTCTAATTTCTCTCCATTATCCTAAAGTTTAGATAATTAAGACAGAAATTATACTCACTCATTACCTAGTAAAGGCAGGACATAAATAAGGTATATCTAATTTAAGAATAATGTGTTAGATACCTCATCAGTCCTCATCTGACTGCTTTACATTCACAGATTCTTTCTTGGCACACTTGGGGCACATCACTTTTAAAATACGCATTTTGTAATACTGCAAATTAACCATGTTTCAAATTGAATAAAGAACTGAAGGCAACAGTGAAAATCAACTTACTTTTGCGGAAATCTAGAGACATTCTTAAGACACTGTTTCTTGGCTTCCTGCTGGCAATCAAATGTTTCTCAGTGTGACTTCTTTTTTCTCGGTCAAGAAATAACACTGCCCTGAAGCAAAAATAAAGTTGTTAAAAATTTGGTACTATTTTAAAGCCTCAGCCTTATGGGAATGGTGAACTACAAAGTGACATATTACATTCACTGTATTATGGAAGAGGAACCAAGTGCAGGACAACTAACTGCTTGAATATGGTTTTCTGTAGAAGAAAGCTTCAGAAGGAGCAGATTCCTGACTTCTGCAGGAACGAAACAGTAGTCAGCTACTAACAGATGCAACAGCATGGCCCAAAGAATAATGTGTGCAACTGCCTCCTTACACTGCAACTTCAAAATCTGTGTATTTTTTTAGTCTTCTTAGGAAAACCAGTCCAAATCCAAAAGCAGGGCAACTATTTAAGTTGCATCAGAGATTTCACACTTGTTTCTGCCTCTTTAATGCTTTATCCCACAGTTTTGGTTTGTCCTTGAAGTACTGCAGCCTATATGGAGTGCTGGGAGATCTGCTCCCTATATTAAGTGATTAGTTTTAGTATGCATCTACAGAAAACAGAAGCAAAGAATTTAAATACCCGTACAAAAACTCTGCCTGGTATTTTAGATCACATCTATCAAAATCTAAAAACATACTTGGCAGACACCATAAGTGTTCACTCAGCACTGATTACACTCATTGTGCAGTCTTTACAAGTTGGGTTTTTTTCTAACCCACCGATTTGCTGCAGACTTCAAAAGGATTAGAAGCTGGTCTGTGTGTTCCATTTCTGTATCAAAGCTCATTGAACTTCTAATGATCTCCAAAAACTGCATATTCCATCTTGGGTCCAGAGGCATCACATGTTCATCTGGAAAGGCAGAGAAGACAAGACAGCAGTGGAAACACTACTCAGGAAAAGACTTTTCCTGATTGCCTTGCCTATGCAAGAACAGTAGGGAAAGAAAGAAGGATGCCTTAAGAAGTCGTAAACTCTCACTGCAGATATCCAAACAGAAAAACATTAAGTTGACTGCAGGTTCTGTAAAACAGAACAGTGGCAGTAAATTAAACAGCAGTCAGAGTATTCAGAGAGCCTGGAAACTCAACTTCAGCTCACAGCCCTGGCAAGAGACCACTGACCATCTGTAAAAGGTCCAGTGTCACTCTGTGGAGCTTTCATGCATCTAACAAGCTGGGAACAGGCCTGAACCCCCCAGAGAACACCAAGGAAAAATTATAGGCCACAACATAGGTTTCAGATGGGCTAGCACAATGAATCTTGGGGAAAAACAGGGTGCCTAAATGATCAAGTCAGAAAGGATCACTCTTCAAAATATTGCTTAACTCTGAGCTGTAGGAATACATCTGGGTCACAGATACACAGCCAGGACTCATGGCCGTAGCACTCATCCAACTTGAATAGCATGAATGCATTTAATTGCCATATTTGCAGTTCTAAGAAACACTAAGAAAGTCTGTTGTAATTTATTTTATTACAAAAGCAACATATAGTTAGAATCTGGCCTTTGTTTTGCTACATACATTTCCTATGAAGGGTTTCAGTGTGTTCAGAGAAGAAATAATGGAAGCACCAATATCTTGCAACAATGTTTTTCAGAAGTACCTGTCATAGTTGGCTGTAGCGACTTGATCATGTTACTGACTCCAGATGAGAGAGGACTGGCATAGAAACAACCAAGGGCTACAGCACCTGCTTCCAACTGAATCCGCACTGAATCTGTAGATGAAGAGAACACAGCCATAAGAGTATTTAATACAATTAAAGAAAAATAACTTCAACTGAGCCAGCACAAGCAATCTGAATCAAATCTGTCCATACACTCTGGATACGCTACTTCATATTACTTTGTATTAGCTCTAGGCAGTCTTAAAAGCATTCAGAATGTCATGGCTGAAAAAGTAAATGCAATGGAGAGTTCTAGTTAAACTGGTGATACTTCATATATGCTATTAAAAATATGGCTTGTGAAAATTCATGAGGTTATACCTTCAAATCCTCCTTTCAGTATATCTATTTTTGTGGGTTTTTCCATTTTCCAATAAAAAAGAGCATACTTTTCATTAATTTTCTAGGTATTTTCTCATTTATATCCCTACCTGCCTGAAAAGACAGCAAAATAAAGGGGAAGCAATCCCACTAGCATAGGGACAACACAGACTGAGATTTCACACCATACAAGGAAGTCAAATGAGTGAATTACTAGGACTGACTCCTGTCTGAATTCTCCTAAATTTTGAAGTGATTAATAATATAATTAGCAGTGAATAGCTCGTCTATAATAAAGGACAGTGTTTAGCACAAAGTCTCCTGTTGTCCTTAATATGCACAAACTGTTTCTGCCCCTCCTTGGAGCCTCAATGGCCTCAATTTAATGTGGATAGTTGAGAGTTTTTATGCTACATAATTTGTATGGTGTGAATGGTTTTCATAGGAGACTTAAAATTTGTGAAAATATAACAAATCAGCCCTTAGGCAAAACAGAAAATTAAATAATTACATACCAAGCACCTGTGGCAGATTTTTGACTAAGGAGTTAAGCAATTTAACTCTTAATTTCCAATCTTGATTGGTCGCCTTTTCTATGAACAATTTGACTGAAGCCTGCAGAACTTCCATTTCATCCATCCAGTTTGTATCTATCTCAACAGGACCAAATTTGAGACTGTCATGATTAGTGGACTGCATAATTTTTTGAAGATCTTGCAGAGTCAGCGGTAGTGTTCTGAAACACAAAGAAGTCCAGTAATTAGGGGAATCCAGAAAAGAATACATTTTGCAAGTCAAGCTACTCAGCATGCAACCATCTTCATGCAAGAAGGCAGCAATGCAATAATCTTTCCTCCTTTACTCAGCTTTAAAACCAGTTTCCAACTTCAAATCAGTTGGGGTGTCTACTGTTAAGAACTCACTACTGCCAAAAATTCATGCAGTATCTGAAGTGAATATGTACAGCATAGCACTAAGAAATTCTAATTGATTTGAATGATATGCAAAGTTAAGTTGTAAAAGGACAAAGATAAGAAAGGAAGAGTCATTGATTAAAAAACAAACAAAAAAGCAAACACCACAGCATGTTGCTAAGGTTTTACAATTTCAACATTGTGTCTTAGTACTAACTTCTACAGGTTGTTCTTTCACTGGAAGCAAACGACAGTACCTGCTCAGAGTAGTTTACTAAGAAAAGCAGGCATAAAGGAAGCTTTTGCACCAGTGTTTTGAAAATAAGTTATATTGCACAAAAAATCATTGAAAAAAATTCTTGCATGTGCCCCCTGCACATGGGCCCGTTTCTTTCAGACAGCTCTGTCTGAAGAAGGAAATTTGTTTTTTGACCTAAAGCTACTGCACTGAAAATAACTGATAATTGATTGCATGAAAACATGAAATACTAAGGATCATTAGTATATTTAAAACTATTTAAATAGTTGTCATTTTTAAAGCTCAGAAGAAAACTGAAGGAAGAGATTTTGTAGTTCATTACCTATTAAGTTCAGGGTTTGCATTCACATTTTCTGCTAACTGCTTACTCCTAACAACTCTCAAAATGGGTCAAATGTACTTATTCAAGATTAAAGAATCAAGTATTTTGAATGTATTTTGAAGACTGAAGAATAAACCAGTAAACAACTAAACTTTTATTTGTAGTAGTTGCATGCAAAGGTAGCAGGAACACAGTTACAGAACACAAGGATCACAGTCTCCACCTGTGCAATTTGACAAAGACAGAATTTTGCAGCAAACAATGACATGCCAGGAGTAGTTGACATATATAATTTCTTATTTATTAGACAAAAAAAGTGTTTCCTGCCTACCTGCAGTTTCTAAGGTTCAGTCTATGCAAACAATACATGAGGACCTGTGCATCACTCTGGACTGTTGAAAGAAGTGAGTCTTCAGCTGCAAACAGACCTGTAGGTAGGGAGTCTGGCCACAATCCCATTGCTAGCAAGGACTTGCCCCAAGTTTCATGGGAGGCCAGAGAGGAAGCATGCTTTGTAACCAATTCTAGCACAAGCTGCAACAAATAACCAAAAAGCAGTTTCAAATCATATTCAAATGTAACATATATTCAAACACAATAGCTCAGGAGATGCTTTAATTACATGTATTTATTGTGACATCATTATAAAGCAAATGTTCTAGAAACACTATATAAACTGCATAATAAAAGTACCTAAACATTCCTACCAGAAGTGAAATGACATACTGCAGAGTTTAAAACAGGAAGTGAATACATCTGCAGATGACAGCATGCAGTGTTACAGGCTACAGAATCATTGGTATTAATATCCTGAAGCCTCAGCTGAAGTTGTTAAAAACCACAAGCCTCAGAGTCCAACTGGGATATTCTCTGGCTCCCTTATGCTGCAAAAGAGTGAGGCACTGTCTTCTGGAGCTTCGACCAATCTGTTAGAGGAAGTTACATGGAGAACTGAACTGCTTACACTGGAGCCAAAAAAGCTCAGTACCTAAAAGTTACAAAAAATGTTCCAGTGTCACCTAACCCCTTCTCTTTGTCACTTGACAGATAGTTGAGGAGACATTTAAAATTGTTTGGTTCATCTCTCCAAGAGCACCATCTTTATCAATCCCTTTCTTAGGCAATTAGGAAATGGAGGATCTCAAACTACCCTCATGAAATTACATTTTTCACTTATCTAGATGCTACAAGAAAAGCTTGCAAATACAGGACTTTTACCTTTTGGTTAATCTGCAGTTGTTGTGAGCGGCCATAAACTTCCCAACAGGCTCTGTAAAAAGACTTTGCTAATCCAAAGCCTCTTTGTATTTGCTGCACAATTAATACAGCAGCTTGAAGCAGAGGTGACAAAGATGACACAGAACCTGAAAGATACACAGCATTTAGGGAGATATGAATGTTTAGCAACTATCAGCCCTTTAACCCTCTGAAGGCAAACACCACTTTAGATGCAAAGGATGATTCAAAACAAATGAATTCCAATGTGTCCTGAAAACTGAACGGATTCTTCCTGAGGTTAATAAGAAAATCTGACAAGACTGTAAATAACAGATGACTAGCTCAAAATAAGACATCAAGCAGCTGAGATGAATGAAACTCATCTTGCTCCAAAGAAAAACTTGAATGGGCCCTTGTGCAAACCCTCTGTTTTGCTGATTTTCACTTAGAAAATAAGGATTGCCTTCCCTCTAGCAAGACAACTGACACATGCCAGTGTCTGATATCTCCTTACCAAAGCACTCTAATTATCACCTCTTAATGATTTGTGTCTACTTCCTGAGAATGCAAAAAACCAATCCAAAACTAGTATAGCTTCATGCTCTTGTATCAGCACATAACACAGTAAAACAACCAAGCTTTAATACTGAAGAGTTTATCCATATCTATTTAATGAGCCCAAGTTGTTAATAAACACCAAATTGACTTTTTTACCTGCTATTGCTGCCTTGGTTTCTGAATGCACAGCCATAAGTGCGTCACAGACGCTATCTCCAACTAAACCCAAACCATGCAGGAGTAACTTCAAATCCAGACTGTCCAATACATTTTCATCATTCTCCCCAGGAATGTAAATTTCAATCCCACGGTTCCGCATAGCTCTGGATATTTCCCCATGAACTGGATCCATAGAAAGGAAAAGCCTGTGGGATGTTAGAATAGAACAGTTCAAGTTGGAAGGGATCTACAGTGATCATCTAGTTCAACTGCCTTACATTCTTAAGCTATAACTTGGGTCCCTAAACTATCACTCTGGAACCACCAAACTTGCTCTTTCATAAAGTAAATTCATCTTCATAAAAACGGGGACACTGATATCTAGAAAGCCAGAGACAGTTACTGAATTTAAATGAGAAATCTGTATGAATAGTTATACTCTGAAATTAGACACAGATATTCTGCATGACTTTTAACTCATTATATCTGTTACGTCTGTTTTATCATTTGCCTGCTTAATAAGTTAAGCTATGCCTCTGAGCTATAAAGACTTTTAAAATAAGTCTTAGCAACAGCTTCAGATAAATCTGTGCTGTTTAAAAACCAAAGTATCCAAAATCCAAGTAGTTAATACTATCAGTAGACATCTCTTAAAAGCAAGGAGGAAAATATACTTCTGAGATACAATGTAGTGAAAACAGGTTTCTGATTAAGTCAAAATGTTGTTTCCAATTCAGAGGAACCAGAGCATATCAGTCCCAATTTTCTTTTCATGAATTTATAAAAGGTAGGAATTATATAGAATACTGTGTATGTTCTCCTCCCTTCTTCCCCAGAGACTACTTCAGGTCTGAGACACAGACTGTCTGGGTTTGGGTGGTTTGCTGGGCTTTTTTTAAGTTCTGTCACTGTAGGAAACTGAAATTTACAGATGGGATGGAAAAAGCTGGGAAGAAAATTATTATGTCCATATACCAGGTTCCATTACCTGCATATCTGAATACTTCATCATCTTTAACACATGCTCCTTCAGCTTCATTAGAGATAGGGAAGTGGTAAAATCCTAAATCAGAAAATAAGGCAGTGGTACACTGCTCTGAATTTTCATTGTAATAGTCTGTGCTGCAACACGGATATAAAGCAAAGTCTCTTAAGCTCTCTCTCATATGCTCATCATAGTGCCGTTCTCTTCCTTGCCAGGCAGACAGTGTCACTATAGTACATGGCAAACTGAACAGCATTCAAAATACCAAAAGACTGGCTCACTGATGACAATTTTATTCTAAACCTGCTCTTTGGTAAAAAGAAGAGAAAAAAAGGCAAATGTAACGCACCTGAAGTTTGGATGAGGAGCTATTGTAGGAATTGTGCCATCTATCACACCTCTCTCACTCATGGTAAGAACACCTCCTGGTTCAAGTAAAGCATTCAAGCGGTCCAGCACAGAAGGACTGCATTCAAAAGAAATTCATGTGGTTATAAAAAGGTAACAATTTGGTTCCTTTCTGATCTGAAATCAAGATGATCCCAGTCTTAAACAAAAAGCCAAACAGTTTATAAAGTAAGAGGAGAACTATCATCTGCTAAGCTGTCTAAGAAGGCAGACACTCTTCCAAAAAATCTAATTTACTGCTCCCATATATTATCAAATGCAAAATGCTCAGCTGTGAACCATATAGCAAGAGGGAAAGTCAGTTAGGGAGATCAAAGTATTTACTCACTGAAACAAGATCACTATAATGTCTTACTTGCAGAAATTAACATTATCCATTAAGAGCCAGTCTCCAGATTGCAGGGCCTGAACCAACATCCCATCCACCCACTCGAAAGTGCCATGGCTATTACAGTCCGCAGCCTGGGCCTGCTGCAGCTTGAAATGCCGGAACTCTTCTACCAGGTGAGCAAACTCTGAAAGGAAGGATACCTTACATTGAGGCTTACATCACTGAGGTAGCTTCCCATTCCATTCAAGGAAAATAGTCATTATTTTGTTAATAGACATATTATGCTTCCTACATTTTAGGGGCACATAATAGCAGAGGCTCCAACTCTTCAAGTAGCCTCCCAAGAGCAAAACCCATGTGAACAGAAGGGTTTTGCAAGCATAGAAAGATATAAACCAGATGGACACTTTTCGCCCTTAACATTTTTCTCCACCCTTTTCATCCCATCAGATAAAGTTTGATGGATATTAATACCTTATGTTAAAACAATGATTAAAAATAATTAAAAAAAGGAAAAACAACCCATACATTATTCTGCTGACATTCATAAAGTTCAGCTGTTAAGTGTTTCAGAGTACAAATGAAAGAAGAGTATATACAAGTTCCCTTTCTTCGGAATAGAAGAGAAGAGCTTGCATTGCATCACATATTGAGTAGCTCAACAGAGGACAATTTCAGTACTTCAAATTGCCCACCATACATACCTGCCTTTGAGTAAGAATTTATTTTGTTGTTCAGTCGCTGGATAAGCACAAGTATTCCCTCCAGTTTGCTCACTAAATCAGCTGTAACACTTCTACCTCCTTCACCCAGAGATTTGGGTTTATAATTCAGGATGAAATTGCTCCAAGCACGCAGCACTAGTTCAGCATCATCTGCACAAATTTCTGTCAGGAGAAGACTGTCCCTCACTAGTGTGCTCACTGCATTCTCCACTTTTTCCAAGAGGCGCTGCCATGGCCTATTGATATCAACCTGCAAACAGCGATTACAGAGTTAGCTCATGCTGAAGACCGTGGTGCCTAAGGCTCCATTTGCAAACACTATGCTCACAGTGGACTGACCACTCTTAGGTAGGAAGGAGAAATATTACCATATCACTGAAAGAGGATTTACCTGTTCAAATCCACCCAGGAGCTCAGTTGTGTCCATTGCACTGTTCATTGCCATGATTTTTAGTCGATGGCCCGTGAGATGGGCCAAGAGTTCAACAAGAGTGGTTTTGCCAACAGCTGCTGGGCCCACCAGGATTACCATCCAGCTCATGTGCACACATTTCATTATGGACTCGAGGGACTGCAGTGAGTGATGCAGAAGTGAGAGATTTCTGCCAGGATGAGGAATATAGTTGCCACGTGAAAGAACTGAATAACCAATCTAAAAGGGATGAGAGACAAATAAGTGACTACTGCAAGAGACAAATGGGAGCTTAGCTGTGCAAGTTGCTTCCTTCTCTATCCCCTTACACAATCTCTTGTCAACAGTTTACCTGAACATTATATGGGTTGATGTGAAACTCTCTGGTTCCTGTATACACATCAGTCTCTGGGCCAAAAATGTCTCTAAATATAGAAATAACCTACAACATTTAAAAGAGCAAAAAAGAGACTCATCAGTACAAGTCATCCATTGTTCCAAAGATTTACTTCTAAAGTAGCTTTTCCTCTCAACGCCACAGCTGTGTGATAGTAACTAACACAATTAAATCACAAGCATCATTTAACTCACAGTGCAGCCAGCAATTAACATGAGTGTGAGCTGCCCACAGCAACCCCTTCATTAATGATGGTTTTCTGTGACTTGAAATACTGCAAGCAAAGTCTCTCTTTAGCAAAGTACTGGGGTAGAATTCACAGGAAAATGTAACAATATTACAGGGAGGGGAAAGTAATCTCATGAGAAAAATATGCAGTCACATACTGTTAGTAACTTCAGTCTTTGACTTTTAGTTTAATATCATTTAAACGCTGTAAAATTAAACAAAAGCAAAGGATTTCTAGGCAAGAAAGGGGAAAGTAGGTGGCAAACATTATTTAATACAGAATAGAATCACACAAGAATATGTTGTATTTTGCTCTAAGTACTTGCCTTCATTTATACCAGTTTTCTGGTTTTATTTTAGTTAAATTAGTATTTCAAATGGCAAAGGGAGCAGGTACGTATTTCAAACCTCAAAAGCCCAAACAAACCTATTTTTCTTTTGTAAGGGATAATGTCTATGAATGAATTGTAAAGCATCTTCAAATCTACACTTGGTTCTCTATAAAAACTTCCTGACCATCTGAAGACCAAGGGAGAACATACGGCTCACCTTTTCTTTGTCTTCCCTGGTTCTCATTCTTTCTCCATACACCAAAAACACATGCTGGCCTGGATCATAACATCCTGGTGACTGGTCAACAAGCATTAGCTGGCACCAGCGGAAAAGATCACGTAAGTTGAACTCCCAGGGTCCTCCTTTCTGTCCCCACTTTTTTTCAGCCATTACTTCTCTGTCAATCTGAAAAAAAAAAAAAATTAAAAAATAAGTTTTTATTCCACTTACAAGGTAATCTTCAAATACTTTTTAAAAAAATCTCTAAGAACTTCTGCCTTTGGCACTGGTAACATGACAGATGACAACTGAAAGAGCAGGTTACATTCACTTTGCTGAAGATACGTCAGGAACTAAAACTTGATTTAGTTTGTCTTTCCTCTATTATTTTTCTAACACTGCTCAAATTTCCTGTTTACTCTTGCACTCTTAT
Organism: Xenops minutus; assembly: GCA_035221455.1. Lineage (NCBI taxonomy): Eukaryota > Metazoa > Chordata > Aves > Passeriformes > Furnariidae > Xenops > Xenops minutus. The sequence continues at coordinate 79,564,592 of JAWWEE010000105.1, read as the reverse complement.
ATATGAATATTCAGCAAGATACTGCCACAAGAGACTACCTAAATATTACTTTCTCTTAACATTACTATTGCTGTCTATCTATGTTTTATCTCTCTGAAAAAATATGCCTCTTCAGTTATCAACAAAGCATCTGATTGTTGTGGTACAAGAATTCAGGCATGGGTTTAGTGGTGTTCTTTACTTTCTTCTGCATAGAAATCCATCCCTCTTTTTTTATCCATGCACTTCTCTATAAAAATGATTGAAAATATAACATTAATTTTTTTCTTATTTTACTACACTTTGCCTACTTCTACACAAAAGAAATTAAAATATATTTACCTTGTTATTGAAAGCAACCATTTTAGCAACAATAGTTTTATCAATAGCAGGAAACAATGTATTCCCGATAAACTCCATATCTTCTGCTGACAGAGGATCAACATACACCTGTAAAATCAAGAGAATTCAGAGTGTTGATACAGTCTGAAAACTACAACAGAGGATCAAGATGTAGTTTAAACCAAACAAACAAGCTTGCCTGTGTAAACCTATTAAGAAAGGACTTGGGCAGACCCTTCCTTCCACCTCCTTGTCTGTATGGATTCTGGCATCCAAAAATCTTGGTGGTCTTGTGCTGTACATGAAAATTCATTCCCAATTCTGGAACATAAATCTCAGCTCTGTGGTCAAAGCATGCATTTAGCCCTTCTAATACAGACTGAGAAGCCAGATTCAACTGAGGAAAGAAATAAAGTCAAAATATTAATCCTTCACAAAACATCTTTGCATAATCTCTAGTTTAACAGCCTGGGGTATATACAGAAAGTAAAATTCAATTTCTTTGCTGTTCTAGAACTATGATACGTTACTACCTCCAGCTAGACTGTTATTACACTTGATCAACTAGCGCTTTTCCTTATGGGCACTTGCTATTTGTGCTTTTTTCACTATCAAAACAATTCTCCATCATAAAACATGCACGTTCAAGATGTTTCTTCTGAATTTATGTTCAGACATTGGTGATATTTGGAGTGTTTTGTCTGCTTGTTTTTCAAAAGAAGGCCGTCTAGACTATCTAAATATAGTGGTTGTTTAAAGTGGTATTCTTCTCAATAGGGGGGAAAAAAGCGGTATGCCAGAGGCTAAAGAATTCAAGATTTTGCTCTCTGTAGTATTTAGAACACACTTTGCCAAGAAGGCAGATCTGTGCACACATACGCTTAAAAGCCCTTGTACACAGTATATGAACAGACCTGTGGCAGCAGAATAGCTTATCCAGGCAGTATGGAATTCTTTTCCACCTCAATTAAATCAGTACCCAACACAGTGTATCAGTCCCAGCAAAACATCTTCCAGTGGAGTGAAATTATATCCACGTAAGAACACATGTAGCAAAGCTTCTGTCACACTCTTCCCTAAAAACTTTCAAATGTAAATCAAATCTATCCTTGGTTTTCTGGAGTAATTCAGGCTGGGATTCTACCCCTGTTCTCTTGTCTCAAAGAAGTCAGGTCATTGCCTCCCTCTATGGAGTGTGAATGGGCAAAGGGGGACTTAGTAGAGGGAAATTAATTTTCTCTTACATGGAATGATCATTTTCCATGTGGCACTACATGCATATAACTCAAAGTAAGCAAATTTTATTTCAGTCATTGACCGTCAAAGCTATTTATCCCACATGCCAAGACATCAAGTTTGCTCTTCTAAAATACTCCATTTTATCTGTCCCTTAAACATGGATTTACCTCATCTAATACAATCCAGTGTCCAGCCTTTAATGCTGCCAGCAGCGGTCCATCACGCCAGGCAAATTCTCCTCCCTTCCCACCTTCAACAGGCAAGTCTGTTCCAAATAAGTCTGTCACATCCTTTGGGAGTAGAGAACAGGACGGGGGAGTTGAGGAATGACAAAACTTCACAAAAGTTCATAAACAGCCTTTGTTGACTTTAATCAACATTTTCTCCCTTCCCATTTAATTACATTTTAGGTCTAGTTAAAAAATTTCAGTAATTGCAAAATGCTAAAAGCTTTTCCTTTTTAGTACTCCAGTGATGAATTACTATATTTAAAAACAAAAATTTAAATTGGAACAGAAAGGCTAAAAAGCCTTAAAGCTGTTGTCAAGTAAGGTTGCAGAAGCCAAGAAAAACAGAATAGACAAAATACACATGACTTCACTTGAAAAGAACAGAAATATCTGGGAATTGGCATTTACTCAGAGAAGCTTACTGCTCTTTCTGGCTCCCCCTCCCATTCAGTTTTATCTTGAGACCAAGAAGGAAAAATAGACATTTCAGAGTCAGTGCCAAAGTTAAAAAAACCTGCACTTTTAAAGTTAAACAAAACTTCCACCCTGCCATAAACACCAAGCTACAGAGAAGGTATTTTATGTTACCGTTTGTTCAGACAGGTTGATTCGAACAAGACAGTTTCCGGAGGCTTTTGCCAAGGCAGCAACTAAACTGGTCTTGCCCACTCCTGGTGACCCCTCCAACAAAATAGGTTTGTTAAGCTGTAGGGCTCTTAACAGTCTTTGTGCATTCACTGCTGTAGTCCCAGCATTTAAAGTATAATCTGTCATGTTGTTCCTCTGAAGAACAGGGCCTAAAACAAAGGAAAGGTAAACCAGAAAACAATTAAACCAGAATGTTTATGCTGGAGCTGCTGACAGTGTGCCTCTGAATGAGATCACTCTATCTCTAAAATGCTGATTTCAGTACAGCAAGCAGCGGAGATCAAGCTTGTACACTTTCTGCCTGACACACAGCTGCATCTCAGCCCATCTCTGCATATTTATGCTGAACTTTGCAAAAAGCATAGAAATATACCATTTATTTTGCACATGAAACTTCAACACCTCCTGGTTCACGACCTAAACTAGAGAATTATCATGTAAAAAACCATTAGTCTTGTCCTTGTGCTTCAGACATGAGGATCTAAAACTCAAAAGCAGCTCTTGAAAAACTGACACTGAAGGATCCAATTCACTCATGTTACAGAATAATGTATTAATCCGTTCCATATGTTGCCACTTCTGTCAAGGAAGACTGCTTTAATTAAAATGTGCTTTTCCTTTGCTGTTATTATGTCATACAGTGGGGAGGGAGTACAGAGCTTGTCTGACAAATTCCAGCCAGTATAGCTCACTGGGGCATCTGTCCCCCAAATCTCTAATACAGCATTGCTCAGGTATACAAGATATTAATCAGCTATTTATCTTACACATCTTGATAACTGTTTAGTATGAAAGGGATCCAGAGATTTCTTTTGTGACCTAATCAACAGAGGGGAACTGAGCAGTTTACAAAAAAGCATTACCTTGTACAATTTTATGCATGACTAACATAATCCATAAATGCCAAAATGTTCAAAAATGAATGATTAATATAGCATTAGGAACATACAGTTCCATGTACTAAAAACTAACCAGCTGAATTAGAAAGCTCATAGTCATATCACTTTTCAGTCCTGTCACTGTATTCTAAGGGTAAAAAGCACTAGTTCCATTTGCATTAATTTGTCCCATGAGGAACTGAAATGCAGGGACTAAATAATTTTGCAAAGACTGCAGCAAATTTTTGAGTCTACACCAAGGCAGGGCATTAGTCTCCATTCTCTTTAGCTTTGTACTCAGGATTCCTGCTTCCCATGCTTTACACAAAGGCCAGGATAAGCTGTAGCTTTAACTACTGGAACTTAACAGACGTTCTGCACCATGTAAATGTGACAGAAAATTACATCTCAAAATTAAAAAAGCTTTGCTAAACCAAAAAAGTCCACAAAAATTAGGCCATTAACCATTAAGAAGTCATCAAAGAAAGGAATGAACAGATATGTCTTCTTAATAAATGTGACTGAGTTTCAATCTACACACTTGGAGGATGAAAAGGCGTTTTTTAAGGCTTGAAAACAAATAAATTGTTCCATGATCGTTCATGTATCCTATTTAGATGTAGTGAGCAACAAAGCTACTGAAAATATAAACTACAGAATAAATGCCCACCCACTCCCACACAGTCTCTTGCCTTTTGGAATAAAAAAGGGGTGAATTCCAACAAAGTTGTCCATCCATACAAACTCTTTTTTCTTTGTTCTGTCATAAATCTTTAGTTCATTCTTCTGATAGTCAGTCAGCTCAAAAAACTGACTCATTCTCCCACATAAGAATGTCAGGCATTTTTCACGAGCTAACAAAGCCATATCAGCTGAGCAGGATGTTGTACCTGTAATTAGAAAAGTCAAGTAAGCATGTGCTTCACACAACTAGGCACATTCATTTTATGACTAATAAATTCAATTCCTTCACAGATGCCACTTTTGTGCACACAGGTTTATATTTTATTTTAATGCTTTTGCCTGCCAATGCTTCCAGTACTATTTACCATGGGCAAATTGTTCTGTGAGCAACAGAATTACAGACACCTTATTTCCAAACCCCTTTCTTCTACCATCACTACCTTTGCCATAGGGATTTTGTTTGCATCTGACTAAAAAATATTAATGCAAATATAGAGTTTCATATTTTCTGCCACTAAATGAGCACTGGAGACTTACCCGATCCTATTCCATCAATATATACCAAACACGCAGCATGGATAAAAGACATCATTGGAGAAATGTGAAGGCGACTATAACCCTTGGCAGAATTTGACTCATCCTCTACCATGACGTTCATAAAATTAACCCACGACAAGACATCTCTCACACTGAGAATACACTGGCGACCAAACTCTTGATTAGTCAGCCATTCAATGAAGTCCATCATGAGTTCTGCTATGTCTGCCCCTAAAAAGAGAATAAATAAAAAATCAAATTAATTTGAGTTATAAAATAGTTTTATTGGTTGTATCTACTATACTGGTGTAAAAAGTATCTTTAAAGTAGGTACAGCTGTAATGCAGAGCAACGTGGATGGGTACTCTATATTCTAACAGGCAGAGTAACTGAAGGGTAAGTTCATGCCTATGCTGTCATTATAGATCCTTTTCAATTCAAGTAATGAGACAGGATCAAGTGACTAATACTAGCAGTGAAGCTGCTGACAGAAAGTGAAGTGCCAGTTCTTTTAACACCCTACTTTGAAAACAAGTTGTGACACTGAAGGGCAGGGGGATAGTTCAACTACCTGGATGGTGAACGAAATACAGCCTTGAACTTAATTCTGACTAGCCATATAGCATACCCAGTGAGGGAAGAACAAAGTCCAAAATACATTAAAACTGTCCTCAGAGAGAGATATACTGTTAGAAGAAAAAGGGACACAGTGGTGAAAATTCTGACAAATGGCTGGCAACCTTCAAATTATTTTCTTAGCAATGTCTGAATACACAGAAATACACAGTAATACCTACCTTCATGGTTTATTGCACCCAGAGACAATCCTGGATGAAGATTGTGTTTTACGATCTGTACCAAATCATCACGGCCATTGCTTTGTGGACACCATACCTCAGTAAATCTATTGCGCAATGCAGGAGAAAGCTGCCAACAAGTAGAGCGACAGAGTGAGTCAAGCTGCATTACATCATAGTCCTTAGTGTCTCAGTCAATCGATAGCCTTGCAGCCACTGTACTCACAAACCATTAATAAAACTGAATAAGCTAGACCTTTCCTTCCAATTTTGACAGGGACACTTGGCAATAAAATCTTAGAGAGAATGCCAGTTTTAAGATTTCTAGTAGTGGCATCAGTGCAGGAAATGGCTGAAAGTTCAAAAGAATACAGGAAAAAACAGAGCTGGTTTGCAAGCACCAAAGCTCCATTTCACTCTAGGACACCATGTATCAAACAATGGCTTTGTAATCTCCCTTTGCTTACAGACCCAAACTGTAGTTCCTTTTCTTAGACCTAGCTTCCAACAATGCCTAAAAGTTGTGGAGGTTTGGGGGGGAGTTTGTTATCTTTGGGGTTTTCTTTAAACTGTTTTTAGTTACTTAAACTTGAAGTTCAGAAACAGATTTTTTTTCATTTAATGAGAAAGACCTTTTGGGATGTGATGTCCCTGTTTACGGAGAAAGACAAGATAACTTCTGTCACTTTCTGAACAGTATTAGAGAAAAGAAACTACTGTGTAACTTTATACTACTCCAGACTCAAGTTAGAGCTGCTCCACAAGTCACAGTTCCTGTACTCAAAATATCCTATCAAGCCTATCTCGAGTATTGAGAGGCCTGAAGCTTTCTTTGATATTTTGCTGAGTGTTGACTTACAACGTCAAAATGACACGACATATAAGTGATGGAAAACAGATAAATCTTAATCCTCCTTTAGAATGATGAAGCAGATGCCTACTAGAAAGCACTGGATGCCAGAATTTTTTCATTGCTCCTCCAATCGTTAAATGGTCAATGAGATCAGAAAACGTATGCTGTACCTCCAGATGTTTTGACATTTACCTCTTTTTTCCCAAAGTCACCTCCTGGGTTCATGGTTGCAAGGATACGAAATTTTTTTCCTGCAACTAATAGTTCTACCTCATTCTCCTCATCATCTTGACCACCTTTTTCAGCAAGTACCAATGTCTTTTCAGCTTCAAGAACACTAGAGAGAAAGTTAAAAAATTATTGATTTTAAGTTTTGTTTCACACTTCAAAAGGTCACTTAAAAATGAAAATCAAATTAATTGCCCTGGTTACCTTTTTATTTATCCAGTATCATGGGTAACAGAAGACTAAACTGAGGGATACTGCTGCAAGCGTATAATGAAATGAAGTTAATATTTTAATTTTTAGGTGTTTTGCACACACAGAAAGGAAAAGAACTAGGGGTTTTTTTCTGGGATTTGACAAGGTGCATAATTTTCAAGAGCTTACTGACAGGCTGAAAATATTAATATCACAGATGCTAAACTGGAGATTTTACTTTCAGTTTTATTTTCCAACCTGACTCATGATTTGAAGTGTCTTCAGATGCTGCTCAAACTGTTTCAACTGAACTAGGGTTTATGATGTTAATTTCTTTATCCAGGGACATAAGTTCTTGAATAAGGCAAATCCCTTCATCATCATATTTTTGTTCATGAAACAGAAACAAACACCTATTTGAATGCAGATGACTGGCACTATAAAGCCAAACAGAAAGTAATGGCATCATCCAAAGCATTCAAAATCAACAGTCTGTAGCAACATATTTCAAGCGAGTATGAACACATCTGCTTTCCAATAGAAATACTTTTTATTTTTCCATGTCAGTTAAGACTTTAAGACTTCGGTCAGACAAGGCAGTTTTGTCTTGTCTTACCCTACCAGCCTCTACCCTAGCTGCAATTAAAATTTCGAAGTGCAAAAATTGCCTAAGCATTACTGTTTAAAATTGAATTACTGATTAAAACTAACACCACTGTCAGATGGTTGGCAATTAGAAAAACAAAGCAAACTGGGACAGAAGCTGAAATGTGAAAAAGGCCAGTTATTCGTGCCACTGTTCGTTTCAGCAAGAACTGTACAACTAAGAGAGTAGCTCACCTAGGCCAGGAAACCAGTTGCCTAAAAGAAGCTCAAGTTTGTAAAGAACAGACACAATGAGGATTTTTAATACTAACATATTTATGACATACCTGTTAAGTCGCTCCAGTACAGAATCATCAGCTAAAGAAATCTCATCAAGGAGGAAAAAACCCTCCTCTTTCATTGCTAAAACAAGAGGTCCATCACACCACTCAAAGAGTCTAGAGCCATCAGATTCCTCCTAAGAAATGGAAAAGGAAACGCGAAGTCATAATAATTGCTACTTTTTGCTTCTGTGGTCACACTATCCAAGCTATTACCGAGGCAAGACAAACCTGCTCTTTCAACCTCTGCCTGACAGGGCGCAGTCCTCCTAGGAAGTCTGATGTCTCCATATGCAAGTGGCAATTCACTGAGTATAGCTTCTGATTTCTTAATGCTGCAAAGATCTGACAAATGGTCGTTTTACCACACCTGCAATAAAGAAATTTAATTGAAAGGGATGAATTAATAAAAGCAAAACCAAACAACCCAGTCAGCTCACTTTGGACAGGATTCATACTTTAATTGAAGACCTATGAGGTAAATGCTCAGCATGCAAATTTCATTCTGCTCTTTTTCTTGAAAGAAATGTATGCAAAATGAAGTCAGTTTTGGCACAACTGCTGCTGACTCGCACAAGAGGCCTTTAATGAAACTTAAATCAATATCTGCATTGATGGATTTCTGCAGGTTCAAAGTCAAATTTATTTCAATCTGACCTTACAGATACTCAACCAGCCTAACATTACACTTAACTGGAAATGCTACAAATCTAGATCAAGCCCAAGTCTGAGGGAACAAACTGCTGACTACCTAGTTTTCATTTACTACCCCAATTTTACTTCTCTTTTCTTGCATTTTGCTTTCCTTCTCTCCTACAAAAATTTACTCTACAAATATACACCCAGCACACAAGCAGACAGCATCTTCTTCCACAACATCCTTTACAGCTTATGAGGCAGAAAATTGGTAGCAAGGCTATACTCGAGCTCTTAAAACATGTAAAGTGAACATACTCTTAAATAGAAGAATGTCACAATTCCCCAGAAGCAGCCACTCCAGTGAGGCACTTTTTTCTTTTCTACAGGGCACCTTGTAAAAGGTGGGGGCAGAAGTCAGCTCACTTCTATTTCACTACTTTCCGTATAACTTCTATGTAGTTATATACAATGCAAGTAATTTAAAGACTTCTGTTGAAAGAGATGCAATTGCTGCCTCTCAAAAAGGAACTGCAAAAAACAGCAGCTGCAAGTCTGCCATGAGAGAGGCTCAAATGTCCCAGACTAAAGCAGCACGGAAGCCCACACAACCATTTTGTGCCTGACTCAGTGGCTAGGGCAGCATTAGAAAGAACTGCATCATAAAAGGCAAGATTACCCAGTGTCTCCCACCAGCAGTACTGGTTCACCAAACTCCAGGGCTCGTCCCACCAAAACGGCAAGTCTCCTCATCCCCTGAGTCCAGACAACATGGTTAAATTCTCTATCCATCACTGACATCCGTGTGGAAGATTTAGCTGCACAACACAAAGCAATCCATCAGCTTCAGTCACATCTAGAGAACTACCAGATGGGTCTCGCTAGGAAAACTCACCCAGCAGCTTTTTGACGCTTTCCCCTGAGAAGAGAGACTCAGGATATATTTTTTTCTTGAAGTGTTTTTCAAGGACACTCTGAATAACATCCACCTCCTCCTGTTTCCTGACTCTGCCTGTCAGAAGCATAAAACCTATAAAACAGAGGAAGAGAGAAAGCAATTACTACCTGGTTAATCAGCAACAAACATTTACACTTAAGAACTAGGGTTGGAAAGCAATTCTACAGATGCTATAAAGAGCTGAGGCAGCAGAGCTCACCATCATTTGCTAAGTGCTGAAGCCAGTCGTACTCCTTCTCCAGCTGTTCTGCCAACCTGTACCTTTCAGCCCAGCGGAACAGATCCCTCAGGGTAATGAACCCATGCTTCCCAGCAAACACTGTCGAACCTCTGCGGTAAGACTGCCACAAGAACAAAACGTGAGCCATTTTTTCATGAACCTGTTCAAATTCCTCAGACAAAACTAATCAGAACACTCTGCAGTGACACTTCTACAAGTAAATTCTATGGGGAAAAAAAAAGTCTACTACAGTCATGACTCCCAAACACAAACTCCCTTTAGGCAGGTATTTGACAGGTACCAGGAACAAAATAATACAGATAACAATAAAAAAATACTAAGAATAAAATAGGTACCCGTAATAAAAGAATATCTAGTTTGTGCTGCTCTAATTGCTTTTGAAATACAAGGCAGTTTTAGAGAGACACTGTCAAATGCCTGTTGAACACAGAATGGCCAGACACATCCAAAACTACTGCTTAAAAATAATAGCAAATTTCACATGAACCCATGAACCAAAGACAGCTACAAATCCAGTGCTGCACTTTTGATGCAGAGTAAGTGATAATTCTACATATCAAATTGTAAGGTCTTCAGTGATTATTTTTTTTGCTGCTGCCTTTCTCTCAAATCTGGCATCACTTTCCCTATTCTTTATTAACCACTAGAATGACTACCTTGGTGGGTTCTCTTCCATCAATTATGGTTCTGATTTTAAATATCTTTCAGATAACAATACCTCTCCCTTTGCCCCCCCCAAGGAATTGCTATTATTGTGTACAAATTACTTTGAAATATGTTTGCGTTTCTTATACTACAAGAAGAAAGACTCTCATACTTGCAGGTCTAACATGACTTTGACAAGCTTGCTGCAATAAGAAGGTGGCAAACTGCATCTCTTGTGCAGGATGGTTTCCAGTTCAGCACTTGGCAGTTCATCAAAATGTAGTTCCACAAAACGATTTCTGAAAGCTCTGGACAAAACCTAAAATAGGAGACCATACTCTTGCTTGAACTTCTGACTTTGATATTCCTCAAGTTATATATCTTCTTCTGCACATCCAAAGGAAATACGGATAGTGTCATAGCATACAAATTAGCACATACACATAAATATTGAAAGAAAGCTTAAGAGACAATCTGGATGAGCATAAAAGCTTTAAAATGTGTTTTGGTTTAACTGCAGTAGCACCACAAAGCCACAGTCCCATCCTCCCTACAGTGGCATGAGAAGGAGAATTAGAAGCACGAATGTGAAAAAATTTGTAGGCTGAGATAAAGACAGTTTTCGTTAAGTAAAGCAAAAGGTGTATGTGCAAGAAAATCAAAATCAGGAGGAATTCATTCATCATTTCACATCAGTAGGCAAGTGTTCAGCCATCTCCAGGAAATAAGGGCTTCATCATGCACAAATGTTTTTAAGGAAACAAATACCTAATATACCCCGCTTTCTCCTTTCCCCATTCCACCACGCCCTCCCCTCTCTTCCCCCCTCCCCCCCCTCCCCCCAGTTTTGATTGCTGAGCACAAGTACATATGGTATGGAGTATCTCTTTGGTCATTTGGGGTTGAGTATCCTCGCTCTGTCTCCTCTCATCTTCTCGTCCACCCTTAGCCTACTCCACTGGTGGGGCAATGTTGAGAAGCAGAAGAGGCCTTGACTCTGTGCAAGCTCTGCTCAGCAACAGCTAAGACATCCCTGTGCTATCAACACTGTTTTGAACTCAAATCTAAAATATAGCACCATACCAGTCACTACGAAGAAAATTGGCTATTCCAGCCAAAACCAGTACAAAATGGATATTAACAGCCTAAGTAGAATCTCTTTTCAAGTGCTCTTCAACAAGAAATGCCAAGTCAAGTCTAATATTTATAGAATCACAGAGTATTTTGAGTTGGAAGGGACCCACAAGGATCATTGAATCCAACTCTTAAGAACTGAGTGTATGGGGATTGGACCCATGATCCCGACATTATCAGCACCGTGCTCTAACACACTCCAACAATATACATGAACTCCAGCTCAGTAAAGCACTTAAATCTCAACTACTCGAAATTAATTACAAATTTGATATCTGCTAAGCAAGCAACTCATCTAAACAGAACCCAGCTGTTCTGAAAGTCAGTCCACAGCCACCTCAACTCTTTCCTTCTGAGAGATACAAGTTGATTCTAAGCTACGCATCAAAATGTTTTCACATCACACTTAAACATGTGAGAGAGTTTAATTCCCTTAAGTTTTATCCCCTCAGAGGATTATATTATACAGACCTTTCTGCCACCATAGAGACCTGGAGGATTCTGTGTAGCAAACAGCATGAAGCGAGGGTGAGCTTTGACAACTTCTTGGGTCTCAGTAATGAACAGCTCTCTGTTATCATCCAACAAACGGTTGAGAGCCTCCAGAACATCAGTGGGAGCCAAATTCAATTCATCTAGAACAATCCAGTAACCCTTTCTCATTGCATCTATGAGAATGCCTTGGAGGGAACAGAAAAAGTCCTAGTTAAAAATCTAACAAAGCAAATCTAACAGAAGCAGGTATTTTTAGCAACCCATTCTCACTCAACATAAACACTAATTCAGAAAAGGAAGCAACAGTATTGTTTAAGTTGTTGAATTATCTTCTTGATGTCTAACAGGACAAGCATGATGAGATAGACATGAATTCTTCAGAATTTATTGAAATTCACATAAGTGATTAGCATTAATGTGCAACTACTAACTTTAGAACAGGTCATTTCTCCACTGTAATAAAAAAGACAAGTTAAGCAGAAAGGAGGAAAAGACAGTGGACCGAGACAGGAATTTGGAGTATATATAACATGCCCACTCACCTTCCTTAAATACCAACTTCCCAGAGGCGTCTGATGTATAACAGCCAATATATTCTTGGATGTCAGTATGCTCATGATTGTTAATCCTTACACAGTGATTCCCAGTAGCAGCAGCCAACCAGCGAATTAAACTGGTTTTACCAACAGAGGTCTCTCCTTGAATTAGTACTGGATGAGTCCTAAGAGCCATCACCAAAATAGTGAGTTTGGAAGCATGAGCCTTATCTTTCTCATAGAAAAGATGTCAATGTTATCAAACCACATTACCAAAACATCACCACTGAACTCATCTGGGGTATCCAAGATCACAAAATAAGAGGGTAACATAAATAACTTGACTCTCAAGTGCCAACAGCTAGCCATGAAACTTTTCATGGCATTGTGAAATAAGCAGGTTGTTTTAACTGCTGATTCCTAGAATATAATTTAAATAAAACAGGGTATGGCTGGAGGATGGTTTAAGAAAATAAGAAATACAGGTATAAATTCAAGTCACTCTATAATGAAAAGTTAAGTGTAAAGTGGAAGGAAAATAGACATTATTCATCCAAACAATAAGTGATAGAGAGGCACCAAGACTCAAGGCCTAAACAAATATATTTAACTTATTTTTTAATGAAAAATTTGAAACACTTACCCTGCAGACACAACTCTGACAATGTCTTTCAGATTAAGCTTAACTGAAGGGGTTAGCACGTAACTCTCATCTATAGTAGGTTCTTTATCCCCAGCTGAAATCCAGTATCCTTCTATAAGTATAAAACTCCCTCCTTGAGGTTTTGGTATTTGCTAAGGAAAGATGACAGAAATAACAGATTATACAAACGAGTTTCAATTTGCTAATGAAAACAACTACTGTTACACCACTGCAATATATTCTGTAAAATGTAATTTTCAATTAATTCCTGAGCACTCCTGCAGTAAGCAATGATTTCTTGCCACAGAATGCAAGTTACAGGACAAAGCTGACCATATTATTTCAGGGTCATGAAGCAGAAATCTTTACCAGTGCCATGAAGATAAAAATGCTTCAATACTCCAAGCACTGAATTTTGAAGGGTGTTTGAAGTAGGAAATTTGCATTCATCTTTTTATACCCATACTTATTTTCCAATAGGAAGGGCTTTATTCTGAAACAAACACCTATCTCTTAAACTGGCTTCCCCATCCCACTGCCCAGTCCCACATGCAAACTTGTGCTGGGCTCCCAGCACAAGTCAGATTCTTCCTTTCCCATTAGAGAAAGAGCACAAATGTTTGCTTCATATCCAAATGTTCTGCATTCAGAGTCTAAAAATACAAAGCCTGTGAAAGCTCCTCAAACGTCTGCGAAAGCTTCACAGTTGGAGTCACTGCATTAAGCTACCCACACTCCACAATGCTTTTATTATTCAGACTTCCACATTTTTTCAAATTAACAAATAAACTAGCTAACATATGGACATTTCAAGCGAAGTAAAAAACTACAAGGGAATGGTATTAGTTTTTTCTAGTTCTTATCTCTATAATATGAAAAACAGAACTGCATGAAGGAAACATAGAAGAAAAAGCAGAGAAGACAACTCAAAAAAAATTCTACCCTGAACACTAAACAGATCTTTAGAAACTTAGTTACCTACCTGCTTGAGAAGGCTTTTGATGTTGCCAGAGACTATATGCTGGCAAATTAGCTTTTGAACTACTGGGTGAGAACCTCTGTCAAGCTGTGTCAGGAAACTCAAACAGAAGCCCTAAGAAGAATAATTATTTTTAGTGATAAAATGAAAAATAAGGAAAAGATATACAGATTAAAGAACCACTTCTGTTCAACATTGCACTTAAGAGAGAATTATCCTTCACCCAAACAACCTTTGTTGTGAATACACATTGAAACAAATGCTACCATAGGTAGTCACCTCATACAGGGAGCGTGGTATGCTGCCACATGGATTAGACGCTGCAAATCTCAGTGCTCTGCAAAGCGTACGGAGACTATAGTGAGGTCTGTGTCCTGTTCCATCCACCAGCTTTGTTTCTGCTTCCTTTCTCACAGACGAATAAAAGCTGCAAAAGTAAAGAGTTACAAAGAGCTGTTACTGATCAGACCATTGCACTAAGGAATTAAATCCAAGTATGAACACTTCAGCTTATCTCCAACTGTTACTTTTCCTAAAAGCTCCAGGTTAGGAAAGCCATGCCAAGTTCTGCCATCTGTATAGTCAGTGAGGCAAAGCAAGAGAGTATTTTTGGAACCATATTTTTGAGAGAGCTTGATATGCAGAGAGTGCCTACAAATTCCAAGTATTCTAAACATGAGATAGTTCACCTTAAACTAAGGGAAAGAAAGGCAACTCTAGGTAAACACACATGACTTACATTGGTATCATCTACAGAAACAAACCATTTTAGTCTCTCAGACAGAGGACTGCAACAACAATGCTCTTTAACTGGTGCCACCAAGAAAACAATTTGAATTAAAGAAACAATCTCCTCCCCACAAATAGAGAAACCTTCAAAATTAAGAAGAGGGATGTCTACTCTCTTCCTTTTCCTAACACTATGCCAATTGCTAAGTATATAATAGTCTAATAGTTAGACTATTTCCCAAAATAGTCTAACCACAGACTACAGTTATATACTTTCTTTTTGTGAGTTAATCAAGAATTTAAAGAGATTACAATCAACTTACTTCACAATTCCTTGTACTGTATTTTTGTTGACATTCAGGCCTCTCAGATAATCCATAATAAGAACTTGCAAGTCTCCTTCATTTCTCAATTCTTCTACATAAAGTTCAGTAAACCTGTAAGAATCAATCCATCAAAATACAAATCATAACACTTAGACATCTGGTCAAATTTTTAAAAAGTCACATTATATATGAAACTCATAGCGCATAACATTTGAATTTTTTTAAGCAGCAGAATACTGTTGTCAGATGACCAATAGCCAGACTCAAGAACCAGAGTACACAAAAAAATTAAGTATTGCTCTTACTTTCCGGTGATTTATCTGAATTATTTTAACTTATTAGACTGAAAATGAACTATGGGACTATATTTTCTTAAATTAAGATTTTAAACAATCTACAGCAGATACCCAAATATTACAGTTTGAACACTGAAGCAGTGACACAACTGGAGCACTTTTCAAAGTGAACTCTCTAATGACCTCTGTTTTAAAGAGTGGACATTTCAGAGGTACCACCCACTCCTAATTTAGTTATGACTAGCATATCTGGGTTGTTTTCTACTCTTCCAAATGTCCAGCTCAGCAATTATGAAATAATAAAACTTGACAATAAGCAAAGGAAAATTAGCAGCAAACACATAAACAGTAAAGCTCAGTAATATGTCAGTGTTTCCCATTTAGAAAACTGCAGGGCCAGCTCTAGCTAATGAACAAACTTTCTAACTTGTTTCACCCATGTAACTTTTAGCACTCATGAGGGAAACCTCATCAAATAATATATGCAGAAGACCTTGGTGTTCAGGTAGTACTGAAGAATGTATTTACCACAACTCCAACTTTCTGGTCAACTTAGATGTTTCGAGGCCGCACATCAAATATTTTGAATACCACACAAATATTTTGAATACCACACAAATATTTTGAATACCACACAAATATTTTGAATACCACACATCTACTCCACCTCTTGAGTGAACAAGGCTGGATGTGCAGCTTTTGCGAGGATCATTAACACTTCTGAGTTATCAAGAGAAAGGTTGCTAAACAGATACAAAGCAATGTGTCGTTCGTATCTCCATCAGGATGCTGCAGTTGCATTCCCAAGTGCTGACAGCTTAATTGTAAAGAATTATCATTCCCCTGCCCCCAGTGACAACAGTCTACACTACCACTAGAATATCTGCTCACGGCTCAGCAACTTCACAGAAGTATTTTCCTGATGCTATTTCATGAAAAACTGTGGAAATTTTTTGTAATAGGAAATGTAGAAGGCATCTCTCACAGGCAGTAAATCTGGGTTCAGACTTACACCCTCAGGTTTCAGACAGGGCATTCTTCCCTGGGTCAACTCATGAAACTAACTAAACTCCGAAAAAGACAGTGACTAAGAATTTTGTCACAGAATCATTATTTCCTACCTGTTTCTTATTCCTAGGGGAAGATTTCTCTTTCCTACATCAGTAGCTGGATTCATGCACGCAAACAAGCGAAAATCAGGGTGACGGACAAGAGGCTCTAAAGTAAAACAGAAATAAGAGACATGGTTAATGACAAACACAGGATATTCACTATGTTAAATAAGGTATATTTTATCTAGGCCAGCCTTCTATTGTTACACTACTAATTTTTTTTTAAATATCAGTATAAAAAATTTTTAGAGAATAACCCTGCATCATTTTATCAGAAGTATCTGCACCTTACATGCATCCACCAAGCCACTTCAACTTTTTTCTTTACAGAGTTTCAGTCCCTCGATAGCCTTTACAGAAAGTCATGCTTACTGGGAGCACCAGAGAGATCTGCTCCTTGTAGAGTCCAAAGAGGCAAAAACTACAGTTTCTGCAAAAGGAAATCTGAGTCACAGTGAATTAGCACTCCTACTTTTTGCATAAAAGTTTGAAGTCTACCAAGACCATACCACTCTCCTTTGCACACTTTCACTTGAATGGTAAATATTCTCGACTTATTTTAAGCCATATAGGATAGAAAAATCAACTAGATATCAAGATACAGTATAAGCAAGCAATGAAATGGCACCTGTGTCTCCTCTGTCTAGTAACACCAGTGACCCAGATGATCCTTCCAATAAACCACTCAGGCACTCCAAAGTCTCCGCTGCAGCCAAGTTGATCTCATCCAATAAAATCCACTCTCCCTGTTTTACTGCTTGTGCCAGAGTACCCTAAAAATAAGATCAATTTGTTAATCGTACCACCACCAAGGATCTATCAACTGAAGCAGTCATAAACTGGAAACACTTGGTGTGCGATCTATGGCTTGATTAGATAAATGGCAATTTCAGACCTTTTACAGCAATAGCAGTTTTACTGGTCTCTGTCAATAACAGCAATTATTTTACAAGTCACAGAAGTCAGCCAGTCATCACCATTAGATCAATTACCCTTTAGACTGCTTGAAATGTAACGGAATTAGGATCTCTTATTTGTGCAATGCTGCCTGTCAGTGATATCCATCACTGTGGTTCACACTGACACCTCATGAGAATAAAGACAGTTAATCTAAAGAAATCCAAAGACTCAAATAATATTATGTTCCCAAGGAAACAATATCTTCTTAATTTATACTTGAGTCAAAGGTTTTCAAACTATTCATACACACGTTTTTTAGACAGGACTACTCAACATTTTACACACTTTACATGAAATTTAGGAGCATGTATTCAGACTAACAGAGTGACAAGAAACAAACATGCATAAACCTCATAGTTTCTTCTAATCACACTTAATGCCATTAGAACATACCATGGGAAAAAAGCACTTCAAGATAAACAGCACAGATTCTTAATATTAAATCCTTCAGAGGAATCCCTAAGCAGAAGCATATTCTACTGAGATTGGTCACGAAGTTTTTTCTAATCTCATACAGTTGAAATGATGATATGACACATTGCTGATATTCTCCCACCACACATCTAACCACTGCCTCCTTGAAGCAGCATACTTTGTTTTACAGAGTTATCATGAAATATGTTTTACTTCACAGCAAGGTTCTTCCCCGGAAGAAATTTATATAATAATGACTGCAAAGTCTTTTAAATACTTCTCCATATTCCTCCTAGCATGAAAATGCAACTCTGAATACCTCAACAAATGCAAAAAGGAGAGCATTTTCTGTCATTTTCATCTGTTGATGAGCATGATTCAGTTTAAGACCAAATGCCTCCCACTTCTCCTTCAGTGGTGAGTCTGTAAGCAAAACAAAAGTAGGTTTGTACCATCAAAACAATATAAAAATATGTCCAACAACAGTATTTTAATCAGGCTATTTCAAGCAGAGAGGTACAAAAGTAAGCTTGGCTGAGCAATGAAAACATTCAAGTTCTACCGATGACACATGTAAAAAAAAAAAAGTTGTTTTGATTTTGTTTGTGTGTGATTGTTTTATTTTTTAAATTTACCTGAACACTATTGACCTGTGCATACAGATACTTTGCCGTTCATTCCTAGCTTAGGAACAAATACTTATCCTGCACTTTGTTCCAGCATGACTGTTACCGCCCTCCAATTTCCACAGACAGAAAGACACATGTCAAAAAAATAAATCCAAATTTATAAACCCTATGACTGAACAGATTAACAATGAACTCTTCAGTATCTATTAAAAACACTGTTGCTTATAAGTTATGACATTATTTACTATTGTACTGGTTTCAGGTATTTGTTTAAAATCACTGTCTGAGCTACATACAGGATCAAAACTACTTAACTGCAAGTTATAAATTTCAGCTTGTATGTATTTTAGGATTGTCAATACTTGCAACAAATGGTCTTTAAACATTCATTTTTAAAATATTTTACATTTGTGGGCATTAATTTTAGCAGCTGCATATTCAGAAGAACCAGTTAAAAGAACAGCGGAGATAAAGTTCATAACTAGTTTTACTTGGCCCATACTGAATGAAAGTTACTACCTCACTTGTTCTGCTGGTCTAAAACCAGAAACAACTCCATGCAAGACAAAGTATCAACACTGCCTCTGCCTCAAAATGAGCTGTGAATTACAAAACCAAAAAAACCTTTCTTGGAGACAAAGCCACACTGAAACAAATTAAAGCACTAGGGAAGTCACTGACGGTGACACCAAGCCAAAAGCAAGCTATTACTACCCGAAAAGAGCTATTACTTTGGATTTGGCTTTTTTTTGCTGTTTTGGTTTTTTTTTAAATAGGACCTATTTGTGAGACCTAAAGAGGTTCCAGGACTGAAAGTATGAATGCATTCACTTCTAAGACTGACACACAAACCACAAGGACTGCTCATCAGCACAGCAAACAAGTAAGTGCCATAGGTCAGATAAATCACCCTTCTCACTGTCAGACGTAGCTGACAGCAGTGATGAGTTAGAGAAAGGAAAAAATTAAACAATACAAACCCAACTACGATTCTTAACAGTATTTTGAATATCTTACTGTAGACAGACTTTGCATTTCTCAAAAGTAGACGTAATAAAGGAGGGTAACAAAAAAAATACCCCAGACAACCCCAAATTCAAAGAACAAAAGAAGTCATTAGTATTTATCTACTCTCTGCTATGGTTCAATGCCAATGTATGTTTGATCAGTCTGAATTCTCACCAGATGCGTTTGCTTTTACTTCCTTATTAACAGCAGATTTATGTATATGCTGCATTAGTTTTAGCAGATCATGCCAACGTTTCTGCCTGTAGCAGGTCTGAATGTGTCCCAAGAATGTCTGATTTTTTTTCCTAGAGAATGTCTGAGAGAAGAGTTCTTCAAAAGACTCTCGCAGAGGTAGCCAGATCAGCTTGTTATCCACAGGCTTATAACTGAAAAGAAGCAAAAGAATAGCTACTTATTTGTGACACAGGAATCTGTGAACTAAAAAAAGAAAACAACACCAAAACCAGTTAGTGAAACAATCTTGTGCATGAATGAACCCTGGTTTCTGAAGTTTTAAACTCAACTAATGAGCAAAGTAAAATTGTACATATTTAAATGCACCTCATCAGGCGAATTTATAAAGTCAGGACCACACTGATAAGTAAAATGTTTTTAATACTACCAACCAGAATGCCCAGTGAACATTACAACAGATTTATATTGAACAGCTTAGTCATTTTTAAAGAAACATTGTGTTGTGCTTTCAAATGACTATCACATACAGCTGTGCACACATTTCAGTGAAATTGCTCTGTTCTTCAGCAAGGATAACAATGTTTCTGAATGCAAACATGTTCATTAAGACATTTATATTACTATGAAACAGGTAATACCAACTTGTTATGAAGAGCAAACAATACAATGTTCAGCAACTCACCCCCCTAACAGATCTGCTGTGTCACTTTGTTGGTTCATGTTGATAACCCTCAAACGGTGTCCTTGAAAAAGAACAAAGCACCATCACCTTGCACCTTCGTTCATTTGCTATTTTTTAAATTATCTTCATGTAAGTTACAGTCTTCACACTTTATTTACCTGTAATATGAGCAAGGTACTGAACAGTTGAGGTTTTGCCAGTTCCTGTTTCACCAACCAAAAGCACTGGCTCTCCTTTGGTAACACACACTGCAAGCTGTTCAATCAATACTGCAGATGGCCGTGTGCCAGCAAAGGTTTGTTTTGCTCTGAAAAAAACAAAGGAACAAACACGAAACTAAGATTTACCAAGGAGTTCATTTCAAGTTTATCTTTATAATTTCTTTCACATAGTGGTTCAATTTAGGATAATTTTTTTTTTTAATTAATACAGGTCTGAAAAAAAACAGTTCCAAGATATCCTTCTAAGACACTTATTTTTCTCAAGATACAACTAGAAATTCAGGGTTTCCAAAGAACTTCCTGGACAATGGAGTTAGCAACACGTACTACGAAAATCTCCCTTTATAATGATAGATTCATCAAAGTTTTACTGTTACAGTTGTGGATCTACACTGCTTTGAAGACACTCAAGTTCAAAGAAGCCGACAATCTCCCTGCTTTGGCTGCCAGAAGTATGATGCAGACAAGCTTCAGATCACAAGAGAAAGAGCTCTCACATTCCTTACAAGAAAGTGATAATATCATATTTGCATTTCTGTTAACACTGTGACTTGTAGTCTATTCTATTCCACCACAAAATATTTCAGTTTACATGGAAACTACAAGATACTCTACCTGTGTACAGTGAGAGTCTGGGTTTGTTTCCTCATGAGACACACTCTTCCAACAGAAACTTCTTGTTCCCGTATTAAAATTTCTGGTTTATAGAGTTCACAAAAGAACTCTACCTGTGAAGAAAGCATGAGCATTTCCAGTACTGATATAGCTTATGTCACACTAAGAACATCCACACCATGTTACCAGCATCACTCTGCAGCAAGCTAATTCTTCATGGTAGGATTCTCTGTTTTGCAGATTTTACATACTCATCACCAAAAATACTGAATGACCTCAGAAATGTTTTATCTGTACAAACAAGTTTCAACTTAATAACTTGTTAACAGATCTATGCCGTTGTATTTCTATACTTTGTCTACTTCCATGGTAGTTCATTACATAAACTTGAACAGCTAATTTAACCATAAAGAACCAACCTCCCTCAAAAAAGCCCTTTGTGTAAACGAGAGTATTTTGACATTTGCAGGGAATAATACATTCCTTTTCTGAAATAATGCAAAGAAGGACAAGCACAGAAGTTCCAGGGATGCACCTGTCAACTTAAAGTAACAAAGGAGGGAATTTTCTTTGCACATTTCTATAGTCAGAAATAGTTGACAAAGAAATGATGTAGTTTAATTCTGCCACTTGTAGAGCATTACTAGGCTCCAGAGAGGTACTTGATTTTGTAATCAATGATAACAAAACAAGTAGCAGTAAAGACCATGTTTCTCTCTGATCTCTTAAGTGATTAATGTTCCCCGTAAACCACCTTAGAAACACATTCTTCACTACTCTATGCATCCAGCAGTATCATATGCTTAGGCAGCTGTGCTGTTCCAGCTGTGCAATCCTTCTTTTGCATGATGCTACGAAATAGGTTCACTGAAACTTTCAGAGGGAAAAAAAAGGCAGCTGAATATAAAACAGGAGAAAAACAGATCCTGGGGTAGAACAGCAAATAAAAATAGTATTTGTGACAGAGAGGTGGGCATAATTTAAAAGAAAAAGTATCTTTAACATATTTAAATTAATTAGTAGAAAAACTGCAAGCTATAGAATACTAGCAATAAACCTCATATCAATTACAGTTTAACATACCTTTTTTTTAGAAATGTTTAGTTTACTTCCAATAACTTTTGCCATTTTCTGTCTGCTCCCTTGGTTGGACAGCATGGCTGTGAAACAGTCCAATGCCTGTCAAGGGGAAAAACAACTTCTTGAACACTAGTTTTGTATGATTTGATCTCACAAGCACCATCTTAACCCAAATGAGCCGGAATCTAAACCAGCCATGGTAAACAAAACTACATGACAGTCCACAGATCAAGCCAAACCAGAGAGTTCAAAAGGATGTAATAAGAACTTCTAAACTCTGTAATGTTGTGGATATCTACCAAAAGTAAATTTTTTTCAATGCCCAGAAGTTATTTTTAGATGAATGGACCAATATGAGAAGTAACACTAAGATCTCACAACTCAAAACTGCCTCTGACTGATGCACACACAAAAAATTCCCAACCTGGAACGTAAACCGATGCATAGTAAAGTAGAAAAGCCCCATATTACAATTAAAAAGAAAGAACTTATAACTTTTACTCTCAGTCATATGCAATTCCAGCTCGTATAATTGAAAATATTTTGCAACACACTGTTTTGTATGACAGCAGTAAGTCTTGCAGAACATTACTGCAAACAACCTTCCTAGTAGCAATGAAAGTCTCTGATAAGACAGATCACAAACATACCAATTACAGTCCAATTGCTTCAATCAAAACTGGACGTAAATTTCCATCTCACATTCCCAGAGTATTTTGAGAGACAATGATAGAATTTGTGTAAGCAATTTCTGGATAAAGTCTTACCGCACCTCCTGAAAAATATTCACTGCTGTGGTTGAAGAATTGCTGTCGAAGTTGTAAGCAATCCTGCTGCACCAGTTCAGGAGGTCTCTAAAGAGAATAAAAAACCAAAACAAAACCAAAAAGATTTGGTACGAACAAGCCAAGACACTCAGCACCTTCTTTCATGTTCAGCTTAGGTCACTGTACATGTAGTTATTGTGCAAGTTGTACACGGGAAGACACATAAACAGGGCAATTCTGAGGAGTAGCTGAGCACATAAAAGACCAACAGTGCTGCTTTCAGCCACATTTCTTAGAAACAGATTATACATACTCAAAACATAGAGTAACTATGAAACTGAAAAATATTAAAAAATCCAGAAAGGCATAGAAACTTATTTTTTTCAAAATACAGGTTCCTTAGGAGCAACAAAATCTTCCAAAAGACAAAAGAAAGCATGCAAATCTAGAAAAACAATTTTTGTTTTAAAATTACTGACATTCTTATGCTCCAGAAAAATATTAGGCACTACTCACACCTAATATTTACTAATTCACAAAGCACTACTGGTTACAGAAATTCTACTTGAGTAGAATTGACATTCGGTATGAGAGGAAGAAAAAATTGAGCATCAAGCTACATTTCATCATAAAAAATCTGAAATTAATAGTACTCTATAGTACACTGTTTATTTTCAGTCACCGGTAAGTTAGAATGCTGTGAGTGTTCAATATGAAATAATCTAGATAGGAAAATATATTCAATAGCTGAAAATGTTATCTTCAAGCTGCTGTGCAAACATTATACAGCACATATCAGTCCTTAACTAGTACTGATACCTTGCGTTAAAATGAATTAACTCATATGGCTTGATACCTACGGAGCACTGCATATGACAAAACCTACCCTTTTTACTCAAAAAAGTGTAAGTACAGCAAATAGGATGTTTAAATAACCTAGACTGCATTTCTTTAGAAGATACATTGTTATTTTATAATGAAAACTGTATTTCTCCAGTTTTTACACAACACCAGTTTAATTATTCAGACCTCTATCATTATTTAAAAAAATGTTAAGAAAAAAAATAACAAAAATAAACCTTTCTATCTTTGTAGCTAGCTGACTTCTAATAAATGTATAAGGAAAGACAACCTTAGAGACAGTTCTCGTCCTTCCAGATTTGGTTTTTTATGTTCTGATCTTGGTTCTGATGAATTTTCTGGGATGTGACTGGAGCTAGAAGCACTGTTTTCAGATGCCTGATACTTGTCTCCTGTAAGGTCAATGTAAATGTCCAGCAAGTGATCTGTTACGTGAGCAAGGTTGGGGTATCTCCTTTGAAGGACCTGAAACAAGAACAAACAAAACAAAAACCACCACCACCAAAAAAAATAACCATTAGCACTGGAAAGAAACCATCAGCCCCCAAAATTCTACTAGAAGACTCTTCCAATATATACCTAAGCTAGGAAGCTACACAAAACTGCAGCTATTATGACTTGTTTGATACTGATTTTGATGCCAAAAATTCATTTTCCCAACTCTACTCAAAGAACTAGAGTAATCTCAGTTGTGGGGTTTTTTCTCTCTTGGCTAATAAGTGGCAAAGTAACTTGATTCTTACAGCCATACGAAGAACTGTTTGTCAAGGCAAGTTCCAGGAACCTTTGTTTAATTCATTTCAAATTTCCCTGACAAACTGCCCATTTACTTCAAAATTGACAGCACTGCTGAAATTATGAAGATGTATTGTGGAACTTGAAAATAACAATAAAGATCAAATTTACTACTTCAAAACATTTATTACTCTGAATTGAAACAATTACTCACAAGTCACAGTAGAGTAACATAAACCATACCTCCTTAAGTTCTCCTTTGCTCATGTTATCCAGATGTATTTTGGTCCAATATTTGTCCAAAAGAGCAGCATGGCTGCTTTGCTGCCTGTACCAACCTCCACCACAACTGAATATCCTAAATAAAAAACCAGGAAGAAACACAGCATATTAAGTGTTGCTGAAGAACTCAGTATTTTCAATGCATGCCTTTGCATCAAAGAATGTTACATATTGCTGCTATGGCATAATGTGCATGCACAGATGACACACTGTTTGTCACTGTAGTGTCACATATCTTACCTTACCTACCCATGCTTTTCAAATTACCTCTTCTTTTATTACAGTGTTTTTCTCCCTCTAGTGCAAAATCTCCTTAGAGATACTTTCAGAAACACAACTGACAGTAAGCAACATACAGAATCCTTTGTGAAGAGAGAAGCCTAATAGAAATGGCCTGGGAATTATCTTAAAGAATTTGTGATCTATTGCAGAGAAGGAGGAAAAACATCGTGACCCCTTTCCAGCCTTTCCTAATTGTTTTTCCTCATTCTTCAGATTCACAGTCCTTTCCAGCATAAGTTTCATTCTATTTTTTACTGCAGAAATAACTATTCAGCCATGTGTTTTTACCCCCTGTGGAAATAGCCTTGCACATGCAAAAGCATTAGATTCGGGTTTGTGGTTTGGTTTTTGTTTTCTGGAGGTTTTTTTTTTGGTTTATTTATTTTGTTGTGTTTGTCTTTTATTTGTAAATAATATTTCCCAGCTGTAAACACCAACAGTTATTGTATCTACTCTAACTAGCCCAATGCAAACCGTAATTTCCTACTTTACAAACTGTTCACCATGTGCTGGCTGTGTAGGGTTAATTTTTCTTCACAGCAGGTGGTATGGGACAGTGTTTTGCATTTGTAAACAAAACAGTGTCAGTAACACAGGGATGTCTCAATTATTGCTGAGCAGTTTGCTTTAGTATTGCTTACACAGCAT
Source organism: Xenops minutus (assembly GCA_035221455.1). NCBI lineage: Eukaryota > Metazoa > Chordata > Aves > Passeriformes > Furnariidae > Xenops > Xenops minutus. The sequence continues at coordinate 79,538,950 of JAWWEE010000105.1, read as the reverse complement.
CAATGCCTTTTCTGCTTCTTGTATTGCCCCACCAGCAAGCGGGCTGGGTGTGCACAGGGAGTTGGAGCAGACAATAGCTGGGACAGCTCATCCCAACTGACCAAAGGGACATTCCAGATCATACAGGGTCAAGTTTAGTATGTAAAGCTGGGGGAAGAAGGAAGGGTGGTGATGTTTGGAGTTAGGGTGCTTGTCTTCAAGTCATGCGTGATGGAGCCCTGCTTCCCTAGAGATGGCTGAACTCCTGCCTGCCAAGTGGGAAGTGGTGAATTAATTCCTTGTTTTGCTCTGCTTTCACGTGTAACTTGTACTTTATGAGAATATGAGTTCTCACTTTTACTCTTCCAATTCTCACCCCTGATGTGGGGAAGTGAATCATCAGGCTGTGTGGTGCTTTGTTGCTGGCTGGGGTTAGATCATGACAATCAAGTATTAAGAAGAAAAAAATCTTAGGAGATAAGGCAACCAAAAGAGTTTAATACAAAAGACTCAATTCCAGAAAAAAAATAGATTAGATAAATCAAAGAAAAGAACAAATTTATGGAAGGAAGAAAAAAGCATGAAAATGTGTGAAAGGCTTTGAAATAAACTACAAAACATTTGAAAACCATGTAATTACCATTCCCCATATAGACCTCTTAACCTTTAATCCTGATATTATTAAGTCTTAATATACAAGAAGGCATTCTGACATCTGAGGCAAGGGCCACAACTACAGTGAAACAATCAGGGAGAGTACGTTAAATCTTTTTCTGGTTAGAAAACATTCCAAACATTCCTTCAGCCTTGTTGAAGAGACCTTTCTGTACAAAGACAGGATTCATCCAGCAGCAATATAAGCCCACTTATAAGTGAAAAAATAATTTCACAGCTTCTACGGCTTTTATTGGTTGTTAATTGGAAATTGCTAAAATACTCCTGCCCAAGTACCTTGCACTTAAAAACAGGATATCCATGCTTTCCACCTCATTTAAATTTACAAACCTACCTCCTGGTTGCAAAAAACTGGAATCCTGATGCTACTTTTAAACAGTCACCACGACCAGAAATCAGCAACTCCTTTTTCTCCAAAAGAGGAATCAGCACAGAGATCTGAGGATGGAAAATTATAAAACAGTTTTTCTTTTTTTTTTGTGAAACTTTAACTGACAGCATAACCATCCACACTAGAGATGCTGGAGCAATTCCACTGAGCACCATTATATTGTCAGCAACTGCTCTTCCTGCAGATTGCTCTTCCAAGTGATGCTAACAGGAATTGCAAAGACTCCAGTAATATTAATCAGCAGTGGAAGTCACAGGTGTAATGTTTACCTATCTTCTTTCTCCTGTATTCAGATTTAATGATAAGAGAACAGAAATGATAGCCTTCATACTGCAAGTTCAAATCAAAACAATTTATTCTTAAATTGACAAATTACTTATTAGACACTTTCACATGAGAAGCCTTATTTCCTTTATATGCCTGACCAAAAATGACCTGCATCTCAAAGATGTCATTCTCAAACATCAACGTTTTTCAGTGTATACCCTGCTGCCCCTAGGAGAGTTTGATATTTATTTAAAGAATCTATTTTTCCCTGAAGGACAATAATGGTGGTGGCAGGAAAAAAGGGAATTAGGACAACATCATCCCTCAGCACAGAGGGAGACAAGCACAGACACTTTGATATGGAGAAAGGAGACAGGATGCCTCCAGGCAGGACCTGAAGAAAGGGAGAATGTGACGAATGCAGGATACTATTCGGGACATGCTTATGGCGAGTGCAATGAGTTGAGTCCATAGAACCAAATAAGTACATGACCCCGTGGCAGTGAACTGCCTAGTACATGGAAGCACTGTTTCTTAGCTTTCTTATAAATTTTCTGTATTTCAGAAGCCCAGAACCCAATAAACGAATTGTCAGCTTATTCAGTCACAAAAAGGATGCTTTACAGAAGAGATGTGAAAGGAAACAGCTTCTCCAGAGTATCTGGCTGGTCTATACAGCACATTGTTCTTGCAGATGACATGTTTTCAGCAGCCCTTATTTCCAAAAGGGAAAGATGACAGTCTAACTAGTCAATCTGGAGCTGAAAACAGGAAATCTGTTAAAACCTATAATGCTTAAGGAACAATAGATTTTTAACATCCAAGCCAAAGGTAAAAAACATGCAGGGAAAAAACCCAAAATACAACCAAAAAAGCAGCCCCACACAACAAAACACTAAAAAGATCTTATTAGTAGCATGACTCTAATAAATTGACGATATTCTGTGGTGTTTAGGACCACATTTGTTTTCAAATACAAAAACATGATTAAATGGACACATTGATAATCTCATTATCAATGTCAACTCCAACCTTCACAGGGAAATTTTGTGTCAACGGAAAGGTCATGACTACTCTGTAACAATGACAAAACCTAACACGGTGTGCTAAGACTGACAGATTAGTTCTTTCTAACCCCTTTTAAAAGAAGAACAGCATTTTCAGCTTGCTGTTACAGAACCCATGGTGATTAGATTCCCAAAATTGCTATGGTGCGCATTAAGACCAGTACCCTAAAGCAAACATAATAGCATACATACCACATCCAGAGGAGCATAATCAATGTCTTCCAGAAGTATCCAATGACCTTTAGTAACAGCTTGTGTCAAGGTGCCAGGCTGCCATACAAACTCCCCTGGTACATCTGTACAACGATACATACCAAGCAGCGTCTATGACAGAAACAATTCATATATGAGAGATGTTCATCACACCCCTTAAGAAACTCAGAAAAAAGAATTACAAATATGATCAAAGATGGTAGGCAAATAACACTTACTTAGCCCTCACATTACTAAACAACCCATCTAGTAATCTGTGCCTAGCATTACACCTCTTTTCATTAAGAAAAAGTTTTCCCCCTTTACAGGCATGATAATCTAAAAAACATAGTAATTAAAACAAACTAAGCAACTGGAAGAAAATCTATGAGCTGTGCCACCATAATTTACAAATATAAAAAGGCGTCTAGAGTTGCAGTGAACTTTATTTTACATTTTTGAAAAGTCTGCGACTAAGGTAGTGAAAGGAACTGTCAAGCATGATATTCAAAGGTAAAAACCAGTCAAGCATTGCCTCTCTCAAATTTTAACTTCCATATCTAAGCATTGCTTAAATAATTGAGTTTATGGTTTCGTTACTACATCTTTTGTACACTGAACTTTACCACTTTTTCTTAATATGGCAATCTTAGTCACGTACATGAAAAGATACACTTGTGAGATGGTGAAATCAGCTGTTCCATGCAAGTGGAAAGTGCTTACTCATGCCAATAAAAACCTTCAGATAGCACTTTTCATAGACTCTAATCACCTTTGAAAACTAAATATATAAATTGAGCCAAACAACATGAATCAATTCAAGCTCAAAAGTTATATATGCAAAATCAGAAGAATGTGAAATTATCTTCACTTCTGGTTTTATCTCTACAAATAGAGCTAGATCACTATTATGTAGGTGCAAATCTCCTCAACATTACAAGATCTTATTTCACCTCACCTTTACCACAAAAAAATTGGCAACAGATTAAAGTAACATTAGCTCACTTAAACTGAAAGTGTTCATGCAACCTTTGGCACCAGCTCAATATAGCTCTTCCACATAGAAAAGCCCTGATAAAATATAATTTGAATGATACCGATATAGCACAATTATGCAAAGACTCTAAAACCTATAAAAGCTTAACTGTTACTTTTGTTCACATCTATTTATTAATTTTCATCAATAAGAAGGCCAATACTACAGCGTTGAACACTGTGGGGTCATTGGGTAAAACATAACCTTATTAGAAAATTAAGTCCCATGATTTAAGTAAACATTACATCAGCCATAAAACAAATTCATCATTTACCTTACTATCAGTTTGATCTCCAAGCTGAACTTTCAAAATATGAGGAGGTTTCACTCTTCCTGTAACAGCTGCTAAATATTCAATTAAAGAAGTTTTGCCACATCCTATTGGTCCTTCTAATAAAACAGGAGTCTGATATGCTACAGCAATAGCAAGGTTCTGAAGATTTGCGAAGGCAGATTCAACCAAAACAAAACTGCTCGTGCTAATTTCCTGTTCAAACATAAAATCTGAGTTACTACACCAAAATTGTTATCTTTTCTATAGGCTGTACAACACAGAACAATCAGGAAAGTAAGCCCAATGACTAGAAAAATTTTGGCCTGCAGATCTGCATATCAAATAAAGAAGTCTAACACTGTATTTAATGACATTAAAACAGATTTCATCAAAAACCTATTATACATAAAACACTTAATAGAAAGTATAGTACAATTTGTTCCCAAGGGGGTTCATGCTAAGTTGTCACTACAGACATAGTACCTACTCAATCATAACACATATATTGCAAATTGTATTTGATTGACAAGTGAAATTAAGTCATCAGAATGGATCCAAATCACAGGAAAAAAAAAATTAAAAAAAATCAAACAGCAGTTAATATTCTGTTTGCACCCCAGGATACTGGGTTATACATCTGTTTTTGTGGGTTAAAACCAATTTTTCTCTCTATCACTGTATTTATTGTAATCTTTTTAGTAAATTTTAACTCTGACTTGCAATCTCTTTTGAGTTGGGTCCATTTCTCCTGCTGATTTACCTTCAAGCCAGCACATCCTTCTGTATACCACTACACAGATAAAAGCAACTCTACCAGATCCTGGCTTTACTCAGCTACAGATTATCACCCGAACTTGGACTGGAGGTACTATGTAAGGCTGAATATTCTTTTGCAGTAGTTTGTGCAAACTGCTACATGAAGATAAAATGAACAGCACTGCAGTTCCTTCATTGCTTAATTCCACTGCACAGTTTCTTTGCAGTGCCTACATTCTGCAACACTAGCTTACAGCACACACTGAGAAAACTAAAGATATACATGTTATCTGTAGTATCTCAATAGCATTTCATCAGGAAATAAAGTCAGTTCACTGCACTGAAGAGATTCCTCAGAAGGTAAAAAATGTACAGATTTAACCATGGGTTACATACCTGCTCTTCAGGAACACGCTGTAGTCTAGGCAGCACAATGCCACATACAGCTACTACGTGTTCAGAGAGGTCACCTGACAGAATATGTCCTTGTGTATATTGCAGTTCTTTCTCCTTTTGCCAAAATGAGGAGTCTGGATTGGCCAAAACAAGGGCTTGTTCCACATTCTGCAGCTGAGATTCTTCTAGTAGCCTGTGAAACACGTTTATTAACTCAATTGAAAGCCATCAATAAAACCAAATAGTATTCAAGACTTTAAAGGTCCTTACTTTAATCTAAAATGTATCAGCTCCTCATGATTGAATATCTTCTTCAGGAAAGATAATCTGTGCTCATCATTCATGCGTGTAACCAGAGCAAGACAGTTTGACGTATACCTAAAAATTATATTCAGAACAAAGTACATCAAAACATAATTTTAAGAAATGTAGTCTGACAATAGTAAATTGCAATCCAAAACATCAAGTTTGGAAAAATGTGTAGAAAACATTATTCATAGAAATTATTCTAGCACTATGCTTAACATTCTTTAGGATTAGAGAAATACGTTAGAACTGAGAAAAGCAATGTCATCACAGCAGTTTACCATTTATACACTAATTAGCTAACATTTCCCTGAAGAACTGAATTATCAATAGAAATACAGTACAGTAAAGCACTCACCCAAATAAATGTTAACATATGAGACAAGGAAAATAAGGTCTTTGTCTGATTTTTTTTCTCATACTATTTCCCTTCCAAAATTGCTACTTCATGGTAATTCTAAAGTTACCCTTATGCAGTTAAATCAATTCTCAGGACCAAAAGCCAACAACTCCCAAGTCTTGACTTCATTACTACATAAAGCTGTCTTGCAACAAAAGGAGATTTAACATAAATCATAAACCACCTTTCATTTATTATAGTGTTGTTTTTACCTTCCACTAAGAAAGATTTCAATGAGCTTGGTAGGAGGGGAGGGAAGAGTAGCCAGAAGAAGATTGTTTCAGGACAAAGTTTAAAAATCAGCTCATTCACTTAAGATTATTAGCTGAACACTGGATAAACCAATTCTATCCAATGAATTACAAGTCCTGTCTCTTCTTCTAAGATTATCTAAGTGTATCTCATCTCAAAGATCATCATAAATGGCTCATAGACTTGACAACACTCATTTCTGTCCTTCCTAAGTCATACATCTTACTTTAAAATTATGTTACGAACATAACTCCAAATTTACGTTTTAAAAAATGAAGAACATTAAAGACTTTTTTAAAAATTAAAGGAACTGTCAATACTACCTCTCACATAAATAAAGTAGAACATGTGATTAGGCTGAAGCCTTGCATGCAGACACCTAACATAACACATCTGACCAAAATTACACAAAAACCCTGTAACAAGGTGAATAGGGAACATAGCTTTAAATCAGCCAAGTTTTGCAGTGGTTGAGAAATCTATATACAAAGAATAGAAAAAAGAACCAACTTGTTAAGTATGTATCAATACAGAACAGTAAAATATGTGATTGTAAGGTAAGAAGAAGTGAGCACAGATTCATCTTTAATTTTTTCTGGGACAACTTGCTACAATGCACGCAGAACACCAACAAGCTTACAGCAAAGGTGAAGTGCTAAGTTTACCATCTTCCTTGAATCCAACTTGGGCAAATGGAAGTTATTCAAAAAGATCCTCCAGACCATAGCTATAACACATCCAAGAGCTGGCCTAAAATTCACTTTGTGACAGATCACTATAGCTTTCAAAAGATTAGGTAAGAGGTACAGGTACAGATATTGGTAGGGAATTCTGTTATTATTTGAAGATGCTTTCTACTTGTATGTGAACTTTGTTAACTACAGTTCAAGGTACAGGTAATTCTTTTCAATGGAGAAAATTCAGTGTTTTAACTTACCAACGGACTAGAGTGTCATGACTCCTTAGGAGTGGAATACACACACTCCAGTCCCATAGTTCCCGGAACACTGATTGGTCCTTTTGTAAAAATCTGTAGGCTGCTTCCATGAGGTCCCGTAACTTCATTCGTCTGCGCCCATATCGGACTGTGTTTGCATCTGAGCTCTCCAGGAAAAGCCTCTGGAAAACTGGGGATGTAGTCTTAAAGTACCTTAAAGCAAATCTTTAGGAGAGAGAGAGAGAAAAAAAAGAGATAGAACACAGACATCTAAGCCAGAGGAAAGGAAACCAACTACTAATAAAAATGTCAGGGCAGAGGTCCTAAGATCATAGATGAAAATCTCGCTAGATATTACAATTTAATTTAAATAAGCTGTATTTGAGACTCATATTTACTAAATAATCCTTTCCACTCAAAACACACATGTGGGAGACAATCCAATTCTAACACCACCTCTCATCACCCGTGAATACTGACAAGCACATACTCCCCAAGTTCAAACACTGCACAAAGTGACATTGTGTTACTCACGGCAGAACATCAGGGTGGTCTGCAACCAACTTGCTCATGGCTACGCACAGCCTTTCATGCTGGTCATGGTTGATCTGGCCACCAGCTTTAATGGTTTCTGCATTTCTTTCCAACAAATCCAACAAGATTGGCCGAACTTGACGGCCAATCAACAGAGTACATTCTTTATCCAGCAACAACTGTGCTAAAGTATCAAGGATACACCGCCGATCCTGCTGAGTCCAAACCTAAGGGAATGGAAAATAAGAACAGAATAAATGGAAAATGATTTGTACTTTTAACTTCAGAACTATCCATGCAGGATTCAGAGTGAATTTTATGGGAACAAATAGTTCAAAATCAGAAGGGAATCCAAAAGTCCCAATGCAAGTATTTAATCGACACAGCTTTCCACATTTAAAAAAAAAAAATTGAAAGAATTTCCACTATTTCAACAGCTCTGTCTCATGAAAGCCACAAAACATGTAAGAATTTGATTTTTTGAATAAAGTTTAAGTTACTCCATGTTCACTATCGCATTCAGTCATGGACAATCACAGTCCATTTCCATAGTTCTAATAGCAACTATAGCAACCAATGCTCTTGACAATGAGCAGCATGTATCTGCAGTTTTGAAGTTGAGATTACTTTTTTTTTTTAATTTACATAAAAATAGCCATTTGCCGTGTGTGAGACACTGGAATATTAATGGTTAATGATCAAAACAGGCCATTTGCAAAGGCAGCAGGGTGTTTTGCTGACTATGAGGAAGGTAACAGCCCAGGTGCAGAGGGTGAGAGCACCCACCACCATAAGCTACAAGCTGGGTTTTGAGCCAGATTTGGGAAGAGGCTGATAAGAAGATTTCGGGAGGCGGGATAATGCTTTTTATCATGCCAATGTCCTCCCTTACACAAATGACTCAGGTATGAAAACTCTCCTCCCTCTGGGGAAGTACTGTGACAGGTAGATGTGAAGGTACTTATCCCTTCTGATGGGCCATAATTTGGCTGCTGAGGTGAGAGGCAGATGCAATAAGCCATCAAGGACCTCCAAATACCCCACGATCCACCATGTTACATCAGACAGTGTAAAACTCCCTGCCCCTGGGGAGATACCTGTGTGTTCCCATCTAAACCTGAAGGTATATTAACCCATTGAGCTGTGTTTCATGGGCTTCCCTCACCCACCAACCGATCAAAACTGTGACCATCACTCTGACCAAGGGACATCTAAATTGCAACAACTAAGTCTTGTTGCTGGATCCACAGGTAGTGATATCTTTCTACTCTTATCCTTTCTCTTTCCTTTCCCTTGTACATTTTCCTAAGTATTATTTTTATGTTTTCATAATGCTATATTACTATAGCTAATAACCAAAATGGCTACATACCTCCTTTCCACTGCAATCAAACTATTTAAAATAAACTGTACCTACATATTTATAAATATTGATTGATCAATGTTGTTTGACTCTAATCTGCCCTAAGGGATCTATTAACAAGAACCTGAGTTACCCTTGCCTCCAGGGGTGGATCATAACTGCATGAAACAAAATACCAGGCTTTAGAATACATGGAAAATATATTCACATCTGCTAGGAAAAAAAAAGAAAAAAACCCAACACACCTTTCCCTCACATTCCCCCCAGCCTTCCTAGCACTGTTACTGAAGAACAACAGCCTACTTCTCATGTCTTATGCTTCAATTTCCTGGTCTTTGAGCTCAAGTTGTTATCCAAGCATCTCTCCACTTTTATGATGTTTAACATATAATGCATATCAGCAATTCTGAAAAACCAGGACTATGAATTTGCCCTGTAGCAGTTTTGCTCTTAACTTGGATGCTCCACTCTCCCCTCCCTTACTGAGTGAACCCTTTTCCTATTCAAGAGAGAAATATTCTGTAATTCATGTAGTCTTTTGTTTTAGAAACACATGTTACTCAAGTAAAACTTGCCCCTGGGGTCACAGATGGGCTGGTTTCATTGTTACAAGGTAAATAGAGGGCTGAGGTCCTTTGAAAGGGTGACCTTCTAAGGTTATACCACTAGTGACATGCTTCTACAATACGTGCATACCTTTTCAAGTTTCTTGGGTCTCCTGAATTTGAAAAGACATTGACTCCCTAACAGCATGTAAGAAACCAGGGAAATTGTGGTATATACACTACAAACATCAAACCCATCACATTAATTGCAAGCAATTTCTTATATGCCTTCTGGCTTTTTTTAGGAAATATGATAGAAGTTTATCTTCCTCTTATCTATCAAAGCAGGATCAAAAATAATTAAAAAGTGGAACAAGCGAAAAAATGCTCATTACAGGGGCTCAGATTTTGAGTGGCAAGATGATTGATAAGCTGTTCAAATGCAGGATAGCTCTAAAGAAACAAAAATAAACACCACTGGAAAAAATAAAAAGTATCTTCAGTTTCCAAATCAATTACATCTTTGGCTACCAAAACAAGGCACAACAGGGTGCTTAATTTATTAACGAGATCTTTCAGTACCACATAAAACCAGTTAACAATAAAATAGTAAATAAAAATATGACTGACTCAGTAAAATTCTGCAGTTACATGACTACTGTACAACAAATTCATGCCATTAGCAATTCTGTGAGAGCAACCAGTTTTTTAATCATCTGTAGTACCCTTAGGACATATAAAACTGCTCAAATATCACACTGGCAACATTCTCATTCTACAAAGAAACCGTCTGTTTGATTTCAAAGCCTAATTAAACATTTTATGGAAAAGAATACCACCAGTGGTTTGGGGTTTTTTTTAACTGACAGTGCCTTTACAAAATACTCAGCTTTGTCAACCAGCTGATCTGAAGGTGTTCAAATTTGGGATTGTAAATCTGCACACATGGTTCCAAACAGCTGCTTCAAGAAAGCATCACAAAGACCGTGCCTCCAAACACAGAACATATACACACATTGTCTATTATTAATGAGATACATGAAGCAGACACAGCTAGAATTGGGACCTGGAGCCAAACACAATCCCAGCTGGCCCTCTAGCCCCATGTTGCACACCACCTTCCCAACCTGCACGGCACATTTACTCCGTGCTCACAAGGTACAGAAATCTCCACTAATAACCAGCTTAATCCAAACCCCAAGATTCCTAGAAAGAGAGATCACAGCCAGGAGCAATCTGGTCCCACATGAAAGCCACATTTCTGCTCATGACTCACAGGTTACACCATACACAGATTTAGCAATGGGATACTTCTGAAGGAGTAGTAGGGGGTAAGAGGAAGCAAGGGAAATCTTTATTGCCCTCCAACACAGGAACACATTCTTGTCTCTGTTCCCTCACACAACAGCTCTATCACTGTATGACTGTGAAGCAATCAATTTAGCAAGGTGATCTGAATTAATCCTTCTTACAAAGTTTTCCACTGGGTGGGAAAGTTGAATGGATTTTTCACATCAGCACACTCAATGAGTTCAAAACAAGAGAAATGACACAAAGGTGCGGCTTGGCCTTGGGAAGAGGCAAAAAGAAAACAGAGCAACATTCTTTTTGGCAGATGTCCAGTTCAGTAAGGTGAAGCAAAGCACAAGCCTACACTTCTCCTATAACCCATACATTTCAAGAAAAAAAAAGAAAAACTAAAAAGGAAAGGGGATATGCAGTTTCACAAGGAGCACAAGCTGGAATTTCCTACACCTCCTCCAGCACATCTGTGACAGGGTTGGACAGATCTCTCCTTGAAGGACAGCAAGAACGTTATCTTTCATTTTGTACATCAACAGGCTGTCTCCCAAAAATCACAGCTCTTCAAAAACTAGAAGCAAAAGATGACAATACAGCCCGGGATGGAATAAAAGTGCAACATACCTTCCCTTATTTATAACACTACATAATGTAAAGCCTAATTTGTCTTTCAAATAAAAAGCTGAAGTCATATTTTAGGAGGGAAAAAGTCTGCCTCAGTTGTCAGGACATTCTTTTTTTTTGACAGCCCATGAGTAGCTGTGTGAATTTGGGACAGCTATGTCACCTCCCTTTTTTCCACATTTATTAATATAAAAGAATGAAGGCATTTAGCAACATTGAATGCTAAGACTGAAGAGACTAAGAGCTTGGAGTGACTTTAAAGACAATTTTCACTGCTACATAGCAAAATGGAAGGCAAAAATTATGACAAGCCAAACCACCAACAAATTGAAAAAGGAAATCAAGAACTGTGAGCTCGAGATCTCCAGTCTTCTTCAGATGGTTCCATAGACTGAAAAGAAAAAATGCCTAAAGTGGTCAGGTTTTTATTTATATCATTCAATAAATGTACAGTGTTAGATGCAAAGGGCAGAAGTGAGTAAGGATATTTTTGAATTAAAGTTCCATTCTTAGTTGGGTTTTAAATTTCAAAGTAATAAACTTCTTTACTGAAATTACATCATCACAGGGAGCCAAAACACATACATGTGCAAAAACCTGTATTTAGAATTCTATGCAAGAAGAATTTCTGACAGACCTTTGGGAACACACCAAAGAACCAAAAGCACATTACAGCCATTTGTGAAGCCCTAATGCTTATACAGTTTGCTTAAATTATTAAAAAATGGAAAGGCAGGAAACAAAGACTGGTTTAGACAGCTTTTCATCCTATTTTCCTTATAAGGAGCACAGAAATTTGCTGCCTTTGCAGAGCAAAGCAGACCATTATGTACAAATACTCTATAGGAAAGGCTCCAATTCTATTATGTACTCAAGCACATGGAACAAGACCTTCCATGACCACATTAAGCATTGTTTAACTACGAACCTCAAAAGGCTGCTCCTTACATAGCAGTTGTGAGCATGTTTCTTTCACTCCATTATAGAATACTGAAGAAATAAGTTGCCGGAAAGAGATAATAAAGCTGCAGAGCAAAGCTAGGTTTCCAGAATGTGTGCTTCCTAGGCTACACACAAAGTAACTTCTAAGAAATCAGGTATGATGACTGGAACTGGAGATTGTTTATGGGCAAGGTAAGCCTAACACAATCCTAGATCTGTAGGATCTGTAGGATCTATGTCCAAGCCTGGAAATAGCAATTCAGTTTTCAAACAGACATGTCATTGTTAATTAATGTGCTGTTCCAGACTCCCTCTATATAATCACTCTCTAATAATTTTCACCTAGCAAGACTTTTAAACCTTAAGTATATCTCCAAATAGTCACCAGAAGGGAAAGGGCACAGTCCCTTTCCCAGTCTCACACCTGGGTGACTCACTTCTGTTTCACTGCTCCATCTGCCTGCTTCATTAGGTATCCACATCATCCCTGTCTCTATTTCTCAGCTGTTTCTTTCTCTTGAACAGCAAACCTTTATCACTGCTTCCCACCAATTAGCATCAACTCTTCATCTCAGGATATGTATTCATGTCAATTTTACTTTGATCCTGTGATTTACAGCGACAGAAGAAAAAGCCATCTGTCTACCGACAAAGAATCTTGACTACCAGGATGAAAGCCTTACCCAACCATAAGTAAGAGACAGCAATCCAGACTAAAAGCCAATATTCTGAAAAAATATACTTTAGACTTTTCATCTTCAAACAACTGGGAAGTTTCCTAGACACTCAAATACAGCCTTTGAACCCCAAAATGTGTACGTGACCTAGGGGCTTCAAAAGCTCCATCATGACATGTATTAACAAAGCAACATCTGATGTGCTGTTATCCTGTTACTACACCTCTTCAGGTATTTCAGAGACAGAAAGGAGATGGTCCTTAACCCTCCTGGAAGGCAGGTGTTGCTTCTCAGAGCCCAAAGCGTGAAAGGGCATATCGGACCACGCCTCCAGCATCGCTACAACCCGTGAGACTGCGACTAAAAAATCCCAAACTCTCGAAGCAAGCCTTGGAAAACCCACCCCTCTGTCTTTCTGTCTCAGGAGCGGTTCTGAGGTAATGAAGCGGGGCTCGCTGCTGTCTCCGTGCTGGTCACAACACCGCGCCTCCCGCCACGGCCCACCGTCACCTCGAGGGGCATGGGACACACCGCCCCTTTGACCCGCGGGGAAGGGCACTGGGAGGGGGCCCAGCGCGCAGCAGAGGGCCTGCCTCAGGGGCTGCACCGCTGACAGGGGCGGGGGGCAGCAGGGCACAGAGGGCTGAGGGGGCGGGAGGGCGCGGGCTTTGCTCCCCCGAGCGGCTCCGAGGGCCAGGCCGGGCCGGGGGCGGCACACAGAGCGGGGGGAGACGCGGCCCAGCCCGGCCCGGGGCCCCTTCCCCTCCACGGTGGTCCCTGCGGAGGGAGGGAGGGACGGAGGGAGGGGAGGGCGCCCGGGGGCTCCTGACGAGCGCAGCCCGCTTGCCCACCTGCTTCGCCAGGAACCTGCTCAGCTCCGCGCTGCTCTTCTCGTTCCTGCGCGCCACCAGCTGCAGCGGCTCGGCCAGGCGGAACCGCAGCTCCTGCATCGCCGCCGCCATCCCCTCTCCCCTCACTCCTCTCCTCTCCTCCTCCACCCGCGGCACGTGCGGGCCCGGCCGCACCCACTTCCGCCCGGCCGCCGCCGTCACGGGAAGCGCGGCCCGGCACCGCCTCCCCGAACTACAGCTCCCGGCGTGCACCGCGCCCGGCTACGGCTACCGGCGTGCGCCGCGCCGCGCCACCCGCGGGTGCCGTGCGGGAGCGGAGCGGAGCGTGGGGAGGGCCCGCTGGCTGCGGGCGCTGGGAGCCCCGTGCGCGGCGCCTCGTGCTCGCCCTGCTTCCCAGAGAGCCAACTGCCGCTGGATCCGCCTGCCCGCCCGCGAGCCCTCTGAGTCCGGGACGGGGCGCGGGCGGCCGCGGCTTGGGCGGTAGGAGCGTTACGGCCCCGGCGCCCCGGTCCGGGCGCGGCCCGAGCGCGGCTGTCGGGCCGTAACGATGTTCCTGCAGGGGTTTGGCGTCGGGGCCGCCGACAGCAGCGCCCGCCGGGACTAAACCTCCGGCCCCGCGGGAGCGCCGCCGCAGCGGGGAGCGGCCCCAGGTGAGTGCAGCACGCTTGTGCCGTGCGGCGCTGCGGCCGCCGCCGCCTTTACACGTGCTGTCACTCTGGGCTGGAGCGGGCGGGGGGATCTCGGTTCATGTGTCCCCCCCCCGCCCTTCCCTTCCCGCGCTCGGGGCCGGGATGGGCTGGGACGGTCGCGCGGGGCGGGGCCGGGGGGCGGAGCACGGGTGCCGCGCGCGCCGCGCTTTGGCGCCAACCGCACGCGGCCGGGGGGCGGGGCCTGATGACGTAACGGCGGCGAGCGCGCGGCGCAGCGGCGGCGGTTGGCGGAGCGAGCGCTGG
>JAWWEE010000105.1:79495777-79523867 GCA_035221455.1 Xenops minutus | reverse complement strand
CCCCCCCCCCCTTCCTGCCTGCCCCCCCCGTCCTGCCTGGCCCCCCCCCGCCTGTCCCCCTGCCCCCCTTTCTCCTGCCTGTCCTCCCCCTTCCTGCCTGCCCCCCTAACCTCCTGCCAGCCACCTCTGCTCATTACTGATTTGACTGGTGGTATCAGCCAAGGGGAAGCTGCTCTTAAATGGTCAGAGAAGAAATCAGCATTATCAGTTCTGACTATTTTGACTGGTTAAGGTGCAGGTTCGGGTAACTTGTTCATAGAATGCAGTGCTTCTCTTTGTATCAAATTTTTTTATAGGAACTATAAGATACAGCTAAAGGTCTTCAGAATACTTACTTAGAGAACAGATAATTTCATACTTTTCTTGAAACCGCATTTTGTTATCTTGGTGTAAGACTTTTCTCTTTCTGGTGTTGGATCTCATCGAAGAAGGACCATGGGCAGTTCAAGTGTAAATTACTTATTTCAAGATGCCTCTTTATGTTGTTCTGAAATTACTGATTAATTGGTTCTTTTTGTTCTGATGTGTTTTACTCATAGATGGGGAAGCCATAGGGAGTTTGTATCATGGCAGCGGATGAGGATGGACTGGGACTGTTTGATATCCGCTACAGTGGTAAGATGTGTTAGATTGCTCTCTGGATTGCAGGGAATCAATGCAAGCAGACTTACGAAAATACAGAGGTCCAAAAATAGCTTAGAAAACAAATTTAAAGTTTGGACAAATACTGATGAGCTTCACCTGTGATTAAATGGTTGTGGTTCAGTATCATTGTAAGCCACATCACATTAGTAAGTTTGTATTTAAAACTGTGTACTTGGGATTTCTGGAGTGTTTTGGGGGAGTATCTGGAACTGGTCTCTTCCCTGTGTTTCATGGTGTATAGATTGCCCTTTGCTGTACCTTAGTGAAGTTTGCATGTGAACAGTTAGGGGAATGGCTCTTTTGTGTGCTGTTTGTAAGTGCCAATGTGTTATCATCTGCTGTAGTATCAATCAAGGTACTCTGTTATTTCCAGCTCCACAGTTGGTTGATTTGGCATGTATTTGTAAGATTCCCAGCCTCAGAAGGACTGTGGATATTGTTATACTTCTTTATAAAAGTAATGTTTGTTGCAGAGCTGGAGAGATTCCCATAGAGGAGATGAGAGTGGTAAGAGGTATTGGAAAAATATATGAAGAGAGACTGAGCTTTAGACTAAAATTGGTTTACAGAACCAATTAGTGTGTAAGTAGATGGCAATACTAAAGCAAATTGTTTGAATTATGATAAAAAATGCTACAGTACTTTGTTTTTATCAAGAAACGTTTCTTTTAACAAAAGTGGTTTTATCATATCACTTATTTTTGGTTTTGAGTTGTATAGCTTTTGCATTAAGTGTATTCTAGAAAACCATCTAAAATTTAGATCAAGTTGACTTAGTTTATAATTTTAAAATTTACTTGTACCTAAAGCTGTATCATTTGCTTTGTTCACAGTTCTTGTGGTTTTTAAGAACTTATCTTAAAAGGTTGTCTTTGGTGACCAGAAAAGATCTTTTCTCCACAGTAGCAGTAGTTTACTGGATAAAAATTTCCTTATCTTTTACTAGTCTGTGCTATTACTTTTACTATTTTCTACTGATCTAGGATCACAGCTATGCTTGTTTGATGGGAAAGGTAGAGGTTAGAGTTTACTAAATGATTACTTTGGCTTTTTTTTTTTTTCATTGCTTTAGCTGAAGCTTCCCCCTTCAAGGAAGGTGATGACAGCTCAGTGGATATTTATGATGGCTTGGACAGCAGTTTGCCCATTTCTGGTAGGTTGATTGTGTCTTGCTGTGTGGCTTGGAGCATTATAGAATCTCTGCTTCTCAGGCTGATTTCAAGTAAAATAACACTTAGCTTTAGCTTTGAGCTGCTTGTTTAAATTCAAGGCATATATGTTAGGCTCTATAGATGCAGCAGAGAATTTTGAAATCTATTAGTTGAACAAATGAAAAACAGTTTTCCTGTGATACTGGCTGTTTTAAGAGACTTGGGCATATAAAGGGGTGCAGAGAAATCTTAGCTGTTTTATCTGTGCCCGGATAGAGGACCTTGGAGAAAACACCTTTTAAGTTGCGTTTTTGGAAGCGTCTGTGCCAGATCCAACAGTCACTGATCACTAAATCTCCAGTGAAAAATCCAAAAACATACTTTTTGTGTGTGATATGGTATGTTCAGGAGATCCTTTTAACCTTTTGTTACTAGGTAATTTTACATGTTAATTTCACTTATGGATGACTATCTCAAAAAATCTCAGTGTACATTACTGCAACATATGTCACAAGCATGTCATAGTGCTTTATTTTGTGTGTTGTTACCTTACAAGTAAAAAAAGCTTAAACAAAATATAGAGACAGTATAGACAACATACACAATGCAGCATGGCTAGAAAAATACCTTTTTCCTTACGTAATTGATTTTCTTTGTACAGACAATTTTGCTTCAAACTCTATGCCATCTAGAAGCAGCTTAAATTTATTTGATGAGATATTAATTGAAGAAGGGACTGCAAAGAAAGCATCCTACAATGAGGTATGTATATATGGGCGGAAAAAATCTGTTTGGGTTTTTTTTTGTCCAAATTTTCTTGTGTGAAGTGCAGAAAATGTTGTCAGCATGATCACATTGTTGGTAAAATAGGCCAACTGTTTTTAAATAAGTAAAAACCAGAGTGTGCTAATAAACTGTTATGTCACAAAGTTCATTAGAATAAGGGAACCTGTCACTCTGTGTCATGGTCTGTTCTCACTTAGCATCCTTTGAATGCAGTTTATATATGAGCTATGTTATGTGAAAATATAATTTCCCTCTAGTCAAGTATCTGTTGAAATGTCTGATACAAAACTACTCTTGACATTTCTGCCAATGAATTTTACCAGAGTAAAGCACATAGGTCATAGGTTTCTCTTATGTTAAATTCTGTTTGTGAGACTGAAGACAGCCATGCAGTAGGTAACTGCTTCTAGCATATCAGGAGAACACTTACCTCTGTAGCACCACCTACCCTGACCAACAAGACACATTGAAATGGCATTAAAAGGACAGACATCCACAGATGTTAGAAGAAGCAGAAGCAAACCTCCAGAAGTCTACTGAGTGATGTCACTTTGAAAGTTTGAGAGCAGTTGACTGTTGGAATGCAAGTTGTCCATTCTTCTGTGAAAGATTTGTCACTATCTAATTTTAAAGAGCTCATGCTAAATTAATTTAATTTTGTGATCTCAATAGTATTGTGTCCTTTGCAGTCTATTTTTGCAGTCCAGGTTTGTTTGTAGAAGCTTTTTGTTGTGTTTCTTCTTACCTGTTTTGTGTTACATAAAATCTGACAAGCAAGTCCCCATCTGTTTGGCTCTCAGAACTCTTGATCCTTGATAATTTTGTCTTTAATTTCACAATAATATGGCTTGCTGTTATTTTTTACTACTGTTAGGCAAGCACACATACATTTCCTCTTATCTGACTGTGGTTCTTTAGAAACCTGTATGTATACCAGTTGGAGTGTATTGTAGCCTTTTGTTTTAATATGTTACTTCTGGGGGAAAAAACGGAGCTTTCTAATACATGTTACTGTGTTAACTAACTATAAATCTAGAGAAATAAGTTTTCTCTATAATTAAGTTAATATTTTCTGCACTTCCGTGATGTGAATTCTTCTCTCTTTGACAGTTGCAGGCAGAATATGGAAAATGTCAGCAGCAAATTAAAGAGTTGATGAAGAAATTTAAAGAAATACAGGCCCAGGTACTGTAGTTCAAAGGGAAAACATTGTCAAGATTTATGTAAAGAAAAGTGTATATTGCTTTGAGAAGGCAATTACGTATGTTTTCCTGACTTGATCCATTGTGTGGTTTGTAGAGCATTCCTGTAGGTGCTGGGAGCTTGGTCTGCCTAGGATGGTTGCTGGGATAGCCTACTGACAAAATCAGTAGGAACATTGGTTTGTTTCACAATGTTATGTTCAGTAAGACTTGATTTGTTTAAAAAACTGTATTCTGTCTTCTTAATTAGAAAATAAGCATGTCAAATGAATGGTTGTCAGAAATGTATCCAGTATTCTTGGGTTTTTAATGTGCTAGGGAGAGGGTTGCAAAGGTACTTCAGCTGTCATTAGAGCAGGAAGAGGATATCTGCATTCCTGTGAACATAGTGCCATTTTGCTAAGTCTGAACTGCTCTTCAACTTGATCCGCTTCTGTGCCATTCTGTAGAGAGAGATTATTTTGGGCAATTCTACAATGTGCTCTACTGCTTATTACAGGTAAATCCCAAAGGTTCTATGCTTTGTAATGGTAAGTGGCTGCTGCCCTGTGACACTTCTGGATTGTTTTCTGCAAAACTGTCTGCCTTTCTGAGCAGGCTTTGCAAAGGACAATTACCAAGAGAAAGAGGACTGTTAGGGTTCTAGAACACAGTATCTAGAAATGTTATAATGATGGAGCATGCAAAGTTGGTTTTGATACCTTGAAAGGAATACAATTACCATCTTTCTATAAAAGTGCTTAAAAGCTACGTCTCTCATTTGACACAGTAACCAAGAAAGCAATAAATTGCATAAAAGAATGAAGCAAAGGGGTGGATTATAATTTTTTAGCTCAATAGTTACTTTGTTTATGGCATATTTCAGTTTTATTAAACTGTATGCTTAAAACATTTTAAATAATTACCCAGAGCACAAACATGAGCATAAAAGTGACTGATGTTAAAAAAGCCCAACTTTTTTGGATCTCAGTAATTCTGACTTCTCCAAAAGAGTTTGTAAACATCCTACTGTCAGTTTGCAAATGATGGGATGTTTTTCTGGTGGTTGTCTTGCACTGTTTTCATTCATGTTTGGATACCCAAGTTAATTCTTGTTTTTTCTCTTCCTCTCTCTCTTGCTGTCTGTTTTGTATACATTTAAAATAGAATGTCATTCTACAGAATGAAAACCAAGCTCTCAAAAAGAATATTTCAGCTCTTATCAAAACAGCAAGAGTGGAAATTAACCGTAAGGATGAAGAAATCAGTCATCTCCATCAAAGGTACAAATAGGCAATGGACCTGATAACATGTTTATTGTTTGATCATGTTTATATACTTGTTGGAAATGTTTATGTGTATTTTAAGAAAAATTAATGAAAAAATCATTACTCAGTAAATAATTGTGTGGTTTAGAACCAGTACAATCAGAAGAAATATGTAAGGATCTTCTTTGCCTGATGAGATCCTTGGTTTATAATTAAGAAACCAAAAAGGAAACCAAAAGTTGACCTTTTGCATGAATTTTTGTTTGTTTGTTTTGTTTAATCACTGCTTCATCTAACCATATTACATGTTTCAAAGCAGATATGATCTTACCCAGTTCAGCTTCAAAACTAGTTTGTTTTATGGCCTCAGACATGAATTCCATAGAACTTTTCAGACAACAAATGAAAGTAAATAGATCATACTGTGTTTCCATGTCAAGATAGGAAACGCCTGTCCCAGTGGTTGGGGATCACAACTACATAATTCTTGGTTATTTCTCTATACTACTAATCTTACTGCAAGGACTTGAAAACTGTGAAGTCTGGATGGGAGAAGAACTTAGAGTATGGTTTCTGAACCACGTGAAACCAGAGCAGGGGGCCAAGATTTGGGACTCTTAGCTTGTCACAAGGTCACCTTGTGTGACATCAGCCACATCATTGGTTTGTTTGTATTTTAGTTTGACCATTTGATACTTTCTTGCACCAAAAGTTGTCATAAAGAAGCTTCATATGACATTACCTTGCTAAAGGCTATATGGATATTAACTATGCAATTTTTTTTTCTAAATACAGAAATTACCAAGACACTATTTGATGGAGGTCAAGAGGTTTTAACACATATAATTCTTTCAGGTGATGGGCTTTGACACAGCAGCTGTCATTGTCACACCCTTGAGTGCAGTATTCTGAATTTTAAATTAAAGTGTTTGAAAAATATTTAATTGTTTTGAATATTTGACCTCATTAAATACTTTGCAAGCTCCATTGCAATACCATCTGATGGTGATGAAAGTTTATGAACAAGGTATTTGGTGTGGTTGTTTTGGAAGCATCCATTATGGAAAATTGTGGGGAAAGTGGCACTTTGAAATCTTAGAAATATGCCATGTCTGCTGCATGGTTTATAATAAATTAGCTTATCTTAAGCAATGCACCAATCTGTAAAGACTCTTTCAAAGTTAATATCTCTGTAGGAATTGTTAGTGCTTATCTCAAAAAAAAAAAAAAACAAAAACAAAAAACAACAAAAAAACCCCCCAACTATAAAAACCACAAAACCAGATGAACACCACTTAGATACAAGTACATTGATCACACATGTATATAGATTTAATAGCCACCGTGAAGCACAGCAAAAAAGTTGTCAGTTTCAATGAAACAGAAATATAAGAAGAGGTTTTGTATTACAACAGCTGCAGCATTGTTTGGGTTCAACTTTCAGTTCCTATCACAATGTCACACTTTGGGAACAGAGCCAGTTTAATGAGCTGTTTGTTTCAAATTTTGGCCCTATTGGCCGATAGGGAAGTGTTCAGTTTTATAAAGTGAAACCAACCCAATTTTGTATTAGAGAAAAGTATGGAATTATTTTGCACTTGCATTGATTCCTTACAACTGGATGCTGAGTCATCATAGAATTTCAGGCCAAAACCAAATACCTGTGTAGCAGCCACTTCATCCTTGACTAAAATGGAGCCAGACATTTAGTAGTTTGCTGCCATCATTTGTTGGTGTGACTTTTACTTCTATTTCCTTCTGGATGGATTACATGCAATCATTCCTTCTGTATAGTGGAGAGTATATAAGAAGGATGACATTGTCATGTTATTTTAATGAAATGTTTTGTTGAATGTGATAGAAAAATGTCTGGGTTTTTTGGAGTTTTGTTTCGTTTTTTTTTAATAGTGTGGTCACTGATGCATTCTATCAGTAAGGAGTAGGAGTTTAGCCCATATAGGCCTGTAGGCTACATGTGCCCTTTTTAATTTTTTTTTTTTAATCTATTTTTAATATGATGACCTTTCAGCAGTAGCATGTGGCCTTGGTGAGGCTTTATCATCATAATTTACTACTTCTTTTCTGTAGCTTGTAGCAACTTCCAAATGTGGCAGTTTATTTGCTTATTAAGTACAGTACACAGTCACATTATACCTATTCTTTTTGTTGCCAGATTAACAAATAGTCAACTATTGAATTGCTGGGTTTTAAATTATTATTTTAAATCACTAATATGCTAAAGAACTATTTTTTTTCCTTGGGGGGAAACTCTTTGTAATGCTGGACAATGAAATGCTAATTAGAGTTACTGAAATGGTTAATTAGCCCAACTACAGTATTTTTCCACAAATCTTGCTTCATCTTTATTTTAGATTCATTTCCTTTGGAAAATAGATGTATAAATTATATTCTTTTGTTGTGTGCTGATGGAAATTATTAAAGTTTTTTTATCCCCCATTTTTTTCCAAATTGAAATGGAAAGTGTTAACAATTTTTACAGATATATGGATTCATTGCATTTATGCATTCAGCTTTAATTATGTTTAAATCAATTTGAAAATAGCATAAATAACTTCTTTTCTTTTTATAAACAGACTATCGGAATTTCCCAATCATCGAAGTATTTTTACCAGAACATACCTTCCGGGATCAACTAAAACAAAAGATTCCAAATTCAGACCTTCTGATTTAGGTGATAGTATAAAGATGGAACAAAGAATGAAAAGTGACTGTTCAAAAGATGCATACCACAGTTACTCAGCTCATAATACAGACACTGGGAAGTCTGGCTCTGAAAAAAGAAACACTCCATATTTGCTGAGGTACCCTCCTGAAGAGCTCTGCAGTGATGGTAATCATGTGTGTCCAGGGAGCTATGACCATGCTTCCAACAAGGATAGCAGAAAAGAAAGAAAAGAAATTAAAAGCAATGAACAGTGCAGTAGGGGAAATGTCAGCAAATACAAAAGAGAAGTACATCAGACCACTGGAAATGATGGTGACAGTGAAGAGGGGAATTCAGATCCTCAACAGAAGCTGAAAACCCTTCCAGACAAGGCTAGTAAAAACGAGTTGCAGCAAAAAAGTCAGAGCATGAAACTTAAATGCAGTCCAAGTGTAGAAAGAAGAGTGGAAAGGGGTGTTTCTTCCTGGGAGAAACAAACAGCCGGCAAAGATAGATTTCAAACAAGAGGTGAATTGTATGCTGATGAGAGACTACCAAATGCATTAAAAAAAGACATTAAAACGCATGATAAAGGTGAAAAGCATGCTGGCCCAAAAAATAAACCAAATGAAAAGCTGCAAGACCATCTAAGGAGATCTGGAAGGGGGAGCAGTCCACACTCAAAGAATGAACATTCAAAAAGTCTTCATGATTCACGTAAATGTCATGTGGAAGAGTCTAGAAAGGTAAAACATATTGACAGCAAGAGAGACAGGGGTACAGATGATCATATCTCTCGAGAAGGAAGGACTTCACCTTCTAATTTCAACAGCAGAGACCATAAATATGCACGCTTGAAGGAAAGCAGTAGTAGATACGAATGGGAAACAGCACATTCCAAATCGGAAAGACACAGGACCGAAGAGAAAAGGAAAAGAGAAAGAGAGGATCAGGATGAAAATAGACATTTTAGAAATGAAAAAAAACTTGCAAAAGAATTTTCTCAACAGTCTGTAAAAGACTCCAAGAAAGGTACAGATGTTACAAAGAGTGAGAGAAACAAATTCCATAAGCTAGAAGAAACATCCACAGTAGCAGATAGCTTAAAAGTTCGTAAAGTTTCCAAAAGTAAAAATAACCACACTGGGACAAAAAACAAAGACTTAAAACTTAGCTTTATGGAAAAGCTCAATTTAACTCTATCTCCTAATAAGAAACAATGTCTCCCTGCAACACATGAACTTAAAAAAACACCTTCCCAAAAGGCCACTGATGAGGGAAGAGCAGAGCTCACGCTGCAAGCAGAACTCTTGGATTCTGCCCACCCTGTAGACTGTGGTCCTACAAGGCAAACCCATTCAACAGTACAAGTTCTGGACATTGAAGCTCAGAGCAATGTGGAATCAGCCCTGCCTATTTCTGTGAGTTGTGAAAGTGAAGCCTTGAAAGTAGCACCAGCAGATCCACCCCAGTCTGAAGCGCTGCCAGCAGTGGCAACTGAAGAACCAATCTCAGAAACGTTACCAGAAGCAGAAGGGGGTCAGGTACAGCCCCACATCTTTCCAGGAGCAGTAGAGGTGCTGGTTCCTGGTGAGGTGCAGGCTGACATGTTGTCAGAAGCTGCAGAGGATTGTGAACCAGTTGAATCAGAAGCCTCAATAACAGCAGCAGCAGTGACAGGACTGAACCACCTTGAGTCTTTGCCCCTGGAGGTGACAGGAAGTGTGGCAGAGTATGAAAACTTACCTGGGACAGTGGGTGTGATGCAGACTGATAACATACCAGGAGCGGAGATGTCACAACCTGAACCTACCAATGGAAGTATGGGAGTCCTCCCAGAGTCAGCAGCAGAGAAGAAGGAGGAAGATGAAATGTGGCTAACTGACATAGAAAGCTCTGCAGACCGATGTGGCTCTCAAAATGTTGTCTTAGATGACTTGGAAGGCAGAAGTTCTGGTAACCTGCAGTCCTCTGATGTTGCAGATGGTATTAATGAAACAAAACCAGACTCTTCAATGGAAGTAATGAGGAACGATGATAACTTTGCTGCAGAAAGTGCTAAGTATCCCATTGAGGACAAGGATATCTGTGAAATTAGTATAAACACATCTCAGTCACTGGGCAGAACTATGATAACTGATAAGGATGAACCACTAGTTGACCAGAATGCTTGTGATCTAGAGCCAGACCAAACTGATAGGGCAACAGCATCTTCTCTCAGTGGTGAGATGTATACTGTAACTAAAGAGAGAGAACATAACCGAGTTCCTGTTGATGATGACAGCTCAATACTGAGCATTGATCTCAATCACTTGAGGTATATTCCGAAGGCAATCAGCCCACTGAACAGTCCAATGCGCCCTTTGGCTAAAGCACTGAAGATAGAAAATCCCTGTAAAGGCCTTGTGAAGACTTACAACAAAGGTATTTATTTGTATGTGTGTGCTCTCGTTTCTTTTCTACATAAAGGCTTAGAAATTCCACTCATGGAAAGTAGAAATTACTTCTTTTAACTGCTTTCTGAAAAACATAAAGTGCTTCTTAAGTTGTGTTATGTCTCAGTGGTCCTTTTTGGTTTTAGTGGAACCATTTAACCCTGCAGCCAAGATTGTAGCCATTTGAATATTTGTGCTGTAAAAATTGGAGCTGGTCACTACTGACAAATGACTGGTTGAAATAAGCGTTTTGTATTAACTTATTAAAAATGCATATAGGTTTCTCAATTGTGCCTAGTTTCAAGTAGATCTCATTAGGTTTTTCTCTGAAACTGTGGAGGCAAAAGTTACTTAGGGTCATCTTTCAAATATTGTGAGAAACAGAGTACTTGAGAGTTAATTTTTAGGAATGTCAGCTAAGAGAACACTGTGGTCTACATCTGAATTAATTTCAGTGTGAATTTTCATATCTAATTTTATGCTTGTGAGTCAGTCGGTGGGGAAAATAATGGAACAAATAGAGCATTAGGTTTTGTCATTAATGAAGAGCTAGCTTGTAAATAACATCTCAGGAAGATGCAATAAATTGATAGCACTCACAGGAAGAGAAAATAAGTGATCCAAAGTTTGAATCTTTTGCTTGTGTGAATTTAAGTCTCCCTTATAATGTCCTTGCTGCTGCTGAAAAAAGAAAGAAAATGTGCTGCAAGTTTAGATTTCTTATTAGAAGAGCAGTGGAAGAGTGGCACTGAAATCTGGTTTTGTATGTTTCAGAGCGTAATTCTTTACAGGATTATTAAAACATTAAAGGGTTATTTGTTTTCATTGTGCTTTTGCTGTGAAACTTAAAAGCCACCTATTTTATGTAAATGTTAGTTCATAATTATGTGACAGTTATAATTTAGTTTGTGCAGTATTCAAAGAACTTGTTAAAGTAAATGGAAAGAAACTCAAAACTGATGGAAACTGCTATATTTTTCTGTTTTCAGTGGATGTACTTGTGAGATAGTTCACATGCGTTTGGTGGAATTTGAGCTTTAAAGCTCAAAATTTGCTCTTTAAAGCTCAAAAAAATCCCTTAAACTAGCAGCTGCTGAAGCAAACCACCCAAAATTGTTATAGCTCAAACTTCCTGCCAGTTTCAAACAAACTATTCTGAACAGTCATTTTACAGAAGAGAATCTTTCAAGTTTTTCTGAAAAATACCTGCTTATAATTGTGTTCTTTATGATGATTAGCAAATTGTTTTCCTTTTATAGATTTGATTCCTGAAAGTGCAGTTGTCATCTGTCCCTCAAAGAATTTGTCCAAGGAGGTAAACAAAGAAAATCAAAAGCCAGTTAGTATGTCTGATGAACACTTAGAGATGGAGTCTCAGCTAAGTATCTCTTCAGATGAAATAGAAGAAGGAGAGATCATAAGTAGTGATGAAGAAAAATCTAACCCAGAAAGAGGCTCTGAAAATAGAGAAAAGTCAAGACCAAAAGCTTCTTCTGAGACACGAAATTTGACCAACAGTCCACAGAATCAAAATAGCAAAACTGTGCATTGCAGTGAAGATAATGGGAAATTTGTTTCTGTGAAAGTAAGCACACAGAAGAACAGAGAGAGGCATAAAAGTCAGACTTTCAGATCTTCAAAGGATATGAAGAAGAACAAAACTGTGAGCATTGCTTGTCTTGAAAAAATAGTTCATGTTATTGTTGAACCTTCAAATATACAAGAAATCATGCAGATGCTAAGAGCTGTACGAAAACAGATGAGGAAAAGTTATATGAAGTTCAAGGTACACTTCCCAGTTCAGCATTTTCACAGAATTATAGAATCTGGGATCATAAATTTTACAGCATTAATAAGATACTTGAATTTTTCCAAGATGTGTACATTAGGCGATACATTGAAATTGAATATCTGTGATATTATAGAGTCCAAACTTAAAAAAGTTAAAAAGAATGCAATAGTGGACCGTCTTTTTGAACAGCAAGTGTCAGATATGAAAAAGCAGTTGTGGAAATTTGTAGATGAACAGCTTGATTACTTATTTGAAAAGATAAAGAGAATTATAATAAAGCTATGTGATATAGGAAATGGGAGTGAGGAGGGAAAGTTCGAAAGGGCAGGAAAGCAAAACTACAAGATTGGTCATAAAAATGATGTTCAGAGATGTAGAAAAAAGTCCCTGAAAGCCAGTTCTCAAAAGCCTGAAAAGCAGATTGTGGATTATCAGCAACCCAAGTGTCACCATGAGAAAAATAAAACAAGTGCACCAAAAACGGCCTTTACAAAGTGTCTTAACTCCATTGATAACACAAGGAATTCTCAAGCAAAAGTGAACCTCTCTAAAGAGAATAATTTGCAAGGCGCTCTTACTCCATTGAAGGGTGTAAAATATGAAAAGGAAGGATTTCAGCAATCCAGAGATGCTAACAAGTCTGATCTTAGTTATGAGCTTCTCACAGAACAACAAGCGTCCAGTCTTACATTTAATCTTGTAAGTGATGCTCAAATGGGTGAAATTTTCAAAAGTTTATTACAGGGTTCTGATC
Source organism: Xenops minutus (assembly GCA_035221455.1). Taxonomy (NCBI): domain Eukaryota; kingdom Metazoa; phylum Chordata; class Aves; order Passeriformes; family Furnariidae; genus Xenops; species Xenops minutus. The sequence continues at coordinate 79,511,190 of JAWWEE010000105.1, read as the reverse complement.
TCTTGGAAAAAAATGGTGGCAGCATCAACAGAAATGAGTGTGAATTCAGGACTCCAGAAAAAGAGTTTTTAGACAGTCATAAATACAGAGGTAATGATGCAGAACTGGGGCAGGAAATTGCTCCAAAGGAGGCATGTGTGGAATCTAAACCAGAAGAGGATATTAACTGGTCTGTTGTTTCACTTGTAAGAACTCCCTCATTAGCATCTAGGGCTCAGATGTCTGTTGATCCAGATGTGCTGGACGAGAGCTGTATGTTTGAGGTTTCTACAAACACAGCTTCATGCAAAGAAGATGAATGCAATTTACAGAAGAACAAATCATGTGTTTCTTCAATCCTTCTTGAAGATTTGGCTGTTTCTTTAACTATTCCATCACCTTTGAAATCAGACGCTCATCTCAGCTTCCTAAAACCTGAGAATAATTCTGGGTCAGCTCCCGAGGGTGTTGTTAGCGCACATTACAGTGAGGATGCACTTCTTGGAGAGGAGGATGCCACTGAACAAGACATTCATTTGGCCTTAGAATCAGATAACTCAAGCAGTAAATCGAGTTGTTCATCTTCATGGACAAGTCGCCCTGTTGCTCCCGGTTTTCAGTGTCGGCCCAGCCTACCAATGCAAGCAGTAATCATGGAGAAATCCAATGATCATTTTATTGTAAAGATTAGGCGTGCAATGCCATCTGCCTCACCAGCATCCAAGCACATGACTTCAGTGAAGGAGGCACAGGCATTCTCAACAAAGATTGGAAAAGAAGGAATGAGAACTGGGGGAAAAGAAAGGGGCAGTCAGAGTGCCACGGCAACCATTGTGGAAGAAACTGTCAAACCAGATCTCGTTGAGATGGATCAGTTGCCTCATGTCAGGACTGAACAAGAACAAAATTGTGCCTTACCTCAACCTCTGAAGGAGTCGTGTAATAGTATTGGAAAGGAAGAAACTACTGGGTTGCTTGGACACTGTAGAAAATCTTCAAACACAGAGAGCCGTGACACTGAAAGCCCAGATAAAAGCGCTGAGCAATCTGAGGCACACAAGTTGAAAGTATCCGAAAATATGAGTGAAGCACATGTTAGATCTCAAGCTTCTTTTCCTGCCGGATGCAGCATAAAGTCATACATAGACTTAACAGATGATACTGTCAGTGGAACTTCATGTCGTGCAGTGGAATCCAGAGCAGATAACAGAACACAGGAAACTTCTATGGGAAACACGGAAGTCAGTGATAAAAAGGAAGAACTGAAAGAATGCTTCAATGCGTCTATAGATTTAACAGAAGAGCTTTCCAATGAGACTGTAGCAGATGAATGTAATCTTGAAACAAAACCCACTTCAAAGACTGATGGAGGGTGCCAGATAAATACAGATGATAAAACTAGTAAAAAGAGGAAAAAGGAGGCTGTTGAAGAGAGTTCCAACTCAAAAAGGCAACGAAAAGAAACTGAATCAGCAGGTGAGGGGAGCGATGAAAGTAGTGTCAAGCCTGAAGATATAAATTCAGCACCCAAACAATGTTCCAATAAGAAGAATGAGCTGCAGCAGAACAAAGACTCTTCTCCTTTGGCTTCATCTTCACCTAGCCTGTATGCCAAAAACATCATTAAAAAGAAGGGAGAGGTAGTAGTTTCCTGGACGAGGTAATTTCTGATTTGATCTGTCTGATTGTTTTAGGTTTGGGGTTTTTTTTTAAACTAGGTGATATACTGGAGAAAGAAAAGGATATTTAGCCCCTGACTGAAGTTATTCAGTAGCTCTACATTTTGCTGTAAATAGTGGAGTGGGAGCTTTCTTGTCTATGCAGGATGGCTCTGTGAGATTGATGTCCATCACTTACCCCGATCTCCCAAAGCAAGTGTCCTCTTTGCTTTTCTATTTAAAGCTTATATACCTTAACAAGTAACAAGACCTACTGTATTGCACTGTCTATACTTTTTATTCCCCCTGCCCATATTTTTTCCTGTCCAAAAATTCCAGCCAAGCTTGGTAGGGGATGGAGGTCTTTGATGTTCCTACAAGGCCTGGAAGCATTGGTGACTGGTAAAGGAGAGCAGCTAAAGATTTCCCCCACTTAAAAGTCATGAGAGCAAACAGTTTTTTGTTTTGGGGTCTAGGCTGCTCAATCTGCAGAAATGTACCAGTCAGCAATTCAGCCCATATGTTCCAATTAGCAGGATGTGGGTAACAAATGAGATGACTGTATGTGTTGAAAATACATGCAAAATAATTGTGATGTATTCTTATTTTTAAGAAACTGTAGTTGGCAGGTTTTGCTGTTCTTGCTACAACTTGATAAAATCAACACTTTATAAAGTGCTTTTTTCAGATCAGACTTTTCTAAACTATAGTTCAGATATAAAGTAAGTTTCTAGGTAGCATTTTGAAAGAAAACCAATTCCTTCATGGATAAAAAGAGCAAAAAATAATACTATAATTTAACATGCAAACCAGTGAGGCAGGAAGTGACAGTTATAGTTTTCCTTATGAATGTGAGTAGGTATTCAGTGTCACAGTTTTTGTCTATCTTAGAACAAAACCTAAAAAAAAAAAAAAAAGACATTTATTGAAATAACTAGTCATTGCATTTTTCTTTGAAGTGGAAGAAATTAAATATAATGTATTGGAATAGGACAGGTTTCAACCAAATATAATGACTGTGTCTCTATACATTTTGCTTAAATTCATTAGTGAGACAAACAGCAAATTGGTGACACACATTAAAGAATTAACTCATGGTTCTGTTTTCTCCACTACCACTTGTTCATACTCACTCTTATTCTGTGCTGGTAGAGGAGAGAATCCTCCATAAATTCATTGCTGCTGTTTGAAATCATGTTTTGTGCTTTGGAAATACTCAAAATTGTGTATATGTACATGCCTGTCTGTTTTATTTTATTTGTGTGTGTGTAGGCAGCTATGAGTATCAATATTTTAAAATTGTCTTTTTACTCTAGAAATGATGACCGAGAAATTTTACTGGAATGTCAGAGAAAAGGACCATCAAGCAAAACCTTTGTTTCCTTGGCCCCTAGGCTGAATAAAAGCCCAAATCAGGTCGGTGCTATCATTCTTATATTTGATAATAGCAATGTTCCTACGTATACAATTGCAGTTGAACAAAAATCTCTGGAGATCTTCTGTATATTTAGAGTTGTGTTTTTCTCATGAATTTTGTTGGGGAGAGTCTTGGAAAAAAAAAATCTTAAATTTACCCAGTTGTGACTTCTTAAAAATACACATTATAGGAATATTATGGTTCAGGGATTCCTTAGTACCTTTTTGATTGGTACCACTCATAAGCCTGGGGCAACAGGATTATCCTATTGTTGGATCAGCACTTAGATAAAGAAAGGCAATTGGAGAGGTTTGAAGCCTTTGCACACATTTAATAAATCAGAAAAGTATTAAAATTAGAGCTGAAAAAAAAGAACCTGGATTGTGCAGAAAGGAAAATGTTGGATTTTTTTCTTTCATGTTTTAATAAGAAATTTCAAAAAACATAGATGTCAAGTGGATGTAGAGTATTTCCAGAGGTTTACAGATAGCTTTGTACATGTCTTAAATGGCTCTCTTAATCTGTATCCTGTAAATCTAAAAAGACAGAAACATCCATTTGACTAAGTTAGGAAATCCTGTGTGCTTGGGATTTGGCTTTTAGGGTGTTGTATTGTATGGTTGCAGGGTCTTTGTGGGGTTTAGAAGCTGTTGGGGTGTCTGGTTGCATAAAACAGTGTTATCTGTGCATTTATGCCATTCTTCCCAGTTAGCTGTTTGGTGGATAGTCAACATGCTATAGCAATATGCATACAACAGTAAGAAATTCTAACTTAGAGTTGAATGAATTCTCTATGTAAGGTGTAGCTATGCTGAATGAAAAGATGTTTGACTCTCATCTACAGACTGGTTTTGTACAATCCTAGGAAGATTGCTCCATGATGAGCATAAAATGCTTGAACCAGCAGCTGTACAAGAGGGTAGAAAAAAACAATAAACTGTGATTTTTGTGGAGTGCAAAGTGATCTTTTGTCCTTACATTTGAATCTTAGACACGGTTATACTTGACAAAATTCAAGACTAATTGACTTTGAGGCTTTAATTTTTTTTCCTTCTTCTTACAGGGAAACCTGTGTTAAACCAGTAGTTAGCCTCCAGGTTAATCACAGAGAGCTAGAGCCATATCAGATGTCAAAGGTATAAGAAGACTTCCCAGATCGAGTTGATCTGTTAATGGTGCTCCTAAAACTCTCCTAAAATTTATTGGAAGCAAATAAAATAGTGGTAGTCTTAAAAAACTTTATGTTGTCAGATGAATCTGTCTTTATAGATAGCGAAATCTGGCGTCCTGATGGTATATGTTCTTTTTTTTGTCTCCATTAGGTTTCAGAAAGATTCAAGCAGTTAATGAAGCTGTTCAAGAAATCCAAGTGCAAGTAAACTCACACCAAGTTGCTTCATGATTATGGGGCTTACTTGCTGTTACCTGCAATGATGGACCACAACCACTGCATTCATATGATGGGATTACTGGCAGTATCCAAGCCAGAATACAAAGTTTGGTTAATCTGATGCACTGTTATTTAATTGTCCATGTTTCTCTGAAGTTCAACAGAGTAACACAGACAACTTCACAAACAAAGTGGTTGGAAAAGAGTGGGCTCGTACAAATGGAGCAGTATCATTTCAAGGGGGTGACATCTCCTGTTGGTTAAATGTGTTCTGTAAGCAGTCACAAGGGTGTACAGTCAAGTCAAAGTGGTGGCTCTTGCTTCAATTGCCGGAAGTACTGCACTGGTGATGCCAAACTCTTAAAAAATAAGAATGGTTTGGTAGATAATCCTGGAAAAGGACAGGTGTGTCATCTTGGTTACCTTGGAACATATTTTAAGAAGTGAGGCCTTTTTCTTTTAAATGATAACAATTTTTCTTTTAAATGATAACTGATTCCAAAAGCTGCTTATCTAGTAATTGAATTCTGATACTCAGGAATAGGTGGGTTTTGCTGCTTGTTCTTAAACATTTGTGATAATTGTTTACGTAATGGTGATTTAAATCTAAGTGATTTTGTTATCAGAATAGTCAGTTTTCAGAATAGCATAAATGTTACTTTACATGAACGCTACACTGCAAAGGCCATTATGTTTTTCTTCTCCAAATTACATCTGGGAGAGGTACTTAATTTAGGTTGTCAGTGTAACATTCTGGTTTATTTTTAAAAAAATTAAAAATAGAGAAGTTACTGTCTTTTTAAAATTTATTTAAAAACAGACCTTTACAGTTTTATACAGTGTGACTTTATACATACTTACCAGGAGCAAAACTTCTGTAAAAACAAGCAGTTACAAAAGCCTGTCAACTTGGCATGTTTTGACAGCAATTGTATCTGTCTTTACAAATTGTTTAGTGCATTAGAGATTCATTATGTTCTATTTTAAAGAGTTTTTTTATAACTGTTTCCAATTCTACTAGAACATACCTAAAGTGTGTGTGCATGTGTGTGTATATATATATATATATATATGTATGTATACACACATATATACATCTTATATGTATTGCTGTTTTATCCCGAATTTCTAAAAAGATTTTTTTATTCTCCCTGAGAAACATTCCTGGAAATGGCAAATGTGTTTGTTGTATAAATTCCTTGATTTTTGAGGTTTTATTCTTTATTGAGGATCAGAATTGCTGTAGTCTTTATTCAGTCAGAGCATCTGCTGCATTTAGTTAGACTTCATTTAAGAGCCTCACCTAAGTGCATTGCCTTTCAACTTGGATTGAATTGGCTCTTTTTCAGAGTCCAGTGACCATTTCTTCAGTGTCAGCATTTTTTTATTGCTCCCTCTCCGGCTAATGGGACAGACTTCTCTTTCTAATAAACTGCCAGATAATTTGTCAGTGATGTTGTCACTGACCCTTTTGGAGTATTGTAAATGTGACCTGTGGGATGGATTGCTATGCTGCCAAGCAGTGCATTTGTCCTCATTTTAGGCAGTGCTCTGGAAATTGTTACAAGGAACGACTTGAGTAGGTGATGATGTCGGTTCTGGCAGTCTTCCTTCTTACGTGCTGGCTTCTCAAACGTTTAGTTTTGATGATCAAATCTCACCTTCCATGCTATGCTGGCAGTGCCTGGCAATTTCAGTGGAGATTGGTGTACCTACCTGTGCTTGTTCTTAACAAAAATTTGTGACAATTAATTGGAGATTTAAATGTAGCTGAAGCTGTTTTCAGAATAGTCAATTTGCGGAGTACTGTTCATATTAGTGGAAAAGTCAGACTCTACTAAGACTCCTCTTTCAACCATATCCTTAGAGATCAACGTGTGCACAGTACAGAGAGCACTGAGGGAAGTCACCTCTCTCCACTTAAGTGCTTCCTCTGTCTCATAAGAGCAGGCAGTATTTTATTACAAAGTTGTTTATTCCTTGTGTGTGTTTACTTACTTTCTTATCTGTATAGGTGATGGGGGACAGGGTTTGACTGTTCTGAGTCTGACTTGGATTCCTTTTTTTGTAAAGTGTGACACTTGTTTAATGTTCTCTCTATTGTAACTATGTGTACAGGTTCCTACATGGTCATGTAAAATATCTGATGTTTGTATATATATAAATATATGTATAAAAATAGAAAGAGCTTTGTTTAGCCAAAGAAGATTTTTTTAACTATATAAAACTACAGGTTTATTTTGTATAAACTAAATAGTTTGCTTACTGTAAGAGCAATGCAAAAAAATAAAACTGTAAAACTCACACACATGTTCTTGTTGAACAAAGGTTGGTTTGGAGTGGGTTTCTACCATTGTTTGTAATTTATTTCTCCAACATAATTTTTGATACATATATGCAAAATGTACTGTAAATCTACAGTCTTCTTTGTGGAACCTCAGGTAAATGAAAATATTTTGTAGAACTGTTGGCTAATAGCTTGACAACTACACATGCTGTGAAGCAGCATTAAAATTTACTTCTGTTAGTTTGTATAAATAAGTAGCTATGTTGATGTTCTGGCCAATAAACATGAAACTCATCAGTTGCTCCTCTGGTGTAATTACTGCTCTGAATACATACTCCTTGTTTCTTAGTGGGTGCAACTGGATCAGAAATTAGACAATTTCACAGATTACATAAAACCTTTAAGCTACTTAAGAATTGGGACCTACAACTTTAATCTTTTATTTCTAGAAACATTGGGTTAGTGTTGAGTATTTTGAAGGAGAAAGAGCATTTTGTATCCAAGGCCTTTCAGTGGAAAAGTGTAGCTGGCAACCCTTTGAGAGTCTTGCTCCATCTTGTACTGAAGAATAGGTCTACTTCTATCAAACACAGGTTACAGCATTCCATTTAAAAATTCTTGAAGGATGTGAGTTTTCAAAGCTTTTCCAGAGTGGAAATTCAGAGAGCAGGGCTTATGGTGTGGTCTTTGATAATTAGCCCTGTCCAAAAAAACACGGAGCTATCCTTACTGGTTTAGACAGCAGCATGGAGCAGAGGCAGGTTGCAAAAACTCTGGATGTGAGCATCCAAGGGTTGAGCTGTGCCAGTGCTGAGGGTTGCAAAGACATCCCTGGCCTGTTTTATTTCATATTGTAAATATAAGGTAGCCTGCTTATTCCTGTGAAGGGTAACTTGCCCCAGAAGGAGCAAGTTAGTACTGGTAGTAACAGTAATGTTCATCTGTAGTAAAGTGGAAAAATGGGCAAGTTCAGGAGAGGTGACTTTTTTTAAGAAGCCAAGGGGTTTCTAGGTAGTCAGGTTACACTGTACATGGAGTGATTTAGGCTAAAATTTGGTAAAATTCTGTAGTCTCATCCTGGCATTTCAGTATGCCTATACCTGAATTCCTTTGGCCGCAGCCTGTTGTCTAGCTCGCTGTTCCACATCCATTGGCTTCAGAGTTTTGTGATGGGTTTGGTGGGACAGCAGAAAGCATATACACATATGCAGGTTTTGACCCTGTACTGTTTGTTGTGAATGTTAGAATAGTAATGTATCAGTACAAAGAAATACTACTGCCTATGTTACAAGATTACTATTGGTTCCCACATATATCCTTTTCTGGTTTTCAAATGTGTGAATCCCTGACAACATCAAAAGCTGCAATGCTATAAAAAGTGTATTTGTACCTAATATTTTAAGAACTTCTTTTGTACTAGCTGCCACTTAAAATTTTGAATCAGCTCCCGGCCCTGCACAGGACAGCCCCAAGAATCTCACCATGTGGCTGACAACGTTGTCCAAATGCTTCTTGAAGTCTGTCAGGCTTGGTGCTGTGACCATTTCCCTGGGGAGCCTGTTCCAGTGCCCAACCACCTTCTGAGTGAAGAACATTTTCCCAATACCCAAGCTAAACCTTCCCTGACATACCTTCATGCCATTTTCTCAGATCATCACAGTGAAGAGGTTCCTCTCTGCTTCCCCTCATGAGAAAATTGTAGACTGCAATGAGGCCTCCCCACAGTCTCCTCTAGACTGAACAAAGTGATGTCAGCCACTCTTTATAAGCCTTCCCCTCTTGACCCTTCACCATCTCTGCTGCCCTTTGGTGGACACTCTCTAACAGCTTAGTATCTTTTACTGTGGAGCCCAAAACTGCACACAATATTCAAGGTGAGGCTGCCCCAGTGCAGAGCAGAGCGGGACAATCCCTCGACTGGCTGGTGATGCTTTGCCTGATGCCACTCAGGACATGGGTGGCCCTCCTGGCTGCCAGGGCACTGCTGACTCACATTCAACTTGCCATGGACCAGGATCACCGGGTCCTTTTCTATGGTGCTGCTCTACAACTTCTTGCCTGCATGTACATCCAGAGTTGCCCCATCTCAGGTGCAGGATCCTGCTATCACAGGCAAGACAGAGTAAATGCCCCATACTGGATTTGCCTACTGGGGTTTACTGAAGAACCATCAAGATTAAAGCTTTCATCCTACATGGTTGTGATCAGCTCCTGCCCCAGCACTATGTTTCCTGGGTCTCCACTTTCCATCAGGGAGGTCACTTCTGGTCCAGTAACATCAGGCATGAAGACGTACTGGTTCCCACTGTGCTGCTGCTCACTGTTGTCCATTCCAGGTGCTACTGGCCAAGGTCGCATCTCTCTGAACTCCGGGATAGCCCCTCACAACATATCCACACAGGCTGCCTGCTGGCATTCACACTGTAAGCTGATTTCATCTATGACAGATGCTTATAGCAAGAGAGCGTCCTCAGCTACCACAGATTTTCTCATCTCCAAATATAAACAACTACACCACACTCCTGTTCTTCATCCTGATTGCTCCCACCATCTCTGTGGCTCAGCCCTGCTTCCCTTCCATGTACAAATAATTATATGGTCCATTAACAAGCTCGTGTGAGCAATTCTTTAACAACATTAATTATTCTGCTGCTAAAGCAGAAACACAGCAAATGGTCTCTGAGCAGCCCACTGTGACCTCTCCTGTCCTCTGAGAAAACCAAAGCCTTAAACCAAGTTGCTTCAAGGGCAGTGAGGATGGCAGCCTGTGGTTCTGGTGCTGTGACCTGCTGCGAGGGACAAGAAGTGGGACAGAAATGTGCCAGGCCCAGAACAAGCTGCTTCTGCAGTGAGTGACAGAGCACATTCTCTGTCAGGATGAACATGTCACAGGTGCTGCAGCTCTTGCCCATTTCTCAAGTTTCCACAGTGAGCAGAGGTAAAGAGGGTGTTCCTGAGAAACACCAGGGTGCTGTGGAAGCTGCTGGAGTTGCCAGGTCAAGAACACCTGGTGAGGCAGCACAGAGCACCCAGGCCTGAGTCAAAGGTCTGAGACAGCAAGGAAAAGCCTTAAGGACATGGTGACCAGATTTGGAAAGAAGAGGCAAGAAAATAAAAGACCAGTGACAGGTACATGAGAGTATATGGATAAGAAAGGCCTGTGGAGGTCTGGGTGTTTCAGCTGAATATCAACATGTCTCTCAGCAGTAGGAAGTGTAGCCCCACTGCCCCTAAAGCATTTGTAACGTGCATAAAGGACACATCTTCTGCATTGGGGTGAGGCTAGAGGAAAGACGTTGTAGCCACCTCATCTGTTGCAGGGCAAGGTTCTGAAGGCATATTCAAACAGGACTTTCAGGGACACCAATACAGCTTGACTGAGAGAAAAGGATCAGATGGTGCATCAGTCAGAGATAATTCCCAAGAAGATTTGGGGCTGATGCCTTTTGAGAACTGGGCATTGGTTAGTGGGAATATCCTTACCAAGAAGAGTCAGAAATGGGAATCAGTCATGTGCCTTATAAGATGGAAGAAAAGGGCCAAAAGTTCCAGAGCAAGAGAGAAAAAAACCTGAATATTTGATATTTCAGGAAAATTTAGACCTGGGCAAGACTAGGCAGCAGCAGCTCTTAGTATCAGAACCTCAGCTTTTGTAGCCCTAATTTCTCAAAAAATCCTATTTTGGCTTCTCACCTTCCTTTTTTAAGCCTTGTCCCTTGTAGATACCAGGTCTGAGTGGGCTTGGGGGTGGCTCTTTAACCCTGTTGAAGAAGGGTTACTGTGCTGAAAATCTGTTTCTAGGTGAAGACTTCAGTATCAGTTCCCATGGCCTCCATTTTCAAAGACTCGATCTAACACATCCTAAATTAACTCACCAGGCAACAGAGTATGAAATCGGACATGACCGATCGATCCTTGAGCATTGATTCAGAGCGAAACTAATGGAATGTAAAGAAAATGTAAGACTCTATTGTACTGTAAAGGCTGACTATTTAGTCGTTTTACAAATTAAAATTTCATTTGGGAGCTGGATGGAGGTGTAAAGTTTGAAGAACTGACTAAAACAAGGCATAGGGACTTTACAAACTACTGCCATACAGATTGAGCCTTCAGGGAACGGCTTTGTTAGATGGGTTATAATTGCATTATAATTTTGGCTAGAGGCACCATCCAATCATCTGATGATTTTTAAACCGTGCATGAATAGTTTAGACTGACCAATTTTGACATCCAGCTACATAGAACCGAGAAGTCCATGGAACATCTACGTTTTGGCTCTTGGGAAAAAAAGATGTCCTAGTACTATTGAAGAAAGGTCTCTGAGACACAACAAGCAGTGCTACATGCTCCTTCTGCAATGCTCCAAGAGACTAACCAAGGGCTTTCTCCTAAGGTAAGTGGCAGAAAAATAATTCTTCCTAGGGCAGTATACAGCAGGCAGGTCCCTGTCAGACTTGAACCAATGTAAATTAAACCCTTGAGTATTTGTATCTTAACATTTAACTTCTTCTGACAAGAATTCTAAGATTTAACTCTGCTTTTTCAAACTACAGCTGATGAAAACCTGGCATAAATTTAGTATGGAAGTGCATAGTGCCAAATAATCAGATGAACTTTGAAGAAGTAATGAAATCAAGAAATAAAGAAACTTCCTCCAAGTAAAATGGTGGACTTGCACCTGGTTCTAACTGATTACATGCATAAATTTTTATTTGAAATAACTATATAAAAATACTTGAGCAGACACAAAGGTCATCATATGGTATAATGGGAAATGTCTCAGGTATGTACTATCTATACTAATTTTTGTATATTTCTAGTCTATAAGGCTAGTAGTCTAGAATAGGCTGTAGCATTAGAATACTAGAATTTCTAGTTTAGTCATTAATAGACTGGAAATAATGATATCAATGATATTTGAAATTACTCTCTTAGAGGAAACTGAAATTAATCTCTTACATAGACTTCAATGAAGACCAGGGAAAGGAAAAAAATGGAAAAATTGGAAGCACATTGCTATGACAAGGTTGTAAAGTAGTTTGGACTGATTTCTTAGAAACTCTGGGTTTTGTGGCTCAAAACTAACTCCTTTACTTTATACACAATGTTCACTGTGTCTATATTTGTACTGCATTTCTACCAGTGAGTTAAGGAAAAGTGTCCTGGTATAATAGACTCACTTGGAGGGTGAATTATACCACTTTTGCAATTACTCTCCTCTGTCGGCTTTTATAAAGGGAAGGCAAAGACAGAGTTATTTAAATACTGGTAGATTATTTAAATACTGGTAGTTATTTAAATACTGGTAGAAACAGCTTAAGAAACAAGCATCTGTAGAGCCAGATGCTCTACAGAGAGGATATGTTTATACTCCTCTCTTGCCCTAAAGGGTTACATTCACTTTCTTCTCCAAGATGGACAATGATGGTTCCTACTGATAGAGGAATGCTAGCATTTCATCTTTGGGATTAACACAAGTCTCCTTTTCCCTTAGATTCCTGCATTTACATTTTAGTATCACACTTGGGGTTTTGTTGTTTGGTGTTAGGTTTTCTGCTGAGTCTATCAGTTTCAGTGATGGATCAGCCACTTGCAAGGCAGCAAATATACACGAAGATTCTTTGCTTAACTGTTGCTTTGCCATCATTCAGTCACCTTTCAGGGGAAATGGGACAGAGCAATCGGCAAGCATCACCCACTTGTACTCAGCCTCTTGAGTACTCTGGGTTTGTCAGCTTGTTCTGTGTAAATCTCTGCTTTTCCATTTACTGAAGGTAAACTATTCCATATCAGCACTTCCAAGCTCAGAAAAGCAGGTTAAGCCTCTTTAGCTTGAGATGTAATGTTTTCCAGCAAACAGATCAACAGATGAACATTTCTGCACCCACCCAGACAGTGACATTACAATAATTTGATATCTGCTCTGAATAAAACCCGTATGAAATCCGAAGAAAGATCTGAAATTGTTCTTTAAAGATGAGGGAAAAGGACTACAATAATTATTGCTGACTTTGTTTTTTTTCCTGTGTCTTATTTCAATTGAATACATGGGAGAGAAAGAGTGAGGAAACAAGATATTCCAGGTGCATCACAGCACCTAAGAAATTACTTGAATAGATAGGTTTCCCTAAGCAGTTCCATGCATGAAAAGGGAAGTTCATTGTGAAGATTCACATTTGCAGAAAAAAAATAAATCTCAGACATATAATAATAAAATCCGTAGAATGCCTATGCTGAGAATTACTGCACTGCTGGTTACAGCTGAAAATGTTTACTTGCAGTATGGGTAAATACAGCCTTGAAGCAAAATTGTACTACGTGGGATCATATCATAAACCATAACCAAGCCATATTGATAATGGTGATAACACCCAGCTATGTTGTCATTTAAATTTCTGTAAAATTTTAGGTGCATCAACCAGCTGCTCTCAAAAAAAAAAAAAAAGCTTATAATTTGCACTTTACTAAAGGGTGTGATTTAGTCAAATTTGGGCAGTTTTGAAAGTATAGTAGCATAAAAAAATTCAAGTGCAAATCCTAAGGTGTATACGATCCCAGTTGCTTTCAATAATTTCTTGTCACATTAGCAGAAAAAAATTCCCAGGACACACCACCAAATATGCACTGCATTCACAAATAAACAGTCAAATACTTTACATTTCAATTCCCCACATTACCTGAGGCTCCTGAATAGTTTCCGAAGAAGCAGCTTGGAACACAGATCAGTTTGCTGGTGAATCAATGAAATCCTGGGAAAGAGCTAGGTAAAAAGATCATTGCACACTCACAGCTAAAAATCTCCACATGACTCCATTATGATTTCACTATCTTACATGCTGAAATTTCTAATTAAAGTCTTGGTGATTCAGTAAAACCTAATGCATAAAATTAAAAAAAAAAATTGTAGAAGCACTCAGCTTATTAATATTATCCTAGAACTGAGGCTACAAATGTATGCCTATGTGTAAACCAGCCATGTATTTGTAGTTTTAGGAAGCCAAGACAGAAACGTGTGAATTGTTACCCTAGTATATGGGGAGATATTGGATGGATGGCACTAATAATGCTACTACCTTGGGGTAAAAAGTGAAACTTTTTTTTGGTTGCAGTTATGAGATATTCTCAAAATTTTATCTGAGAAATGAAAACCATGAACATTATATATTATGACAAAACTGTGGCAAAGCCGCTGTCTGTGTGGAATGGAGTTGGTGTACAATTAAACTGGAGTTGGCAAAGGGTTTGCCAAGTGGGAAAGAAATTGTCTTCTTTTCCAGTAGGAAGAAAATAGTGCAAAACTGTGGGCAGTTAAGTAGCACTGTGGCTTACAGCTGAAATAAATATATTTTTCTTTTAATCTTAAAATAAACTCACATTTTCACCTTTGACCAGTAATCTTAAAGTCAGAATTCATTTGAAGACCCAGTAAATAGAAAATAGTTATGAATTTCTAGGAGCTCTCTTGCTATCAGAAGAATGTTTATGAAAGATCATTATTAAAACAAAATGAAACAAAACAAACTAAAAAGGGCCATTTCCAAAAGAAAACCATAATATGAAAATGACTTTTTTGTTTGTTTGTTTGTCTCAGAAATGAACTTCTGACCATGGGGGACTGGAACTTGTTGGGCAGCATCCTTGAAGAAGTGCATATCCACTCCACCATAGTTGGCAAAATCTGGCTCACGATCCTGTTCATATTCCGGATGCTGGTACTGGGAGTGGCTGCTGAAGATGTCTGGGATGACGAGCAGTCTGAGTTCATCTGCAACACGGAGCAACCTGGCTGCAACAACATCTGCTACGACAAAGCCTTCCCCATCTCTTTGATCAGGTACTGGGTGCTACAGATCATATTTGTCTCCTCCCCATCGTTAGTGTACATGGGCCATGCGCTCTACAGGTTAAGGGCGCTCGAGAAAGAGCGGCAGAACAGGAAAGCCCACCTGCGGGCTCAGCTGGAGAACCTGGAGCCCCTGCTGGAGGAGCACAGGAGAGTGGAGAGAGAACTGCGTAAGCTGGAGGAGCAGAAGAAAGTGAACAAGGCGCCCCTGAGAGGGTCCCTGCTGCGCACCTATGTCCTACATATCCTGACCCGCTCGGTGGTCGAAGTGGGCTTTATGATAGGTCAGTATCTTTTATATGGGTTTCACATGTCCCCCCTTTACAAGTGCACTCGGCCCCCGTGCCCTAACACGGTGGACTGTTTTGTGTCCCGACCCACAGAGAAGACCATCTTTATGGTTTTCATGAACAGCATCGCTGCCGTCTCGCTCTTCCTCAACATCCTAGAGATCGCCCACCTGGGCCTCAGGAAGATCCAGAAGAGCCTGTGCGGGCGGCCGGCCGGGCTGCCCGAGGACGATCCCAGCCTCTGCAACTCCAAGAAGAGCTCGGTGGTGCCGCCGCCTCCTCTGCCGCCCTGCCTGGCCAGCGCCGCGGCCGCTCCGCTCTCTGTGCCCGTGCCCGTGCCCGGGGCTGTGCCCGGGGCTGTGGCTGTGCCCGGGGCTGTGCCCGTGTCTGTGCCCGGGGCTGTGGCTGTGCCGGGCCGGCAGCACCGCGGGCAGCTCCGGGGCTCTCCGCCGCCCCGCCGCCGGCACCGCGGACAGCGCCGCCCGCGGCCCCGCAGCGCCCGGGAGCCGGGCACACACGGCGCCCCGCTCGGGGCCGGGGCCGGGGCCG
>JAWWEE010000105.1:79322613-79495466 GCA_035221455.1 Xenops minutus | reverse complement strand
ACGGCGGGCCCTGCCCCGGCCCCGGCCCCCGGGGGCAGCGGGGGGCACACGGCGGGCCCCACAGCACCGCCCCAACACCGCCCCACGGCACCCCGCCCCAAGGCAGGCCCCCACACGCCCGGCCCGCCCGCTGCGGTGAAGGCAGAGCTGACAGCAGGGAATCACCGAGCCCCGAGGAGCTCTAAGTCACGCAGTCCCAGCTCCTTTACACTCAGTCCATCATCCCAGTCAACCCGGCGAGGGCTGAGCCAGGGAAAACTCCTCCAGCTCCAACCAGCTTGACACTGTAAGACAGAGAAGTCTTGGATGCATTGAGTTTAATGAATGACCCCAGCTTCTCTCAGCTTCAGGGGCTTTTTCCCCACCGAGTTGGATAATTGTTCAATGAATAAATCAAAAGATCTACATATAAAAAAACATCCCCACCAAATAATTGCAATGCCGGAGCCAACAACTACAGAACTGCTTTTTCAGCAGCTGTTTCTTTTCTTTGGCCACATGCTCTAGGCTTGCTTACAGTCAGGGTTGATAACATATAGCACTTGCATACAAGAATAGACAAGGCTTTCTTAAAAGCAATTTGAATTCTGATTGCCTCAAAGAACAAGTTTTGTTCTCTGAGAGCAGAGAGGCTCCTTTACAAACGCTTGCAGTAGCAAGCGCATAAATACCTTTTTATAGGCCATCTAATAAACAAGATTACTTCACACAGTGCTCAAAGTCATAGATTCCATTCATTTTCCCCCTCATTCTTCTTAAAATCAAGCAAAAACAAACAAACAAAAAAACCCCAAACCACATTTAGTTCTAAATACCAAAAAAACCCAAACTGAACCAAACGAAAACAGCCAACCAACTTCATATCTTCTGTGGCAAGCAACAGAAGGCACCTTTACACACTGCCCATCCAAAAACTCTTTGTGGGTTCCAGTTTTCATGGAGTTACACTTTCTACTATAAGCCAATCAGCATGAGCCATGTTAAATTGTCACTTAGGTGCAATTTAATCACTTTTCACTTGGATATCTCTAACACAGGGAGAGGGCCTAGAATCTAATCTCTTGATCTGCTGTTTTTTTAAAAGGTGAAATGCAGAAAGTTATTCAAGCACAACAGAATTTCAGTAACACCCTGTGGAGAACTCGCAGAAGTTGTTTGGCAGTTTTTCCTTTGTAATGACAATGACTCTGTCTTCCAGGGGAGATCTTCAGAGAAATACAGTCAGTTTGCAAAACAATGCCATTACTCTTGAAAGTAACACTCTTCTGGCATGCTGCCTTTGGAGACCATTATGTACAGGCTCAGTACAGTCACATTTTAAAATGTGACTCATGTAGGTATGCTACCTGATGTTTCCTGCTTACAGCACATGATATTTAAAAGTAAATGTACTCCTAAACACAACAGAGTCAAGATTTTGGCAAATGCACTTTACTCTGGCATCAGTACAGCATTTTATGAATACCAGTTTTAATACACAAATATGCTGGCATATCATAAATATGTTGAACCTGGGCATTAAAACTTGAATATTATTATAATAATCTGTATTACCCAATTCCTATATTAACTCTTTAATTTTGGTTTTCAAAGGCAGTCAGCATTGGTTAGATTTGTTTCAGTTTGACTTCCAGATGACAATCATAATTTATTAAAGATAGAAACATAGAATGATTTGGGTTGGCAAGAACCTTAAAGATCATTTAGTTCCAAACCCCACCCTGCCATGGACAGGGACATCTTCCACTAGACCAGCTTACTCAAATCCCTTGATGACCCTTGTGGGTCCCTTCCAAGTCAAAATATTCTGTGACTCTGTGACAATGTGGCCTTGAACACTTGGAGGAATGGAGCAACTTCTCTGGGCAACCTGGTCCAGTGCCTCACCACCCTCATGGTAAAGAATCTCTTCCTGCTAAACCTACTCTATTTCAGTTTAAAGCCACTGTGTCTTGTCCTGTCACTACAGGCCATTGCAAAAAGCCCCTCTCCAGCTCTATTGCTTTTACTTTTACTTACTGAAAGACCAAAATTAGGTCACCCTGGAGCCTTCTCTTCTCCAGGCTGAACACCCCAACTCTCTAAGCCTGTTCTCATAGAAGAATTAATGTTTAGATAAAAGAAAAATATGTATGATTAGACTTATTTGTGTGATAGGAGTATCAAAAAACAAGTGATCCTATCTTAAAAAAAAAGTACTTAAAGGTAATTGTATTAGAAGAATTCCAAATGAAGGGTACAAAAACATTGCCTACTGTCATCCTTAATTAACAGTGACTTGCAACAGTAGTGCAGAGAAAGGACAGACACTTCTTAGCATAACAGTGAACCCATATGCACATATTCTGAGCAGCCAAAATGCAGTTCGTTCTAACCTGGATCTCACTAATCTAAGCTGGATAGCATAATGGAGCAAAACCATAGTGCAATTCACATTGTTCTTCAGTTTTCTTTGATGACTTTCCCAAACTATCATCTTAGTTCCATACTGATTCTTTTTCCCTTCATCCATACCATTCTGCAAGAATTTGTCTGTAGCATTCTTTGTATTGGGTTCAAAGAGAGAGGAATAGTGATTCAACATTGAAAATATCGCTTTCTATACTTCAACAACTGTTCTAGCAATCTCCAGTCAGATACATACCCATGCTCTATGCTAAGACAGCAGGACAACTGCAACTGCTCACAACCACTGTAGCTTTCTTCTTATGAAAGAAAATCTCAAAGCTACACAAAATCAATCTATCTGGCCCAGCAAGAGTCTTCATATGAGTCAGCTGCACTCTGTAAGTTGAGACACTGAAAGCATTGAGCAAGTCTAATAGTACAGTTATGGATGCTTGACCTTCAACCAGTGATGGCAGTTTTTTTCAGCAGTATTACCAATGCCATTTCCACATCAAACTTGAATCTATAACAGATAAATAATTACTATTAGGGACATCCAAATGTTTTAAAAGTCATCTCCCATAATGTATTGCACCCTCTTGATCAAACCATGAACATTAGGTGATGGGTAGTAGTGGCCAGATCATATAATGTGATTTTTTCAGAAGTACAAAACTGCATCTCTTAAAGAGAACAGGAAATTCTTCTTAGGACTTTGTCTTTGTATGAAAGGCTACTTTGGACCCTCAAGAAAGAATTCATTTAATCCTTCACTGAAAACCCTCATGAAATAGTGCAGGAGGATATTGAATACAAAATGCAAGTTTGGCTATGAGGATTCCTCAACTTTTTCAGACTTCAGTCCTAAGCAGACCAGCTCTATATACATGAAAGAAGAGATGCCTTTCCCATTGGAAAGATTTATACAGACTAACTATGTTTGACCACAATGCAAACTAACAAGGCTATTTAAAACTTCCTCATCTGGAATTGGTGGAGATGAAGGGCCGTTTCGCCATTTCACTTCTTTTATCCAACTGTGGCATAAAACCCTGAAAAAATATTTATACTCCGACTGTTTAGTTTTATACCCAGACCACTCACTCTTTATGCCCTATTCAGTTTCTTTTACATTGCATTGTCCAAAGTCATCCAGTGTTTAGATCAGGAAGTCAAAATGAGAGAGACAGAAAACCTGAAAAGCTTATTGGGCTAAACGCTTCTCAAGAGACCCTGATCCTTTGGGGAAAAGTATTTTTTTGTTGGGCCACTGCTGGTCAAGATTGAGATCTATTACATTCTGAAGACAGACCATCGAAATTGGACCTTCATTGCACCAGGGAAAGCACAGAGCAAAGCAAAGGTGGAGAGTCACCGCATGACGTGAGGGTCATTTCCAACTGATTTCACTCCACCTAAACACAACAAGAGCATCACTGACTATACGGATGAGCTAATCTCAACTCGATGGGGACCTAGGCTAAACAATGTTACAAAACACTACATTGACAGCAGAATTCAGCAAGTGTGTACAGCTAAGACAGGCTATCTGCAAGTCTCCAAAACCTTGGTGCTGAGGACTACAGTAAACATGCTTTGAAGTGGCAGCAAACAATTTGTTAATTTATAATTGTCTGCAAGCTAATAATTTTCAAGGCTCACTTACAGGATTCATCTTAGAGAATATATCTTATCTTCTGAGAGATATTGTGGGTACACACATAGTTCTGGCTTAAGGTTTGCATGTCTCATCACATTTTTACTTTTATTTAAGGGAAGATACAGCTATGGAGCAAAAGGGCACCTTCTGCATGGCCCTAGGCTGCCAGCCTCCCTTAGGCAAGCAGGTCTTGAATGGCAGCTTTTCACACACCACTCAGTGAAAATAGCTGAACAGAATTTAGTATAACTACGATCACAACTGACAGCTGGGACCCGAATTCACAAAGATGTGTAGAAATTAATGCTGCTGTCAATAAGATTCTGCACATGGATTATAGTACGAGAAAAAACCCACATAATTTGTGCCAGTCAGGCCCTTGACTGGTGGATGATACATTTTTAAGCCTGATAAGATTAATAGACTGATGCAGTCAAAGGTCAGCATGTAACTAGTACAGATACAATCTGTGCCCTCTTGAAAATAGGCAAGACCAGGAATTACAGCTTATAAAAAGCATCGAGCCCCTGAAGCATTGCCTCACCGCCTCTGCATGCAGGCCAGTGTGAAGCCATTGAGACCATTGAATAACTCTTTTCTTCTTTCTGAAGAGATGAAAATCAGATCTGAACATTCCAACTAAACAATTAGGCAAGACGGGGGCTTTACTTCCAAAGGCACCCTTTGCCAGGATCAAGCCATCTTCTTCCTCGCCCATTTTCTGCAAGCCAAGCAAGGATTGCAGAACATCAGAAAGCTCAGTTGAGCATGACCACAGCTTGACATTGTATCTTCAGAGTGTCACAATGTCATACTAATTCAACGGCTGAGGGCAAACATTTCTGCAAAAGCTGGAAGTTGTCTGGTATTTCATTGCTGGCTGCATTTGATGTCTCTTGCTAGCTGTGTCTCTTCCTGTCTTTCTAAAGCAGAGGATTCCAGTTGCATGTTACCTGAGCATGTCCAGCATCAGTTCTTTTTGGTCTCTATATGATAGTTATCTGAAGAATTCTATGGTGTGCTCTAAAACCTATGAGTTTTAATTTGGTTAACTGGTACTGTATTTACACTAGATTGGCAACTCTTTTTACAAGACAATCATCTTTCAGATGACTTGGAATTAATTAGCACATTTTCTACCCATGCCTAAACCTTTATTAAGAGAACTACTGGGCTAGTCCTCTTGCTAGAGTACCCAAGGGTACCGAGAAGATGGTGGGCTTGTCATTATTTAATGGTTGTGTTTCTTCATGAAGCCATAATAAGTTCCTAAGCCACAAAAAACAGTTGGAAGTCATCAGAAGATGTATAATGTTCTTAGCAACCAAAATTACTAGATCAAGATTTTCCAAAAGAATTAGGCATTTTAGGAATGTCCGATTTTTGTTTTTCAAGAAGTGCTGCATTTTCTCCACTCTCTCCTCGAGAGAGACCTGTGTTTTCAGAATGTCATTTCTTTAAATCTGTATATTTGGCCTACAAAGTAACAAATGTATCTTTAAAAGCAAGGCCCGCTTCTGGTGGTCAGTTAGAGGAATAAAGCTGATAATGAAGCAAGTGGTAACACTGATACTCTCAGCTCGAAGAATCCATCTGAGGCAGGGCTGCTGATCTTATTTATTCCCAGGAAAGAAAGTCTCTGGGGATGAAATCCTGGCTCTGCCAATGTTGGGGAAATTTTACAATTCACTAGTTCAGTTTCCCTCACTGCATTGCTTTTTTATTCCACTTGTGTTGTTGAATTCTTTTTCTTCTTCTCAATTCTTCATTCAGCTCTGAGCCTCTTACCCACTGGGAAAACTCTCCATAGTGAACAGGATAGGAAAGAAAGAGCTGCGATTCACCCTGAATGTTTGCTGTCCTCTTCAGAGCAGGGCATGTTTACTCATCCTTTCAACAACAGTTGAAGAATAAATATCCACTCATTTAACTGGCTGCTCACCAGTTCTTGCTCCTGGGGTTGGCAGCAGCTTGGTAAGAGTGAATATACATTGAAATAAGAAACCTGATAGCCACAGACAAGTTATTTATACAGCTGAGCTCCACTAGGAAAATCTACAGGTGAGATAAGGGACCACAGGCAAAATCCTGTGTTCCTGTAGGATTTTTGAGAATCCTTAAAGCTATTCAAACTTATACTTGCTGGTAACTATAGCTAGTTTGTTTTTCAATGTAAGCACCTCTTTAAAAAGAAATCAATAAATCCCACAGTACTTGTATTTTGTTCTGCCCTGGAGCACTCAGAAGAAGCTTGTGGTGATGACAGTTATCATGCTAAAACCACTTGGTCACTCAAAAGTAACCATTCACCAGCTGCAGCAACACAGATAAACTTTGGGGGTCAGAGCAGTTGAACTAAGAATTCAACTAATGAACCCCTCTGAGGATTTGTGCAGTAATAAACAAGTAATTTGGATTTTAGAAAGTGGAACTTGCTTAATTGAGTCCATCTTTGTATGGTTTGAAAGCATTCAAAAATTCAGAAAACTCCTTAATAGGCAAAGCAAGGGCTCTGCAGCAAGTCCACTGATTTCAAACAAAACACTAAAACACAGAATCATAGAGTCAGAATGGTTTGGCTTGGAAGAGAACTTAAAGACTACCCAGTTGCAGCTCCCACCCCATCATGGGCAGGGATACCTTCCACTTGCTCAAGACCCTGTCCAGCCTGGCCTTGAACACCCAGTTCACAACTTCTCTGGACAACCTGTTCCAGTGCCTTACCATCCTCACAGTAAAGAATTTCTGCCTAATATCTAATCTAAACCTACTTTCTATTAGTTTAAAGCCATTACTGAAGAAAGTCCTACAAGGTAAGTATGTTGTCAGCTGAACACTAGGTTCCCTTAACTATGTATGTGTTGGGGTTAATTACTGTGATAACATTTCTTTTTCTCTTTTAAGTGAATTTAGCTTCTGCTGTCTTTCTCTTGTTATCTTTCAGAGCATGCTCCTAGAACTATCATCTATCATGAAAAAGTAATGACATTCTAAACAGAAGAAACAAACTAAAGGATTGAGCACAAACTGCCTTCAGCAGAGAGATAAAAGCAGATTTTCTGTTGCTATGTTCTCCTTACCTGCTGCTATTATGCCAAATTCATAACACAATTTACAAAAGCAAACACTTTATTCCTCCATTTTGCACCAGTCCCAACCATACCATTCTCTGATTGCTGGTGTTAATGGGTAGCTCGCTCCACAGCTCAAGATTTTTCTCATGTAGACTGAGGTGGATCTAGTCAGTGTGTGCTGCCACTGCAGAAACAACCTAGTGTCTTTGGGAGAACATTTTGGGATGTACAAGTTGTTGTGCATGCTAGTAGTGTTCATATCAGAAACCAGCCTGATCCACAGACCTTCAAGGCAGTGTAAGACCCAAGGCACCTACAAGAAAAGATTAGTTTGATTTGAAAGTAACCTGGAAGGCTACTGGCCTCTATCTCCCCAGATTTCAGCAGCCAATGAATAAAAACATGGAGGAAACACTCATGGAATCTGAAAGGACAGAGAATTAAAGAGAGAGAAAAACACAGCTGAAGAATATTTGCTGCTCATCTGCCTGCGTTAATGCAATCCTCAAGGTTTGATAGAGACTTTCCATGTAGCCTTCTCATAGCTAAACCTTTTGGCTTCAGAATTGAAATGAACAGATATCAGGCAACTTAAGTGCAAAACATTTATACTTCTCAGTTTGCTGTTCAAGAAGATCTGCAAGGTATCACATCAAGGTCAAGAAAATCTTATTTGCTTCACTGTCTCATTAATTCATACAGAAGAACCAAAAGACAAGGAAAGCCCAAAAGAGCTCATTTTCATTTTGGTAGAACAGCCTAGCTCTGGGGGTTGGCTTTCTGAGATATACGCCCCGAGAAAGCAGCCCGAGAAAGCAGCCCTTCCACTTGTGTACCTGGAAAATAAAGGACCTTTTTCTGACTGTCCCTCATCCTGTTTCTGGCCACATGCTTTGGGCTGCTTTTATTTGTAAAGTTTACCACAGCTCACATTTGCTATAACCTCATTGGCGAGCGATACTTGGAACAAGCTTGTTTGTTATGCAGCTCTTCCAAAACATAAAAATTCCTTATGACATGACAACTCTAAGGCAAGGCTAACAGAAAGAAGTACAGCAGGAAAATAAGTCAAGTATAAAGATTGCAGTTGTTTTTTTTTTTTCTAGTACACATGATTAACATTTTACATTCGTATTCTACCTTACTTGAAATTCACTGACAATTTGCCTGTGCATTTGTTGAGTATTTTAAGGCAAAAAAACCCAAACCAAACCGAACAAAAAAACTCCAAAAACTTGAGATGGTAGCTATTAAGTGCCAGCAACAACTGATAAGGGATGGAGAAACAGCTTCGCTAAATTACACTCTCTGCTGCCAGGCTGTATAAATATGGTGGATACAACATCTTCTGACAGATTTGAGGGGGTGGGAAGCTTTCTTCATATATGCTTAACAGGAAGATTCAGAAAACAGTAACTCTGGGAAGTAACATGTTTTATTTTCTTCCATGAGAATTTTAAGACTGAAAAATCACAGGCAACTTTCACTGCTGCAGATGGAAGAGGATGCAGCTTGTATTCTTAAGGTTGGTGGCCTAAAGAATGCTATCTAGGGTTTCCTTTCTGGTGATAAAAAAGCCTTGTGACCTCCCTCTAGCAGCTTGCCTCCTCCATGCTCCACAGAGCATCATCCCAGCAAGTCTGCGGAGCAGACTTGCCATTTGGTCATGCCATTTCCCCCCTTGCTGGGTGTCCTCCTGCAAGCTATTTAGCAGGCTCTCAGCTTGCACCCAGCATAAGGAGAGAGGTGGCTGCTATGCATTGGCAGTTCCAGAGGGCAAACATCCTCTGCAAGACCCTGTGTCCTGCTTGTGGTAATAGCATCCAAGGGTGTTATAATTTCTTCTTTCCTTTCTGGATTTCCTGCAGTACAAGTGATGCTAATGGTCCAGGGCACAATTTTCCTCTTTTAGAGTGGGACACTACAGAGATTTTTCAGCTATATTTTGTTTCTACAGAAACCTCTCTCAGTATCTCTCAGGTTTTCCTTAGAGGGGAAATAAACCCCAGCTTCTCCCCTTGCATACGCTGGCGCTTTAGAAGACCAAAACAAAGATTTAACAGAATTGCCTTAAGTCATGCACTAGGGGAATGGGTATAAAACCAGCTTATTTGATCTTCCAAAACAGCTTATTTCATCTTTGCAATGAAACACCCTGGGCTGTTCCTGCAGATCAAAGGTAACTGGATCCCTGGATCAAAGACTAGCAGTGTATTAGCAAAGGGACCATGTGAGTGGAGGTCTCCTCATCATCCCAGAGATTCACTGGGAAATAACAACCACATCCAACTTACCCAATCTACAACCCGTGTGTTAACCGAGCCCTGCAACATCAATTTCAGAGTCACAATGAGTCAATTTACAATACATAATGATATGTCTTTATTTCATCAACAGAAATGGTGTCTAGACAAAATTCAGTTAACACTAGCAATTCAAATGAATGAAAAGGGTTGGGTGGGTTTTTTTAATTTTTTTTTTTTTTCACAATACTGTATTTACAATGAGTAAATGACATTTTAAATTCATTAGTTCATAGCAATGCTTTCTTCCAAAAAGGTAAAAATTCTTAGTAACAGAGAGTAAGCATCAACAGCCACCTCATTTATTTATACAATAAAAATCACAAGAAACCACAGTCACCTAGAAAAAAAATAAAGACAAGCTTAAGAACTAGTACAATAAAATGATGCATTGAATTAAGTTACATTAATCGCATAGAATTTGTGTAAAAAGTATGTAGAAAAAACACCTGATGTAACCTGTTACAGTCATTGACCAGTTATGAGAGGTACAGAGGGTTATACAGGTAGATATGTGTGAAAACTGTCCATACTGTTTGACCTGGGGAGGAAGAGAAGAGGGGTTGCACCCCCTTGCATACACTGATAAAACCCTGTTTTGAATATGGCCTCTGAAGTTTGTAAGGCATATATAAGAGGTGCACTTGTAACCAACTGGTTCTGGAACAAACTTTTAGGGCATCCACACCCTTGAAATCAAAGGTGATGCTTGGAACTATGAGTAAACAACCATGCATCGAATATCACCAAAGTGTTTAGTATCATTCCTGCTGGTTTGAGGGATCCAGAGAGCTTCAGGCAGAGCAAATGTAGTAGTGAGAGCAGGTCTGAAACCCACGCAGGTTTCTCTTGGGTACATCACAAATGCAGGGTAACGCCAGCCTGGGCGGGGGATGCCAGCCACAACCCCCAGCTTGGGGTAGTTGCTCCCTCCTCTGCCCACATCCCAGTGTGTGACCTCCTTCAGCTGCAGGAATGAGCCCAGCTAGTGAACGCAGCCCCCGCTTGGATCCCTCCAAAACAGGGGGGTCGTTTGGGTTCATAGCCTGGGACATCTCTGCTCCTAAGCAATCAATGAAATCAAACACTGCCAGTTGCCATTTCTATTTTGGGATGCTAGTTTCTTTCTGCATGCCCTTAATTAGCCAAAAGGGACAACAGTGACACTGCATGAACCACATAGTGACTTTCACTTACAGAAAGGGCTCTGCCCACAGTCACTAAAGTTCGTACAAGAACAGGAGTCAACTAACTGGCTTTTTAGCCATTGTTTGGTTGGGGTAAGGACCTTATAAAAACATATTTTAGCACTCCTTCCTGCCAAAAAGTGATTTTCTTTGCAAAAATGGCAACATTATCTGAGTAATACCTTAAAATGCATATCAATATTTGACTTTAATATAAATAACACCTATCTTGGTGGAGTGCAGGAAAATACTGTACAGTTAGCCTTTGCAAGTAATGCCATTAAAATTTTGAGAGTAAAGGGAATTATTATTCTACAGACCACCAACAATAGATCTTTTAAATATACACACAGTATTTGAACATATGCATATACACATATATTGTATCCTGCAGCATCAGACCTGATGCCTGAGTCATTAAATACTCCAGGGAGTATTATAAATATACATATATGTATTATAAACAGGAAAATACACAAACACACACTTTGACTAGAATTGTAGATGTATGCACATACATACATACACACACTTATTTTATATATGGATGCAAAATTAACTTGGACTGTGTTGGCAGAGACAAAACTGAAACGAAGTCAAAATCTGTTGAGCAAATTTCTAACAGGAAAGAGAGCAGAAGTTCTTTATGTTAATAGTTTTAGTTTCACCTCACTTCTGATAAAAATAAAACTGCTCCATACTTAGCAAAGTCCTCCTCATGCAAAGTTGCTGCTCATACTGAGCTAAACCTTCTCTCGGCAGCCCTAAAATAGAGACTTATAAAATGCTGTAGCCATGGGCTACAACATTCACCCAGAGGCACCTTCAAATGCATCTCAGATCATTAAAAAAGAGGTGGAAGCAGCACTCCTTGATGCAATGGTAGAGTGCGTGAACTGGAGCAAAAAGTGAGCCTGTAGAAACCTGACAAATGTTCACTTTGTCTCACTGCAAAATTCACTATGGGTCTTCTATTCTGCAAATGCTCTCTCTTCACCCCCACAGCAGTGGATTACAAGACACAAGTGAGGATGTGGTGTTGACTCTGGAATTGCAACACTTCACCATGCTTTCTCTTAGTGGATCAGTTTTCATTTTATTACAGGATTATAGTGAATCCCACATGCAGATTTGCATTGTTTACTAGGTAATCATAAAGTCATATATAAAAAAAATAACTATATATCGAGGCATCTTAACTTCTATTTAAGCACTCTTTAGAACACAGACTTGATGAAGTGTTGCACTCCAGATTAACGACCACACTATCAGCGTTAATCATTTCTCTGGCAGGAGTTAATCCACTTAGCAGAGTTATGTATCTAGTTCCCGCTCTCCTTTTTAAAGAGAAATAGCAGTTAGCATACTAATCACTGTGGCTTGCCTTTGCAGCACATTTTACTTCCTTGGGAAAAAAAATAATACAAGGATTAGATCCAAAAATATAGTGCATCTTAAAAGCAGCATATACCCTTAGAAAGACATTTAATAAATTACTTGTACAATATATAAAATAATAGTTTTATACTGCAGCATCAAACTCTGACGCCTGAGTCATCACTTTAGGAAGTCTGTGATATAAATACTGGGATCTCCCAATAACACAGCCAACATTTTTGCGTTTGTTTTGCTTGTTTTCCATTTTGTTTTTCCTCTGTTTTAAAAAAAAAATTAATCTTTTCACTACCTTTTTGTTCCAGAATCAGCTTGCAATGAGCTTTAATTGTGTTCAAGGCACCCCCAGAGAACGCAGAGAAACAAACACATTATATAGTGTAGTACTCACCTGACAAAGCATAACAAGCCTAAATGAAATGAGGTTCCCTGGCAATACAAGTATAGCAATGGGAAAGGAAAAGGAGGACTAGATACAGACTGGACAGAGCTTCAAGGACTCGCATGCCCATGAGAGAGATGCAGTGCTCAGCGGGCAGATGGGGTCTCACCACGCTGTTCCCAAGCAACATCCGGGAGGACAGATGCTACAGGTATCCTCTTGGGCAAATGCAAAGAGATTCTTAAGATCACAGTGACCACTGGCTAAACTTTCAAAATTCATAAATATCGCAGCCAGGTAGGTTTTTTTTTTCCTTCTTTCCAATGATATTTTGTGGTCAGTTGGTTTGACCTTATGAGACAAGAACAGTTGTATATGTAAACTGGTGTCCAAGTCTGAAACTAATTCTCCCAATATCTTCCTTTAACGTTAGCCCAGTAACTGCTTTGAAAGCCACATTGTTCGAAATAGCAAAAAAACCTCAAAACAAAACAGAAACAAAAAACAACCACCACCACCAAAATAAAACCCCACTGAAAAACCATGATACATGTAAATATAGAAAGCAATGACACAAAATCAGCCACTTCTAATTGGAAAGAATGAAATCAAACATCCAGAAAAGGTTGCAGGGTAGGGACAGATAGATGAGAGAAAGGTTGAGGAAGAGACACTTATTTGAGCAGTGGTTTTAAATATCAGTTCCCAAGGTAGAGGAAATCAAGAGACCCAGCACCAGTACGAGGCCAGGTCAAACCTAAGAGCTGCAGCGCAATGGGTTATGTGGGTGGGTTTTTTAAATCATTGGAATGAGGTCAAGAGTACCAGTTGCACATGAGTTGTTAGTAGAGTAAATCTTCATGTCAGGAAGCAAGTTAAAACTTGGTTTTATACTCATAAAACATTCTATCTATTCATATATATAGGAGGTCACTTAAAAATAAAAAAAGGCAACAGAAAAACATCTTTAAAATACTGTGTCAGTTGACCCTTCCCTCCCACCCGCCCCCAACCCCCCCAAGTAGCTATGACTCTATAATGTGATTCACATTTAGTTTTAAATTCTAGCTTTCACCATGGTCTCATAGAAACAAAACTTCTCTGCGAAGCACAGAACTGCTTTGCAACGTCAACGAATTCAAAGGAAAATCAAATCCTGCCTCCCCGCCAAAGAGCTTCTCAGTCAGTTACCTGCAAAAGATGGCTGGGGAGGTTCAGGTCTTTTTAGGTTAAGCTCTTTTAAAAAGAAAAGGACAACTCCTCCCCCTTTTTTCAACTGTGTGAACTAGGAGTTTATGGCATTTGTATATTTTTGAACATTTAAAGGTAAGGATTTTGTACAGTAATGATTAATACTTAAACATAAATATTCTCCTACATTATATACTAGTTTTTCTTTGTACATGCGGGGAAAAAAAGTATTTTCAACAAACATGGCACATGCTATATGCATTTCCTCCTCAGTAGCTTGGCTACAATAGTTTGGATGAAGAGGATAAAAGCAAGACTTTGTGGCGAGTGGGTGACGGTCCATGAGCACAGTCTGAAGATGGAAGAAGTGGAGAGAGGGAGCTGATTCCTCCTCCAGGGTTCAAGATGCTGATCTACTGAGTGCCTCAAAAAAACACCAGCGCACACCTCTAGTGTAAACGTTAGCACAGAAGACCACATTATCACTCAGTGTTTCTGAGAAGCTGCTTCCCCACACTTTTTTTTTTTTTAACAGGTGTGAACAGCTGGTCATTTTTTTTCAGCGAGAACAAACAATATCAGCCAGTAAAGCACATGACAGTTGTCATTGATAAAGCCACGCAACCTGGCACACGTAGGGCAAAGAACCACAAAATAAAAACTCAGTACACTTAGAATAATAATAATAATTATTAAAAAAGCATTAGGAGGTTGTTTTTCTGTCTACACTGTACATACAGATGTTATGCTTGAAAAGCTGCTGTCTCACACAGTCATAACAAGAGTCAACATTGCTTAAGATACAAATCCAATACAGTTACAACTAAGCCAATTCACTGAGTAGTCTCTTTTAAGACAGTGCTCTTTTAGCTGCAGTTTGTGCTGAGGGCAATGCTGCAGGATGAGAGGATCCTGGAATACAAGAATTTGATGGGTAAGCGACCAAATTGAGTGTTGGCAAATGTAGGTTTTGCTCTTAGAGGATACAGTGCTAGCTGGACTTCTGTAAGGAAACCAAAGTCAACAACTAGGGGTCTGATCCTGCAACTCCGCCTACCTGGACAGGATCCCTGACTTCACCAGACCCACCTTTGCAGTTTGGGTCTGGTGGGGAAAACACGTAATGTCTGAGGACAGCTGAGGTCAGGCTCTGGGGACTAGCCAGAGCAGAAGTTGCTTCCATGAGTAAAGGATGCAGAGGGGGGCTGGAGAAAAAGCCCCCAAGTGTATTGATGTGATTTCCGTTCGCTTTACTTCGTGGAACATATGATGAACTGATCCAGTTGTCAAATACACTTTTCTCTAAAAAGTGAAATATACTTTCCCCTATAAGACTCCAAAAGCATCATTAACAGCACTTAAACTTGGTTTGTGAAACAGAAAGAAGTCTAAATATAAAAATAATTCAAGCAGATTCTCTTTACAAATTGTATAGTGAATTCAGTATTTGGCAAGACCGTTTTTACTACATAATGAGCTCCTGAGTGTTTGTCTATTAGCTAAAAATTTTCAATTTCCTTTAAGCAATAAAGCAAAGAAAACCATATACTCAAGTTATACTGAAGTCATGACTTCATTTATGAAAAGAGGTTTGACCAGAAACTCAGTGCAAGTGGCAAAGTTGACCATTACTGTACAGTATCTGCAAGAAAATAAAATAACTCCACATTGCTCAAGTGGCACGAAATGGCTGTGCCAAAAAAAAATTGTCTATAATAAAATCTCAAATAAGTTTCCAACATTAAAATTTTATAAATAAGTACAAATCGAATGATATTGCTGAACTGTGAACTGAGGAAAAAAATTATCGTGTAACAAGTTACCAAACTAGTTCTAGCATCAAAGACAAAAAGGAATGTTGGAACTTGTTTATACAATAGAAATGAAAGCTTCCAGTTTGTAGGATGAAAAAAATTGAGGCATGCAGGGATTCTTGCATATGGATATATATATTTTATATATATTATATATAATATGTACAGTTTAGCTATAAAACTTTGATGTGTAAAGAAGCTGTCTTCAATGAAAAATTGAACATTCAGAGGAAATTCCTGAGTTAGGGTTTTGTGACATGGGCCACTGAGAAAAAAGCTGCGGTTGGGTCCTCAGAGGTGTTATGTCCATCCCTGTTAAGATTGAAATCAACGTACAAAAACAGACAGTGTTGCCACTGCTTCGTTCCCTGCCTGAGCAAGGGATAGCACCATTGTGAAGAGAACTCCTGCTTGTAGAGAGGAGGGAATACTTAAAAACAGTATTGCTGCTAAGACCACTGTAGTGTGCACCAAATACGTTCTTCTAGACAACAAATGAACACTGCCACTGGCTGACTGAAGAACACCTGACCAGGTGTAATGTTAAGGTTACAAGTCACTAGGTGTAATCTTTCCTAGGTTGTTCGTCTGTTGTACATTTATCAGTCATTTCCTGACAGAAGTCTACCGTGACTGTTTGGCTGCTCTGCTCTGGTGGAAGCTCTCTCTCGGGGTAAGTACCTGTGTCGGCTCCATCCAACCCCCCGCCGGCCGAACAATTTTCCGAGATGTTGTTGGGCAGCCAGGGTGCTCCCAGTTGCACTGAGCCTTGCTCTGAGCAGCACTGCATGTTTTCCCCGATGCACTGGGAGGTCACCAGGCTCTGCTCCACACCAGCTGGGGCAGGGCTGATGGTGGTGACTGGCTGTAGATCCATGGGTCTGAGAACGGGGCAGTATCGGTGGAGAGCCTGGATCTGTTCCGGGCTCTGCATGTCTCTACACACTTCTTGGGAAAGACATGAGAAGTTGTCTAACAATTCTCCCATGCTTGCTTTCAGCTGGTTCCTTTCTGAGAGCAATTTCTCTTTCTCGCACACCTGAAAAAGAAGGAAGGTGTCTTAGGCTGAGGGCTTACTCCAGGCACATACGCAGTGGTACCCACCATGTCACAGTGATTTTTATATGGCCAGGGGAAGAGTCACGAAGACTTCAGGTACTTGACCATCATGAGGTCTGTGTGGATTACAGTTTGGGAAACACTGGGACAAAAACATTTGAACTGGAAGAGGATAGGGTGACAAGTTATTCCTAAGCCACTTTTAGCTCTCTTTATAGACTAAGGCAGCATGACGTAATACAAAAGAACTCAGAATGAAACATTCTGATGGAGAAAAGACATTTCCCATCTAAAAACCAAGAAAACAAGGATTAGTTCCCGAAGTGAGAATATGGTGCAGATGTTCAGTTCACCCTCTATTTACTGGGTGGGTCACTCAGGCTGGGTGCACCCACTCTGGCCTGTGCACCAGCTGAACCCCCATTACCACTGGGAGAGAGACATGTTACTCAAAAGAGAGGATCTAAGTGTGCTCTGTGGCCTGCACCACAGCTCGTTTTCTTATATCCCAGTGCTTAATGGCTTGGGCTTAATCTAAGCAAGATATTTTTATGAAGACAACCTGAAGGTTGGTGGACTTTTTAATACCTGGATATACAACAAGCTCAATATCATTTCTGCTTTGCTCTCCTCAGGCTTTGCCTCCTGTGTTCCCAAATATCCTCCTCTACCTACATCCAGCTTGAGTGCTTTCAGAGTTTCACTGTCTCAGTTCGCTGCTCTAGGAGGGGAGCAGATGAAAAACAGGACAGTATTGGTGAGGAGGAAGAGCGAGAGAGTCTGGTGGGCAGCATATTTTTCTATGCAGGATTTAAAAACGGGGAAAAGTTTTTCCTGCATCCAGCGAAGCACTGGTAAGGCCCACAGCTCTAGCTAGTGCAGGGTGCCATGCAATGTGCTCTGGTGGGAGTCATTTCCAGCTTAGAGCTCCCATGGCCAGCAAGCCCTCACTGTGGGGTAAGCGCTGCCCTCCCTGTGCTCAAGAGGCAGGATTTGGCAGGGGTTAGGCACTGAGCCAGACCCAGCCTGGGGTTAAACCTCTGAAAACCAGTGTTGACTCAGTGCAGAATAACTGGGATGGTCCTGCTGCATCTCATTCTGTCTCAGGCAGGTGGGCACACAGCTCGATAGAGTAGATGAGATTTTGTAGAGTACCGGAGCTATTTCCAGAGCTGAGCTGGCCCCAAAAGCAGAACAGCCATGTATCTCACCTAGTAACACTGCTAAACCCAAGATGTCTCGGCATCTGAGGTGTAAAAACTCCGCAACTCAGATAATCCTACTCTGGGTGGTTGTTGACAGCTGATAGTATTGTCCTGGGTCCAAACCTCACACTGGAGGCATACAGCTGTGTGAATGCAAAAGAGAGCAGTGCACATGAAAAGAACCAACTGCTAAAATATTGATAAATCTATCAAGAAAGCATAAAAATAATAAAAAAATAAACAGATGCTCAAGTACATCTTGAGATAATGAATTATGGAAGAGAATATGCTGTGAGTTTGCAGGGAAAAAAGGAAATATGAGTGGGTAGATGGATGAGTGAAGGAAAGCAGGCAAAAAAAAATTACCTATCAAACTCAGAGGATAGAACTACTTCACTCACTGTCTGCTGTGAAACCATCTGTGTCAAGAAGATGGGTGATTTACAGGATGATCTTTCATAAAAGACGCAGCCAAATGAAAAACCCTTAAACCATAATACCATTATGTAGTTCAGGAGACTGAAAGTTACTGGTCACTAAGTGGACAGAAGATGACAAAGGAATTTCCAGTGATCATGTGTTGTGTGTTCATTCTGCTCCCTGTCCCTGTCTTCCAGCTCAGAGGGCTAGGTATCTGGAGAATGACTGGTCTTGCTATCAAAGACTGAGGTAAAGAAGGCATTAAGTAGCTCATCCTTTTCCTTTGTCACTATGTTTCTCCTGCATCCAATAAAAGATGGAGATTCTCCTCAGCCTTCCTTTTTTTGATGGTGTATTTATAAAAACCCTTTTTATTGTCTTTAATAGCAGTAGCCAGATTAAGTTCTAGTTGGGTTATTAACCTCCTAATTTTCTCCCTGCATAAATTCATGACATCCTTGTAGTCCTCTTGAGTTGCTGCCCCTTCTTCCAAAGGTCACAAACTGTAATCTTTTTCCCTCAAGTCCCAGGCCAAACTCTGTTCAGCCAGGTTGGTCTTTCCCAGTGGCTTGTCTTTTGGCACATGGGGACAGTCTGCTCCTGAGCCTGTAAGATTTCCTTCTTGAAGTCCCTTCCTGGACTTCTCTTCCCTTCAGTACTGCCTTGCAAGGAACTCTTCTAAACAGGCCAAAGTCTGCATTCTGGAAGTCCAAGGTGGCAGTTTTGTTGACTCTCCTCCTTATTTCTGCAACAATCAAAAACTCTATGCTTTTGTGATCACTGTGCCCAAGACGGTCTCCAGCCATCACTTCACCTACCAGCAGGTCATTGTTTGCAAACAGATCCAGCAGGGTGCCTTCCCTACTTGGTTCACTCACTGTATATTGCTACATACTCAAGTCCACGTTGCCAAATAGAAATGTCAACACTTCTTTTGAAGAATCCTGCACCTCAAAGGGTTCTTGATTCCTGAAATTCAGCATGGATCAGACCCACAAGGTCACTCATATACCTTTCATTCATTTCCCTGAGACGTGTGTGCCGGGAACAGAAGAGGACTTCAAAATTTTGTCTATCCACTGTTGATTATGTCAGACAATAATGGTAATGTCACAGGATCGCATAAAGTCAACAAACCCAAAATAATTTTCAAGTGAAGACTACAGATATCAAGCAGCTCCCACCCCTTGCTGCTAAGTTCAGCTCTTAGAGTGCTGCTCCTGGTGCTCTGGAGAGCGAGGGATGTATACCCCTCCCCATCATCAGCCCAGTGGAGAGGACAGGCATGTGCAGCCAAGACTGGACCTGCTTCTCCTGGCAATGTAGATGAGCAGCCACTCTTTCACCCTGCAGAGCCTCTGACTCACCCTGTACACACTGCAGGTCATACTCATTGCAGGAAGCAGTTGCTCACTATTTTGTTTATCTTTGATGTTTTGTTTGTTTTGCATCAGTGGAGCACCATTCTGAAGGATGTTTTGATTTTTGTTTCTCTTTTCTCCCTCAGGGCTTCAGCAGCACAGCATCTGAAGGCTTTGCAAGTCTTGATGAGTTAAGCCTCCCAACCAGCTTGTGAGGTCAGTGCCAACTCCCTGTTATAGATGGGAAGCAGACAGGCACAGGCAGCAAGCGAGTAACCCAAAGTTGTGCGGGTTTCTGCCATTTTTGAGGTGATGGTAACTCAGCTTCTTCCAACAAATCCCTGCCTCTTTCACACACTGTTTGCTACAGCTTGTTCAGAGAATGAAGCACAGCGAAGCCTATACTAAAGGCCACTTGCAACATGCAATCTGTTGTGATGAGAGCAAGAAGTATCCCTCTCCCCAGACCCATCATGTTCAGCCTACAACTGAGAATGTTTTAAATCTGCACCTACACACTTAAATCAAGGACCTTAAATAACCTTTAATGAGAGCTGGGTACACAGAGATGTCAGTAGGGAAATCAACTTCAGTTCCTTTTGTTTTATCTGTGTGAATGAATTAATTTAGCACACAAACCCTTGGTTATTCAAAGGTTGGATTTAATGCAGGACTCCCAAATGTAATCAAACTGTCCAGTCTTGCATGTTGCACACTCACACTTCTCACAACAGCTGAACTGCCACTATTACATTATTTTTGGCATTTCAGAGAGCTTTAGAACTTTTAAAGAGCTGAGGAGGTCCTACCCCATTCTGAAGTTCCAGAGTTGCATTTCCCCACTGAGCGACACCCTACAGACATGTCTTTCTTCACAACCCTTGCCTCAAACCTTTTCTCATTGTGTATCAGCTTACTTTCTCAATGGGCAAGGGATGGGAGGGAAAGAGGAGCAAGTCCCTCAGACCACAGGGGCACCGTCACAAAGGGAGTTTTTTTCAAATAAGATGCCTATAGTTAAGATGTCTATATGTGACATGGCTTTCCAGGTGATCCTGCTTAGCAATGAAGAGAAACAGGCACTTCTGCACTATAAGTCACCTCCCCTACTGCAGGATGAGACAAATAAGACTCAACAGGTTTCTCTACACTGACTCTACACCAGGACAACCAGCTCCAGTGTAGGTGTCTATATTATAAACATCTGTGTTTAGCCACCCAAACCACACCTGAGGTGTCCATACCCTGACTGAAAGAGAGAGGAATTTTGTGAGCAGCGACTTAGCCTCGTTCCAGTCACCTCACTGTCTGAGATTAAAATGTGGCAGCACTGTCCACTGACACCTCAGCACACAGGAGACACATCCGCTGACATGCTCTGGCCAGTGAACACTGCAGACTCCTTGAGTAAAGAGGAGGGCTTCAGTCCATGCCACATGGAGGGAAGCATTAGAGGGAAGAAGACAGCAGGAGCAAGGAGGAACATATCCTTCCCAGTTTACTGACATACACCACAGGATGCCCACTGGTCTGGATATTCACGATCCCAGCTTTTTGCTTCCTTTGACATTTCTACCATTTGCTCAGTGAATGAAAGTGCTGAAGAAAAGGCATAGCAAGCTGAAATGTCCTGAAAATGCTCAGCTACCTTCTAGCATGCCAAAGACTAAGAAAGTATGTAGAGATAAATCTGGCCCTGCTACAGCCCTGTTTGGACCAGACAAGCTCTGAAGGTCTCTTCATACCTACCTCTTTTGGGCATTCCATGAATCCCTGACCAACAGATTGTTATGGTAGTTAGGCAGGGAAATGGGGCTCAGATGAGGAAATGCCTTTATAGACACAACTGTAAGAACTGGGGTTAAATTAAACTGCAAGCAGGGAGCTGTGATACAGGCTTTCCTCCTCTTTCAACTTGCTCAACAATCTGCCCTTGAGAAAAATACAGATATTTAGGCCTCATTTCACTGGGATTTTGGTTTCCCATATATATGATACATGCACATACTAACATATTTCTGCATGTTAAATTTTTGTAGCAGTGGCTCTGCTCACATATGAGAGCAAACTGACCAAACCCACTAAACTCTGTCTGGAACTGCTGTTGGTGCCCTGCAAGACTCCGTGCAAGGGCGAGCGGGGCTGCAGCGAGAGCACATAACTCACCAGCTTGCGGATTTCACATTCTAGGTTCTGAATGCAGTCCAGTTTCCTCTTGCGGCAGCGCTGAGCTGCAATTCGGTTCTTGCTGCGTCGGCGGACATCGTGGATGAACTCGAGCTGCTCTGAGGTTAGCTTGTGCATCTTTATCATCATCTGGAAATCATTCCTTGGAAGATCTGTGATTTGATCAACAGGAAAAGGAAGTTTCACCTAAAACAAACAAACACAAGACAAGAGCAGAGTCATATTCTGCTTGGTCAATGCAAGCTGAACAACAGTAAGCGGAAGGACGATGATCTATGCTGCCAATCCCTTCAATAAAAAACACACCCAGTTTTACATTGGGTAAGTTTTTAACACTCCCTTGTGGCACATTGTGGAGGTCCAGATGGTAAGTATCAGATGATAATTGTATTTAAGTCAGCAATATAGATGAATCCCAGATAAAAATTCCATCTTTCTACAAAGCTTTAATAACTGATCTCATTGCATTAGAAAAAGCTTCTGTCCACTCAGAGACACGGCCTTTCAGAAAGAGTGAAGTACCTCACTGCAATTAAATTCAAACTTGTTTCAAGGAAGGGGCTATTACCACAGCAGGAAACCTGTCTCTGCACTGCCTGCAGGACTGAAAGTTTGATTAGGTGTGAGGTTAAAAATGCAACCTGACACCTCAAGTGGATGAAAAATGCCGTATTGCAATTAGGAAAGGTCACCTAATCAGCATTTCAACAGAGCTGTAAGAGGAAAGGGTCAGAGTAGTGTGATGCAGCATATCCTACTCTGCTAAAACATACACATTTTGAAATAAACCAATATATGCTGACAGTCTAATATTTCTGTAGATTAAAGAGCACTGAACTTGTATTTCTTGAAGAAGTCAGGTTCTGACTCCAGGAATTCTACCAATTATACATTAAAGCACAGCAAAACACAAAGCTTCTGACAGTTTGAAGCAACAAACACAACCTGTCTCAAAAGCTGGAGAATGGTAGATGTGCTCAAAACCTTTTAGCTTTTTCCCCCAAACCTATCAGCTCGCTCAAATCAAAGCAAGCACCTCTCCTTAAAAGTCTTGCTTCAGTTGTAGCCCCAGACTGATAACTACCAAAAAACTGATGTTCCTTGGCAGACGGCTGTATTTGGAGGTCAAAGCTGACAAAACTGAAGGACGTGGCAACTGAGTAACTCGACTGACTCCCTTTTTTTGAGTCATACCCACACTGCCCAAAAGATGGCAGTAAATATTTATATTTCTGTCCCTATTTGGTACTCTGCACGCAGACTACCAAAGAAGTTGCTCCAGCCAAGGATAAGATATGGCTTGAAAAAGTTCCTGTGATTTAAAAGCCTTTATTGTCTTCAAATGGTGCACTTTAATTATTTGGAGATACAGAAAGTAACAATACAGATTAGAAATTAGTTATCTTCATCAAAGAGCTGAGTTGTTCAAGTAGAACAGTTTGCTGAGGACACATGTATACACACAGCAGTGGCCTCTGCCAGTGACAGTCACGGACCCTCACCAGGCACCCGGACCTACTGAAAACAAGCTCCTCACTTTGTTTATGAGCAAGGCATTCTCTTGCACTCTTCTATGACTGTTCTGTGCATCTCCAGACCTGGGGTATGTGAAAGTGAGTGCAAACATCTACCACATTCTTTCAGATGGTTTCATGCCCTAAACAGTCATTCATGCCCCTCTGCCAAATGTGTCCAGGCACTGCTCTGTGACACGCTACTTGACAGGTCAATTTAAACCAGCAAGAAACACCAAACACTGCCCTAGTCCCCCCAGATTCATGCTTGAACATGCAAAGGCTGACCTTAGGTGCAGTGATGTGGACTACCTTGTTTCTAGACTTGTTTATAAAACTAATTACATGAAACTTGTTTGATTTCCTCTCCCAAGCCTTTGGATAGACAGCAAAAACTCACTGTCACCTGCTTTTCTCTTCATCTTCAACCAGTGTCTGAAAATGAAAACAGACAGTGCTTTCCTCTGAAAAACACCTCAGTCTCACTCACTGCAAAACCAGTCTTTTCATGTTTCCACTTTTTCCTTATCTTCTTCCTCCCTCCCCCTTTCAAAACATATTTCCTTGCAAGGAGGAGATGTGCTTGCAGCTGGAATGAGAATGAAAGGGAAGCAACTTAAATCTGTCAGGTAGAAGTTGCTGGAGGGAAATGGGAAAATAAATAGGAACAGATTAATTAAAAAAAAAAAAAGGCTTGAAAAGAAAACCATCTACACAGCAGACCAGAGACTGCTATCAGTAATCCCAGCATAATCCCACTCCTGTCATAGGCAGCACTGTACAGGATTAAAAATATGAAAGGGAGAGTGGAAGTGAGTCAGACTCATTTCCTTCACCATTCACAGCATTTTTATTGCCTGTCTCCCTCTTCGAGGGAGCTGTCAACTGAAAAAAAACCAAAAAACACCAAGCCTTTGGCACGGACACAGTCAATAACTGCGCCAGGGCACTGCTGCAGTGAGAGACTCATGGTGTTTTACATCTGCACAGGGCAAGTCTCTCAGCTGGTATTTATCGTAACAGAGTGGTGAGTCATTTCGCAAGAACCTACGACTGTGCAATGGGTGGGATTCATCTGACCCACGCAGAGGTGCCTGAAATGACGGGGTGGGACTACCTAGTGTTCAGGTCTCTGCTGTTGTCATCGAGGCCTTCAGATGGCATTGCATCCCGCACGGCTTCTCCCTCCTTCTGGCTGCAGAAGGAGCAGAGATGAGACTCAGAAAAGACTCTGCATCTTACGGTATCTAAGGCAGGTGAGAGAATCTTTACCTGTGGTGTCTGAAAAAGGACAGTCAATCTTTTCAAAGATGTGAAAGAAAAACCTAGTGAGTATATTTTCTCATAAACTTTTCTTTCTAATAACTATGATTTTTATATAGGAACCAACTCTGTACTCTTTGGGTATTATATTATACCCTGTACTCCAGGGTATTTCAAATTAGAAATATAAGTGAGATCACTGCTCCTTCCAGTAGTTACTACTCCAGCCAGAGCTAACCTTCCAGAGCTCTGAAATCTTCTCTATCAACACAATTACTCTTTCCCTGTCTTTATACCAGTAGCGGAAGCTCATTTTCCACCATACAACAAATAAATTGGCACCTTCTACCATTACTGCAAACTCTCTTGCCCCCTGCTCTGGCTGATGCACCCCTGAGAGGACAACCAATCCACTTTGGTGAAAAAGAAAACCTGTTTACGATTTTGCAGCATTTTTCCCCCATATCAGAAGTAGGATGCCAGTGCAAATGTCATTGCTTTGAGTGGCTAAGTCAGAGCAGTGATGTAGACAGACAGCTACTGACTCAGCACATGCAAGGACCATATATAACCAATTAATTCCTTCAAGCTTCACTAGTTAGTGCCAGCTTGGATCATATGCCAGTTACTGCTGTGCTGCTCATCTATTGTACTAGTTACTGCTGCTGCTGCTCTCCCTTTCTTTTTCTCTGGAATAAAAGAAGGGACCGAGAACTTGTATTCACTCACAATGAAATATTAATGTCATTTGTCGGGAATTTCTTTACCCCATGCATAACATTACCTTTTTCACTCTCTTTATACCTAAATTTTGACATCATCTTCCCTGAGCTGCTAAGTGCTGGTAAAGACAACGAACTTCCCATGTCTGACTTTAACATTACAGTAACTCAAAGGAGTCCTTTATTACCATAAGAAAAAGTAACGATTATGTATTGGGCATGGGAGGGTAGAACTTACAGTGCCAGCCTGACCTTTATAAATGGTTCAAAGTCCCAGTCAGTTGCTCCAGAGTTGTAAAAAATAAAACTGTTTCCTTAGTGCCTTTCAACTCAAAGCCTGTTACTGAAAGCCTCTGACACTTAAAATTTTGTCTCGTCCTTGGAAGGCACTCAGGACTCACCCAAGTAATCTAGCACAGCGGCTGAATCATATTGATGCTTTTTTGCATCACACAGAAGAGTCCAATAGATTAATGTTGGTTTTCCAAGTATCTTCCTTGGTACGCAAGTCTGTCTTCCACAAACACTGAAAGAAATTCATCCCAGGACAGCAACTGAGGTGTGTCCACCTATGTTAGGGGCTCAGCTGCCTGCATACTATTTCCAATCAGCAGGTCCTACTGCAAACAGCATGTTCTATCTCACACTAGACAACTGATGGCCGTGTAGTTGCCTGGAGTCAATTCCAGCCTCTCCTCCTGGGGGCCACAGGAGGTGTTTGAGTCAGCAAATGCTGCCTGAGAGGGCCTTGCTGGGCCTTGCACTGACTGGACACAGACTGGGTAACCTTTTCATTTGCCACCTGCCTCAGAGAAATGGGTAACTGGGCCAGTCCTGTGGCTGAGGGCTTTAACTCAACAACCAGAATATGTGGATAGGGTTCTCATCCTTTAGCCCATGACTTGGACTTGTAAGCAGATCACACACTGCTGGTGCCTAAAATTCTGGGCTAGTATCTTCCCATTCACTGCTTGCCATGTCCTCAACTTCCAGCCCTTCAAAGGGCACAACAGTACAATACTCCTGCCCTTTAACAGGCTTTTCTGAGACCAGGGATAGCACAGAAACACTGACAGAAGCCAGAGGTGCATTTAAGAAGGGCAGATCAGTTGGTGAAATAGGGGGGGATAAAGTGCAGTATTTCTCTGAAAAGACCTGCTTTTACAAAAGAAATTAAAAAACAGGAGAGTCCTTCAAGAGCTGGTGCAAGATCTTCAGATCAGGACATAACAGAACTGGTTGTAGGCTGCAGGTGCAATGAAATAATACAGTATTTAAAAGAGGATCCTACTGAAATTTCAAACTCTCACAGTTGTTCTAATCCAGTAACTCTCTGCTACTAGTATGGATATCATTCCTACTGAAGAGAGGAAAGAAAATAAAACTTCCATGTAGTTTATTTTAGAAGATCGATGTTGCAAGACCCCAGAAGTTGACCAATTCCCACTGCTCTGCTGATACCACTGAGGATCCTGGTCAGGAGAACACCCACCAGAAAAGAATGTGGAGAGTAACTTTGTA
Organism: Xenops minutus; assembly: GCA_035221455.1. Taxonomy (NCBI): domain Eukaryota; kingdom Metazoa; phylum Chordata; class Aves; order Passeriformes; family Furnariidae; genus Xenops; species Xenops minutus. Next base: position 79,468,820 of record JAWWEE010000105.1, on the reverse strand, counting down.
ATTTGAAAATTTACAAGGCCCGTAGGATCTTGTAGGAAAGCAGGGGTGATTGATCATCAAATTCTGGAGAGGTACGATATATGAAAGCAAGAACATGTGCACAGGTATTGCCCTTCTTTCTATGTAATACTCTTCACTAAGTAGAAATATTAAGCAGTGAAGCAGACTTAGCTTAGGCAACTCAGCACAGTTCCAGCAGATTTCTGTTAGAGCAACTTTGGTTTGCTACTCTTTTTTCTGGGGCTATGACTTTCAGGACTTTGCTAAGCATCAGCAGAGGAATAGAGAAAGGGTAGTTGCCGGTTGCTTAACATGGAGGAGTCTCGACTCTCACTGAAGGTTATTTACCTACAGTACCCTCAATGGTCTAATTGCATTAGCTTTGCCTTTATGAAAATGTTCTTTGAAAAGTGAGTCAGTAACCCAGGCGGGAAATGCTTTTGAAATACAAATGAAAGACACATTGAATGCAATTCTCTAGATAGCAATAGTTCTTGAAAAGCTCCACCTCTTACCTCCTCCTATCCTTGTTTATTTTTTTCCTAAGAAAACTCACTCATCAAATTAGACTGAGCTGAGATTTCTTTTTAACTGGTTTAGTAGTATAATATTTTTTACAAATTTTCTAGCAGGTACTTGCTAAAGAAAAGGAATATCAAGAAAAGTAGGTAGTGCTGAAGTTTCTGTTCCTAAGTAGGTTAACAGATTGACAGACTACTTCCTTCTCAACAATTCATTATTTCAGGGCTTATTGTTTTGTTGTTGCTATTTTAAGCAAGATTGTCAGAACCCACATGCAAAGCACCGAGCTTCAAGTCTTCTCTCTAGTATTATATCCCAATAACTGATTTTTAACAACCTGTGGAGGCCTGAGAGAGCTGAGTGAAAAAAGCAACACAAATTATTAAATATTTCTGTGAAGTCCCAATAGCTCAGGTAACAGCCCTGTTGCTGCAACTCTGTAACATGGGGACACCCCACATTGCATTCGCTGCTTTTGTCATGAAGCCTTAACAGAGGGAGATGACAACAGAGTCTTGGTGGCTCCAGGAAGGGAAACAATAGGCAAAGACCTCCTGGAGAAAACTTACCAGTGGTGTTACAAGGACCATCACCTCCTGACACCTGTGACTGTCATCTGCATCCCCAATAAGACTCAGAAGCGAGTCACAGAGTGGGGTCACCCTAACCCAACATGGCACTCATGCTGAGCCCTAGCACCCCACTTTTGGCACCAAATAACTTTGGCCATGTGGTCCTGAATGTCATCCATCTGTGGGAAAGCAGAATGCCCAAAAAAAGCAGAGGGAAAAAACCTTTCACCTACTTCTCACACAATCAATACATCAGCAAATGATGTTTTATGACATTAATTCTGGCACTGACAGCACTCTGGGACCCAAATTAAGACCAACAAGGTCCAAATTCCAGGGAAACTGAGCAGCCCTGTGAGATAAGTGAGGGTCAGAGTCCACCAGGCTTATTCCCATCAGGCATCCCACTCAAATGAAAGCCCACTCACAGCAGGAGAGGTTGCATGGCCACTCTCCAGAAGGGCAAGCACCTGCATGTCATCTGCAGATATCTTATCAGGTGCTTTCTGAATAGACGCCTAGTAACACTGTGTGTTCTGATAGGGCAGGGGGAAAGGGACCCCTTTGTGAAGTTGTCAGGACAGCAAGGGCAAACAGACAATTTTGGGAATGGAGAAAGATTCCTGTGCAGCTTGCAGGCAGGTGAAGAACAGAAAGCTGCCCATTTCAGTCTCTCCTGCTGTTTTAATTGCAGCCAAACTGCTAAAAGTAGGTAGAGCAACTTATACAAGATCTTCCTGCTGCTATTAGACATGTTCTACTGCCTGGTTTAAGCTATCCTTCACTGAGGATTCCACAGCTGCAGATCTTGCAGGACACACACCTAAGTCACTGTATAAATACAGTATTGTTTAATGAGGCCAATGCCCTTTCCTGCATTGGTAACAACCTTTAAAAAAACATTTTTCAGACAAAATCTGTAGCAATGCACCGGTTTGTGCCCTTGGCTTGTTCAGGATAATGCATGGCAACCTCATGGAGCATTAATTTCCTCACCACATTTTTAACGCCTAGCAGCCCTCATCAAAATGCCCTGGGAAATAATAATGAAAATAAAATAAAATAAAATAAAATAAAATAAAATTAAATTAAAAAAAATGCCTTATCAGCAGTCGCAGGGAGAAAACTTGCTCAGCACAGTGCAGAAAATCTTCCCATGAGGAAACCAGTAGCAAAACCAGGAGTGGAGCAAACCTTTCCTAGGAGTGCCCCAGAGCCAGAGATGTCTGCCTGCTAGTGGCACACCAAGATGCCCTCCTGCAGCCTGCCTATTTGCTCCACTCATGGATGTCTCATCCATGGTCTCCCACACATATTCACATCCTCTTTTTTTGGGAAACCACCACCAGTCTCCTATAACCTTCTCATTTCACTCTTCCAGGTTCACTTCTGCTGCAGCGTATCTCCATGCAATCAGCTAATTATGACAGCTAATTAATCATCAAACCCAAAAAGGTAACCTCCCGCCCTCTGCACTTCCTCATGCTGAGCATTGTCCCCTGCTGAGCAAGCAGCACACATGGGTGGAGACCTGATGCTCCCCTCAGTCCCACTCCCTGCTCCCATCTGCCCCGCATAAAGGCAGGACTTCATTGAGTAACCCAGGTATGGCCTGGCAGAGCTGCTGTACAGCTTCCCAAATGAGGTCCTATGCACAATAGCCCAGGAAGCCTCCCAGGGAGGCTTCACTCCTTTCTGTGTTGTCCCCAGCTCAGGACATGGTGGCAAAGAACTGCCCTCTCAGAATCACCAGTACAATGTGACTAGGGATGAGGACACCAGAGGCTCCCCAGGCTCTTCAGCCCTTCCTCAGAGCTAAGCAGCCAACTAAGGAAACCACCCACATCTGTCTGCAAGTTATCTTCCAGAGCCTGGGATGTAGTGGAATAAGGACTGAGGGATAGAATAGAGTTCATTCTTTCATCCCTACTCCATAACTAAGCCTACCTGGTTCTGAACTGGGTGCTCTCAGCATACGAACACCCCAAACTTGCACTCGCTGTAGCACAAGCTCTTGGGAGTGTTTCAGCATTACTAGAGGAATCTGATACATGATTTTACCCAGCTGCACTCTAGGTCATGCAGTTTCCTAATGAAACTCTATGAAAACATCCAGTCTTTCCCAGTTTCTGGCTTCACATCACATCTCCATGACTTAAATGTGCCCTCAAACTAGTCGACTCACACAGACAGTTTATTCAATCACACTTAGCCAATTACCACCGCAGCATCTCCAGCTAGCCCATCTCTAGTTTTAGAGTGGGGCCCTCTTTCTCTTCCTGCTTGTGGGAGAACTATATGGAAATTGACAGCCCCAGATCATTCCTCCATCATTCCTCTAACAGTCCTGGAAACTGAAGGATAATTTTTCTTTGAAACCATTTATGCAATGGCTGCTAGAACTTACCACCAGACAAAACATCACAGGCAGGGGACATGATCTTAGTTGTCACGTAATGGAGGCACAAACCTACTAACTGCACATGCACACACACAGAGGGAAGAAGACTTGAATATAGTTTCCACAGCCCAGAGTGGCCATGTATATGCAATTGTTCAAGTAATTTCTCCTCCCACTCTATCTCTCTCCTCTATTCCAGCTGTTGGCAATATACAGCACTGGCTCTTTGAGCAGGCTGCTCAACCCTCACTGTCAGCAAAGACACAACTTGAGGTTGCTCAAACACACCAGCAGCAATAAGATAGAACCACCTCAGAAAATTAAGGATAAGAAACAGTGCTTTGTGCCACACAAGTGGGTGAGAGAAGAAGACAGGACACTGCTAGCAGACTCCTAAGCACATCAATGCACTCTCATCATTCAGCAGTTTGCTGTTGTCCCGTACCCAGATATTTGGAAGTGCCAAACACCTTGGAGGTCAAACAGACCTATTCATGTGAACTCTGCTGATGCGGGAATAACCAGAAGTTACACTTTTCCTCTATAAACAAAGAAAGTGCTGCTGAAATGCAAAGTCATTTGAGAGAATCAAGGAGCAATTAATTGCATCACAACAACGGTGATATATGTACTTATCTTAAATCCCTACCTCATGCCCCCTGTCTTGCACAGGACATGATTCACTGTCTGCTTCTGAGAATGACCCAGACTCATCGCTGGAGTTTGTTCCATAGGATGGCTCACATTTAATCTGGGCTCGGACTGGGTTGTACAATCCATCCCCCACCACACCAGGCTCCTGGTGCTCGGGCGCCAGGAATCGGGGGCCTTGGGAGCAAGGGGAAGAGGAGAGCTCGCAAAGACGCAGGCTGCAGGGAGAGCCGCCACTGCCGTCCTCTGCATACGAGTAGGAAGAGCACGAGCTGGAGGTCCTGGTTCTGGTTTCCAAAGGAGGAGAGCGAGGGCAAACTTTAATTGGCACCGGACAGCTGGTGTTCGGCCGCATCCTTCCCGGCAAGTGATCAGCTGTCAGTCCGCCGTGCGAATAGGTCTGGGAGCTGGGGAGAGACTGGCTACTGCCAGCCCACAGACCCTTTGGCACAGTCTCAGTGAGGTCTTTGTCCAAGCTGCTCACACCAGAATATGAATGCACCGAAGTGTTTACTTGGTCACAAGCGTTTGAAGAGAATATAACACTCCTCCTGTCCAGTTCCCCTTCTTGCTTACAGAGAGTTTCAAAGCCGGGCCCCCTGAGTGGCGATCCCACTGTGAAGTTGGAAGCATCCTTCTGCATGGCATGGGACTGTCCATAGTTCCCTGTGAAAGGAACGTAATCAGTTTTGTGGTCACCCTGAGTTGTCCCTTTTTCAAAAGGGCATGCTGGACTCCTGCCAAAGTGCTGTTGGGAAGTGCTGGGGAAGCCAACCAAATCTATGCTTTTTGTTCTGTTGAAGAAAGATCGCAAGCAAGAAGGAGAAGACCCACTTTTTGGCCTGTCGACACAAGTGGGGCTTGGCTGTTTCCTGTCCATTTCAACATCCCCTTCTTTATCCCTGATGTCAGGTTCATCTCCAGACAGGCAAAGTGTGATGCTTTCTTCATCGTTCTCTTCATTCTGAGGCTCACTTTTTATCTGCCCCATAGCAAGTCCTGATTTGAGGCCATTTCCAGAGCTCTCTTCGCTGAATGTGCTTGCAAAACCTGAGGTACTGATGTGTGATGTGTTGTAGACATTCTTGGTACAAGCAAGCTGGTATTTCTTGTATCTAGGGTACCGTGTTACTGCATCTTTATCTAAATTGTCCTTGCTATCTCTCAGCATGTCAGAGTCAGGCAGCATCCCTTCCCCTTTGTCTGCTCCAGCAACAGTGGTTTCAAAATTGAAGGGCTCTTGGTGCATCCTCTCTCTTGGGCAAGATATTTTTGACGTCTCTGATTCCATCGTCTCTTCCTCATCTCCATCCGAGTTCTCCTCATCATGCATGCGCTGACAGGTGGTATCTTTTTTGCACAGGAACAGGCCATCTTCATTGTTCAGCAGTTGTGTCTGAAGGAAACTGAAGCAGGAGTCCTCCAGGTTGTGCATGCGCAGGAATTCAGCGCAGTGGATGACCTCCTGGATGTTTTCTCTGCTGAGTAACAGCTTAGCAGTGTAGGCAAACTGTAACAATGGACCAAATCCCCTGACAGTGACCTGCAAAAAAAGAGAGGGAAATTGCCAGTGTTACTATCAGCTCTTACTATCATCCCAAGTCATTCATCCTGTGATTGAGATAGCCTAACAGATCTGGCATTCAGAAACAAATACTGCTCAGCACGAGTTATTCTTCTATCACACCAGCAATGATGTTACTTCTAGTAACTAGTGATGCTTCTTTATGTTGCTCCTCTACATCATTGTACAGACTGAACTGAGCACTGGTTTTTCCTAAATATCTTGAAGACCTATGAACTAAGCCTCTGCCCTAATAAAAGCACTGAAAAACCCAGCCTGGTGTAGACACTGCTAATTCTTGGATGGATCTTATTTTAACTGTGCTACAGCACACTACCATGAAAGTGCCAATTCAATTTTGATTCTTCTGCCCTGATGGAAGGTCCAGTGAATAGTGGTTTCAAGGTTAAGATATGACTTAAATCTAAAAAGTGTTTGGGAAGGAAACATTTAATATTACAGCAAAATCCAAGAGAAATAATCTTTCTGCCTCTTTCAAGTGCAAACTGTTTTTTTTTTCCTTCTCAAATTTTTGCAAGCTATTGCTGAATACGTAATAGGTAAGGACTGACTGCACAGCTTATTTCTCCATCCCATGGAGATTATTCTACTCATACTGTTCCTGATTTAAGTGAGTCTGAGCTACAGCTAACAGCAAAGAAATTCCTATTTATAATTCAAATGATGCAAGTTACTGTAAGTCCCACCTCAGTATTTAATTTCCCACCCATTTCATTGTAGAAAGAGTAAAAACTGTTTCCAAGAGAGTGATCTCCAACCAACCTCTCCTGGTCTGAGCATACACCACTACCCATCCTTTTTTCTCATCATACCATCTACATTTTACATTAATATATTAAAAAATACACACTTTCTTCCCCCTCCTCCCATTTTTTACAGTACTATCTTTATATATAACTAACTTGCCAAGCCACATGATAAACTATAGATATTGTCTATTCTGACCAAAAATGCACTGGCACTAACTTTTCTTAATTTTTTTCTCCCAGTGGGCATGAAATGAAGGTACTGGAAAACTTCTATTCTTCATAAAGCAGCAAGAGGCTGCCTCAAAACCAGGGCTCACTATCAAGGATAAAGACTCCTCCCCAAGCAGATTCAGTGTTTTGCACACAAAGCTGAGATTTGGAAGACCACAACTCAATTTTCCATTGCACTGACCATCTACTACATGACCCTGGCAAGTCACTTCAGTCTCAGTCTCACTTCACCGAGACACCTTCTTGTCTTTCTTGCAAGTAGCATTCCAAAACCTGAGTTCCCTGTGCTTTGCATACCAAGAAAAGGCATATAGATGGGATGCTGTGCAGCCAGCACCTGCCTGTCTATGTAAGGTTGGGATGCACAGCCTGCAACCTCTTTTTGGATGTAGGCATCTCTGGTAGGCATTCCCAGATCAGTTTCTTCTTTTAAAACAAATGAAAAAAGGAAGCACTACTGTTCCCTTTTGGCAAAATGGACTAAAGATCAGAAGAAGGACCTAGAAAGTAGGAGACAAACTCCCTCAGGATGTGGGGATTAAAATTCACATTTTCCAGCTCCTCAGAGGGACATACTTGGGATACGGTATGGGATATGGGGTACCATGAAGGTGAATTGCTTTTCTCTGTTCTGCAACTGAATTAACCCCACTGAGCAAGAAGCTGCTTAAGAGGTTGGTGAGCCATCAGGCCACGAATTTGTGATGGTCTGATTCATGGCTAGGATATATCTGAGTGAATAAATTGGTTCATCTCAATGAAAAGCCTATAAATTCCCTATACTGCCTCAGGACCAGTGAGAGTTCACAGATTTTTATAGAAAAATCTTGACTTCCAGAAACAAGCCTTTGTTATTCATAGATCTGTTCTTGTGATGCTGAACTATGAAGATACCACAAGTGGTGCAGACTTTGATGGAGAGAAAAGTATTTTAACACACCTCTAAAATTGCTCTCAATAGCTTTTCCATACATAGTATTACTGCTGTATCTGCTATTTTAAGAAGCAGTGCATTTTCATGCACGTACTTACACACTTGCACGTTCCTGTTTTACAGTACGCCTCTGGTACAGAATTACCAAGATTTACAGCTGGCTATTAAACGGATCTCTGCTTTATCAGTGTTACACTTTCTGCCTATTTGTTAGATTATCAGCTCACTAAAGGCCTATCTGCATTTTATCTATGCGGCATGATTAACAAAATTGCTCGGGAACTTAATGAGCTACTTGCAGGCTGATGTTTGGTAAGATCTTCAGTGTGGGGGCTTACGTATTCCTGCGTATCTTACAAGCTCCACAGCAGCAGTGTAGGCCTGGAGGGACTATGGCAGTGGTGCCATTTGGCCACTAGGTGGGATGGCTGGAAAGCAAATTGCAATTATTTTCTCTGCTGGGCCAAGGTTTCACCTGGCTGCCTGCCGCCCCAGCACAGGCACTCCGCAGAGCCTCGGGCTGACTCATACAGCCCCACGGCGAGGCTGTCTCCCACACTGACTCAGGTTTTTGCACCAAGTCAATCACCATGCTAACAAACAGCAGCAACACATCTGGTAGAGCTGCTCTGCACTGGATGCATCAGAAGCAGAGCTTCAGACTGTGCCGTGGGCTCCCCACGATGCTCAGCGGATGCCTCAAGTGAAAGATGATGGAAACTCCAAGAAAACGTGTGCCTTGACTTCCTTATGAGATAGTACCCAGTGACACAACTTTCACTCTTAAAATCTTCCGATCCAAAGGGGGAAAGTTCCTTTTCAAACACCCAGTGCCTGTCACTGCCCTCGGCGAAAAATCTCTCAAGTGCACAAACAATAACTTTGGAAACAAATGGGTGCAAAGCTTGCTGCCAAGTGTGAAAATCAGCGCAAGCTCTGCTGCCTGAAGCTGTCTAAATATTGATTCAGATCCCATGGCAGGTCCCCTGCCTCAGCCCCACCAGTTTTGGGACTGCTTGCATCTGATGCATTCTGGCAGGAAGAATGGAATTGAGCCGCTGGAGCGGGAGAGAAAAGGCTTTGAAGCTGCGTGTACTATGACACACACATTTCTCTAGGAAGAGATAGGGACAGTCTTTTAAAATGATTTGATCTGACTGATGCATTCCAGTGAAAAATGTTAGTGAAAACAAGTTGGTCTACGTTTGCAGAAGGAAACGAGTAATTTCTCTGATGTAAGTCTCGATTTACACATGAGACCTTTGCTGGATGGGTAAAACTCCAGCAACAATCCCCATTTATTTTTTTCTTACTGTAAATAAGATGCCATATGTACAAGAGTTGTTTGCTTTTAAACCTTATTTTCCATGTAAATTAATGTTTAAGCAGGTAGATCAATTTGCAGGAACCTCCACTCAGTACCTTGTCCAAGCTCATATGCCAAGTCACTTCTTCCTTGCCTTTCAATCCTTTGCCTTATTTCAATTTCTACCCATTTCTATTTTGTTAAATGGAATAGACTGCCTTCTAGAAAACCAGGCAGAGAAAAGGTAGAACATAAAAAACAAAAATGCCCGCACAGTGAGAAAAGCAAAGCAAAGAGCCCAGCTTCTCAGAGGCTTGATTTCGTTCTGTTATCTTTCAAGACAGGGCAAGAGAGGACTTCTGTGTACTTGGAACATGCCAAACAGCCCACCAAGACTGAGGACAAATCGCTGTATTTGTTTTGCTTCTGTCACCAGCTGGCTTTATATGCATTAAAACCCTACTATATACCTAGTGCACAGAGGACATGGATATTGCAGCCCTACCTAAACCATCTGTCACATCTTCTTGCTCTACACCAATCCAAGAAACCAAATCCATGTGCAGCTCCTGCCTCTGCCATCCTGTTAAAGGCACACCTTGCCCAGTGTGCAGTATGGAGGTCTATGTCCATTCAGAGTTGTGAAGATAACAAGTGTGACCAATGCTAAGGTAAAAGAAAACAACTTCTCCAGTTCTTTATCTGCCTTGTATCTTTCAGATCGACCTGGCTGGGATGCTTTTTGTATGTCCATACCCTTGTGAGTTTATGATATTGAGGAATGGGCTGGAAATAATGCAACGATATAATCACCATCAAGAGAGTTGTTAATCAGCATTAGCCCTATTGAACTTACCAGCAAAATACTGACAGCAGCCCTGCAGAAATAAGCACACAAAATCTATTTTATTTCAGTTCAACAGCACTTTTCCCCTTACAGAGTCCTGTGGAGTGCAATGCTCTGGTTAGTCCTAATTGATTTAAGTGACCAGACTTCCACTACTTCCTTTGGGAGATCATTGCCAGACTCTACTTAAAACCTCCTTGTGAGGAAATATTTCCCTTGTTTTCCTCCATCATCTCTGATTATATTTCCTTGATGCATTCCAGGTAGTGCTTCTTCCTTTTGGAAAAATAGTTGTATTATTGTTATACTCTCTGCCTTCCCTTCTTCTTTGCTTAGTATGGTGTCAATGAGGAAAAACTGGCTAATTCAAGGAAAACTATATTGATCACTGTCAGATGGGAGAAAAAGAAGCTGAGAAGAGAGTCAGCAAGGAGAAATGCTAGTGAAGAAGGCAGTGTTTCAGATGCAAATAGAGCATTTTTAGCAAAGCGTTTTTCTAGTACTGGGCACGTACTATTCTAAAATTAGGAGGAGGGTTAGCTCACTTCCACATTGGGAACATTGTATTTTCATAAGGGACTTCTAGGGCAGAAACTATTTTAAATGCACTTGTATGCACACTTACAGGCACTGCAGGAGACACAGCACTGTGGGTGAACTCCCTCTGGCTCCCTGTTGTACTCATGTCCTCCATGAGGCTGATCAAGCATGCCATGGAGGCCTCTGTGCTGTTCTGAACACACAGGACACGGCCTCGGAGCACACACAGAGGTCTGACATTTCTGTGGATGGGCTGGACTCACTGTGTGCTGCAGAGTTCATCAGTGCATGCTCATTAGCTAGCTGCCCAGACTTCCAGATGTCTCAAAATCCCAGACAAACAGACAAAATCCTCCAATTCTGCACAGACAGTATTTGTTATGGGGGGTGGGAGGGGAAGGTTATTTCCAAGGGAAACATGGATGTCTGGTAACCCTACTCCGAATGGCATCTGTATGAAAAGCTGCATCTGGAGCTGGGAAGGTCAACCCCTGCAAAATGCCAGCAGTCTGACTTCAATTTAAAGAGGGGAAGAGTGATTAAGGGCAAGGAAAGATCACTGTAAACATGTAGGAATGTAAAACTTGGCAAGGCAATATCTAAAATGGAGCAAGAGAATGTTTACAGTAATTTGGTGCATACTAACATCAAGAACAGAGAATTGTCTGGTTTGCTATTGGGTGCTATTGCCAATTGCAGTGAGAAGAAAGAGAAGAAATGAAAATGTAGGGATTTTTTCCTGACTCTTAACCTAAAAGTGAATTCAGAGAGATCTTGGAAGGCTTTCCAGGGAAGATGATGAATACTTTAGTCTGAGTACTGCAAAGGCAAACTAGAAAAGCACAACCTTGTTCCAGCAAGGTGGGCTTTAACATGGTAGGCTTTTTCAAGCCTAATTTCCATGTTAATGAGGGCACAGTGCCAATGATCTGCTAAAAAACAGCATCAAAGTTCAACAGCAAATGTACATACAATTGTTCCTTTTCAAATAGAGCATACCTGGGGCTTATGCAAAGAACAAGCTCACTGGTGGTGGCATGAGAGGGCAGAGCCCTTTCCTCCCCTCCAGGGATACAATAAAATCTGCAGAGCATTAGTTGCTAAATCGTACTGAATTGGGGGTGAGACCTTCAGACCCACTGAGAACATACAAGTCCTGACAGAGCAGTGTAGGTGCATGTTATTATCTTTATGTGTGTGACTATCTTGTTGAAATCAATAGGAATAGTGATAGGTTTGTTGCAAAGCATGCAAGCTACTTGTAAGCTTTTTGTTTACATTTTTAGTATTTTGTTTTTCATGTTGAATTCATCACCAGGCACTTAAAAACAGTTAGAAACCCTTAATCTCTAATTTCCAAACATCGATTCAATTATTAAACCATTTTGTGGGGAAGGAAGAAAGGAAAATTGAATCAAACCTCACATGCTGAATATCAAATCCCAAACTAAATATTAATTTAAAACAATTGGGTAGAAACATACAAGAAATGGGACCACTTCTTGCAGAACTAAAATCATTCACATACTGTTTTGTAGCAGACCTACTGTGGTACCTACTTTGCTGACCTTTCAGTGTTGCTATGGTAGTCTAAAGCACGTGTAGACCACTTAAATCCATCTCAGTCCTGGAGTTTGTCTAATACACCCAAGCACATAGCCAACTAAACTACTAACTTCTCACTCTGCCAGTGTGTTTTCCTAGCACTACAACTTATATAATCAACCACATGCTAGAAAAATAGGAGATAAGATTAGTGACAGTTAACTGCTGCTATTTTTTTTCCCAAAGCCTGAAGAAGGTCTCTGAGATTAAATATTAACTCTAATCTTATTTGCTAAAATTAGCACACAGTGTATTCTTTTTCTTCTACAGCCAATTGCAAGTATAGCACAGAAGATATTTTCAGAGTGTAATCTGATAACCAAAATCAGTCACCAAAGCTCTTAGTCCATTAAGAACTAGGAGACTTCCTGGTTATTTACTTTGCTATTTTTACTTGGGATGGGGAAGCCTGGCTTTTTCCTAGCTTGGGCTAATTTGGTTTTGGAAAACTCTCAGAAAGATTTAAGTATATTACTAGGCTCAAACAGGATAGTCACATGTGCAAAATCAACAGTGTTAGACATCATGGTTTGTTCCTATATATGCACACAGGCAGGAATTGTTTTGAAACCGTGATCCTATTACATAAGGTGGGAACACGCAGGAGGCAGGAAGAAGTCAGAAGAAGGAATGATGAACAGCAGAGTACTTTTGTAAGCCAATGCCAAAACAGTATTTTACTGCATTTCCCCCCTTTAATTTAACAGCATTTAAATGTTCTCTCACCAGCAGCTTACAGATGTATTTCCCTTATCTGCTCATAAAGCTCTACCCTAGTTGAAACCAGGACAAGCTTCTAAAATGAGTAATCACTCTTTAAAATTCCACTTGGGTGAGAGGCATCAGATGCATATACTTGTATTATCTCGGCTTGTAAACAAGAGAGAAATCTAAAAGTCACTGATGAAAAGACTGACAAAGAGGCCTTTGTTTTCACTCTAAAACCACTTTTTAAATTAATCAGATACTGTGCTGGCCCCAGTTTAACATTCTGCCACTTCAGGTAGCGTATACAAATTCAGGCAGAAGAGCCACCTGAAGTCCAAGCACCAGTCTAGCACCTTCCCACACTGCACCATATAGAAGGGATGAGAGGCCACCAGACTGCCACCATGCATTTCCTAGACATGAATGCACACTGGGGAAGGGAGAAACTGGACACACAGCTCCATTATTTAAGAGGCTGATTTACCTAATTTATATATTTCTAAAGCCCCACTGGAAAAGCTGCCACCTGCAAAGCCACACCAAGGCCAGTCTAAGGGACCTCCTGGTATCTTTCCAGTGCATCCTCCACAACAGCCTCTTGAGGCTGTCACACTGAGAGCTTCAAGGAGATGCTTAACTTTCTTTAGTGGTAGTTCTACAAAAGATGCCACATTGGAATTGCTTGTCCAACTTCCAATTCTGTGCTTTCAAAAGAAAAAATACCCACAAGTGCCGCTCTCAGCCTTCTACGCTGAAGTCCCAGTTGCTGGCCAGACGACAAATTTACACTAGAAGCCCTGACTGCCTATGTGAGAATATTTACAATCTGAAGGAGAAAAGCCAGTGACTGGACTCTCCACCTGCGATGGGGCAACCCTGGTTATGCGTATAGATTAGGGAATGAGAGGCTGGAGAGTAGTGCTGCAGAAAGGGACTTGGGGGTTCTGGTCAATGACAAGCTGAATATGAGTCAGCAGTGCCCTGGCAGCCAGGAGGACCAATCCCATCCTCAGATGCATCAAACACAACATCACCAGCCAAAGGAGATGATTGTCCTGTTCTGCTCTGCACTGGTGTGATATGTGTGCAGTTTTGGGCACCACAATACAAAAAATTCAGCTATCAGAAAGCATCCGAAGGAGGGCCATGAGGACAGTGAAGGATCTGGAGGGGAAGCCTTAAGAGGAGTGGCTGAAGACACTTGGTTTGTTCAGCCTGGAGGAGACTGAGGGGAAACCTCATTGCAGTCTACAACTTCCTTGTAAGGGAAGTGGAGGGGCAGGTACTGATCTCTTCACTCCTGTGACCAGTGACAGGACCCAAGGAAATGGCATGAAGCTGAGACAGGGTTAGATCCTAACCTAAACCTATCAGGAAAAGATTTTCCAACCCAGAAGGTGGTTGAGTACCAAAATGGGCTCCCCAGGGCAGTGGTCACAGCACCAAGCCTGTCTGAGTTCAAGAAGTGTTTGGACAATGCTCTCAGGCACATGGTGGGAATCTTGGGATGTTCTGCACAGGGCCAGGAGGTGGACCCGATCATCCTGATGGGTTCCTTCCATCTCAGCATATTCTATGACTTCTCATTTACCTCTCTCTGTCATAAGGAACACATGCAGGGGCAGCATAAGCATTTCAAAGAGCCTCCTGCCTCCACACTTGAAAGGGGAGACCAATATCCCTCACTGTAATGCCCACAGAGCATTATAATGTGGCAGGTGTGACTGCAGGAGGTGAGATGGGGAGGAAGGAGAAGTCATTCACGCTAGACTCGCCTGGAGGATGGGAGGCAATAATTGCAAACTGTGCCCATTGCTCCGTGAGAAGTACGTCAGCACTGACAGCGGGACAAGTGGCTTGGAATTGATTGCCAAGCGTAAAGATGGCGTAAACAGCCACTGGATCGATGACCATGTTACTGGTTATGTCAGCCTTCCACTGCACTTGACTTAGGGGTGGAGCGTAAGAGGCATTATTAAGGCACCTGCATAGTTGGGTTTTTCTGAATCAAATTCAGAAATGATAATGGCCTCAGCCTTGAGCATTCTCAAAAATACTGGGCCCCAAGTCTGGGGCCAATAATGTCAGATGAACCAAAGAGGAAGAGAGATTCAGAAGACGACTAAGAAATTAAAAAAGTAAAACAGAGAATAGTAAAAGTAAAAATAATTTCTGATCCAACTGCGATGCTTTTTTTAATCCACAACTTCCAGTTTTATTTAATCTCTGAGTTATTGAAGCCAATTTGAATTCTTTCAACCTTTCAAAAGTGAGACTGGTTTCAAATCAAAGCAAAGAATTTAATTCTGGGAATCCTGACAGTATCCCTGCACATTTTCAGCATTCTTCCTATACCAGAAAATTTTAAGGAGAAAGCAATTTGTTGAATTTGCCAGACCTTTCAGTTTATTGAGAAGGAAGGTAGGAATCACCAGGCATAAGCCTCAGTACTTTGCTGCTGACATATTTCAGTAAAGAAAACAGCAGGCATCTTACCAAAGAGAGATGAATACAGTTGCAAAAACAAAAGGCTGTAGGACTGGAAGATGCTGTGCTTTTGCACAGCAGGGATGCACTGCCTGCATCACATTTGCTCTAACCATTGGTCTCTGGCAGCTGTACCCACTGGGCAGCTCTGGGTTTTACCATCCACAGTGGTTTCAAGAACAAAAGGGAATGTTTACCTGGACAGCTGCTCCTCTAGGCCACAGCCTGGCACAAGAAGCTTGGCAGCTAAGGGAGGCAGGTCTGCGAGGAGGTGAGGGGCACAGCTGTGCTGGCATTGGGACACCTCCTTCCGTCACCTCCCTGCAGGGCAACACCTTTGGCACAACAGCTCTTGGACTGCAGGGAGAAACTTCTTAAAGCCCTGCAAGCAAACCTGCCAGAGCCCTTGTTTTCAAATCTCACTCAGGAACTTGTTTTGAAGTCAAACACCAGCTTATTAAACCCTGAGGACAATGTTGTCTGTCATACTTCGCACTGAACTGGAGGAACGACAGCTGAAGTGCCGCTTTTTGGAGAAAACACTGTAATGAACTTCAGCAGAATTAGACAATTTTTCCTTAACTAATTATGTGGCTTGGGGTATGTTGTCAATTTAGACACTGTTCAAAGCGTAGTGATCACACAGAAAATTCCAAATTATGGCCAAGAGGGTACCTGCAGGCAAGCCTAAGCAAAAAGGCTTGGAGGACAACTTTCAGGCCACAGAGGTCAGACTCTGGGTGAAGGTGTGAAAAAGAAAAGTAGAGATGAGGATGTATCAAACAACCTTTTCTCTAAAGGAATAACTCAGCTATGACTGAACCAACAAAGAGCACATAAAAAACAGTGTCACTAATTAGCAGTTTAAACACTGAGGCATGAATTGGAAGATAAGGCAAACGGAAATATGGCTGTGATATCTGGCAGTTTGAAATACCTTTGTTTTCCCAGTGCAATGTGCACCTTAGGAAACCTGGAACACAGTAATAGAGGATGACAGAGGAGGGTGGCTCAGCAGAAATGCTACCTTCCCTCCTCTGATGTCTGTGTAAGCCATGCTGAAACCAGTGGGGAAGAAACAAGCAGATACTAATAGGTTTTAATCCCAAAGCATCATCAGAATTGAAGTGCAACTGCAATTTAAAATTAAAATCAGTCCCATATTTTTACAAAAGGAAAATTAAACTGACCCCCAGATTAAAAAAAGAAAGGGAAAAAAAAGAGAAAGTGTTAGCAGTAAGGAGGGGTGAGGAGGGAGTGGGAAAGCTTTCACAGAATATAAATTGTGAGAGAGGAGTCTGTGAAAGATCTGCTTAGGTGCATATCATGAGCCAAAGTGGGTAGAAAAAGTGAAAACAAAAAAGAGCTTAAGAACTTTTAGAATGAAGAAAGAAACTCTAGAAGCCTCCAAGTTACATGAAAAAATATCAAAATAGACAGAAAATGAAGATGCTTGAAGAAATTTTCTAATTCAGAAGGTGCTTAAAGGAGTGGTTCAGAGTTTCTGAAGCTGCAACTGATACACAAGTAAACACAACAACACAGAAAAACTACAAAGACCTGTAAATTGCCCCAGAGCTCCTCTTTCCCAGGCATGGCAGAATGTATTTATGTGAACAAACTAAGTAATAGTGTATTAAAAACACAGTGCATTAAATACACTGTAATTACTTCATAAAAACAAGGAATACTTCACAGCAAGGCATCTCACTACAAGCCCTACTATTATACTTCATGTAGTGTCGGAGAGGAATAAACGAGCTCTGTCAAATATGATTTAAGAAAACACAAGGCTGCACTCAGAAGCAGAGAACTAAATCAGAAGACAAAGGAGCTGGAGAAGAAGCAGGCTCAGGAGACAGGGCTGGATAACATCCGATGCAGCTCGGGGATGCCCTGCAGTGGTTTTCACAGGGCTGATGATGCCCAGGCTTCTGGTGCTACCTGTGACCACACACTGGCATGGCACAGCACATAAAATCACTGGCATCCTTACATCACAGCAGCAGAGAGTGCAGCTCAGCAAATACCGCCACATTTCAAATCCAGCGATGCTTTTGCTGGGCTGTGGAAGGAACTGAATGTAAAAGGCTTTACTATTGTACTTCATGAGGTAACCAGGCAATTACAATTATTAACTGGTAGGCTGAAACCCTGTGTAAATGACCTGGCTTCCTGCAGGCATCGTAGTTTTTTAAAAACCCTGCCAAATGCTGCATTTGTTTCCGTTTTCCTTCTCCTCCCCCACCTTGCCTATTAATTTCCGGTATTCGGACAAGCAATTTTTCTGCAATCACCTTGTTTTTGTTCTTGCATGGCTACTAAGAGATCTGAGGATTACGGTGGCTTTTGTTCCACTGCTTGGTGCTCACATTTCATCAATGACATCTGCTCAGCTCAGCAATGCAGGTTTCCAAGAAGAACCAGCCACTGCTGAGCTGGCAAACTTGGTTGCCTCCCATCCTCCACGAGGAGCAGCTAACAATTCTCTCAGTGGCCCAGAAGGTTAACTAGGCTCTGTAAATCCCACCAGAAAAAAAATCATAGGCGTTTGCCTTCTTGCTGAGATTTCATGTCTGCTATGAGCAAAGGCAAATGGCTCTTTTAATCCCTAAAGGAGCCCAGGCTCATCAGGAGTGACTCGTAGCAAAGACGTCAAGGGCAGGGAAAGATGGGCAGACTGGGCAGTGGCATCCCAGTGCAGCCACAACCGTGTCCCGTGCTCCAGGCTGTCCTTCAGGAATAGACTTCCCCCTTTCTGCTTCATGCATGAGATTTTTAAGATCTACCCAGGAAGCAAAGGGTGGAAAATGCCATCTACCCTAGAAGCCCCAGAAACACTCTGCATGTAGAAAAATTATCACCTTTCCAGCTTGACATGTGACTTCCCAGGAGGGTGGAAGTTGGGACTTTACAGCTATTTGTGTGTGTGTGTCTACATATGCTCACGTGCACCCACGCATGCTAGTGTGAGAAAGAGACTAGATAACGTGAATGTGTGTGAAAGGGATTGAATTAGCCCCATCTGCTCTGAAAAGATCATTTTCTCCTCGGATTTCTGTTACCATCCTATCCTTACCACACTAGAGTGATTCTAAAAGGCTACAGCTCTGGCAGACAGCATCATTACAGCTGCTCACATTATTAACAGCATAAATAATCTCTCAGAGACACTACTAAGAAAATATTAACTACAATTATCACTGTCTGATAAAATAATGAACAGCAAAGTGCTATTCTGCTGTCTCAGTCACACGTGTGTATTTATGTGTGCCGTGAGTAATGAAAACCGGTTTATGTGTATACTGAAACATCCTGGAACCAGTTTTTGCTTTTTATTTTATTTTATTTTATTTTATTTTATTTTATTTTATTTTATTTTATTTTATTTTATTTTTCTAAAGATCAAGCAGCACAGGCTGAAGTTCTGTCTTTGCAGAATTCAGTGTACACGCCTTCTTTCCTGCTGTATATAATCCCATTAATTCCAAGTGAACAGAAAGCCATGCCTGTAGCCATGCACATGCCTGTTGGAGGAGGGACGTGAGGCAGTGTGCAAGCTACCAGCAGCAACTCTAAAATCTCCTGATGAACTTTTATTTTTGGGCCTTGCTGTTTTTTTGCTCTAGATGAGGTGCAAGGGTCCACATCATATCAATGCCGTGTTTGCTGCATGGATACTCCTTGCCTTCATCTTTTCCACTGGCATCTAGTGCTTTGGCTTTGTGAGCTCATTTTTCCTCCCATTCCCCAGTGATATTCCTGAGTCCTGTCCGTTCTTGTGTGCAGTGGGGAGATTTGGCTTGGTTTCTAATTAATAGAAGTTATTAATTCCCTGCAAGCACTGGGAAAAGAAGCTCTTAATCGTGTGGAGAGCAGAACATGTAAAGAAGGAGAAGGAGCCTCTCGCCTCATGTCCCCAGGCTGGGCTACAGCCCCAGTGCCTGAGCAACACCCTCTTTGGCAGTCATCTTGTCTTCTTCACTGTCTGCTTTTTACTGGAGGTCACTACAAAGAGGAGAAACATGCTACATGGTCCCGAAACCACTCGCTGTGGGGCAGACTTGACACTGAAGCTCCAGCCTGGGCAGACTGTCCTCACGGCCCCAGTGTGGGAGAGGCTGCCTTCTGCTGAGTGGGACCTTGTGGATTAGTGACCACCCTGACCCCTTAGGAAGGAAGGGTGATGGTGGCAAGGTGACATGGTGAGAGCGGGCATGCTACCGAGCTGAACACACACACTGGGACCTTTCCGTCTGAGCACGTGAGACTGGCCCAGAATGAGCCTCTGTCAGACTCCTAGGGAAAGGGCCACATCCCTGCCAGGTATGAAGGAAAATTAGCAAGATGATGGAGAGGGCAGCTGCACCTAAATACAGCCAGAAAGGAAGACAAAGCAGCAATGTTGAGTGAGAGAAAAGGGAAGGGGACATTTTATAACACAGCTTCCCGCAATCTAGGCCACACAAATTCTGCACCGTACCCTTGGTGTCTTTATCCCACTGCCTTTTATTTTGTGCCCTTTTTCATTGTTTCTGCAGCATCTCACGCTCCCTGCCTCCTCTCTTTTTCTCCTCTGCAAGCATTTTGTTCTACCAACCCCCACTCCTGCGCTTACTGCCAGCTCCCATCCTTCCATTTGCACACCCTGGGGCTCTCCTTGCTTGCATTGGTATGACGGTGACAGAGGAAGAAAAGTGGGGTGCAGAGGCAGGAGCTAACATCTTTTCAAGTGTGCCCCTCTGCCAGCTGTGAGGGAAGGACAGCAAGGAGGGGGTGACCTTCTCCCTTCATACAAATCACTGCTAGAATGAACCTCCACTCACGGGAGGGGAAGAGTCGAGCCACAGCCTTTCTCATTTTTCCCTTCAGCATCCTCCCTCTCCTCATTCTCAGCAACTGGCCTCTTCTGGCCACCGAAGCAGGTTAGATGTGGCTTGCCCTTAATAAGTGACCTACATTAATTCTTCTTCTCTAATTAAAGTGTTCTTCTGTGAAACAATTTATAAGAACTTCTTTGACAAGGGAAAGAAAACAATGTGTTGTTCCATACCTGTTTTCAAAGACAAAAGTGCTCTCTCCAAATGAATTTTGTCCCCCAAAAAGCCTCTATGGAAGGCAAAACACAGAGAACAGTAAAGGATTCGCTGAAGAAGAACTGAAGTTCATTTTAAATCAGTGTACCATGTACAAATGCTGTCTTACAAATAGGATTATTTAATTTAAACCTTAGATCTGTCAAGTTCCATTACTTCAAATGGAGCCTGTCGTTTCTTGACTTCATTATAAATCAGGATTATATTACAATTTACGTTAGGTAAAGTCACCGCTTCCATAGGAGATGGTGAAAAAAAATTACCTGGCAGTCAGTAAATAGAGCAAAGTCATTGCACTGTTCTTGAAAGGCAAAAAGTCATCTTGCTAAATGAGGGTCCGAGCTGTCCTGTACCAAGACTGTTCCTAATAAATAAAAGACCTCTGGGAAAAGTGCTGAGCATACGCTGGATCTATTTTCAGCTTGCATCAGCAGCTGCTGCCCCTGGGATCGCATCTTTGCTCATACCCTACACCATATGTAATCACTCCAGTGCTGCAACCAGTAAGATAATGAAAGAGCATGGCATAAATCTATACTTGAGTGGAATGCTAAATGAGAAAAATAATACAAAAAAGAGGGAAATAAACCACATTTTCAAGTCATTAGGAAGAAAGACTTTGACATATGAAGTGTTGCAACCATTAATAGCACTTATCATATAGAGTGGAGACAAAGAGACAAATTAATCAAACTGACAGAACTGGGACATTTTATGCTAATGCAGGCTCCTGGGTTTTCGTTTGTATTCCTCTGTGTCTGGAAAACTGATACCATTACAGGGCAGGAAATTGCATGAATAACATGCAACAGATCATAAAAATTCGCACACCAAGTGCAGAAACACTGCCAAAAGCACTGTAAAAACAAGGCTAGAGACCTCAACAGAGGAGCTACCAACAGCTAATGAATGCAAATAAGTACAGGAATATTTCCCATCCATGCATAACAATGAGACATAGGCTGTGACTCCAGAGGCTCCGATAGTGTAGGTAAAATAAAGCCTGGAGAGCAAACATGCAGATAGCTGGGGGGAACTGTTGGACAAACCAGGGTCTGACTCTGTTTGCAGTATTGCAGCCAGCAGTTTAAAGCCACTGGGGAACTGGCATAGCCAAGCATCGCCTCCCTCTAAAAGTATCACTGTGTTAGATTTAATTTAACGTTTCAGGTGGAAGAGAGAGGGGAGGAGGATGTAAGAGGAAATAAAACAGAGCCACAAAACAGCACATAATCACACGAACCAAAAATCCCCTTGCCTCTGTGCAAATCCATTGCACATAGTAAAACCCTCACGGATAAAGACATTTAAAACATTATTCCTTTGGGAAATACACAATGTGCTTGCTGTCTAAAGCCACAGCCATACTGCAAGGGGCAGGAAATGGCAAGAACTACAGGAATGCTGGGCAGGGCATGGTGTAATGCAGGATCTTGCCAAGGTTCCTTCATTCGCCATAGAGGCTTCTCAGGGACCTTTAAAACCCCCCAGTAAAACAGAGCACTGCTGAAGTGCAGAGACCTTATCAGCCATATAAACTCCAAATGCCAAATACGTTCACTTGATGGGCAGCCATAGCATTTCTCATTGCTCTCTGCTTTTTAAAAAAGTGGTGCTTCCCCTTTGTATGGTACCTACCCTACAAACCTAAAGAGAGGACTAACTCTGGGTGGTAAAAGATGTAAAGTTGATACCTTTTGGAGATGAGTCATTTTCAGTACTGCTCTCACCTTTCCCAGAATAGAATGACATGCAGCTCATAGGATTGAGCAAGAGCATTTATTTATGTACCAGTACCACATGCATAAAGAGGGTGCGGCAATGCCAGCCTGCCCAGTGGAGCCTGCTTCCCTGAAGAACAAGAAGAGTTCAAGTCTTTCCCACATTTGGTGCTGGAGGACCCCATGTTCAGAGGTGGTAGGGCAGAAGCTAGTTCACCCCAGCAGAGATGGGCATGGGGAGCACACAACGCAGAGTCCAGCTCTCCATCCCTCTTCAGCAGATTGCTGTGGTGGTTTTACAGAGTTTAGCCATGTGAACAGGGTTTATCTCCAAACCTCAAAATTCCCTTCTGTTCCTTTGATCACTAGTAGAGTCTCAACAGGGTGCTTGGCACGGTACCAAAAGAATGGGACACACACACAAAAGCAAGCTAGCCCAAATGCTTTCCAAAGGCAATGATGGAGTAACCTTTGTTCTAAGGGGAGAAATTAGAAACAGGCATTCATTAATTCTTGCAAATATACACCCATCTGACAGAAAGACAAGGGTCGCAAGCTGCAAATGGAATTGCTTTCTCCCTTCCCTTAAATTTAAAAAAATGATAGCACAATTAGTTACAAAAAGGCCTCATAAAAACCCTGGCTTTAAGAAATTGTAGTATCAGGAGAAAAATAATTTGGTCAAATAGTTACTATCATTTTGATTTCTTCTGCTCTTTACAATAGCAAAGACACCTCTGAAGTCTCTTAAGAACATGTATGACACCTGAACCTTTCCTTTACCCACAATCTGAGCAGTTTGGGGATAGAAAAGCCCGGTTAAGAGTACATCCATTCTTGAAAGAGAATATTTAGAGAGGTCTTTACTACCACCTTATCATTCAACTAATGGGTAGAAAGCATAGTGACAAGAAAAGACCATGAATTCTCTCTTTAGCTATGCAATTCCTCTGCACAAAAGCAGTTGCAGAACCAAACTGCAACTTCATCAAGTATTTCAGGTTAAAACTGTATCTGAGAACTAAGATGAGAGTGCAAGAGCAGATGATGAAAACAGTCTGGGACCCTGAGGCTGGGATTGACTTGAGACCCTCTGAAGAGGAGTTTACGTATGCAATGCTGGTCTGCCCTACAGAGAGAGCTGCTTGTAGAGGTCTAGCGTAGCTCCTGCTGGGTCACCTTGGCTGTGTTCCACCAGCTGAAGACAGGGGCCAGAAACATGATCAAATGCTTCTCTTCAACAATTTACCTGTGTACACCCTGTCAAGTGAGTTTTCAAATTGTAGAGTGAATGCATAATAGTGAAATAAATCCTGTAAGGGAAGGATTAGGCTCATCTTTTAAAAGGAAGCAAAACTAAACCAAGCCTGATGTAGCCCTTATTGAGTGTTCTTCTCAATCCTCCAACTGCAAGATACACTGTAGACAAAGAAGAAAAGGAGTTAGTGATTTAAAGGTTTCTGCCACTAGTGAAAGGAACACTTTCTGCTTTCTGAACACTACGGTGACTTTGTAAATATGAACATGTTTCTTTGCAGAAAGCCCCAATGCCTGTACATGTCATGGACACTTCTTCATTCTTCACTTCCTTGGACAATGGTATAGATATTATTTGACCTCAATGGTTACTGCTTATATAAAGTGAGCAAAAATGACAAGGATAGGTGGTTCTTACAAAAGACAGGCAACTCTCTGTTTTTCATGCCTTGCATTTGACAAATTAATTCAGATATTTAAAACACAGACATTAAAATATGGTTTGATGTGTCCAGTCTACTGAAAACTAACAAATTCAAGGAATAGACAGAAACTGCTTGATTTGGTTTTATGTCCAAACAAAAATGCCATATGCAGAAATCCATCCAAGGCACAACATGAAAATCTGCAATCAGATAAAAATAAAGTTAAAAAATTGCTGAATTCAACAGGCAGATGAAACAGCTGGAGATCCATCCACCTCAAGTCCAGCTTCCCCTTCTGGAAGCAGAAATGAGCACTAGTCCTCTACGGAAATCACAAGGGATGTTGTCAGGTTTTGTCTCTCCTCTGGTTTTTCCTGCCTTAAAAGATTACTGGCCCCAACACTGTCCCTTGAAAAAAAGAGGAAATAACCATAGCTTATTCTCTTTTTACTTGGCCAAGAATCCTCCAGCAGGGAAATTTTCTCTGAAGGCTGCTTGTGTATCTGGGGAGAGAGGTAGCTAGGTGTGTTGTACTACTGTGTGGTCAGAGATGGAAAGATATTTTGCTTTCAGAGTTGTTTTAAGACTTGTTTCTTACTAGCCGTAGGCCCTTGAAACAGAGAGCCACAGGTCTGAATTTCAAAGGTAAGCAAAACCCCAGGACATTTCTCAGAAGCAAAAGCTTTCTCTACACAGCCAGAAATGTAGTCTCAGCCTCCTAGCTGATAGTCTCACAAAAATACAGGAGCACTCCATCAAAAATATTTTTTCCAGAAACTAAGAACTGTACTAGTAAAGTTCACATGGACAATCTTTTTTTTCTTTAAACCTTGAAACACTACCACATAGTGCATTCCCACCTATTCTGGGAACATAAAATACAAGGTGTATTCAGAGATAAAGGAATTCACTCCTATGATGATTCATAGCAAGCAAATTTCAAGTAGAGTATTACCATGTGTTTGAAGCCCAATACACTGGATGCCCACACCTTTTTAAACTATTAGAATTGTTAAGGTCCCTTTCTGGGTCAAAGCATTTATTTGGATGGTCTTCTTTTGCTTTGACTGCTCCTATAAACCAGCTCAGCCCGGGCTTTGGGAAGAGTACATCTGACGCTGAAGTGAGAACACAGCAGCACCTGTGAATCCATCCTGGCTTACACTTGCCAAATCTCTCTGCAATCCTTACAGTAAGTCTGTACACTTCCATTTCCCTGAAGAGTTGCTCTGAAATGATGAGCAGCTGCTGCAGGGAATGATGTGGACCAGGTGCAACATATACTCAAGTAAATGTGGTTACTTCAACACCAAAAGAAAGATGTCCAGTTTTTGAGGTCCTGAAAACCTACAGCTCCCATTTGCCAAGTCTGATTAGCTCTCTGTGGAAGAGATCAAGTCTTGCTAGGTACCTCCTCAGCTATTGTTTGGGATAAATGGGACGCACAAAATTTACAATATTTTTTTTTTTTTTAATTTTTAACCTGGGTCTGCAACTGCTGTAACTTTAGTGTAACTTTAGCAAGAATTCCTAATTAAGCATCCTCAAAGTGCCCCAGCCTCCTGGTGAGGGACAGGAAGTCTGTAGGAATTCACAGGCACTTTCTGATCTGCTCCATGCTTTCAAGTCTACTTTCCTCTTGGATGTGGTAGTCTCAGCAGTTGTTGTCAATGGCAGTGCACAGGGCCTCAGGAGTCCTTGGAGAGAACAGGCAGAGGACACAGAGTAGAGCCCATCGGTGACCCAGGACCAATCAGCCAGATAAGGCAGCGAGCGGCACCATCCTACTCTGATGATCTTGAGAAATGCCGCAACTAGTCCAACAATCCCCTCAATGCCCTCTCCATGCTTAAAAGATCCAGAGGGGAGAAAATGAGACTGAAACTCTGCCTGAGGATGGATAAGCCAGACGCTCTGGGTCAGGTACACACACTGCTCTGGGGCCAGCAGCTGTGCCAGCTGTGGGTCAGTCTGTTTACCTCCTGTGAGCTAATGTGAACCAGAGCATTTAGAAAGAGGTAAACACTGCTGAGTGGTTCACACAAGGTGATTTAATCATCAGTGACCTGATGAACAGACCTGTGCTGTAATTCCCACCTGATGCATCAACTTCCACCCCAGCATTTGCAGAAAGGTGATGACAGTATTTTATTTGTTCACAGGAGACCTCAGAAATCTACAGCTGAAGGCTTTATGTTACCATTATTTGACTCCAGAGCTGATACCTCTCAATTTCAGCTGTTTGGTGACACGTTGTTTATATATATTGGTTTTACTGAAAGTGCTAATGTTGCAGATTTCTACTGTTCTCTGTCCAGCTATGGCTATTTTGAGTGCAGACCCCCAGGTAGCAGCAGGGTGCCATTTCAATTACTAATTACCTTCTCTTCTCCACAGAGTCTTCTAAAGGCTTCTAAATTAAGCAAAAGAAAGAAAATACTTCAACTATTTCAGTGTGTAGGAACAGTCACACTTAACTGCACACTTTGATGCCATCAATGTTTCTGTGGTCAGACTAAACAAACTTGAGAGACAGAACTTTTTTTTTAGCAAATCTGATCTCTGTTATCTTAGGATATTAAACTCCACTCAATTACAACTGTACTGAGCACCGAATTTCTTAAAGGGGGGTCTAAATTTTTTCCCTCTCAAAGCCGATTTGCCTTACAGTTACGAAACAATGTGCAGCCATACACATCACTGAGTGGTTTGTTGATAAAAACACATGCCAGTTTTTTCAGTTCATTTTAATCTGTCTTCTACACAACTGCCAGTGGCACTCATTTCTTTCCCCAGTAAATTACAACAAGGTTCCCAGAGTATCAGGTTCCCTGATACTTTCTTTTCATTTAAGTCTTTAAACAACCACACACACCTGCTCTCAAACTCTTGCAGAGTAATTAAAACTCTTTTTTAAAACGAACCAGGTCTAGGCTAGACAGATCTGTAGTTTGATCAACTACAGCTGCTCCTATTTATTTATAATATTAAAGTCAATAAAGTGCCCACAGAATAAGCTCTTGGTAATGTTAGACTGTATTGGGACTCAGAGGTGTTTGCTGTCTGTCTCTCACCAAAGGGGGACAGATAAAAATTCATCACAGCACAAAAATCCTGGAACAAACCAGACATTTTGCTCTTTAGAGTTTGCATCAAATGTAACACAAAGTGTGTGTCTCCTTGTTCCTCTAAAAAACCCCAGCAGCCTGCCTTTAAAATTCACGAAGAGCATCTCATTCCCAAATCCTGGTATGATTCAATTGCCTTCTGCTCACCTAAAACCTGTATTTCAGTTCCAAAATGAACCACCTAGCCTTAATGTTTGTTGACTGCTGCAATGTATCATCTGAATACATAGCATATTCCACCCCATAACATGCTCAATTTCACTAGTAGCTGAGAAAAACAGCCAGTCTGACATTATTCACCAGGGAAGCCTTGTCAGAAAGTGCTGTACGAAGATAAAATCTTGGCTTTTGGGTCTTGGGAATGCTAATGAAACAAAGCTTGGTACTGGGATCAGAAAGTACCTTATAAGTTGTGATGTGGTGAAGCTGACGGGTGTCTTAATTGGACTTTATCTGTCTGTTCAGTCAAATGGCAAACAGCCTGTATTTCTGGACTCTCAAAAGAGCAGATACCTAGTTTGCAGTCATTAAAGAAATTCAAAGTGTTTTCTTAGAGGGGGAAAAAGCAAGGCAAGAGAATAACTAGTGGAGGAGGGAAAGAGGGGGAGATCTTTCAGTCCGCAGGGCCAGAATGCTCATAGTGCTGAGGCATAGTCATGGCTCAGCCATCTCATTTTCATTCATGCTCTCATACATATTTGAATTAAAAAACCTCAAACCAAGCAAACAACAGCAACAACAACAAAACCCAAACAAAAATAACCCACCTCCTGTGGGTTTCTGCTGATGCCCTTAGCATAGTCTACCTCTAGGACTAACTCATTGGAACATCTTGTACATTTTAGATTATGTTTGTTATGTTTGACCAGGAACGTCTCCACACTGCAAACTGCCTTTTCAATAGCGAGTGCAATCACAATCAGCCCAATTTAGCAGTAGTGGCAGGCAGGAGTTTAACAAAGGCAACAAAATTGAGTCCGCTTATTGCAGTGGTGAATTTTACTCTGCGCATTCATCTCCATATCCCCTTCGACAGTACAGTTTTATATGCCTACTCGAATAAATAAATAAATTGTACAGCTACCTTCAAAGGGAGGGAAAGAAAAAATTGCAAGATTTTGTCTCCTTAACATGCATGTATGCATGACTTTTGTTTTGCTTTTTAAGTCTAGCTCTCACCACAACATAGATGTATTTTGCTTTTCTCCACTGAAAAAAGATTAGAGAATGTTATGAATAGCAAGACAGCCCTCATCAGAAAATATTGGAAGTTACACTATGCAGAATGAGAAGTATGTGGCTAGTTTCTTCACTATACTTGAGGCATAAAAAATCAGACGGTGCTGGAAGCCTTTGCAGTGATACATGGATGGAATTGCACATCACATCTTGAAGATCTCATTTCTGTTTTATTGCTCGCCTTCTAGAAACAAAGAATGTTGTTTGTACCTTGTACTGTGCTACAGAAGAAATACACATAAAACAACATCCATTTCTGTCTCATGGTTTCTCCTGAATTAGTGTCCTGTCATGTAAGACTCAAAGAGTACCTAAATGCTCAGTTCTGCTCTCACTACAGTCATCCTTCCGTGGGGTCAGTGTCAGCACTATGAAACACCATGAAATTAACACATTCCCTAGGAGGAATTTAGAAAACCAAAGACCCAACCTTCTATCCATATGGACTCCTTAAAGTGGCACTGCTCTGGTAAGACTGGGGCATAAATGAGTTTGAAGTCCAACTTTATTAGAAGCCTGATGGATATAACCCTTTGCCACTACAGAAAGCTCCACAGATGAACGGAATGCTGGCTTTCAAAAAGGCTTTCAAGTCCCTGCCACCTCCTGAGCCAAGAAGAAATAATTCTGTCCAGTGCTGCAACCTATGAGAAACATCCATGGCTAACAGTCATGTAAAGAGAAAACCACATTACTGCTTCCCATTCTCTAAGAACTAATCTTAGCTACTCCAAATATATCTCTGTGATGCTAACGAAAAGGGGCCTTTTGTTGTTCCCAACTGCGTAATAACATCCTCCAGCTGGGAAAGAAACTTCTTGCCCTCTTGCTCCTCTTTCCCACATTTATCACCTCTTCCACTCTACGCTCCTGTGCAAAGCACTCCCAGCGCAGTCCCTGCATTCCTCAAAGATATTATATTTACACGTGTAAAGAATACACAGAAAGAAAAGAGACAAAGTAAGAGAATACTGTTTATTTCTAAGGAGATAAAAAGGAATAGTAATTGCCTTTAGCCAGCAGGGTATGTAACAGTTGACCTCCTGCATCCTGTCTTTGATTTTCCACTCATCACAATCATCTCTTGTTGGCTAATTCCCAGCATTTTTCCCTCAGGCTGGCGGGTTGGCATGGATGGTTAGCAGCTGCCAGTATTTCTCCTCCCTGTCAGCTATGAGCCATGCTAATGTTAGATGCCTGGCTCAGTCACACCCAGGGTGCCACATGCCGCCGCTTTCCAACGTACTCAGCTTTTGCCAGCCTTGAATCCGAATTGAGGTCCTGTCCTACCTTTCTCCTTGCAAAGACTAACCAGCCATTTAAGGGAGTTAACCCATGCCAACCGAAGAAGCAGATGACAAATTTCACAGGGGAAATTGCACAGGGAAATTTCACCTTGTGGGGAAACATCAGGTTTTGCAGCAGCCACCAGTGAGCAGTAAAGGAGAAATTCAGCCTGTGGTGTGCACTTACATCTACTTTGAACATCATTCTCTTAATAGTAAAGAACTGTGTGGATAAACAAAAAAGCTGCCCAAGCACATTCCACATCCTCTTCCTAAAAGAGTTGCTGCTTGCCTTTGCCCCTTGGAAGAGACAACCCACTTTAACCCTTTTGGAAGGCAACATTTCTAGCAGATAGTGCATTCCACTAAAAAAAGTCACTACTCTTTGAAACAGATTCAAGAAATTCGAGGGCTACAGGTAAAACTAACCAAACTATTCGAGAAGCAAGTTTCTAAAAGAACAGAAGGGCTGGTACTAGAGCAGGGTTAAAGAAAGCTTGGTCTGCTGCTTCAGAAGATCTGCGTTGAACTTCATCAGAGAGAAAGGCATTTGGTGTTGTCATGGGTGGAATGATCAGGTGAAGGTTTTTTTCAAATGCAAACTCACAAGAAAAAAAAATGCAAGCAAGGTTGAGAATCTCATTTCCAACCTGTAGGAATCTAATGCCACTGAGGAGTTTTACTTGTTGCTGTTTCTGTCTTTTCACCATGTTAACTGCAACCTCAGCTTTCAGAAAACCAAGTGAATAAGGTGTTTGCACAGAAAATGCTCCTCTGCCCCGTGCCCAGCTTTCACCTTGCCCATGCAGACTCGCTGTGCACTTCTATTAGCAGAGTCAGGCAGGTAATAATAGCAAATAAAAAGCCTATTTGATGAAGCACTGGCTCCTTCTCAAGTAAAGTAGAGTACCACTACAGCATGAATGACTCAATCATCTACTCAAGAGCTATTACTTGCAGTGATGAAGCAATGTTAATTGGATAACAGCCTGCTGCCAGCTAATATTGGCATGACCTACAATACCCCTGGCTGACAGCCGTGTCTCTCTCTCTATCACACCTTTTTTTGTAATCTGGATGGGAAGTGGAAACCATTAAAAAAGCCTCATAAGTGCCATTTAACTTCTTATCATAAATTAAAAACTTAATTAAGTGCCTTGTTAGAGGAAGGAAGACCAGTTTTCATGATTAAATAAAACAAAACAACAGTTAGGGGTATGGAGTGAATAACCAACTTTACAGTTTCAAAGTCAGTTCTTTGAAAGTTTTAATTTTAGGTTGTGTTTAACTGCACTTGTTAGAGGAAAAATGCTGAAAAATACCCTGGGTGAAAAGCAGGCAAGGTTCTAGTTGTTTAGCAAAACTGCAAATGCAGAGAAAAGCACAGAAGTTAAGAGCTAATGGGGTCCTTTTTTATTAGCTGTAGGCAGCTGACATGCTCCAT
The DNA here is from genome assembly GCA_035221455.1 of Xenops minutus. Lineage (NCBI taxonomy): Eukaryota > Metazoa > Chordata > Aves > Passeriformes > Furnariidae > Xenops > Xenops minutus. Next base: position 79,438,086 of record JAWWEE010000105.1, on the reverse strand, counting down.
TCCTCTAACTTACACTGGGGGCTCATAGTTCACACACCACAGCCACATTTGAGCCCTTATTATGTGGTTGTTTTTCCAAGTGCTTCTCTACACACTGAAATACGTTGCTTCAACAAAAGGTGTGGTATGAAATCAAATTACCAAGGCTAGCACGAAAGAGTTTATGGAAACTCTCCAATCAGTGCAGAATTAGCTCTATACTGACTTCAGTTTAAGTTGATTAGGTAAAGGTTTGAACGGAGGCACATTAAGTCATGCTTCAACTGACCTGAAATGTCTAACACAAAGTTTTGCAGTGATTTAAAACCCTCTAAATTCAGCTAGTCCCAAATCTGTGTGTGTACAATGTCTCCCTACTGAAATGACTGGCGTATCATAAAGACTGCTCTCACTTGTAATTGGATATAAACAAGAAATAATGTAAGAAACATCTGTTCGCTGTTTAGCTAGACAACAGTTAACAATGTCTGGATGTCAGATTAACAAAAAGACCCTAACATGCTATGAAGTAAAAAAGAAGTCTGCAGTTCAGACTTCAGATGCAGATTTACTGCTTTGAATAATCAGAAATAAGTTCTTTTGTTTTGATGTTAAGCTCCCTCACACCAACATAACACGAATGTAAAAGCTTTACATATAAAGCCTTATCCAGCTCCAACATCAAATCTTTGAGAAATAATAATAATAATAACAATAATAATAATGCCCTTTCTCCACAGTGCACTTCAGCAGTTTTCAAACTATGCCAGAATTTAAAATGCAATGCTTCTATGATTGACTTAAAAATAGCTTGGTGAATTTCTGAGCGATAGTCACCTTTGGAAAAGTTTTGAACAATGAAGACTATATTTAAAAATTATTTTCAATCTCTGTTTTTCTATAATATTATATGACAATATAAAATGTCTCTGGACACTGACTTTCAACTTTTGATTGAAATTTTTTGACTGGAAGAATAACTCCCTAAATGACAGAGTAAGTGAGTTTCCACAGATACCTTTAAAAATAACTCATAGGCTGCCAGAGCTCTGCAGACCACAGACTAAAAACAGTAGTCTCGGGAAGAATCATTAGCTTGTGAACTAAGAAAAACCCCTCCTAACTTCTTTAAATGCAATATAACTAAGATGGTGTTTCCTGTGCTTTATCAGCTCTTAAAAACCAGGAGTGTTTCAGTTCCTTTCATGGGGAGCTCCGACACTGTTGGAGGCACTTCCCTTACCTATGCACAGGCACCTACCAAAACACACAGCACTCAGAACACCAGAAGCAGAAACAAGCACCTTAATGAAGAAATAAGTGAGAAATAATGAAATGTATTAGGCAACTCTCCTTATCCTGACTGACTACCATTTGTGAGGAAATTATTTAACTGACCACCTCAAACACAGCTACTCAAACAAAGTAGCCACCCAGCAAATTAAGATCAATGTATTTAACAGTGATTAATTTGCAGGTGGAAAATATCCATATAAGTAAGAATTGGTAACTATCATTATCTTTTTTAATAGGCTAAAAGAGTTCTTTTCCAGGATGAGAAAGTCCTGGCACTGGGCAACTAATAGAAGCACATGGTAAAGTAACAGTAGTGGTGGTCTTATGTGAGGTGTGACAATTTCAGAATTCTGGGAAAAACCTTGAGAACTAGATTCACTCCTGCAATTCGACAAACTTCTCTGAAGCTGTAACAGCAGCCAGTGTAACTGTAGGTCACTAAAACTTTTTGATTTTTTGTTGAGATACATTCTAAAATGCAAAACTTCATTTATCCAAATGGGATTCACTTTAATCTATGGCTGGACTGGAGGAATTTTTTCTTACATAGTGTCTCATATAAAACACATAGACAAACTTTTGTATTTTAAATCTTTAGTGTTACATGAACACAGGACTGGGTCACCAACTGCAGATACATCACAACCCCTCCACCACCCTGCTCCTCCCACTGGCCTGCAGCTCAGCAGCTCACCATTGCTGGGATTAGAACTCTTCTAATTTTCAATCTACTTGTACTAAAAGCCGGTTGAACCCAATCACTTCTTGTGTCAACAGCGTCTTTTAGCATTAAAGAGAAACTCCTCCTCTCAGCTGTTTCAGCTGGTCTGCCTACACAGTGCTGTAGAATGTCTTAGTTGTCACACCAGCACTATGAACCTGCTGCAGTCCTTCCTTCTCCTCCTTCAGGCCGGGCTCATTCTTCTAAACATCTCAGTCACTCTCGTACATGCTTATTTGAATTTGAATTATTTTTCTTTATCTAACAGGACCTGAATTATACAAAGAGGTTTCACCAAGGTTTTGTAGAAGAGCACTGATAGTCTCCTGCCTCTTCATACCTGTGCACCCTCAGGCATGTTTTGGTACCTCTCTATTCCTACCCTTGCTTCGTGGTGAGACAGCTATGCAATACTGATTGAGACTCGATTCTTCCACTGGAAATTATTAGTGGACACTGCAGAATCATAGTGTGCATCCTAGCGCATCCTTTGCGATATCTCTAAACTCCTATGCAAAATGTCTGGGTTGAAATGTCTTCATGAGTAATATTCAGTGTCAAGACTCATGAAGTTACAGTCGGTGACCTACTTCTAATGCTCTCCAACCTGTGCCATGACAATATCACGACGCTGCTGAAGTCTCTGGAGAACAAAACCAGAGGGGGAAAAACAATGTGTGACACCTTGGGACCTGTCATCATTTAAAAACACACCATGCCTCTTCATGGGCATTAAGCAACTGATGGTGAAAAACCTTCTGTGTGCCAGAGTACCTTCCCCCTGAGCAACTGCTGTGCTGCGCCCTGGGTACGCTGTCACCCTTGTCATGCTGCCCCTCTCAGCTGGAGCCACTGGGCAGGCACTGCCAAGGCAGTGGGTGATGGCAGCCCTGGCCAGCAGGCACACACCTCCCCTCCACAGGCAGCAAAGCCACTGGCATGCCCTACGGTAGCTGTGCTGTCACGCCTGTATGGCTGTGAGGAAATTACAGTGGGGGTGGAAGCCAGCCAGTGAGATTTAGTGGTAAAATAAAGTAAACTTTCCAGTGAGGTAGGTATTTTCTACGTCCCTTGGCTTCCTGCTGTGGGAGCCATGCTGCATGAGAAAAACCCTGCTTTCTGACAGACTGTGTTCAGGGTATCTCGATGGAAAACACAAGGCCTGAAGCAGTTAAAACTCAAATTCTTTATGAGGGGAGGTAAGAGGAAGCAAGACGGAATGAGGTACAGGAGAGGGGAAATAGGAGGACAAAGATATGAGCTGCCAGAGAGGGGTGGACAGCAATGAGACTCCCAGCAACGCGACAGCTGAAAAGATTTTCCAACAATAATCTGCTGTGTAGCAGCCACATCACTCCTTTCAAATTTCCTGTCTGGAAAAGCAGAATAATATCAGGGTCCTAATAACGCCCTGAATGAGGCTGTGGTAATTAAGAATTTGACTCCCTCAGTGGCAGTGACAAAGGCGAGCTGAAGCATCTGAAAGCTTTGCCACCACAATCGTTGGGATTTAGTGTTGGTGAGGGAGGCTGGCACAGTGCGATGTGAAAATGTGCATCCTTCAGCAATGTGCAACCCACCCAAGCACAAAAGGCACACCCAGAGCCCCGTGGGGCATGCACTGACACCTGCCCCACGCTCCCTTTGGCCACCTTGGTGGAGTGCAGAGCTTTTCTCACCACACGGGAAGAAGGGGGCTCATTTTGGTGGTGGGGGCACAATCACATACTGTACCTCTTCCGGCAGGCTGACCACCAGGTCATTTTCCGTCTGCCCTACCAAGGCCTGCAAGAAGTACTCGCTGCAGGCAGCCAGCACAGCCCGGTGGGCGCGGAACTCCTTCCCCTCCACGATCAGCGTCACGTCACAGAGAATGTCCTGCTTCCGCTGGTCATTTAAGCAGAGGAGAATATTGGTACAGTGCACCGTTGACTCATACACATACATGGGGGAGTCAGTCTTCTCATCCACAGACATGCCGTTCACACCCTGCAGGAGACAAGGGAGAAGAAAACAAAAACAAGGTGGTGAGGAGCGACATGGTGAGATGCTGCCTGATATCTGGACAGCTCAGGATCATGGCCAAGCAGCCCTTTTATATTTAAATCTAAGAAAGTTGTTAGGGAAAGATATTGGGAAGGATAATAGATGCCACCAGATTTCACCTTGCGATGCTTCAGTTACCTACTTGCCCCATCAGATTTCCCCCTTCAAAAACAAAACAGATGGTTTAGATGGACTGCAAAGTACTTTCCCCTTAAACCACCTGCTATGCATCTCCAATTTCCAATTTGGTAGAGGCATTAACATGGGGACATTGGAAATTTTATAAAATTTTAGAAAAAAAAGCAGGACTGACTTTTGGGTCTTCTAACAGTGAAAAAAGAGGGCTTTGTCTTTGCTTCCAATATTTTTAGGTTAAAGGGGAAAACCCTCAAAACTGCAGTCTATTCTCCAGTGGACAGGCAGCACTACACATTTACAGTGAAGACCTTGGTTCAGGAGAAAGGCAAGGTGGAACCATTCCCAATGAAGGCAAGCCATTAACTACAGTGACTTGATTTGTCAATCAGAATTTTAAGCCTTAAGGTGAAGAGAAGTATGTTTAGTGGCTCCAGAAGTAATCTATTTCCATGTATGGCTAAAACAACATGCCTTTACCAATGGTTTAATGCTATTTACAGAAACGTAAATGTTTCTGAATTCCAGACTCACAGACCCAAGAAAATCCCTGCACCTGTATGGAGGTCTGCCCCAGGCAGTACATGGATGCTGAGGCTACTCCTGCCTGCAGGTAAGTCTCTCCCTTCTGACAGCTGAGCAGAGGCTGGAAGGAGGTAAGACACCCTTTACACACCCATTACAACTGTCTGGGTTGTGAAGCTCTCTGCCTGATGTTCTGCAATTTCAGACACATGTAGAAGTGGCAAGGCCTCTGAACACAGGGATTGGATTAGCAGTGATGATGGTAGAAGGGATCAGCTTCCCCAACACCCAACACTGTATGAACCCCCTTTATGCACGTCAACATGTTGAAGCAATTAATTTACCCAACACTTTCTGCCCAGCACCACAGTTCTCTTTGCATTATCTTCCCATTTCAGCTTCTCTAAGTAGAAAAGTGTAAAACCCTGTGCTGTGTCTAAACACACTATATACCCCAAAGCAAATCAAACACGCCTGTTTTAGGGCTTACATGGGGAAAAGGATTATTTGTCTGTATTAGTCTATCGGCTGTTGAAGGGAAAGTTGTGCAAATGCACAAAATTCAAGAATTTTTAAGGAATTATCTATCCTTACTGTGAACAACAACTGCCTTTAGAGAGGTAAGATTCAGAGGTGTCAAGGGCTAAGGGCAACAGATGACAGTATTTAGCAAGGTGAAACAAAGTCCCTCCTCTGCTACTTTTTATGGTGGATCTCTGCAGCATTTTCCTTTGCTAGTGCAATGCACAGATACACAGCTAGACACAGCACGACTTCAACTTATTTCTCTTACCATGAGTTCAAACTAGGGCAACATTCTCCTACAGTGTCATTCAAAAAATATGAATAATCTAGACAAAAATGGACTTAAGAGGACCCATTTGTTATTGGTATTTACTAGACTTCTCAATGATAGCTCCATCTTCCCACCTTTATAGGAGTATTTTTAATCTAGTGGCTATGATGACTCTTTCTACAAAATAGGTATTTTTGCCAATAGTACAAAACTGTAATATTACTGGAAGCATTAATGGAATGCTTATGGCTTTTCTTTTACTGGTATTTTCAGTCTTTATGCTGACTCATGCTACACTTTTGAGTACTCAGCTGGAATGCTTACATGAACAGAAAAAACCCACAGCTAACCAAAACAAATTAGTCCTACACCTACTTAACATCTAGAGAGAAGATACATAGCTGCCTACTGATCTGTATACAGGTACGGGAGGGAGCCACTTGCAGGAGGGAGTTATACTAGTTGGATTTTTTAACCAGAAAAAAAATATTTTTTTTTTCCTCCCCATAAATTGAGATTAATGAGAAAAATTGACAGCAATCATGTTATTAGCACTCCAGTAAGGTAAAAGAGAAAATTACGCTTGGCTTATCTCACTCATAGCTTTCTGTGCAACTGAACTGATGCTAACAATAGCATTATAAGGATGTTCTAAGTGGCCACTCTTGCATGCTATGAAGCCCAAGAATTTACAAGAACAAACTAGTGGGAAAACCTGAGAGTTGCAAATGACAATGCAAAGGGGAAAGCGGTAAGCTTTTTCCCCCCTTATTTTCCAGGCAATATCTTATGCCTGTAATATCTCAGATGACGAAAAAAAGGACAAGAAACCTGAAACCTGGCAGATAATGAATAGACATCAATTATATTTTCAGTGTTTTAAAAAAACCCACCAAAACCCACTGTTAGCCTGAAATTGCAATCTTGTGTTACAGTAATAGTGCAATTTGTGTGAATCAAACCCTGAATTACTTAGTTACTAATTAGTAATTTCCCACTTTTTAACTACAGCTCTCATCAAGTGTATTTTTTAAAAAAAGTTTCTGCATGCCCTGTGAACTGCTGAAAATACCATGGTGTATTTCCCCTCTGGTGAGCAAGCCTGACTTCTGTCACTGATGTGGCCCTGAGATGCTGGGGCTGTGAACTGCACCATCCACTCCAGAGGGTCCCTAGCTCCATTCCTGAGAAGGACCTCCACCCAGTTGCTTATGTCAGTGTTCTCTGCCAAGGCTACTGTTGTGGCTCCAGAGGCTTCCTGGAGGCGGCTCCACACTGTGCCCCTTCCCACAGCCGCTGAGAGCCCATGTGGTTGCCCTGGCTGGTGGCTACATCTCATCCTGACACAGACTTCCCCCTGGCCATGCCCCTGGCTGCTCCAGGAAGCACCCTGAGCCCTGCATTGCGCACAGGGAAACCGGGGCTGGGATACAGCTCGGGACCACCTATTTATCAGCTTTTAATGTTTCAGCACGAGTGATTTACGGTCTTTCCTTTTCCACGATCTGCCATCGACTAAATGACCCCCAGACATGAGGTGTTTCCTCTCCAAGACGGCTTTATCCTGCAGGAAAGGTGTAAGATGGTGAAACCCTTCACTGGGAAGTATATTGTTCATTTTCACAGGAAAAGGGTTCAGAGGGCAAAGAGAAAAGGTCACTGTAGGACTTTGGCATGTAGTAGCACAAAAATTAGCAGAATTCAACTTTTTTCCCTCCCCCTCTCCTCAGAAGAAAAAAAAGCAGGGATCTGGTATTATCTCTGAACTCTGAGGCAAGCTGGGCTGCAAGCCTTTTACACTGTGTTAATTCAAACTGCATCATTTTTTGCTGAATTCAGTATTATGCTGAGTTTGCAGAACCTTCTTCATGGAAATCATTGCTACACACTTGGTATTTCTTCGAACCTAAGAGAGAATGCCTTAGCAAGCCTTTCTCTGGCTCAAAAGAACACGCTGTGCATTTGTTTGCATATAGGTCATCATGCTGCCAGAAAAAGCCTCTTTGAAACAAAAGTTTCCAGAAACTGGCACAAACTATTGTGGGCAAGGAAAGCACCATTGAAACCTAGCCAAAAAAGGTTGCTGGTAAAGGCCAACAACTGCAGTGAAGTGAACTGGAACGCTGCTTACGCGTTCCTTCCATGGTGATGGGTGGAAGATCCCACCAAGCCCTTTGGCATGGGCAGCATGGAGGAGGCATGCGAAACCTCAGGAGACCAAAAACGTTGCTCATGGAACATCTGAATCGCTCTGGTTTGCAGCACGTTGTCTGTACTAGCTGGCACTCATCCAAAACTCTCCAGGAACTCATAAACACACTCACTGAGCTGCTACCAAAAATACATTACCTATCATGAAAAAACAGTTCCTGCCTCACAAGACTGGAGCACAGGCAACGTGGTGTCTGTTTTTAAAGGGAAACATGAGGGGGGAGAAAATCTTATCGATACAGACCAGAAAGGCCTGCATCAGAACTGGGCTGATTATGTGAAAAGGTAAATCTCGATCATGGCAGAGCTACAGAGCACTTACCCGGGCAAATTATCGTTGTGACAAAGCAGCATGGCTTCTGCAAGGGAAAGTCATCCCTCTGATGGGCTCTATTAGAATTCCTGAAGTGTGTCAAATTAGCAGTGAGGAACACTGGCATGTGTAATTAGTGTTGACTTTCAGAAATCCTTTGACAAAACCTTTACAAATGGCTGTTAGAAAAACTCAGTTACTGTCATAAGGTGAGAAGTTTCATGAGACTGGAAACCACTAAGAATAAACTGTATTCAACAGAGAAGGGACGCAAGGGCAATTTTCAGCAGGTTAACAGTGACATTTCTCCAGAAACTGGCTCACATCTGCCTATGGTCATGCTGTCCAACGTGCCTGAACTCCTCTAATCCACAGTAGGGTTGGACACACTTAGTACCGGGTCCTTCCCTGGATGTGCACATGCATGTCCTAGCAGCAGCCTGCCACTCCTATGTGAGGCCATCAAGAAGATGGAGCCAGACACTGGGAGCAATTTGAAACAACAGAGGTTCAGACTGGGCACAAGGAAAAGCTGAGGAAAAGGTTGCCTGAAGAGGTTGTGTCATTTCCATCCTTAGAGGTTTTCAAGACCGCACTGAAAATAGCATTGAGCAATCTGCTCTGATTTCAGAGTTGACCTGCTTTGAGCAGAAGGTGGAACTAGGAACTTTCTCAGGTCCTTTCTAAAAGAAATTATCTGATGATCCTACATGGACTAATGACCTAAAAGCCCAAAGACCACGTCAGGAAGAATGAAATTCTTAAAATTAGTTCAATTTCCAAAGGTAATGGGGATTGTCAGGAATTTTTAAAAAACTTAATATAAAAAAGACTTAGGCACTAACACGGTGACACACTACATCCAGGGCACTCTGTTCTACAAAGGTGACAATCAGAAGAAAGAAAATATTACAGAATGGTTGAGGATGCAGAGGATCTCAAGGTATCATCTCGTCCACCCTTCCTGCTCAAAGCAACAGCACTCTATGCAGATGAGTTTTGAGTCTCTTCAAAGATAGAGACCCCCACACTATCTCTGGAAAACCTGTTGCAGTGTTTGACCACCATCACAGTAAATCACAGACTCACTGACTTGGAATCTCAGTTCCAATTTGGAATCTCTCATAAAGACAAACTGGAGATAGACAGACTGTCATCACCTAGAGACAGATTTTAGAAGGAGATAAATATTCTAATAAGGAGATGCATTTTCTAGTTCCTTCTGGTGCAGTACACTGTTGTGTAACATCTGGGTCTGATTGATGATGTTGAAACAGGGAGAAGAAATCCTCAGAAGAACAATCAAAAAGATCATTGTCAAGGAAAGAGAAAAAGCCCTTATCAATGTGTATAATCAATTCAATGAATGCTATACAAAAAATACAAAATAAAAAGGTCAACGCAGCACTGCTACTTATTGTTTCTAGTGTTGCAAATAGGAGAGGACACACAAGTGAAAGCAGCAAGACAAACACAGAATTTCTAAAAACAGCTGTGATTTCTGACCATTGAAATGAACTGTACCCTGTACTCATAGCAAGGTGCTTGTTCTGTTTTTCTTGAGAGATTTCACAGTCACTGCAGTAAACCACATGTACAACTGACCACTGCTGCATGTTATCAGGCAAAGAACTCATGGCATATGTAAAAGGATTAGTTACTCCTAATAGAAATATCCAGGGCCACATTACTGAGAGTACAAGGATACATGGATGAAGGGTACATTGGATGAATATTTACATGCTCCAGCATACTGTCCAACAACAAACATGCCTGTATTATCTATCTTTCCTGACCTACTAACCACTGTGGCAGAAACACTTTCATGGATGTCAAATCACATGAAAATCCAAATCTATTACCTCCACACATGTCTCCTAGACCTCCTCACCAATTCTGTCCCCAACTTCAGGAGACAGTGATGGGCATGCTGTCTGGAGCTCCCTTTCCTCAAACAGGAACTGAAGTTGTGTGGGACCAAGGTGTTGAAGGCAAGCAGTAGAAAACATCTGTCCAAAGATTACATGTGGTGGGTGTCACTGACACCAGGGGCTCCTGCTCCCACTGGCACCAGAAGAGCAGTGGGTTTAGGACATGAGAAGTGACACAATATTAAGTTTAACTCATAAAAGTTGCATGAACTGCAGCAGAAGTGCTTTTGTAGTCTATCCATGGCAAAACGCCAGCAAGGAAGAGGATGGGGGGAAATAGGGACCTAAAGGCATTATCTCATCCCATGAAAAAAAAGCTTGCTTGTGTCCTAGGAGGTGTAAACAGAACATCAGATCTACAACAACGCACAGAGGATTCCCAACAACTTCACAGCCAAGGCCTAAAAAGGTTTATCAGTATCTCCTCATTATACCTGTAATGCTACATTTTAGTACAGAAGCCACCAGATAGCTGTGATTCCTCATTTAGGAACTGCAGTAACTGACCTGGTGTAAAATGAAGCACAAGTTTTGCTTGGAAGCATAAGCTGGTGATCAGATCATATCCAGCTACGCAAGATGACTCCCAGCTTTCTCCTGATGGTGTTAAGAGAGGATCAGTACTGAACTGGGACTATTTTTAGTTCCAGTTCACCTTCTCTCAATCAGCTCCAATTACAGTAAAAGAAAGAATCTTAGGAATAGTTTGAAGCTTGAATTCATCTAAGGCTCCTTGGTCAGAAGTAGCTGGAGTCCACACCGCAGATTTGCACGTAAATATCTCACAGTATTTCTGTTCAATAGGGTGCAGAGAGTGTGAAAAAATGCTCTTTTGTTCTGACGTCTTCTATTATTTCTTTCCCCCTAACAATTTAGCAAAAGGTATTCAGAAAAAAACGGGGAGAATGATGATAAAATAATGAAAAAAGTTAAGAGCAACTTGTACTTCTGACAAATGGCAGCAAAATCACATCAGACTTGACAGTTTTTAGGGATAAACATGCACTGTTTTTAAGTGGCAAGTGGGAGGAAAATAATTTTCCAGGTTCCCTTCCCCATCTCCTAATGTTTTTTCTATGAAAAGACATTCTGTGTAATCAACACTTTGTTTTTAAAGAGAGTTATCAATAACTGACACTTCAGAGCTTCTAAAATGACCATCCTTATAATTGGTTATTAGGATCTCTCAATTATAGCTATAACAACAAAGCATATGATTATATTGTCACTGCTTTCCTTTAAAAAGAAACTATTGAAAGGCCTAATGATTAATTCACCATTTTTGAGAGCTCATTGTAATGACAGAAGACTATATACAAAGGTCTCTTCAGTGAGCCCATTATTCAATTAATAAATGCTGAATACTGAGCAGTCATAGTCATACGAAACTCCCAAGAATTGTGTGAATTTTTAAGCAATTAATTATCAATTACAACATCATAAAACACCAGCACAAAAATAGAAACAACGAAATTTAATTATAGATTATTCTTCTTAGTTGCTGCAAATACTATACAAGACTGATTTTGATTAATAATTCATACAGCAATAAAGTATCAGGAAAGATAATTATACTGTGCCACAATTCTCACACTGATTTCTGTAATTACAGATTACAACAGTGTTAGCAATTTAAAAAGGTTAGGGAGCAGTAGTAATTTGCTATGTCATCCTCAGCAATATTAATGTCTTCTCTGAGCACCCCAGATAATTGAAAATAGACTAGTGAGCTGCCAGGCTACATGGACTTGCCTCCTGCCAAACATACTGTGGGTGCCAGGCCCATTAGCAAGATTGTCTTAAGAAATGAGCCTTCGACATTGTTCGAGTAACTTCTGCTGTAAAGCAGAAGGTAAAGGGACAAGTGGAAAGGACACTCTAGAGCATTCCTGGCTGGCAGCTGTAGAGACACACGTTGCTGCTGATAGTGATGGCTGGTCCTTCTGATCCTACTGTCTCGAAGCACAACCTTCACTTGACCATGAGTGGGAAGGGAGATAGGTAAAAGAAACCCAAGGGAAGATTTAACCATGGGCCTTCTAGAGAGGCAGGTCTGGTTGGGCATGCAGCAGGGCCCTGCAGACATCTGCTAACATCTAAAGGCAAGAATTGCCATTGCTGGGGAGGCTGCATGGCTCTGACACATTGAGCATCCACAGCCCATGGACCACCTTGGAATTGCTGAACAGCTGCACATGGATCAAGGGGCACAAACTGGTCCCTGGGGAGTGACACCAGAGAACAGTCAGTGCCTGGGCTGGCTGCAGGGCTGGGCCATGAGCCTCATTTCTGTATGGCAAGCTTCACTTGCTTTCAAAATAGAGATGAGAATACTGGAAATTCCTTCCTTAGCGTAAACCGATAGGAATAGGCATATGTCCTACAGACCACGGAATGGCTGTTTCTGAATAGCTCATATGCCATCATAGCTTTGATGTAGGAAGTCCCTCTCCAAAGTCACTCACTGGTTTTCTTATACTGGATCTAGATCCTACTGCACAACTGGGTAGATAAAAGGGAAAAAAAAAAGAAAAGGACTCTGATCCTGCAGACCTTCAAACAGAACTGCTGAATATAACTTTCATCTGTAGAATTTTGGTTACTTGCAATGACTTTGCTATTGCCAGAATGCACACATGAGCAGAAATGTACGACAGCTTCATTCTACAATGAATCTTTTTTTTTTTTTTTTTAAGTACTGCCAGGATGCCTGTAGTCTTCATGATGAATGTTTATTTAAACCCCAGGTGTCTACTCTAAAGAAATTGTGCTTCGGGTTGTTCAGAGATTGGTACCACAAGGAGGCAGGGATTCCCAGTGGAGGTTGCTTTGAAGAGTCCAAATAGATTTATGTTCCGTATACAGAAAAAAACTATTTCTTGACTTCAGAGGGTTGTGTTGTTATTGTCTTTTGAGAGAGTAACCCAGATGAACAAGGTAATGATAGCTCGCAGTCTTTGGGGACTTTTGCTAACATGCAAATAATGTTTACACACAGTACACGCACTGACATACACATTATATGCAGGCCTACTAGGCAAAGTATACAAATGCATCTTTTTATGACTCAGTAAAAATTATATAATTACACTACTAATTTTCCTACACTCAGTGAGTCAGACTTAGTTTAACATGCATTTCCAATGTTCTGTAAATACTGATGATACCCTGAGGAGAGAGGCATGGCAGATGGGTGAGGGAAGACATAGAATCACAGAATGGTTTGGGTTGGAAGGGATCCTAAAAATCACCTAGTTCCAACTTCCCTGCTATGGGCAGAGACACCTTCCACATAGACCAGACAGAAAAACTGACGGAACAGCAGAAAAACTGTCCTCTATTCTTATTTCTCAGGAGGTACTCAATGGGCACATATTAATGTGGAAAGAGAGAAACACAGAAGAATTCTTTTCCCATAAGGTCTCCTCTCATGGCTTTCACGCTGCTCTTTACAGTAGTTGGCTATGGTGAAGGGGACCGGAACCAAGTCTGCTACTCAAAATAGCTTATTCAAAGCAGAATGGGGAATGCCCAACACTGAAACACTGCCAGGAAACCACCAAGCACAACAAATAACATACTATGTTTTTCTGAAGCAGTCAATGTCTTCAGGACTTTGGGGAAAAGACACAACCTTTTGGACTGTTCTTGGGTAAACCAGATTAAAAAACTGGAGATGGAAAAAATGAAGTGCTGATTTGTTTTTATCTTACCTTCCAGCTTGGTGAACTCTCTGAGAAAGTTTAAGGTCTCCAAACAAATGAAGGCTGGAAATTCTGGTGAAGGACCACTGCTTTCCTTGCTTTAAAAGAGTATTTTAAAGAGGGTTTTACTTGAGGAGTGATACAGTGGGCTTCCCCCTTTTTCCTAAACCATTAAATAATTTATGTGTACTTTTACAAGCATATGTGCACATGTATGTATATATGTATAATCTGCACTGCAATGCTGTCTGAAATGATGAAATCGCTGAAGCACAAATGGTTTGTCAAATATCCAGGTCACTTCCCAGTATGACAATACTTTGGGAGAGTAAAGAAGGTTCCTCTCTGTTTGAAATCTCTTTTGCTAATATGCCTATGAGAACAAAGGCCAGGCTGATATTCGCCCAATGCCACTAACATTTGGAAGCTACAAATTCTGAACAACGGCATTGTGCAGATCCTTTAAGCAGCCTTTTAATGTGAAAGATTATGCTAACAAGTTATGTGAATTGAATAGAAGCTATTAATTCCCCTTATGTTTTATTCTCTACTTTAAAGCTCCACTAGAATTCAGTGCTGAAGCTCTGTACTTGAAATTTTTGCTTGCTATCAAATGAGCACTGTTTTTGCTTTTTTTAAAAAAATAAAAAAAAAAAAAACAAAACAACAAAACGAAAACAACAACCAAAACAAAACAGAAAGTTCTCTCTCAAAATTTTGTCTCCTGGTTAATTTTTTTTTCACTAAGCTGCACTAATTACTGCTTTTCCAGCCAATCTGTCGAACTGGTAGAAGCAGTTCTGCCTGAAGGTGAGGCTATGGCCAAAACCACAGCAAGCATCTTTGACTACGCAAATTGCAGAGGTTGCGAAAGCAACAAAATCCCATTTTCTCCTGTCATACTGCATAGTTGTTACAGGAAAAATCTGCTCTCTTTGTTCCCCCCACTAAAATGCAAGCTTTTCATCTTTGCTGCAAGTTAGCAGGTGGTCAGAATATCCTTCATCTTTCCTTGGGACACAAACTGGCATGTCCTTTGGAACATGTCTGTTGTGATTAATGTGTGAAGAGCAGGAATGCATGCAGTAGGTCACTGGGTTAAATTTGGGACACACTTTCATAGGGTTTAACTTCGCACCTTCTGTTCCTGGGAAAGAATACAGGTGTTGCCTTCTCCTTGGAGACTGGGCCACTATCTGTTTGTGCAGCATTTTCCACAACCAAAGGAATGCCAACAATAATGTTCTCCTTTGACAACTGAGGGAAAAATGTTTCTTTATGGTTAAACCATAGCTTTTGACTAACCTATAATTAATTAACTAACTAAACAAATAAATAAATAGATTCTAGTGACTACTGCATTAGGATCCACAGATTCAAACATCTGAACCTTGGAAGGCCTATCAATACATGCAAAAAACCAATTTTCACACATTTTTCTAATGATCAAATGATCAGAAAGTCACTGGAATGACTATTTAGAATCTCTCAGAGTGAGAGAATACTTAGATTATGCCAAGGGATTCTGACAGTGGTTTTGATCCTGCAAGGATCTGAGAATTGCCATTTTGTTGTTGGAAGGTTTAAGCAGGAGTTGCAAGCCTTCTCACTACTTTCAGAGTCTGGCACATGCCTAGATTCCTATTTAAAGTCTCTTTATCCGTGGACTGGCCCTTATTCTGGACCTTGACTGCCTTTCCTGTTGTAGACAATAAATCATCCCATGGAGAAAGGCGCACGGAAAGCAATCAATTCTGCTGCCAACACCTACTAGGCTGCAGCCGAGGTAAGGAATGGATGTGAGACAGAAACAGGCACTTTAACTAAGCGCAACTGCAGCATGAAGGAGCCCAGAGAGAAATAAAAGATTTGATGCGTTTGGGTCCTGGTTTTGAGGGTAAGTACAGCCAATGAAGCGTTTGCACCTATAGTTCCTTACAGGACTGCAAGGACAGCAGAAGGCAAACACAAGCTTTCCTTCTCCTGTAAGATCCAGAGAAGCTTATGAAATCTTCTTTGCCATGGTTAAGAATGAGGGATTAAAGCTGCAAAGACTGCTATAAGAAGAATTTGGATTTTATCTTTGTTTGAGGATACTTATATTATTTGTTGAGCTTCTCATGAAGCTTTTTGAAGTTTGTTTGGTTTCTTTACCCCCACGGAACTACAATGTACTCAACAAACTTAAAGCTGCAAAAGCCATCAAATCAAATCAAATAGGAGATTAACACCCCAAACCCAAAACTAAGCCACGCTTTATCCGAGGGAAACAGAGTGGCTTGATTATTTCTGTTTGAAACTCTGTCATGAGAGTATTAATCTCAGGGCATTCCTTATATGGTTCATAAACCTGAAAGGCAGAGAAGACCACCTAATCTAGCCTCCTAAAGGCAAATCAACAGCTGCCTTTATCATGCAGACTTGCAATCCTGATAGAGCAAAGAGAACCAGTAGGTTTTTTTGACAAGCTCTCTTTTCAACTGTTACTGGAATTATCTGTACCTTTAGCCTCCAAGTTCTCTCTTGACAGATTCTGAAATAGCTGTTCCACTATTTTACCCTGGACTGACGTCAAGCTAAACCAGGCATCAGTTGTCCAGGACATCCCTTTTATCTTTTTGAAATATCGGAAATACAGTTGGCAGCCTTTCCATTTTCTGGAATTTCCGCTGTTTCCCAAGATTTATTATAAATTACCAGCCATTCAGCAGACCTCCCTGGCTACCTCCTTTAAGATTCCTGGATGTAAAAGTTACTAGGATGTGAAAATGTTTAATTTCAACCACTCTTGCTTCTCAGATCCTCCTTTGCTCTAAGCAGCAAACTTTCTCTTCTTTCCATATCACTACACAGGATGGACATATCCTCTTCCACAGTTTCAAATACAAAAAACACCTGGGGAACATTTCTGTCTTTTCTATTTTCCCCTTTTTTGATATTCAATTAATAAATGTTTTATCATGACTCGTATTTCTTCATTTAAGCAAAATGGCTTCTCATTAGAGTAACGTTTTTTGTTATTGATGGCAGTGTAAAATCATAATTTTGAGAGCTGGCAGAAAATTCTTCAACAATTCCCAGTGCGTTCAACGCTTTTTACTTTAAATGCAATGTTATGCCAACACAACAGGTTCTAACTTCGGAAAACATCTTTTTCAATTCTGAGTACAGTGCACGCATACATTTATAATCTCCTCGTAGATGATGTGCTCTGATTGCACAAGGTCACTGTATGGGATTTGAGACCCTGTGATTCACATTATTTAAGACTGTCCACAAATAATATGGTTTGACAAAGTGCTTCCCTTCTTATTTCATTTTCTCATGCAACAAGTCGTAAACTTGTATTGTCCAGTCTATTTTTAAGTGAACCACTTCAACTGAAAATCTTTTGGATTCCTGTTCATGTGCCACTCTCTCCAATGCCTCTCCCATAGTGCTAAGAACCTAGCTAATAAAACGTCAATCAATGTGATTCCTGTACAATCCTAATGATTGACTTACATAGACTGGTTTAGATTTATACCAGTCTTGTGTAAGGCTGGTTTATGCAGCTGGACATTCACTGATGTCATTCTCTCCCTCTATGGCTATTTTACAGCACCCACTTGCTCGAGGGGAATGTTCTATTGGTAGAGAAAGAGGACACCGAAACCAGACATTCCCTGCAGTCTTTGCAGACCTTAGCTTGGAGAGCCACAAAATCCCAAGCTTTGTCCACTCTCAGCAGCATGGTAAGTGCCACCTGCTGCTACTGTCTCCCTTTCCCCTCCATTCACAAGAGGACAGACACTTCAGGACACCTAGCTGTACCATATCTGAGGATAACACAAAAGAAATCAGTGAGGACCTTGTCCCCACAGTGGCAATCACCATTGCCACACTACTTCCAGGATCATGGCAGGTCTGCTCAGGTCTGTGTTTCAGGCAGCTGTGACCTATGGAAGTTTTGCCTGCATGATGAAATGCACACCCATACCTACAGTCTGGACAATCTTTAAGAGATAATGCTTTTTTTTCAGAGAAGAAAGAAGTCTGTATGATTTTTCTGATGTGAATTGAGAAGCTATATTCTCCACAAATCTTAGAGACATGCAATTAAAGACTGTCAAATTTGCATGCATGCAGGATCCAATTGAAGGCTGAACAGGCGATGTTACAACATTTCTCGCTTGACTTGACAACCTTTTATTCTTTTAACAGCTTTTGTGCATAATTCCCTTGCTTTACACAAACCAAAGGTGCCATTATGTAACCTGACCCCCGAGCCCATGCAGGTGACGATGATGGTAGGAGTCAGGAGATTCCCACTTTCCAAACAGGATTGGCTGACCATCACCAGTCTGCAGAATTCCAACTGAGCAATCTGCCATACTGCACCAAATACAGATGGATTGCTCTGAGTGTACAGCTCTGCAGGTCCCCCTTCTTTGTCAGAAACCTGACTTTTGAGGCAGCATTAAGCAGAAACTATCAGCTGCCCTGGGCTTTCTTTCCCAAACTTCCTGGCTGGTCAGATGGATTTCCATGGGAAACAGCAACATCTGCAGCATGGCCACAAACCTACTCTCCATCTGAGATCTCATGTCTTTGCTCCACAGCACGGGGGCACCAGAGCTTTACAAGAGCTCAAAAAAATTTTGAACTTTGGGAAATCAACACAGAATTTCAAGTTTTCTTTTCCTTTTTACTTCCCTCTCAGCTGAAACACTTTGGTCATGGTTTCCCAGCTACAGGCTGAGAGAACATCACAGCAAGAAAACTGTTACCCTGTGCACCTGAAGTCTGGAAAACCTACTGTGGTTGAAAACAAGGCTTCATAAAGGGAAATTACAAGCTATAAGGCAGCCAGTCCAGTTTCTGGTGCACATCTGGTGCACCATGAGGTCTTCATGCAACAGGACTTAGCTGGCACATTCCAGCACTTACTTATGAAGGTGTTGAGTCCCTTTAATCCATGGCCTTTAATGAGATTTGAGATTGCCTGCAACAAGTGGGATCAAGCCACAAAAGCATGATGACAAGGAGATTAAACTACAGATTAATAATTATATAGTATAAACAATATGGGATAAAATAAAACTCTTATGCTCCATTGGAGATTGACATATTTATGTATAAAACAGAATCCATAAAGCTCATTGATTAGCATTTCAAACAAAATAATCTAAAAGCATTTCTAATTATTAACTGAAATATGTAATACAAATAGTGCGCTAGGAAACAATCAATACTTCCCCATGCCTGCAAACCCCTACAGCAATTTTTGTGCTAAAAGGGGGACCAGCCTAGATGGCAGAATCCAGTGCTTGCCAGGGATTTTGTCTCATTGTATACATGTAAAAGAGAACAGTCCTCAGTGTAATAACAAGCATGCTTTTTTCTTACTTCTTCCCCCTCAACTTCTGCCTACCCTAAATGTACCTAACCTACATTGCAGGCTGAAAAAAACCCCACAAAAAAACTAACCTCAAACATAAAAAAAAAACCAACAAAAAAACCCAAACAAACAAAACCACCTCTCCACACATCTTCTAACTAAATCAATGAACTTTGTCTCTTGGAGTGTCAGAATAATTCAAATATTGTTATGCAGGACCAAATCCAGTCTTTCTGGACAAACTTGACCACATAGCAATATGGCTTCCTGAAAGGAAGAGACAATTTTGCACTATCAGACTAAATGAAAACTTTGCCATTAGAACAATTCAAGTCTTACAGAAATAGAATCAGTTAATTTATATTTATCAGTGGTCAAAAATAGGTAATTCTATCTACAGATTTATGCCATTACTTCAAGACTTTAAACTGCTAGTAAGACACAGTTTGGTTACATGTCCAAAAGAATGTTAAAAAGCTTTAAATAAATACTTGTTGCTTGATGAAATGCAGGACAGTCACCATCAGGTTATGAACGACATAATGCATGTGCCTATAGTTATATATATATGTATAGACACACATGTGCACACAGATGTACGTTTCATTACTATCTCTTACAAAATATGTATTACTATCATTGCGTGTTTCTGGAATAGCCCAGGCCTCCTGGCATCAGCTATCCAAACACTAAAAAATTTTATGGTATCTATAAAGAGCCTTTGGGCCAGTCCTATCAACAGAGCTACCCATCCTTATATCACAGAGAAAATGCTCCTTTTACTCTACAAATTAGGTGGCTCAGTATTATTTGTAGCCATTATTCCATGCATTTTTCACCTGAAGTACATATGCACACATGCATTCTTCTCTTGCTACATGTCACAAGAATTTTTTCCAAAAGGAGCATAAGGAAGAGAAGAAATTAAAATCCTGAAACGGATGTTTGTGCAAATGTTTTTAGTAATAATAAAGGAGAGATTAACCCGCTACAGGGTTACCTCAGAGAAAAAGAGAGCTGAAGAGGCCAGGGGCTTATGGATCAAGAGTTGCACAAAAGGAAAGGCGGAGGAGAGTTGGCTGGAAAAGTTTCAAGGGAGAAAGGTCTGTAAGAAAGGGGTCAGGAGCCCAGTCCTGGCTCCACTGCCTCCAAGGGGCCAGAGGGGCTGAAGAGAAAACAGGAGAATGAATTGTGAGAAAGAGCGGCTACTGTCCAGTGTTTTCAGTCAGCAAAAAGAAACTGAAGGAGCCAGAGATAAAGCCATTGATTACTACAGTGAATATGTAAGGCTGTTGGGAGGGAGAAGAAAAGAGGGGGCAGAAAAGAGGGAGTAGGCATCAGAGGGAGAGGTTTCACTGCCCAGAACAGAGAGGGGAATGACTGCCAAGGAGCTTGAAAGAACAGCGGGAATGGAAGCAACACCGAGAAAGAAGATTCCTGGAAATTGTCTGTTCTCCCTCTAGGAGGTGGGATGATACTGGGAGGCGAGGGGAGGGAAAAGTTGTGGGTACTCAGAGAAGCAAAGAGGGAGAAGTGTCAGAGTGGAGAAGAGATGAGGGAATTGCTGGTGAGAGGCTAGAGAGTGGGTGAGGACAAGGTGCCAAGAGATGATAATCCAGCTGATTAGAGAATTAGGCGCAAGACATGTCAAGCAAGAGGCAGAGAGCAGAAGAGGCTATGGAGGTGGCAAGAAGAGCCTGAGCTTAAAATAAAACTGCCAAGCAGTCCAAATACACTAGCTATACACTTGCTCTCTGCCTTCCCCCTCTCTCCATCACAATGTCAGGGATCGACTACCTTAAGGCAGGGAGCAAACAAAAATCCAGCTGCCCTTAGGCTGATCCTGAAGGCGCAACAGAATAGAAATGAGGAGAAATAAAAGCAGGCTGACAGTAGCTGCCCATGGATAAAAAGGAGGCTTTTTAGTGTAACTGTGGCTGTATTTGATTTACGTGGGCTTCCTCATGCAAAAGAGAGGCACAGCAGTGAAAATGGCTTTCTAAAGTAAGCACCGTGGACAGGAACTCCTGCACACTAGAAAGAGAGGAATTGCTGATGTCCTGGACTATACCAGGATGCACATGGAGCTGGGGATCCCAGCTCAGGCAGCCAGCACAAAGGTGCTCACACTGTGCCATCCCTATGCAAGGCAGCACTACGCCCCATGCTGCGAGGATTGATGTACACAAAGCCCTAAGCACTTTCTTAGGTGGCTTTTACTGAATTTATTATTCTGAATTTGAGCGTGACATCCTCTTGTAACAAAAAGGCTTGCCTCCTCAGGAAAAGGAATACCAAACACTGTAAAAATCCTGTTCTTTGTGACAAAGAAGTCCACTTCCAAATTAAGGAATAAAAAAACAGTAGCCTGGATTGCATACTACACATTTTTGCAAATGTTCTTTTCTAGTAGCAAGTAATTAATCTTTTGTTAGAGCCTGAAAAGTCCCTATGAGTTTTTGAACTTGCAGACAGCTGGAAAATGCCTACTTAGGCTACTGTGCACATCTTTGAGTAATTCCTACTTGCTAATTACTCTTCCAGAAGCTGCCAACAGCTATTCTAACATTTTGCTAACCAGGGAGGGATATCACATTGCATAATCATGTGAATTAATGCCAGTGAAGCAATGGGATAAAAATCAGGTAGTTGAGAAAGAAATTAAAGCTAATTGATTTGTGCCAAAAAAACCGTGGTATGTAAACAGCATTTCAGAAACAGAGGACACAGCTGGGGAACAAACAAACAAAAGTGAAACCAGCATTTGCAGAAGTTGTCAGAGTAGATTCCTTCTCTTGATGACAGATGAGATGAGACTGAAGCCTGGGACCCCTTACAAAGGAGACTTGCTAGTACTCCACTAACCCACTGCAACCAGAGCAATATTCCCCTCCACAACACAGCAGATGTGATTCAAACTGGCAAGCCCTTGCACATAAAAGCACGATGCCCTACGCTGCTCAGCAAAGTTTCTGCAATATTCATTGCAGTGCCCAGAGGGAATTCCAGCTCATGGTGTGCAGAAAGCTTGCTGGTGCTCCTGCACAGCAGAACAAACCCCCCCAAGGCTGAAGGGACACCAGAGGGCAACAAGCGGGTGCTGCTGGAGGGACCACCTCGAGATGGAGCAGCCAATGACAGCCCTGTGCAGCCCTTGGGCCTCCATGGGATGCAGGGGGAGGCAGAGGAGGAAAATATAAGGGGTACCTTTACATATGTGCGAGCGCATTTAACTGCAGCAGGCTATTGCAATAGGAACGTCTGCTCTGAAAATGGCACAGGCTAGTTATTATCAGGATGAACATCCTTATGCAGCATCTCAGAGGAGGTTCTGGCCACCTTCGATCAAACCTCTTTTTCTTGGAATGCTGTTAAGCTGTGGTCATCAATCCTATTTAAGGAAAGGGAAGAAAGGCTTCGTATCACTCCTTTCCTTCCTCACTTGATGTGACATAAAATACCAGTGCATTAGCACAGGCGAAAGAAACAGAGCTTGCCTAATAATGGCCACACTCATGTATTTATTAAGCAGCCTGGGGAAGGAGGCACCAGGCACAGAAGAGGACCACGCAGCTCGTTCATCGAATGCCTAGAGCAGCAGTTTCCTGCTATCAAGAGGTTTCCTTGAAATCCCTCCAGAAACACTCTGCAACCAAAGTGTAAAAGCAGCCACTTGCCTTGCTCTGATTGCCCACTTGAACTTTTCGAGAAGGTTGTGTGTATTTACCATCGATCTACAGTACTGTGTTGCCAACTAACTTGTGGTGGAAGAACTGCAAAACCTGTCTGTGGCACTTACGTGATCCACAGTCTCAAAGGGCAGGTAGGGAGGTATGGCAAGTACCCCAGGGTACTGGGGGCTTCTACTGCCACTGCCAGGGCAGTAAATAAAGGAGAGCTGATCCCCCTGATTTCTTGGCTACTCATCCAGGTTGGTAAAATCTAATAAAGGACTAGGTGATTTTCCTGATTGTTATATCCACACAGACAGGAGCTAGAATTTGGCTCATGCTGATTGTTCAAATGCTTCACTACTGGGCACTGCTACAGTGTTTAGCATCACTGCCTTCGTTATCTCTCCCTGGCTTCATCTTGTCTGAGCTGTGTATACATAAGGACACATGGACCATGAGACTCCCAATGAACT
This sequence comes from Xenops minutus, assembly GCA_035221455.1. Taxonomy (NCBI): domain Eukaryota; kingdom Metazoa; phylum Chordata; class Aves; order Passeriformes; family Furnariidae; genus Xenops; species Xenops minutus. The sequence goes on along the minus strand of JAWWEE010000105.1, from coordinate 79,414,902 downwards.
CTTGTAATACCAGCTGTCAGCAGCCTACTCAGAGTCAGGAAAAACATGCTTCAGCAAGAGATTGTGTCTATAAACATGGCAAAACTAATTATCCCAAGAAGGGTTCCCCTTCTTCTTAGAATTAGCAGTGTATACAGTCGGATAGCTCAATGTAAACACATCACTCTGAATTTCACCAGCTTCAGTATCAAGCACTGTTGCACTGCTATGGAGTGAAAACTATGAATACTGTAGGGAGTCTCTACTGTAACAAATACTAAATCTGACATGTGAAGAGTGTTTCTAAAAGAGTGAAATGGGAGAGGAAAAAATGTGAAGCCTAAAACCAGCAACACACCAAAGGTTACAAGAGATGTTAAATTAGCATCCCTATGGGAAATGGAGAGATTAGCTGAAGCCCCCTTCTCTGACCAAGGCAGTGGACAAGCTCCAGTGAAGAGTACAGGAGAGAAAAGGGGCAAGTAGTCATTAGAAGGGACAAGGGAGGTGATGATAACTTGGGTCCAAGAACAGACAGGTTTTCCAGAAAAACTGCTCTAGGTAGTTTAAGTAATCATCCCTGAAATATAGGACAAGAAAGAGCCCCCAGGATCAGCCAGACCTGAGGACTACATAAACCACATCTTGCAAGCCAGAAGAACTCAGAAGGTTTCAAGTAAATATTTAAATTGTTACAGATATTCTTAAATTTCATCTAGTTGCCCACTTTTTCAGAGACAAAAGCTACATTCACTTAAGTATGGCTGTTTGTCAAAGTGGTTAACAGGACATCTCCCGCAGTGCTCAGCAGTGCTACACAGCTCAGCAATAACACAAGGATAAGGAGACGCATACACCCTCGTATTTAATGAAGAAACCTGTACAAAAGACATGCCTTCCAGTGACCACTGCAAGACTGGAGAGCCCTTTAGCATGCAAGAGAAGGGTGGAAAGAAAGCCTGAATGAATCATGAGCAAGGAAAAAAGGGTTGTGGCACACCCCCACACTTTTCCATTTCAGCTCTGTAAAGTTCAGCTATACTGAGGTGACACTACTGGAACCACTATTCAGAGAGAGAGAAGTGAGCAAGCTGGAACCAACTGGAATCTAAAAATCCTGCAGCACAACAGAGGACAGAGAAGTTGTCATCATTTACACAGGAATAACAAAGAAAGGTAAGTCTGGCAACCTTATCCTGAGCAAAGGAATCATCAGCCTCACCCAGAGCAGTAACTGGGAGAAAAGGTCAGCAAAACCACAGCCGGATTTTCCAGCAGAAAATCCACTTGGCTCGCAAATCCTTTTCATGTCCTTGTGCACAAAAGCACTGCAAGCTTCTGCAGAGGAAGCCTGCCATGCAGCCCCACTGGAGCAGAGTGGGGGATATGACAAGTGCCATAGGCCAGTCTTTGCAGCAAAGGTGCAACGACTACTTAACCAATGCAAAGCGACAGCCTCAAATGCTTATGCAACAACGAAGAATCAGCAAAAGCCAAATGGGAGATGAACAGAAACATGCTCTCACATCCACAGCCATCTGTCCCTCTTTGCTCGTTCTTGTTGTTTTACAAATTGACCTACTGTTCCAAATCCCAGATTTTCAGAAATAGCTCTGGCTGAAGGTATTACCAGGAAAAATGATCAGTGTCAGCTAACCAGTGTAACTGAGGAATTCTTTCCAGAAAGCTGAGGCAGTGATGACAGAAGCTGGAAAACCAAAATCCCAGAGAGAGGGAAGCACAGGACACTCAGATACACAGGCAAGAAGCAGCAGGAGCAACATTTGACAGTGCAAGTGATGTTCCCTTTTGCTGAAAGCAGGTGAGAAGTTGAACAAAGACCATTTCTGTTTTCTGGCACAAATGGTGCATTTCAGAGGACAACCAACCAAACTGGCCTTGGAGTAAAGGAGACCAGAAAACCAAGGAGATTCCTAAAATCTATTACTGTACCAAATAAACAGCTAGTATTCTCCTGTGAACTGAAAATCCCTTCAACTATTCCCAAACAATTACTGCCTCCCCACTCTGTACAAAGATAAATTTCCTCTCCAAAGTAATTTTTATTATCCTAAGTGTGCTTGGTAATAGCAACCCTGTTAATTTAATATCCTCAGAGACCTTTACCATCTCTCCCTGCTGAGGTTTGCTGCAAAGCACCCATCCTCATAATTTTTCAGTCTTTTGAGCCCTTAACTTCCTATTAGTTTGGCATGTCTTCATTGGCCTGACTAATTTTATTGTAAGCTTTCATCAGTGGTAAGTGGATAACCCCCTCACATGGCTTTTGGAGGGGGGGGATTTCCTCCCAGCACTGCCAAAGGATCCACAACTTGCCACTTGTCCTCCCCCACCCCAGCGCTCCCTCTCCCTTTGAAATGGGGGAAGATGAAAACTAGAAAACGCAACAGATGGTCTGAAATCCTCTTCCTGCGAAACCCATCGCTACGGCAGCTAGCTTAGGCAATATTTCAAATATTTCCGCATGTGCCAACAGCAGTATCCATGACTAGGGATGATGAGGAGACTGTTTGTGAAACTCCTCCATAGATACTGTTTGCAACAGCCCAGTTCTCTTGTTGAAGGCTCTCTTCTTTTCCCTACTCGAAATCCAATGAGAAAACTAATCTTCTCCAGATTTAAAGCTGACAGGTGGTACATGCATAATTAAAGATGACCTAACAGAGAATGCTCTCATTTCTGGCATATTATCAGACACTTAAGCAAAGCAATTATCAGTAGGCAATCTTTTCTGTCAACAGAGATTGGAAGAAATATTTTGCCAGTCAGGATGATACAGTAATGATGATACATATGTATTTGCAAATACTCCAGCAATATAATACAGACTTAAATCTTACTCTCTCACACAAATGTCTTCATCACCTATGGTGGACTACAGCAACCTCTTCTCACATGTCCACATTCCCCTCTGATATTTCCATAGACTCGCAGGACATAATACATAGACTCCACCTTTCTCATTTCAACCTCTTCCTTCAATCCATCTGCACTCCCCACAAATCCTGCTGTTCCTCTCCAGCTAGGGGAGGACAGTCTTACTGTCCTGTGCCTCTCTAGCTCCTGCACCTTTTCCGCCTGCACTACCTGGTAGATGACCGATTAGTGGTCCAGAAAACTTTGTCCTCCTGCTTTATTTCACCCCCACAAAAGCAAACAAAACCCCAGAAAAATTGTCTTTCCCCTTTCTTACTCAAGAACAAATAGAAACACAACTCCAACAAAACTCAACCCAACCTCACCCAAACACCCTCTTCTTCACCTGCAGGTAGCAGTCACCCATGTCACATCAGGTGTTGGGCACTATAATGCTCTTTTACTCCTTCTCATAGCTTTTGTGACATGAACACCTTCAGGGAGGAATTATGGATCTCATATGTCATGATGGACCGTGTCTGTTGTGAAAACCACTGTCTTAGTCGCTCAGGACCATGAGCTGAGCATCTTTCCCATGGTAGTTGTAAAGGCAAAAGAGATGAATGGCCTTGCTCTCCCTAGCTTATAGAGGGGGCAAAAACAAGTGAAGATCAGTCGGGAATTTTATGTGGAATCAACCCAAAAACCTATACTAGAACTAGGAATATCTTCTCTGCTTTTTGGTTAACAAGCAGATGGCACGGTCTCCCAAAATAGCAATGTCACCCATGCAGTTTGAAAGAAGCAGAAACTTTTTAACCTAAACTCTTAAAATGCTTCCATCAAGCAGTGTTTTGCAATGAATCCAGAGAGTGTTCTGTGCCTTTTTTTTTTTTTCTCCTGAGAAGGAATTTTAAAAAAGGAATATTTTGAGGAAGAAAGGAAGAACAAAACAATTAGAAAAAGGAAAGCCTAGAAAGGTTAGTGTTTTTCTTAATTTTGGGGAAATTAGGGCTGTGAGAAGTATTATAAACTGCAATTACATACACACATGGGACTGCATTTTACCTTACGAAAGAGCTGCTCTTAGGGTGTAAAATTGCTTTAATATTGCACTAAGACAAATGCTTTTTTTCAAGAAGGCTTATGATAATGGATTTTCAAAGCAAAAGTAAAGCTGCTTTTCCCCGAGAATAGGGCTTTAGAAAAGGGAAACTTCACAATGCCAGTGGTGTGCGTTTTGCTGCATTTCACAAGATCTCTCATTATTTAAATTCCAATGTATTTATGTCATACATGGATAAACGATCTTATTGTTCAGAACATGTCTTTATATGAGCATCTCTGCTGTAGAACTAGTGTTATTTAGCTGCCCTTTTTTTTCTTCTTACCAAGTCAGAACAAAAGTCTCTTTTACTGCAGTTTTGTGAACTTCATGCAAATGGCAGTTTTTACACATCAATCGTCAGTTTAATAACACTAATGATAAGAGGGGAATTAATGGTAATGGGATGACTTTTTGGCAAGCAAATCAGTTTATAGAGAAGTTTCTATGATGCCAAACTTTACAGCCCTGTGTTATCAAAAGCACTAGCAGTGAGAATTAAGATTAAACCACTGATTCGTTAGCAAGCTATTCTTACTAAACCACAGCTTTCCTGCACCAAGATTGATCATTTAGAAATCCACTGTATAAGATAGGAAGAGATAGTGATAATTTTCTGGGACAGCAGGGAGTCATTTACACAACAAAATACATTTGCCAGGGGATACCAATCTGACTGAGCAAGCTCAATATTTCTCTCAGTTAAAGCAATACTGGTTAGTCTCCCAGTCTTCCCTAAGGCATGGAGTTTGGTCATTCCTTCTCCTGTTCTATCCCACTCTTGCAATCACGGTGCTTTTCAGAATTTAAAGTCCAGTTTTGGACCTATCACTCCCATGAGCAGCCCTGGTGACTTCACAGGTGCTAGTTCTAGGCATTCATGCTGCAGGACCAAGCATGGGAAGAGAAAAATAGCATCATATGAATAGCTAGGGCAGTGAGAACTAATGGGTCTTCTGTGGATTGATGGATAACTACAAAGAGCCACATTTTGAAAACTTGGCTTGATTGTGACTGCAAGAATGACACTAAATACAAGAAAAAGCATTTGCTTTCCCAACATGCAAAAAAACAGATGTGTCAAAATGCCACAGGAGAAGTGAGTGACACAAGATTTTTAATACTACCACAAAAAAGTGCTTCAGCAGGCATAGTAGTTTCCCATGACAATGATGGTCTAAGGACAAACTTTATATTGCTAACATATGAATTCCCCTTTTTATCCAGACAGACAGACAGACACAGTCCTACACCCTGGGCTATTCCAAACCAATTCTAATGGGGGAAGTATAGATAGAAATAACACTTTGCTTCCTCCTACTCACCTTTGGCTATGATCAGGACCCACTAATATATATCTCTGCTATTGAATCCCATCCTACACAGGGCATTTTCTTTCGCACGGATGCCTGACTGCTTTTTCACACTGTCTGTGGGTGTGATGCTTTTGTTTCCAGCTACAGGCTGTAAGAGCTGAATCTCTTCTATGGAAGCATTTGAAGTGCAACCTTCCTAGAGTCAGCCCCCTTCAGTTTGGCCAAACTTCCTGGTTAATGCTCCAACAACTTGAATCAGCATTTCCATGTAAAGAGCCCTGTGCTAAGGACTGTTAAGTTAACTGTGATCCATGTCCATCCTCCTGCCTTGTGAGGGCTTTGCTGAAAATCAAGTTTTGGGAAGGAGAAACAAAGCCCTCTCCCTTATCATTACCTACAGCATGTACTTTTAGTAATGCTTTTCATAAGTAGGCAAGCGGAAAAACATGCTTTTTAAGCAGGACAAAGTCTGCTGAAGTTTTACAAGAAGCCCCAACACAGACAGAGCTTATTATGTACTGCAGGAATGAAATGTAGCACCTTTGGAGAGCAGCTGTTTTATCATTGAACAGCAGTTTGGGAGAACTGTGGGAGCTGTGCCTTCTCACCTATGAGCAAAATGGGGAATTACAGCAGCGTATAGGTGCTGTCTGCCATGTGATGTCAGAGGCAGAGAAGAGTTAAGCCCCATCTCTAAGGTACTGCCCCTGTGCAGGTGGATGTAATGGGTCATTATAGAGAAAAAAAAATTGCCAAAAATAACAATTCCACTCAACAACCATCACTGCAGCTGGAAGAAAGGCGGCATTAGCAGTGGGTTTTGGTGGGCAACAAGCAGAACAGTGTGAGGAACACACATATGATGCATCAGTGCATTCATGCTGAAAGGGATGAAGTCTCTGGATTTTTGCTGCGTTGTCACCATAACATCATGCTTCCATCTGCCCACATGGACCTCACCATGCCTCTGAGACCATAAAGTTTGTGTCCTGTGATCTGCTGCTGCTCACCACAGTCCAGCCCCACACTGTCAGTGAGAACAGTAACAACTCACCTTCCCCACAAACCTCCACTAGAATTACCTCACAAACGAATCTCAGCCCAAAAAGTGAGTACTCAGTCAAATGAAGCAACAAATAAAAAACACAGCTTGAGCTGAGAACATATGACTAGACTTTCCTAAGTCTGAAGGAGTCCCAGTTTCTAATGATAAAATGGGAGCTGTGCATGCCCAAATCTTTAGCTGCAGGCTGGTATCCACTTCAGACATCATCTCAAAAAATGCTCTTACTTCATCAATATATTTGAAACTCACAAAAAAAAAAAAAAAATTAAAAAAAATTAAAAGCATCTGAAAAGCTTTGCATAGTAAATATCAGAAAAACACTGCTTTCCAACCCTGCAGCCAGTTGTTCTATAATATCTTCTTTGTGCTGACAACCTTTTTTCCCTCCAATCATTCAGACACAATGCCTTCAGGTCTGTCTAAGTAATGTAATTTACTGGAGTGGAATTCCCTTGATACCTTCTGCAGCACTCAGTGACAGTATCATTTATACTCTACACTGTCATGCCATGACACTGATACATTGGCTTTCATCCCTCATTCAGCGCAGAGGGTGCAATTTCACCTTCCATTGTGCCCTTCTACAGACTGCGCGTACAAATTCCCTCCATTCATTCCTAATTACAAACCTCTGCTGAAATGCTCTCCTTAGATTTATATTTCTCACTCCAAAGTGTCAATCTGATTTGAAAATTCCAATTTTCTGGGAGATTCATCCATTAGCAGCAACCTCCAAAGCATTCCTTAACCGAGTGCATTAAAAGCGAAGCTGGCAGAGCAGAGACGCACTTAAAATACACCATTACAGCAAATCTCCATTGCTAACATTTTCGCATTATTCGAGCAATGCAATAAGGAGCCTGTGACTGGCCAGCTCTGCTACTCCAGCAGCGACTGGCATAAGCCAGCTGCTGTGTCCAGCTCTGCCCCACTGTGAGGCTGCACCACATCCCTACGCATCTGCCACTGCTGCCGTCTCACAGGACTCCACGTACAGCAGGAGGTGGCTCTTCAAAGGACTCAGAAACTGAGAGCCACAGAAGGAGTTTATGACAACTGCAAAAACGCCTGAGTGCAGCTTGTTTGCTGTGGTAAAGTTAAAAAAAAAAATACCCCAAGATCGGGGTTTCCCGAGGCAGCAGTTCTGCTCTGCAACCCAACAGCTTGTTAGAGCTCTTCAGCTGAAAATTGTTTGGGTCACTTATACTATGTGAAATTTAGTGGCCACGGGCAGGACTGTTCCCTTCAAATTGTGTACAGAAAACACAGCTTCACAGACTCCCCAGAGCAGCTCTACGAGCAGTTAAAACAAAAAATCAAAAAGAGATCCTTCTACCTCTTCAAGAGAAAGTTAAACACCTTAAAAACCTCATCACCATACAAGGGAAAAAATGAAGAGCCCAGCAGTGGGTACTGATAGTTGCACAACGCGCCCTATATGCCATCTCTAAAAATAGCCCGTGCGGCGATACCCCTGGAAGAGACCAGCATGTCTCACCCAGCTGGAAAGTGCAGCCGCCGCTCGAGGACCGCTGCCACATGACGCACGTGTTACACCCTCTCCTGCCGGTATCTTCAAAGCCATCAGGTTTGAACTCACCTGCAGCAGGCACAGCAGTAGGAAAAAAAGGGCAGGTGGGGAGAAAAAAACCCAACCACTTCTATGTCTGTACTGAAAAAGGAAAAATTTCACAGAAAGATACTACAACAAACAATTAGGCTGCTTGTCAGCATCTGGTCACCTACAGGACTGAGACATGTGGGTGATTATACCAGATGTAATGTGATTCCCTGCAGCAACCACTGAGGGGGAAACTAATTATTGCTAAAGTTTTTCCTGTTCCCACCTGAAACATTTAAGGTCTTGATTACTGCATTAGCTCTCTTGCTGTTCATACTTGGTATCAAGGCAAGAGCTGGTCCAGCAGGCAGGCACAGATGTAAGAGCAGAAAGGCACGTTTCAGCAAAAAGGCAAAAGTAAGACAGCAATGACAGGCACTGAGGTCTCCAAGGAAAAGGGGGAGGATTACACCAAGCTAATTTAAAGGGATTTCATATTGCCTAATGAAAGACTCACCACTGACAGCATGACTAGTCCATGGAACACGCGTGTGTGCCTCTAAGTGCCCCCAGCACCCCACATCCTCTGCACCACGTGGTGCTACTCAGAGCGAAAACCTATTGTCCTATGCAGCCTGATTCTCAAGACCAACACCTCTGCTACACTGCCAAGCCTGGCGAAGCTGGGAAAGTCACTATGTGAAGAAAGTGGTGATGCTCAAGCTGCCACACAGCAGAAAGCAAGTTTTCAGCCTGTACCTTTGGTCCTCTGGCTCCTGGATAGATGCTCTCTCTACTCATCCATCGCAAGAATGACATCAGACATGCACAAGCACAGGCACACTCATTCTCTGGAAATGCCACAGCTACCTAATGAGTGTAGCTGGGACAGCACCAAAGCTGACACCATGAAGCTACAAATTTCCCTGCATACACTGACATCTCTCTTTAATATTTCTCTTGGCCATGTGCTGACATATCAATTAATGTGGTCAGAACAGATTTAGTAGCTCAAGATACTGCAACTAATTTAGTGGATTCCTAACCAGTGCAACTACCTGGAAAAGCTACCAAGACAGCATATTTCAATACTGTCACCCTAAAAAGCAAACTAAAAGGATTTTACATGCCAGAAGTTAACCCTGAGAATTTGTTTCTTAAGCTCAGCAGATCTGTATAAATTTATCTTTTCTTCATTTTCTTTTCCTTTTTCTTTGCCAGGAGATGAAGTTCCGGATCAACAGTTCAAGGAATACCAGTGAAGTTTTGAAAGGCTAACTTTAAAGATCTTTCAGTCCTCTCCAAAGCTGCTTTTTACAGAGAGCAGAACAATTCTTCTTACAAAATTCTTTCATCACTAACTCTTAATAATGCGCTAAGCCTAACTACTTTTTTTTTTTTTTCAAATAAGTTGATGAATTAACACAGCAGACCACACCACAAGCAAGCTCTGATTCTCCTTCCAACACAGACCCATTTACAAGCATTTAAGCCTAGGACTCACCCACCAGACAGAGAAGCTGCAGGCGAGCCAGTCATCAGAGCTAAGAGAAGTCTTATGCTTGCTCTACAAATGCTGAAGCATTTGAATCTTATTTTTAGTTGTACACAAAGGGCAATAAATGGAAAATCTTAACTGTAACCACTGCTTTTTCATGGCCACCCACACTTCCAACACCTACAGCAAAAGTATATGAATGCAAAAACTCCAAAACTCATGGCTCATCTGAACAAGGGATGCAAAACAAACTCATCTGAAAAGGCGATACTGTTATTCTTTTTCCAGTTTATATCTAGAGTGCCATTATATCCTGTTAAATATCGAAGACAGCTATTTGCATGCTGTGCATATCTACTGCCCAGGATCCTGTTGGGTTTTCATACATTTAATAGTTGTTTTTATTTCAGTTACTTGGTAGAGTCCTTCTCTAAGTTAGTTGACCGCTGACTGACCTTCAAATGATGAAGTAGAGAAGGTGCCTCCCCCTACTTCTCAATTTGTCCCCCCACTGCCCAAACTACTGAGGTACAAGGAATTAAGGCTTCACTTACCTGTGAGAAATTATGGTGAATACCCTACCCAGAAACTGGCAATTTAAAAAAGCAAAAAAAAAAACCCTTTACACTCATAACAGTAGAAGAACTTCAAACAAATTGCTGTCAAGGATGATTTCATTGTGTTTAAATCCACTTTACTTCAAGTCACTCTGCAAATTACTCTTTAATTTTACACCTAAAACTCTCGGGTCTACTATGATGCCAGTTTACTCTCCTGTGTGTCCTGTGCCTGATTCTTTCCATTTGCAGAAAGTAACACAAGCATGAACCTAATTATCATCTGAAAACCTGAAGACAAGTAACTTAACTAGCTGAGTAAAAAAGAAATAAAGGAAGAAAGGTCTGTCTTAAAACCAGACTCAACAGAATGATAGGTGATGCCATTTCTGGGGATGGTGAGAATGAACAATCTTGTGCCATTAATCACCTTGCTGTCACTGAAAGTGCAAGTTGTTACAGCAAAAAAGTCTTCAATACAATGCTTTTATGTCTCAACTCTTTGTAAATCATAAGAGGAAACATGTCCTATCAGTTAGCAATCAATATTTAAATAAATGATCAAAGACAAAGTGCTGGCTCCAGAAAAATGTGCCTTTACCTGCCCTTGCTCATCAATTGCCCGCTAGACCCAAAAGCACATCACCTTCCTGCAGCTCCCGACAAGCCACGGGCAGAGCCAGCTGCTCTCCACGCACGCCGCCGAAATCAGGTGTGTGCTTTTCTGCCGAGGATTTAGGTCGCAGGACCTGTGTGCTGAATGCTGCAGAAGCACGGGTATCTAAGTATTATGAAAATAAATGGGTCATACACCACTGAGCTAACAACCACACCACCCCCAAACCGGGCACTGAATGACTGTGCAGGGTTCTGCCAGAAGGAGAGGAGAGGTTGAACCAGCAGTGAAAACAAAACTCATGCGGTGAGATGGATTTTACTTTTTCACTAGTTTGGGTTACAGAGAAAGTCAGTCTTGCCGTCATCTCTCAGACTTTTCTGTAAAAAAAAATAATAATAAAGCAATGTACAGGCAGGTAAGCTGTCCTGCAGAGACGGGCCAGCGTCTCACCACCCCTGGGTAAGGGGAAGTGCCGCCGACCCTTGTCGGAGGGAGGGCTGTGACTCAGTCCCTTGGGCTGCCACACGCACACACCCAGGCTGTCACCTGCCGCAGCAGAAAATAAAAGTCCTCGCCACAACACGGCGGCCACATGGGAAACGCCGAGTAAACAGATCAATGACACTGCGTGCCCACACAGCCCATCGTACGGCTGGGGCCATGAACAAACAAGCCTGTGGTCAATGGCAACAAGGGCAGAGGTGTCAGAATAATTCAGTTTCATAAGGCACGCTATGCTGCAACAAACACCACTGTCCTCCTCTGTTGTTACCAGCTGAACACAAGCAGAAGGCTCCTCCTGGCCATACAGCCCATGGTTGCTGCGTGTATCCAAATGGAGATGCCTCTGGCATGGGAGTCTTGGTCAGAAACCTCTGGAAAGGGGTGCTGGCTCTCCACCCTCACACATGTGCATTCACAGCTGCTGTGCGTGAAGCTAACCCAGAGCTTTTCAGACCATACTGGCTATATTCATCCAGATACATATTTTATTTAAAAATTATATACACAGACATACATAACTTACAGAAATATATATATTTCATGTCTATATACTTGCATGTGCAGATCTAAACAAAGCACATTTAGTCAACAGATGTATTTGCAGCAAACACTTATCAAAAGCTGTCCCCAACCACCCAGCCTGGGGGTGCAGCCTGTTTCAGGTACAGAGGCACTGATGGTGCCGAGGAGCACCTGATCATACCCAGGGACTGATGCAGTACTGGCAGTGGTCAATGGCTTTACGTATCCTTAAGAGGGGGGCAGTGGGGCAGATTAGTTGTCGGCAAAGATTTCCTCTAGATCTAGGATCCCCTAGGAAAATGGGTTTTGGCAGTTGTGAGTGTGATGTCCAGGACAGGATGCCATGAGAGATCAGGAAGGTCCCCAAGGCAGAAGATGCTCCACACACTGATGCACAAGGTACAGAGTCCTGCTGTGTCAGTACCATAAAATAGATAAGAAAATGCCTTCATTTCTATAAAACCAGCACTCCAACAGAAAAATCATGACATGCAGACATGGCCACATCTTGCATCCAGTAGGATAAACCCAACAATGTCCTCAAGGATGGCCACGGCACTTGGGCAGAGGGTTTGGTACTGATAGTTAGGAGTGTTTGGTAAGTCAGTGTTCAAAGCAATGTGATTTTGCCTTCAGAAATCTTATTTCCTTCTTAATTCTGTCAAGTTACCTGACCTTTAAGTGCAGATTTTAAAAAAGATACATTTTTCCCAGGCTGTGGCAGTAGGCGGGTGACAGACATTTAAGCACCAAAATCTGCATATTAAAATTTTTCATTATTTACATCTGCCTACAGATGGTCATGGGATAAATTTCAAGAAATCTTTCTAAAAGTTTTTAAAATACTCTAAAGAACTCATATCTAGAAAATGTGAAATTTCTGTACAGAGGTTTCTGAGTTTTGGGTTGCCTTATTTTTTTTATGCTGTATGGAGCACTCATAGGCCCTTGCTGAATTCTCAGCATTGGATAAGCAGCACAAATTTGGTCTCTTTATTAGATGCAGAAGGATATTGGTTGGGATGCTACTTTTGCCACTTTTAAAGGAAAACACACGTGTAAAACAAAGCGAGAAATGTGACCAGAGTGTGGGCACCATTAGGAATAGCTGCCCATCTCCACTAGGATGCCAGCAGCCCTGCCCCAACATCTGCTCCAAGGCACAGCCACGTCCCCAGTGCCTGGGAAAAGCTCTGTATGTACTCTGCCACTCGTGTTTGGGATAACAAGTGGAGAGCCGCTCAGCAAAGAGCACAGCTTCTACTCAAAACCTCTTTACAATATGTTCAGTCTAACCTACTCAGGATTAAATCCCAGAGGACCTGGAGAAATAGTTTTTTTAGTAGTATCTTGGCATATGCAGCACAACAAGGCTTTTCAATACGGTCCATCAGAACAAGGAAGGTACCTTCTGCTTACATCAGTAAGTACTATTTTTATGGAGATCATATCAAACATAGTAGTATTATAAAAACTAAATAATAAATGGAATGGGGGGAAGCCGTCCTTGTTTATGAAATACACTGCACCCTGGGAAAAGCAAGAACAGCACAGTTGCAACAGCTGGGTCAACCTTGTGCAACTGCTCTTTCCAACTGGGCTAAATAACAAGGGCAAGTTTGCTTCTTTCTATGGAAATTGCTATAACAAGGTACTGTTACAAGCAGAGTCTGTCATCAAAAATAGACAGTGGGAGACACTGAAAAATCAAATAAGCAACCAGCGGCTTGCCCTTGCATCTGCCTTGCCAGCACGGATCTGCACACACAATGTGTGCCACCCTGGCCAACAACCTGCCAGGTGATGCTTGTGTTTTCTAGAGTTAGAGCACACACCATGTTTTTAAGTTGATTCATATCTCAAACGTACAACATAGTTAAAAGAGAAGGAGAAAAAAAAAAAAAAAGGAAAAAACAGGTAAGGAAGGCACATATTTGATAATGGCTCCTATATCCTTACACTGGTTTTCAAGTTCATTCAGTCCTCAGACCCAATTTCACTGTTGGAAATGGAGACATCTGATTATTTCCAGCACAATAAGATGCAAGACAAAACTTCCTATGCACTTCTTGGAATGAGAGAGGCTTTTTCCATTTATGTCCATTCAATTTCTGGCTGCTTTTCCAAGTCATCCAACAAGGACAATATTTTTAAAGTTTGTTCCTCTGGAACTGTTTCTATTAGCGAATTTGCAAGATGCCTGATGATTAGCTTTTCAAACATCACGAAAAAAGCCTGTAAAAACCTGTGAATAAGGCTTCCAAGCCTCATAGGAATAGAGCTAAGTAGGACTAATGAACAACAAGTTATTTCTGCCTGCCTAACTGTTAGAACTCATATTTTCAAATTTTCTTCCCTTAAGACAAGTACTAAACACAAATTTGAAGCCAGATCCAAAATTTTCCTGCAGCCAAATGATTCCTGCTATCAAGGATTTGATTAATAACTACACCATATATTGCCAGCCCCACAAGGAAATGACGACACTTCCTTTTTTGGAAAACAAAATCAAACCCACACCTTGTGAGGCCTCTTTGACAGTGAAATACTGCCCAGACTTTCTCCACTGCCTACTTCTTCACCATTATTTTTGCTGATACTCATCATGCCAGAGAAAAAATTCCCTCTCTTTAAAACACTCTCCTCCTTTTGCAATAGACTTTTTTTGTTTTAAATAAATCTCTTAGTGTCACTTAAGCAAATAAAGCACCTCAAATGAAGGCATATTTCTAATGCAAATGCTTCAGTTCCAAAACACTCATGTTGTTTTCAGAAGTAATATTATGAATCAGTTCCTGGGATTAAAAACAGTGTTAATAAGCATTCAAGAAAAACTGATCAGCAAGGAGTGCTGTGGTCAGCTTCACTGCCCTGTTCTGATTAAACTGCATCATATGAATTTGTTGCTGCAGTGAATGAACAAAGACCATTGTGCCACACTGTGAAGCACAATTTTGTATTATCGCCTTTTTCCAAGCTGCTCTACACCACCATCTCAAAGATAAAACCCTCTTACCCACAAGATTTGGTTTTGATTTAAAAATCAATGAAATTAAGTTGTGCTCAAGCCTTGTCCTGAACTTGGCAGCTGTGGGTTGTCCCACCCTCCAGACAGCCCAGACTACCATGCCATCCTTATATGCTTCTTCCAGCTCAGAACACAGAATTAGGGTTAGAACCTGCTGACAAATTACAAAGGGTCAAACCAATTTCTCCCCTCTAGAATAGGCCACCAATTGCATGGCAGGCTGATGCTATTCAAGATTCCAGAATAGCATCTGGAATCTTAGACATCATAGGATGGGGGATGAAATATGTGCACAGCACCACGGTCACTCCCCATCTTGGGAGAAAAATCAAAGCACAACATGTACTGGGAACTTCGACCCAGCCTGAGGAGACAAGAAGGGGTGAGCTGTCTCCTCAATCTCCTCTGTTCCTAGGAAATCTGTGCACAGAGTTTTCCATCTTCCTACAGAGGGAATTGGGAGGAGTGCCTAATTCCACCTGGAAGGAGCTGGAGGTGGCAATGAAGGCATTATTGATGCTTACTGAGTCTTCTGGGGCCTCAGGCTGAAAGAATACAGCAGCACCAGAACTCCTCTGAGGGAAGTATTCTAGGAACCCCAAAGGAGAAGGATATGGATTTTATTATGAGAGAAATATAGGTATGCCTGCAGTCCTACTAGGCAAATGATGGCCTCCAAACTTGGGTGGAGCATGTGCAGCTTTGGAGTGGCACACTAAGGTAAGTGTACACGCATCCAGTTGCAGAGAAACACAGTGCTGTTAGTGCAGTGGGGTGCAGAGAGCTATTTTAAGTATTTCTGTGGTTTATGGTTGTAGCAGAACACTTAGAAAAGCCTTCAAAATGACAATCACTGTCTAAGTTAAAAAAAACAAGTAACTACTTCAATAACAATTTATTCACCACCTAATGTTTGCAGTTGAATTACACCTTTTACAATGTTTTTATAGAGTGTGATATTTACTGCCTCCACCTTGCCTCCCCAAGACCTTTTTTTCCTTTTTTTTCATTGTTTTTTCTTTAAATAGAAAGGAATTTGAATCATGACTTACATGTAACTTTTCTAGGTTCTGTGCTGGCTAAAATGTTCTCACGATGCAGGGAAGAGGATCAATGGAGAAATTACAAGGCTGCAGCAATCCATTAAGCGACCCTCCAAAGTTCTGTAGGGCAATGTCCTGGCAACTCACTTGTAGCAACCTAAAATAAGATAAAGTGAGGCATTAAAAAAATCAAGCACTGAATCTTCACAAACCCCTCTTTGTTTTTTCCATCTAATTCTAAAAGAAAGCTGTGGTGCCATTTTTTTTTTAAACACAGAAGGTCTTTATGTCAAACATGACAATTACATTGTGGCCATTACATACTTTCTCCAACCTTTAAGCTGTAGATACCTTGCAACAGAGACTATGTTTTCCTTGCATTCATGTAGTACCCAGACATATGAGAGCTCTGAGAAGAACTGCAGAACAGATAAACTATGACTTCTGTGATTATTCTACCAGACCATATCATAGGTATGTGCATACTTATGCATACATACTAAGGCATTCTTTACTGTGGTGGTGCTGAGGCACTGCCACAGGTTACCCAGAGAAGCTGTGGATGCTCCATCCCTGGAAGTGCTAGAGGCCAGGCTGGATGAGGCTTTTAGGAACCTGGTGTACTGGAAGGTGTCCCTGCCCATGGCAGGGGGGTTGGAAATAGATAAGCTTCAAAGCTCAACTTAAACCTCCCTATGGTTCTGTGAAACTGCACATCACACCAGAAATGTGTTACAACAAATCCAGCAATATTTTCTAGCAGACTTTAAATATTAATTTATACTGGCTTTTGTCAAAGTTTTGCTTTGATTTCATCAAGGAATTTAAATAAGGAACAAGAAATTTGTTCCTTTGTTTCTGCTTTATTCTGGAGAGTTTCAGAGAAGAAACACCATCAGTGTAATTTGGTATCCCTGGGTTAATGCAATGTGTGTCATATTCCTCCAGTCATCCTAAAGCAAAGCTAGCTGTCATTCCATGTCAAAAAACTGGAGAGAGAATAAAGTGTTCTTCTGCCCACAGCATAGTCACTGTGCTGCCACACACTCCCTGGAGGGGAGGCACTCCAGGACGGGGAGAGGTGGTGAGAGCAGGGCTGGGTCCAGGGGGCTGGAAAGGGAGACTGAACCCCCCAGCACCTGAATCATGGCATCACTGCACAGCCCAGATCCCACACAATGCACATCCCAATCCCAGACTCTGGAAAAGGCTTCCCCCAGTTATCAAGGAAATGGTCACACTCTGAAGTAGTTGGGAAGGAAATACTTGTGGAAGGAGAAGTAATTAGTTTTAAGCTACGGGGGTTTTCAAATTGAAGTTTTCAAGTTGCCAGAGCCCAACACTTTACCCTTTTCCTAGAAAAAAACATTTGAATGCTTAACTACTATTTACTCGAGTAAAGTTGGCAATTGGGAGTGGAAAGGAAGTTGGATTTCTTTTGAACAGAAAGGGACAGGAGGAGTACAAGCAATGGCATGTATCTATCTTCCCAGGATCACTGCAAAGGATGTGTCTGCAGCATTACCACAAACTAAAGCTAGATAAAGGGGGAGGTGAAGGAGATGAAAATAACCCCCAAGAGTTTATATTTATTTTTTAAACTACTATTATTTTTCCAAAACTTTCAAAATTAACTCTTCAGTAGAAGTTCTGGTTTCTCAAGAGATGTCTACTATGTCTATTTAAGGCTAATGCCTATTTATGACTCAGTAAAAAAATAACAAAAAGCAGTGCAAATGAGATTTGATTGCTATTGTTTTACTAAGTATGCTGTTCCTGTTAGAAAAGTTCAGTATTTTCTGAGCACTGATCCTACAGCATTTTACTCCTAGCTTTGCAGAGAATTGGTACACTTCTGAAAAGTAGCTTTTTTTCTTCTGTATGGCACCCTCATAGATGATTACCAACAAATGCTCAAAATATTGCTATCTTTAAGGAAAATCTAATTGTGTACTTGAAAAGACTCATGAGGCTATGCTAGGAACACAATGCTTATGTTTCTTCAGTTTATATAGTTTTCTCCAGTTGGGCATAATGTTCATTGACAGACTGTAAGAGTACCAAATATTTATGGTCACAAATATACATTATCTAAATAGCCTATAAAACTAAAAATATAATCTCCAAATATGTTCAGTCATAAATCACTTGTATAACAAAAATAACTGTTGCTTACTCAATGGTCAAAGGAATAAAGTCAGGGAAGGCTCTGTGGTTTCTCGGATAAGTTAGTTTTCTGAGCTAAAATTGCACTTGACCCAGCACATCAGAAAGAAAGGAGAATAAACAGAGGTGGGGAATAGGGAAACAAATTTTTTAAAAAAGGGATGGGGGAGGTGGGGAGTGGGAAAGAGAAGACTTTTCAGCACCACTGAAGCTTTTCTGAGAAGGGCTGATTGATGTTGACTGCTGTAGAAAGGAGGCTGCATCCCAAACATTTCATTCCCTTCTACAAATGTCTCACTCCATATCTCGCTCCAAGTTCCCCAGATATTCTTGCCCTGTGCGGGATGATCCAGCCAGCATCAGGTTTTACACATGATCTAAAAGACTAAAGCAGGAATCTCTCTGCCCAGGGGTCAGCTTAGGGTAGAATGAAACCCAACTGCTGCCTACACTCAACATGAGGGCTTCTCCAAGCTTTCCGTTCAATAAAGGACTTTTTTTTTTTCTGAAACAGACGAATTATTAAAGGCAAAACAGTTGCTACAGCTGCAAACTTAGAGCAATACATGAAAACTGAGCTGATATGAAATGAAGAGCCAATGGTGCATCTATTCAAGAGATCTTTCAGAGGTTTAACATGCTGATTGGCTGGGTTTACAGAACTGGGAGGAGCTGGATCTTAGGCAGGTATAAGATGTACTCTCTGCTCCAAGGCTTGCTCACATCAAGGTCTCAGTGCTCAGCACAGACCTGCACATGTGGGCCATCAGGTACAGGAGCATGAGAGGCCACAAAATCATTGCCCTATGTCAGCTTGAAGACCCAGCTCCTGAAGTCCTGGAGGTTGCAAGAAAACCTTATATTTATTTTTAAAATAAGTATCTGCCTCAATGGCATGGAGAGAATTCTAGAAAAGTTACAATACTTCAAACTGGACATTATAAATTTTTCTGGTCTTTTTAAATTTACATTGTTTAACAACCTCTTGCACAGATTTGAACCAGGTCACCTTTTTTCCCTCCTTTCTGATGGTTTTCAGTACTGCTTGGCAGCTGAAATTAGGATTAAGGAATGCAAATGTAAAGGTAGACACACCAGACACTCAAACTGGCAGAAGAATGGGTCAAGGTGAAAAAGCATCTACTACAATAAAACCCCTTCCAGTTTGGATTTCTGTTATAGGGAGAGAATGTCTCAAACAGAGGTTTTGTTTTTAATAGAGCTTTAATGCTTAAGAGGAGAAAACCTGGCAAGCTCTTCAGTTTGCAATGAGCAAATCAAGAAAGGTGAGAAAATCACAATGAATGTGCCTGAGTATTATTCTGGTTATAATGAAAGATGTTTCAGACACAGAAAGTCGTGTAGTTCTGCTCAAGAAAACTGGAGAAGTAGGATGGGCCATGACAGAGATAAGCAACAAATACATAAATGCAACAAATACACAAATGCAACAAATACACAGTGGGTTGTTTACACCAATGTTCATCACAGGCATGTAAAATTAGGGCTAAGTAAAGTGTACCAGAAAACAAGAGAAGCTGGTGAGCTTCTCTCAGACATGGACGGGGAAAAAAAAAATAAGAAAGGCTGCATACCTGCAAGCAGGGAGAAGTGAGCACAGATGTGCAAACAGAGCTGATGTTTTCTGAAGCAGTGCCTCACTTGGTGGAGTGCAATGATGCTTCTTACACAAATGTGTGCAGAAATTGGTCCCAGTGAAGTCAAAAACTCTGGTTTGTTACATGCAACACTATCACAGATTAGAAAATGTGTTTCCTTTACATTTTGTGTTTTTGAGTGAAGAAAATTTCTGTTTGAAATAGCTTCATTGGAACATTTATAACTTGCAACTGCTTGAAGGGTCGCCTGAGGCTGAGAAGGCATTTGCAGTGCTCCTGGCATTTGCAGTGCTCCTGACATCTAGTGCATGATCTCTCCCTGAAATCTGTAAATTAAACCCCAGATGATACTGATACCTATGTCAGAAAAGACACATGGTCTGCTTCACGCTCAGTGCATTTAATTTCCTCATAATAACCTGCTTGGTTACTCCAAAGGGACTGAACACACTCATCCATCACTCCTGCTTGTGCCCACGTGCACCCTTTACCCAGGGGCAGCCAAAACCAGGAGACAGGAGGGCACAGCAGCTTCCTCCCTGGTGCCCAGGGGTGGGATGCAGAAGACCAGCACAAACGAGGAGGTATGGACCAGAAACAGGCAGGTGCCCATCGCAGGACTGCGAGGATTGGCTCTGCAGTGTGTTCCTATCTGGGCGAGCCGTGTTGACAGGCAGAGGAGATGAAACTGAGCTGTTCCCCCAGATGATGGCAAAACAATGTGAGGAACCAGTCTGGCTAGAAACAATGACTGAAGTAATCAGGAGAAGCATCAAGACAACCATTTTTTTCTGGCTGCAGAGGAAGGCACCTGCTCTGTCCTGGGCTGGCCAGGGAAGCACTCTGAAGTCTGCAAACTGGATTTTCCTGAGCTACACTTAACAAAAACAATTAGCCTTAAACAGAGTTCGTTCAGAGGAGCTGCGGAATGTGCACAGGGGGAATTTTCCACCCTTCCTCATCCTCTGGTTGCAGTTAGCTCTATGACACATCAACCAGGCTGGGCTAGAAGAGGCATAAGGCTGTAGTTAAAGAGTATCATCACAGGAACTTGTAAATATTTTCATGTAAAACCTGAATGACTTTCTTGTTGGAATATACTTGACTTAAAGCCACCGCTGAAAATATTTTATCTTGGGGCTATGACTCATGAAAGAATGGCTAGGTGTGAAAGGAAAGTTAATAAATGCTGTGAGAAAGACACCCCCCCAAGAACATAATCAAATGACATAAGATGAATATTTATGTGCCATGCAGTAAAAGCAATGAACAGCACAAGTCACAACCTAATACTTTGTGTCAGATCTGATGAAAATTCAGATATCTGGTTTATTTCTCCTTAAGGGCTCGAGATTTTGGTTACCACACATGCAAACAGGAGAAAATGAGATGGTTCAGTGACAAGGATGAGACTGCTGTCCCTGAGCCTGGCATCTCAGAAGATGATACTGGAATAGTCAGCACTAGGTCTCTCAGACAAGGACGCTTCCCAGGGCGGCACAGAATGATGCAGCTCACTAGGTTTATGCTCCAGGACTCCTGCCCTAACACGTGTGAGCCACGAGAACACACCGCTGCCCTGCCATGCCAAAAGAATGTTCCCGTGCTGAACAATTATCACAGTCAGACTTTTACTGTCAATTGTTTTTAAAAAATGCAAATTGAGAAAACAGTTAACATACAGAATGAAAGAATGGGCCACAGTCAACCACAAGAACTTCCCATAAGGTTCAGCATGTGGGAAACAGATAAGTAAATGCTGTGAAAGATGAACAATATTTAAGTATTAACACAAATGTTTATTTTGGGAAGGTTTATCTGGCATTTCTACCGGTTTTCCTCCAAGCTTTAATACAAAAATAACTATGTCTAACTGCAACCAGGAGAGATGGCAGCAGCTCAACATCGCTTCCTTTTTTTCTCTGTACTCAGAAAAAAACCCTACTGTCTTACAGTGTCACTAATTTCCAGGCAATTCAGAATCAAGCCAGACATGCACATGTCAGTTCAGAAAGTTCAGTCAGTGGTCTCATCTTCATCAGCCAGTGAAATGAGGACATATATGTGCAACAGGAGGGCAGGAGAAATACAGGTTTTCTCCAAGCTGTACAGCTGGTTCCCCGTGTTATAGAGTGAAGTGAGCAAATTATCCTTTAAGTCACATAAATGCTGGATGCAATAGCTGCGCATCAAACTATGAAGAGGGAGCCTGTGCTGATGGATGTACGCAGCTACCGTGAGTCTGCACAAGCTGTGGTGGGGCTGAGAGTGGGCCAAGGCTGCATCTCCCATGAAGCAGCTGCCTCTTAGCTTCTCTGTTTTCACCTTCGCACCAAGAGGGGAAAGTCAAAAGACCTGAAAACGTTTTGTGGGTGATCTTCAGTGGTCTTTAGAAACATAAAAAGAGAAAGGCAGAAAGGTGATGGGAAAGAGGTTCAAAAATACATTCCCTCTTGGGTGAACTCAAGTCTGCTTAACTAGAAAAGCCAGAGAGGCCACGCACAGTAATGCTGAGAAAAAGGAAATGGTACTTCATTTTAGCCAGAGTCATAAATCTTACCAGCGAGCCTCTAACGGCAAAACGGCGAGCAGGGGAATTTTTATACACAGATAATTAGTTGCGATCTGATATCAGGTTTACTGTGCAATGCACTCTGTGTGTGCAACGTGTGCTCAACCTGCGAACCACGCTGAGGCTCCGGCTGCCTTGCTGCCACCGGCTTTGCCAGAAGGCGTGCAGCTGAAACTCCCAGAAACCCTTATGAAAAAAAGAAAAGGTCAAGATGGAGATGGATATCTCTGCTCCACAGAACCCTCTCTGAGGTGAACCCAGAAAGATTCTTTCAGTGGGGAAAATGCACCATGCTTATAAAACCACACTCCTTTGCTAGAGGGGAGAGGGACCAACAGGACACCTCATGCCACCATTAGCACCCTCATCTGCGGGGCTACAGATACCACTCACAGATTCTACAGAGCAGGCAGATGCTTCAGGGAAAAGGTTTATCCACCGAAGTGAGAAACAAAATGTGGCTGAGGAAATATATCAGCCAAAAGTAGCTGTGAAGATGCCTCACAAGGACCAAAATCACCTGGACATTCCCTCCATCTGTGCTGGGAACAAGGCAGCCCACCCACCAGTGCTCATTCCTCGACATCTTTCTCTGTTTCAGAGAACAGCCGAGGACTTCCACCAGCGACTGACATAAGCAAAGACTCCACCGCATCTAACAGTCAGACTGCACTTCCAGTCAAAGAAAAGCCACTTTTCGGTTTCTAGATGAGATGGTATCCAGGGGACATGTGCCAGCAGCACACAGGGTGTGCGAGGTGCCAGCGAGTGCCCCAGCACTTCTGATGCTACCTTAGAAGGGACCAAGTTGGTGCAGATAAGGAGGTCTGGAAGCCTTCATCCCCAGAAGATGTCCAAGTTAGGAAACAGCCCAGAGAGGACAGTAGATTGCAAAGAGACATCTCAATGAGCAAGGAGAATCATGAGAAGCTTCAAGGCTTCTGGCCCCCACAGGCTACCCCAGTGCTTCTACCTACTTTCTGCCCATCTTCTATTTTCTTTTTCATCCCCAACCCAGTGCAGCAAGGCAGACACACCGTATCACTTGATTGCACTACTCTGCTGATCCAAAATAGCTAGAGGCAGGTGGGGCTGTGGGGCAGACCAGCTTTTTTTGCTGGGGTTAAGCAGCAGGTCTCTTGTCAAAGGCTCAGTTTGCTTGCTACCGTATGTTAAACTGAAAGACCAATCTGTATTTACTGCGCTAAACTACAATTATGGGGTTTTTTTAATCATTCAGCCTAATGGTATGCAGCTGTCACAGAAATCTTTGAACACATCACTGGCTCTCTTTGAGCTGATTAAACAGATAAGGAACCATAGCCAAAAGACATGAAAGGATGAGTCCAAATTTCAAACCCTCAGCTGAGCAAAGAATTTCATTCAAAGGGACGTACAAAATGGAGGGGGAGGAGGTTCACAACGTAAATGAATGTTTTGTTTACTACTGATATAAACAGGTGAAATACATGGTTTAAAAATCAATGGACCCAAGCCTCAAAGTGGCGCTGACAGGTGTTACATCTGCCACACCAATCTGTGTGGATGCCAATATTCATGCTCGTTTTTTTCCAACTGGAAATGAAGGACTTTCTACCACAGGTATTCATCTTAAACTGAAGAAGCCTCCCTGTGATATTGAAGAGCTCCAAGGCCATGGTCCCTTCACCCAAACTGCTTCTGTTCAGTGTGTTTCTTCAGATAGCATAGCGTTTATGTTTTTTAAATTCAGGATAGCTTAGTTTATTTGCTTTTATTTCTAGCATGATGTTTACTGTTCCAATCAGAACGTTCTGTAATCTTGTCTAAATGTTTTATTATTAATTGCTGCACCCCACACCCCACCCTTAATAATTATCCTCAGGAGAGGTAAACATTTCAACACAACTTACTGTAGTTAAAGCCATGAATATGCATTGTTTATTTATTTAGGTAAACAGTAATTAAGAAAAATCACCAAACTGCCTTCGCTTTGAAACAGACTCTACTTTACCAGCCTCGCTGTGGGAATTGAAAGTCCCTTAAACACATCTATTACTTTGCCGTCCTCCACCATGATTTACATTGGTGGGCCTCAGACCCCACTACAGCTGCCAAGAAAGCAGTCCGTACACTGTGCAACAAGTCCAAAGCAGCCAGACTCAGTATCAAGGATGAGTAGGAGTTACCAGCAGAGAAGAAAGGTGCCAGATGAGGACCAGTATGCTACTATCTATCACCCAATATGCTGATTTTTAAGTTAGCCCCGTGTGCAATACACATATATATATACAATATATATAACCTATGCTTGGGTCAGTAAGCAGCTGAGTGACCCTACTCAGTTCCCCTGGTTTTCTTCCTCAGTATTACATTAACTCAAATATTACAACATCCAATCCTGCCCAATACTTCCACCAACTTCCACCCCATGCCATGACAAAATCAGGCAGCACCACAGGCAATGAGGCCACTTACAGGGAACTTGATTTTTTAAACCAAAAACATTAAGACACATCAAGATAGGCCTGACAGTTGATCATCCAGCCTAAAGGTCGCACCAGCGCTACAAGAGAGGAATCAAAACGTGTCCCAAAGACAAAGGGATTTTCACAGATCTACAATTGTTAAGTAAATAGATAAAACTGCGGTCTGGGCTTTGTTTCAGTTTTCAAAGCTAATTTCCGGCCACCGTTCAGAGAAATGCTTTGCATTTCCATTTCTGACTCACCCGCTTTAGCAAGTGCACTCGCTGGAATTACTAAGCATGGGATGTCATCAAAACATTTCGTTTTCTGAATCAAAGTGCTTTTCAATTTTACTGATGTGAACTAATCTATAACTTACCATGGTAACAACACCGGTGGTGTGCACGTACGGTCTGGGTGTGCAATGCAATGGGTCAGAGGACCCTTCTCCCACCGGGTGTCCCACCAAGGTACAGGAATGCCTTCCAAATTCCACACAACCACTCAGAACACACCAGTCTCTCGCATCCCCATCAGAAAATGATACGCGTTCCCAGAGACATGTTTAAATGTCAGGTATGAATGAAAAGCATTCCTGAAAAGAATCTGTTATGAAACCGAAATTCGGAGATCGCCGCAGCGCTGTGCCTAAGTTGAGTCATCAGTTCCCTTTACAGCCTAATAATTGACACTGCCTTGATCAGAATGACTGATCCGAATGATGCTTTTTGTTTGTGTATTTTTGTTGTTTTTTTCCTTTTTTTTTAATTAAAAAAAATAGATTTCTTACATAAACAAGCCATCTTTCATCTTGCAGGAGTGTATGTGTTCTTCAGATCATGGGAAACATCTGTCAAAACCAGATTTTGCTCTCCTCAGTCAACTCGATACAGTTTTAATCAGACTGTACTACAAAGAAACTAAAACCGGGTGTTGTTATGGAAAAAATACGCTGCCAACTCACAGTGGAAGCACTGATTTTATTGCACTTTCTTGGGATTAAATGCTGCGAAGATTATTAAAAGAGTTCTCTCCTTCCCCTGAGGGATCTCTCCCCCAAAGGAAACCCTGGGAATTTAAGTGCTGTTTTTCTCCTTTCTTCATGAGCTTTTCCAAAATTAACTACCTTCCAGGAAGAGACAGATGGGAAAGGAATCAATGTTCAGTGAAACTTCAGAGCATGCCAATTTCCCACCTTTTGACAGCGGTACTCGGATAATGGAGTGATTCCCCTTCTGATGCTTTCAACAAACAAACACTCCCACACCTTTGCATCCTGCAGGTCACACCTCCCCAAAATGATTCATTAAGTATTTTCACATCTTCTAAACAGGGAAAGATCAAGTGAGGTTACAACTGCCTCTAGTGCTGTTTTCTGAAGAAAAGGTGACACAAAACAGGGTGGTTGCTACTACCAGGATAAGGGTGATGTTACACTGCCATATTGCAGGTCTTCTGCCAGGGAATCTGCCCTAGAAGAGCAAAATCACCATGACAAAAGAAAAAAAAAAACAATGGGAGAAAAAGGTTTGAGACTTCAACAGGAAGAGTAGGCTACTCCATTAGGAGGAAAACGAAGAGGAGGTGACTGAGGCAGGAGCGCCAGGATCAGTGGATACTACTCAGGTGTCCAGGCTAGGACTGTACGCAGAGCCCTGTTAAATGAAGTGACAATTTATAGATTGAGAGGACAGTACTGGAAACATTTAATGGCAGATATATGGTGTTAATTAGAAATACACACCTGGATGGGAGGGATATTAATGGCCACGTCTATATTAGCTTTTATCCTTAGACCTAAACTGCTCCTCTGAAACCATGTTGCTGATGCCCAATTTTTGTCTTTTGTCTGGCAATAACAAGAAGAAGAATCTTAATATACTTTGGAAAAGATGGAGAAGGACACATCTAAACACTGAGTACTGAGAAAAATTTAATAGTAGAATTTAAACAAGAAGACAA
Source organism: Xenops minutus (assembly GCA_035221455.1). Taxonomy (NCBI): domain Eukaryota; kingdom Metazoa; phylum Chordata; class Aves; order Passeriformes; family Furnariidae; genus Xenops; species Xenops minutus. Next base: position 79,388,461 of record JAWWEE010000105.1, on the reverse strand, counting down.
ACAAAATCCAAAGCTGTGGAGGAGAAGAAAAGATGAAAGAAACAGCATAAAAAGGGAAAAGGAAATGATCTACTGGCTGAAGATCATGTTACATTTTATTTCCCTAACTGGGGCAGATAGTTGGACATGACACTAATACTTAGTTGTATCTGCAAAATATTGTAGTCTTTTGAATGGACCAGAACTGGATATAAATGAAAGTCTTGCTTTGCAATGACAAAAAAATCTTCACAGAAGCAATTTACACAGTTCTTTTGAAATAAGAAGTTACTGCAGAGCTACACTTATGAAACAGACCTATGGCAATACTGAACATGATATAATCTCAACCGTGATTTAGAAATTATGTCTAGAAGCATATATATATATCTTTAGCTCTGCTCGGCACAGTGGTATAATCAACCTTGCAACATTTTTTGGGAATCTTGTATTTTTCTGAACAACACTTTTAGCTCCTTTAGAGGTAAAATTTCTCTCTCCTTTAGAGAGGAATGGACAGCTACACTACCAAAAGATGAGGTGAAACAGTATTTTGACCAAATTTGAGAAGAGACTGCACTTAGGTAGCACTAGTTTTATCTTCCTGACCTAAGATAGCACATGCTTTGGACCATGACATTCATAAACTCTTTCAAGCTTTATTATTCCAAGGTACAAGGGGGACAGTACAAAGACAGAGGAAGCAAGAGAAAAAACTGTATGGGAATTAAAAGCACTTTGCACTCTCAAGTCAGTAACTGAAAGAATCCTATATGGCTTCATGAGAGCATTGCCAATACTAACAAACCACTTGCCACCTGGTGCTACATACCAGTGGGTTGTGAACACACGTACATTAGTGCTTTGATGCATACTAAGTGGACAAATTTTGAAGCGCCCCTTGTACTTGTTTTTTAGTTAATTTTGCACTAACTTTTGAATGTCATGATAGAAAAAATAAAGGTGTGGGAAGCAAAGCAAGGCAGGGTTCATCACCTCATAACGTTAACGAAAACAGCAAAGACTGCATTTCAAATGTCTATCTAGTTCTCCCTGACAGCTCAACTCAGACTGAAAACTTAAGCATGACATGAATTTCTCCCTCAGCTTCATGTCACCTGAAAACAGAAGTTTAATATCAGTATTGTCACCAACCAAGTTAACTATCACACAGAGCAATAGTAAGAACCAGCAATCATTCAGCCAGAAGGAAAGCCAGCTCCATAACCAGGAAAAAAGAATAATTTTCTCAGCAATCTCTTTTCTCTGTTCTTAAACTATGACTGTAGCAGCTTTAGAGACATTCAGCACAATCCACTCTCGCTGCTCATTCTTGTAAGAAAGATGTTCTCTGAACTCAGTAATTACAGCTTAATTTTGCCACGTGAAAAGACCCTCTTTTTACAGTTCTCATTACTTTTGGAGGTTTTGTTTTGTTTTGTTTTGTTTTGTTTTGTTTTGTTTTTAAGCTGTACCACAAAACGTGCCTGTTCTGATGTTATTATCTTGTTTTATTACTCCCTGTAGTCCTGGCATTTGTTTAAAATCATGTAAAAAATAGGCAGTTGCACAGAGAATGATTAGTACAGCACGTGCAGTAACAAGCAATGTTATATATTTTATTGCTTATGAAGTCAGTGTACTGGAACCAGACATATCTGTTAGTTTGCAACAGGATAATTAATAATTGGAAGAAATAATGGAGAAAATAAGCATGGTGGTAGGTAAGCACTCCTGATGGCACAAGCTCACATTCAAATCAAGAGTTGTTTGGAATGTCTTCTACAAAGAAAGAATAACAAAGTTTGTGCCTCACGTGTGTCAAAAAGACACTTGCCATACTGTCTGCTCAGCCATCATCCCAAATTATTCATTACCTGTGTCAGTGCCCTCATCCCACTGAAAAAGTCTGTACTTGTCCCTGAAGCTCTACAAGAAAAAAATTTTATCTAATGCTTTCCTATTTGCTCAGAGTGACTGATGAAAAGCTCACTAATGACTACTTGGGCAAAAAGGCTTCCTACAATAACAGCACATAGGCAATGGACAATGGCCAGCCACTGTTTCTATATAGAAATTGGCTTAGGACAGCTTCCTACTGGATAAATAGTGAGAGGAAATACCAAATATTAGTTTTCCTCTATTTATTTCTACACTGGGCGAGGCAAGACAAAATGATGTTTAGGCACGGAACTGACATCAGGTCTTTCCCTCTGTGAATGATCTGGCCTGCAGTGTTATAGCGCCTTTAATCTCACATACCTCATGGATCCTATTATCATCACCATCATAATGAAACCAGACATAGCTTACTTCCCATTTCCCCAGCTCGACACCAGCAGGGCACACGGAAATGAGAGAATCACTCATGTAAAACTGACTGAAGAAGGCCACCCATTGCTTCATCCCCTTGGCTTCATCTCCCCATGCCAAATGGTGCCACTTTAAGCTGCTCCTGCTGAGGTGCAAGTCAGGCAGCAGCGTAACCCAAACCATAAGGGTCAGAAGACATCCAGCTCAGCTCGTTCATGGGAAAGGCAGAAAACAGTCCCCACACATTTCTACAATTCCTGTCGCTCTCAGCACAATTAGATTTTATTGAACTGTAATCCTAGATAAGTGCATTGAATCTTACAGCTGAAGTCAATTACACTGTGTCACACAGCCTTCCTGATTTGCAGAAGGAACATCACTTCTTCTGTATAGACCTAAATTAGCTCAATAACTCATTACTTGTACCTTGGGCACAGGGTTGAAACAGCAATGGACAACTAAGTGGATGCAGTGTTTTCAAGCATCAGTCCCGTAAGCAGACTGCATTTCCAGTTTCACTGGTTGGAAAAACAGACAGGCACTCCAGGCAGAGAGGGGACATCCAGTGTCAGCAGCGCCACATCTCAAACCATCTGTGTTCTTTCATGGCAAGGGACTCTGAGCTGACCAGCCTTGGAAGACATCGGTTTTCCTGTACTGAGAAGTCCTCATACTTAGAAGTTTGGACTAGACATGGCAGTCAACCCTGAGCTGCATCGTGTCTGCAAGGGAGAAGTGGGCTCTTTTTTTATCTAAAATGGTAGTGACTCAACCAAAATCAATGGCGTTGCTTCTGGATCCACCAAGGCTTCTGGAGAGTTCCTTTAAATCACAGCCCTTCCACTGGCACTACCCACACCTGTCTTCTGCCTTCTCACACACTCTCCACGGATGTTCACTCCTGGCCATGGTCAGAGGCAGGGCTGATGGACCTCTGGTCTGCCCCTCACTCAGCACACTGGCTCAGAATTTAGACTGTTGTGCGGTGCCATCAAGCAGCATCCAAATGAGAAACCAGAACCAGTTCAAACCAAACCATTTTATGAACAAGGAGAGAGGAAATGGTGGGGAAGAATAAACAGGAAACTAACTTGATGAAAAAGTTACCGAAGAAAAGCCAACCTACCCAAGACAAAGGCTGGCTGCCATTCAGGAATAAGGAACAAACAGAGGGAAGACCTGGGAGGGAAAAGATACTTCTGTATCCTTTCAAACGTAAGTCATGACAAAGAAGAAACTTCTTAGTGCAGGGTCAGGATAAAGAGTACCATTGACAGAAAGCAGCCCAGGAGAGTATGGATCTCAGGGTAAGGCTGAGGAAGTGTTTCTGTGGCCATTGGAGGAGGACTGAAATACACCAGGGATGGAAGGACTACACCGGTCTTAAAGAGGAGGATCGCTAATTAACCCCGGCAGCTCAAGAGAAAGTCGAGGGTCAGGTCAAAGGAAGGTTTATGAAAGCAACACCAAAAAAAAGAGGAAGGCAGTAAAGAAGGTGGGTGGACAGGAAACAGCAAGAGCTGTTGCAGCAGAATCAAACAGAACACAAAGCATGGCTCTGATCTGAATATGAACCTGTCTGTACTTTCAAGATCTCACCACTGTCAGAAGAAGGGAATTACTAATTTTTGGAGTAAAAAAACAGTGTATGGAGCTCCACATGCTCTTCTCAGAGCAAAATAATCCCTGTAAGGGGTGAGAAGAGTTTAACTACCAACCCAAAGAAGATAAAAGGACACATCAAAAGCTGTGCAACTTGTTATTTCTGATTCCTTCCTCAGAATTAGCATCAGCACCAAGTGAGAGGATATAAAAATCCCTTAAATGAATATTCTCCTATTGAGGACTGAGTGGAGGAGCAGAGGAGCTGAAGGCTATGTGGACATCCTTAGCAGCCACACTGTGCCAGCACACACTTTGCCAGGAGACTGTGAGTGTGATGTCCCACTGCCTTGTACCACCTTCTTCAGCTGCTAGGGTTACCTTTGGTAAGCCTCTGACCAGCCTCAAGCACCCTTTGGCTTCTTTCTTACACACAACTGTATTTACATGTTAGGAGATCTCCACGTGACTTGGGAGACGACAGAAGCTGTATTTCTGATCCTTTTGGGTTGTGCAGGATGTGCATGTTGAGCAGACAGGAATGACTCAAAGCCATAAGCAGACAGACTGAGAGGAGAAAGGTGAGAGACAGGGTATATTCCAAATGCCTGCTGCTGCACTGGGGCAGCCAAACCCCACAAGAAATAGGCCTGAAAGAGTTGGAAAGGAAAAACACAATCTCTTTTAGATGTGGAAATTATTTCCTGTACTTTTAAACATGGAAATGCAAGCAGCAAGGGTGATTATCCCCTGCAAGGACGCATACCCAGAGACTTGCTCTAGTCTCTGGGGTGGCTCTTCCCATCACAACATCCACATCTTTCAGCAACATCAATAGGCTTCGTACTCACAATGACTGTGAGGAAGATGATCTACACTGCATGTATGAGGAAGTCAGTCATAGGTCTGATGAAAGAGGTTGCCCGAGAACACACAGGAAACCTGTGACCAAGGCAGGGAACTGAACCCAGACCATGAGTTCCAGTTGGATGCCCAGTCCAATCTGGGTGGCTGACAGATCACCTCTTCTTCTGGGGCTTTGTGATTTAAGTTTGGTGGGTTTTATGATGAACTTATTTTTCATTTGTCTAGTCACTACGTTTCATTTCACTTACACTTCTGCTTTGTGAAAGCTTTTTATTCTTCTTCTTTTTTGTTTTGTCTTAAAAAATCAACACAACTGAACATTAAACAGAATTTACCCCGCACTATTTGGTATTTTCCTCCACCAACATAATTCTCTCTCTAGAACTCAGTGTTAAGTGTCCTTTGTGCATCCTGTGCTCACGACTATGGCTTCATCAAAACACACCAGTGATATTTAGAAAGAGACGTCTTATTCATAGCTTTACAGAATTACAGCAAGTGCTTATGCAAACAGCAGCACTGTGAGGCAGCAGAGCAGATCTGGTGGGAAAACCAGAGAAAAGAGATGCACAAAAAAGGTTAAGTTCCAAAGCGAATGTTCTGATGCTGCTATGCATCACATTGACATGAGCAATCATCTGAAGAACAGCTACCAGTAAGCCACTGCATCAGACTGCCTAGGATGTTTTACTGGCTTAGCTAATGAATCACTGGGAAAATGTGAGCCATGTGCTTACTTGCCCGGGTAGTTGTCATGGTGGGTGAGAACAAGTATCATCATGATCTGTGGTTTAATTGATATTTGAAATTTTTTTAAGATTTTCCTGTGAAAGGCACATAATACGTACTTCTAAGACAAAATCCTGTGGTATTATACTATTTGCAAGGAAGGTGCAACGACTCAAACCACTATTTCATGAAATAATTCACACTGTTTGAATCCTTCACAGAATGTCTCAAGATCTTGAAAGGGAAAAAATAACTCATTCCCACCTGTATAATAACACAGTGAGAAAGAAAAAGACTTCAGACTTTTGTGAGAAAATGTTGCAAACCCACAAACTTTCAAAAGTGCCCAGTGTGCTATTTTCAGCTTATCTGGATGTGGCCCAAAGTATCCACAGCTAACCAAGGTGCATCAGAAGATTGTCATCATTCCACTCCCGCCACAGGCTTTTTGTGCCCATTGTGCATCCAAGGCTTTCAAGCCATACAAAATAACACAAGACTTTTATGCTTAAAGCAGCTGCAAAAATAACTCTGTAAAAATATTGAATACTTGGTCCCACTCAGCAGCTGGAAAAACAATTACTGATTGAAAAATTCAGTGTTTGATATTACTTAATAGTTGGGGAAAAACTATTTGTGAATCATAATTAACATTTATTTAACTATTTAAAAGCTCGCATCTACTGTTTGAGGCTTCATGAAGAGCCAATATGTGGCCTTCTGGCACCATTAAGCAGACTAATACAGTTAAATTGGAAGGATGTGAGGCAGAAAACCATGAGTGAATCCTTCAAGGAACTGGTATAACTGAGATTGCATCAGTAGCATGCAGTAAACAACTCTGTTTCTATGATTTTTAAATGATTTTATGATTCTGTGACAGCAACGGTGGCTTGGGTCAAGACATAAGTTCCAGAAACCGACAATTTATAGGCATGATAATGAAAACAAGCATTATGTCTCATTCTAAATTCCTAATTATAAAACTGTTAGAATTTAGACTAATCCTAATTTCCCCCTCAGCAGTTCCCTCACTTGTTCTCTGTCCATTTGCTATAGCTGAAATGTCTCATCACTGATGGCAACTGGGTCCTTTTTTCATGTCATTCACCTTCACCCATGCAGAACTGGGCTGAGTGCCTCACACATCCAACAGGCATGGAGCAAGGACAACACAGCAGTTAGTGTATTTGGCAGATAACTGCTGGCAGAGTTGAGCCAAAGAATTTTGTCCAGCACAACCTCAGCTGGAGAGTGACCACAGTTGACCACAAAGAACAAAGATATGCAACGAAAAAAACATATTGCAAAAACTGACTCAACTGCTGGGTTTGAAGGACTTGGTGATAGAATTAGCATATATATATATATAAAAATATGTAAATCTAGTTTTATGTACAGCAAATGTCACCTGTAGGGAATATTTTGCAAGGTGCTGAGGAGTGTGAGCAGCCTGCATAACACACTTAACTAAGTGATTTGAACTCTAAGTCACTAACTCTCCCACCACTGCTCTCTCAAGTGACCATGTTATCAGAGGCCATTTCAAGGAAAATGCACTTATGTCATAAATTCTTCTCATATCATACTTCTCATAACCTGCAGCAGCAGAAAAATGAAGGCAATAGAAAAAGAAATAAAAGGTATAAAATTTCTGGTCACAAACATCCCCAAATGGATTATGCTTTCAAAAGGAACTGTATAAAAAGCATGATGAGGTTTTCTCAGTGTACATCTTGATGTTTTCTAGGATGATGCTATTCATTCTAAATGGAAACACGTTCCCTATGCCATACTCAATGCAATTGGCCTGTAACCTGAAACAGGGCCCTTTCAGTGAGACTCACTCATCACTAGGCTGATCTCAATAATCCTTGTGGGTCCCTTTCCAACTCAAGGTATTCTATGATTCCATGATCACAGAAACAGATGCAGCTGACAAATTCACCTCCATTCATAGCCTATTGAGGTTACCTAGCCATACCCCTCACCATGTCCAAAGAGACAAACCAGTGCTCTTTTGGGATCAGAAAGGGCAACTAGTTGTGGACTATTTAAAACTGAGGCTGATTAGAGTTTATGAAAATCTCCACAAAGCATTTGCCCTAGCAGGCCTACACCAGCATAGCTAAAATGCTGAAGTGTGAAAATAAAGGCGGGGATGAACACTCAAAAAACATATATGCCAGAGTTAATGACAAAATAGATCAGCGTGGAGTTGGCCAAATTTCTTTGTAGGCTTCTATGCACCTGTGTGTTCTCAGAAGTGTTCAGGTACTATGCTGGGGAGTTTTAGAGCAAGTCAGCAAAAAATCTTTAAAGGGCTTTAGTTGTATGCTTCAGACACAGGAGTGCTAGAGTTCCCACATGCTAGTGTCTACTAGATGTTAAACTATGACATTATAAGGAACAACCAAAACATCTCAAAACCACCCCAAAACCAGCCCAAAACTGAAGAAACCATTTGATGCTGCTTTTGCAAAAATACTTACTTACAACACAGTCCTGGAAGCAATTTCCAAGCAAGCCAACTGCTGCTCTAGACAGTTTAGCGGATGGTGTGGCTCAGCTCTTTCATACAGGCAGCACCTAGAGTTATATCTAGAAAAGGAGATACAACCAAAAGTCTTTATGAGCAAATACACAAATAAAGGCATCTTTCTCTTTAAAACTGTAACATGGTTAAAACTAGCTTTAGTAGGTCTTGATAAAGCTCTCACACTAAACTTCACATGTGCTGCCTGTTCACAGGAAAAAGCCCCAAGGCACAGCCAAAGCCAACCTATGGTGTATAAGCCAAGAGCGACCATGCTTGAGAAAAAAGCCCTGCACAGAGTTTATCAAGACAGCAAACAAACGTGCACAGCTGTTTTTCTCATCTAGTTCTACTTAAAACATTTGCAGGAAACACAAGATGAATTAATGCCAAAAAAATGTAGGTGATTTCAGCAAGGCCAGGAATTCCAGGCACCAACTTCTATTTTCTCTCTCTTGAGTGGGTGTTCACTTGTAAGTTGTAGACATGTTAGCAATTCAACGACTGAGCGAATTAATGTTCAACTTAACAGTCATTGTTAGGTTGGGAGGTTATTACCGCTTGTTCTGCTAAAGTGACAGGTTTAAATTGGTTTGTATCTGAAAAGTTGTTTTCTACGATACATATTCCTCGTCTTTTTGTACCAAATAATTTTCTTTCATCATGCCAACTCCTATTGTACAAACCATCACTGCCAGCTCCACCACAGCAGCCGGGACAGGCAAGGAGAGACAGCAGAGGGACAGGTAAGGAAGAGAGAATGCTCAGCCCCCATAAGTTCTCTTTGGGTTGCCATATTGATTTTTTTCCAGGAATTTTATGTGGTTGATTTAAGACTTACCAACAAATGACCATGCTGGCATTTGAGGGACGCATTTTGTTTTTAAAGCAAGCAAGCAAAAGCAAAACCCAAGAAAAAGAGAGGGCTCTACTTCATTGAGCCATGAGCCTGAGTAAGATGTTTGCTATTAGGCAGTGCTTGGTGCACAGGATGGAGAGTTGTGATTTCCCAACTTTGCAGGTGATTATTATTAATGGAAAAAAACCCCCAGGTTTTCAAGGTTGAGCTGACTGGTATGGAGGAGAAAAAACACACCAACACATTTCGAATTTTTGCAGACTCAGATCCATTTTGTACTAGTAAACGAGCTTGCATCGTTCCCTCTCTTGTGTTTTTTTGTTTTTTTTTTTTATTTTAGGGTAGCTCACAAGCTGCTGACAACTCACACTGTACTAAGAGCTGTTCACACTGCACAAAGTGTTTACCACTCACAACTGATGCTAAAAATTAATTTACAGTACCGCTACAGCAAGCTTTGACAAATTGTCATGTGTTGACACAGTCATAAGTTGTTGGTTAAAAAAAGTAACACTTCCCTCTTCTGCCACTTCATGTTTGAGACCAGGGATGGGCACATTATGCAAAGTTTGAGGGTTTGTAAGCTTCACAAATGTTTGGGCTTCACAAAACAAGCTTAGTTGTGAAAGTTTTTTCTCCTACAGTTAGGCATGTGTTTATTGCCAAAAAGACTTGAGTAAGAAAAAAAAAATCCTTTCCCATTTACCAAGATCTGTGTGTTGTGCAAAACTAGGAGAAAAGGCTGTAAAATAAATAACCTTGCGCGCTACTTGTTCTAGATAAGATCACAGCAGTGACAAATAGCCTGTATCAACTCCTTGGAGCTGCAGACACCACCCTCCTACTGTAGAAAGGAAGGAAAAAAAATACAGCTACAAGTAAGAGTTTTAATTGTTCTCAGCTGTCACACAATGTTATCTTAAGCGAAAGCCTTTATTTCTCGATTCTCATGTGTAGCTCTATATGGAAAAAAAAAGAAACCCAGCAGTGGCATTCATCAGACAAGGTCCAAATTGATTTCCGTGTACTCAAGATAGTAAGTGTTAGTCAGCACTCATGCCCACCAGTAGCAGCTCTTAATTTTTAACTCCTTCTCTTCTTCCTTGGGGCAGGATAAATAATCTGTCTAGTTTACACCCTGGCATCAGTAATGGACATAAAGGTGTTTCCAGCTGCTATGAGCACTATTTCAGTGGTGATGCAAACTTAGAGTGTTAGCCCCATACTACCGTAAATCCAGGTAAAGAAACAAAGCCAAGCAAAATGAGCACTCACAGCACCTGCCAAATGGGCTTCACGAGGAGCACTTAAAAGCCGCTAGTTTACACTGTGCACAAGTGACCTGGACTTCCAGTGCTCCAGTACCTCTCCCTAAGCTCCAACAAATCTCAGAGCACACACTGCACAAGAATGCAGAGTAAATTCGCTCAGGAAATTAGCCTGGCAATACAAGAAATTAATTTTCACTTTTTTCCTCTTTAACACATGTACAAAGTAGAGACGCTTTGAGTGGTTCCGAAGACCTGAAGAGAGGCAACGTTGTACCTCTATAGGACCAATCCACCTGCCCCACGCCTGCATCAGTGCAAGAATGATCCACCTAATTTCTCTACAAAATCCAAAGCATGTTACATCAACCAAAAAGAGCTCCTGCAAAACATTAAGGGGAGGGAGGATGACATTTCATAAAGTCTCTTCACCTCACACACCCTGTACAGAATTTCTTCATCATCTGAGATGTTACTCTGACAAATTACATACTCTCAGATAGATCTAATGGAAGCAAAGCACACTTATGTTGTTACAGTCAGAATGGGCATTACCTTGTGCTGCCGACTGGAATGATATCATCCATGCTTAATTAGCTTAGATTGCTGTACAATCAGAAAAGCACTAAAGTGGCAACTCCTACATTCATCCCCGAAAGTAACAAAAATTTATAAATATTTTCAGTGTGTCACATAAAATGTATTATTTCACTGGATTCAGTCCAAGAGTCAATGAGGTTGAAATAAAGATGATTCAACTATTAAGTCAAAAACATCAGCTGTCTAGTTATTTAGAAGGTAACAATAATTGTCCTCCACTGTGGAAGAAGCTGTCCTGCTCCCTGATGATGCACACACGCAACTGAAGGGGTAAATACATGTATTGAATATCTATACTGAATATGCACTGCTGGTCTCTGTTTGCATGGGATATAGACTGTGTGAAACAAACTCCCCTGGCTAGAAATTAAAACGAAAAGGAGTATTGAAGCTTTGTTTTTCCATAGGAGCTGCTCTTCCAACCAGTGAGACAGGATGCTAACACAAAGACTTCAGAGCTGCTGGGGTTTAAGAGGGGAGGGCCTCTCCTCTCCCAAGATGAGGAGCACCACTGACTACCTACACCATGGGCAATCTTCTTGTCTCTGCTCCATGCTCGTCTTCACGTTGCTGCAAAGGTCACCACCACGTCATCTCTGTCACACAGAGCTCTGCCACCCATGAGCAACAGGGAAGCAGCTTAACTGGCCAGCCTGGCAGGACCTCCTGTGAGCATCCGGGGATGGGAGGAAACCTCCTAGCTTTCCACCTGGTGGGTGGGGGGACACGCTTCAAAACTGTTTCCAGTTCTTAAACCTTAAGAAAGGGCTGAGATGCTCAAATGGCCTTGAACGGAGAGTATTTCAGGATTGGAATACTGGAGGTATTGAAAAGACGTGTAGATGTGGCACTTATGAACGTGGTTTAGTGACGGACTTAGCAGCGCTCGGTTAATGGTTGGACTCGATGATCTCAGGTCTAAAGATGCTGTTCCCTTCCTGACTCTCCTCCCCCTGTGCAGGAAGGAGCAAGGGGAAGCAGTATTTCTGCAAGCATGAAACAATGGGAAAAGGCATTAGATCCTTGCCTTTCTAGAGCACTCCTTGTACTTCCAGCCCTTTCAAGGAAGGAAACTTAGTGGTCCTGTGAAGAGTGTAATGACTTCAAAGCTGACATCTGTGTCCCCCTTTGACGCTTCATCAGAGAGGAAGTACAAGGATCCCTCAGGAGGCAGATTGGGACCTGCCTTCCCTGTGCACACACATACATGTGTACTCACATACATGCATGTGGCCATCCTTGTCCTTTGCTTTACTATTTTAAGTGTATGCACTAGTATATTTTTCACTACTTTCTTAGCATGACATCCATTGTATGGTGTGTAATGATCAGCGCCAGTATTACCTATAGCATTAGCACAGAAACATGTAATTCATTGAAACAAGACTTTCTTCCCCAGTTCCTCATAGCCAGTTTTGTTAAATAAATCCATCTGATTTCTTGCTTGATTTATATCTACTCAGATTGCACCTTTACTAATGCCAGAAGCATTTGGTTTTTAAAAAAATAAATTCCCATCCTTCCAAATCAAATCTCTACTTCTAGCTGAGATAATATCATCCATCTTTTACTGTAGTGTAATACTTCTAAACAAATGAACTTGAAAACTCAGGTTTATGGCAATGTACAGCTGAAGGGCTCTAGAGGTTTATCTATTACATGGCAAAAATCACTCTTTGTACGGCATCTGTATAAATAAGGTAGTATTCTCTGAATGTTTTTGAGTAACCTTGGTCCAGAAAGGCAATGAGGTAATGAAGAAAATCATGTCAAGTGTTATGAGATGGTTAGTAAAAGTGTTTAAATTGAGCCATGCGGTTAGCCTATTCTGAAACCCTCCTATCTACTCCATGTAGTATTATCTTGTGTGTGCAACCTGGTTACAATCAAGGAAAAAGAGACTGTTGGAAACCTTGCTTGACCTTTTGATTCACAGTGATTTCCACATGAGAAATCACTGCAGGAAAGGTACCAGTCAAAGTAGTTAACTAGTAGCATACAATCCACCTTTAATAAATGCTGGTAATGACAACTCAGTGAAAAGATGAACATATCCCCATGTCCTCTGAGCCAACTATTCTTTATGGGGTGTTCAAGGAACTACCACCCCATTTATACATGGTTTGGTACTTCCCACAAAAATACAAAAGCATCCCAGTTTCAAGAGTTGCTGGGCCACAGTGAGGACATGTTCAAAGTACTGTGTGTTCAGCAACGTGGACGCCAACACTGGCTATACAAACGTTGAAGAGACATGTGAGTATATGCAAAAATTTCAATCAGCACAAAGGAAAGCAAGACTAGGACACAAGTATCCTAAATTAGTCCAGTTCCTGTCTTCCCACTCACTTCCCTTACCATTGGAAAGACTTTGGTTTGGATTTTAGTCAAGTCTGGTTTACAGTGCCGAACTTCGCCTGTCATAAAAAATCTCCGACCCTGCTGGAATGTTACTCATTACGCAGCCCTGCAAAAATTATTAGCTACATTACAAGGCATTTCCCTTTGGGGACCAGAAAGGGTGAAGAAAGGGGATGGAGAGTGACAGTTTGTGGTTTCTAATGCAGCAGCAAAAAAATAAATAAGCAAGAGGAATACAGGATATAATGTGTTTACATTTGTCAAAACAAGTTTCCTGGAGACATAGAGGGTTCATGCTGCTGAGCTGTCACTTCTGCTTGAAACTGCTGCCTCATGCTATCGGGAGGTCAGTCACTGACCTACTTTCTGATAGGACTGAATTAATTTGCTACTTCTGTACACAACCCTTTTTTATTTTTTTAAAGGAATAAAAAAAAAAACAGAAAAAGCTGCCTTTTATCCAACTGGTGCTGTGCAAGGCTATTATATACCCTGGCACAGGGCCCAGTGTGCTTGGGCTGCTTATTCTTTTGGAAAAATCCGTACAGAATATTTTTAATGAGTTGATGCTGCAAATAGCATCTTTCCTTTTTGAACTCCTACACTACACTAATACCGGCGATTTAACCCACTACACACAATAACAGAGGCTAGCACTCAAACAGACTGTGCTTTGTCTAGGCTGCTTTTGAAATAGATGCTTACCACTACAGGATTGGCTCCCCAAATAGATAGATGCATGGCACAATATCCTTACAGGATTAAAACATAAAGTTATTAATAGAAAACAGTAGTTGAAACTTATGACCTAAACACCTATTGATCCCATTGTTTCCTGCACAGAGACAGTTAAAAGTGCTCACCAGGAGATGCTGGTATGGTAGGAACCCTTAAAAGCATTGCTCTCAGAATGTGAAGTAGCAGAAGTGGTAGCAAAAGAGGTGCCACCTACTTGCTTTCTTTGCTTAAAGGCTACCTATATGCACATAGTTCTAATATCACTATAACAATCCTTTCATTAAAATAAAACCACAGCTGAGGGTTTCATCCATCTTTCAAATACGTGGGCCACCAAAATATCAGAAATCAGCTCTTGAAAGCTTCATTGCTTGGGTGGACTCCTCTTTCCAGGTCTTTCATGGGTAGCAGCATTGTTGTGTGGAAACAGAAAAACAGTGTACTTTTTAAAGCAGGGCCATTTTGCATTAAGGCCCTGGACCAACATTTGAAAGGCAAGACCTCTTCGGCACCGTGGTCTCATATATTCACCTCACTCTCCATCTGCTAAGCAAAGATAAGGATCTTCTTCAAGTGCTTGGCTTGCTTAATACCAAAACATTGTGGGTGAGACTCGCACTTTTCTCTGCATTTCCCTAGGGTCCAATCTAATAATAGCAGAGGTAGTACTAACTACTGTAATACAAGACGACTACCAGTATCACAACAGATTTACGATCACTCCAGTTCCTGGACTTGATTAGGCTCATGTTGCCAAAAATATCTATGCCAAACCTAGCACTTGCAACTGCAATTGCATTTTTGTCAACCTTTTTAGCTTTAATCTGTGCATATTTACAAGCCCTGAAACTGAAGTTCAAATACATCCAATAATTCACTCAAATCCGCCAGGATTTGAAAACATTAGGGAAGTGTCAAGATGTCATCGAGCTTGTTCTGCTGAAAAGAGTGCTTTATAGTTTCAGAAAGAAATAGACAAGGGAGCTATTTAACGAGCTGGTGGCATATTGAAACATGGATAGATAAGTAATTAATAGCTACCTTCTCTAAGTGAAAACTTTTCTGAGTGAAAAATCAGTTTATGTGAAAAACTACAAGTCAATTGCTGCCATTTTTGGATGGATAAGAACTGTCATGCATGTTAGCATCTCCATTACCATGAAGGATTTTACTCCTTTAAGCAACTCACAAAGACTTTCACATAAAGCAGCATGTGGGAAGCAGGGAACTAACAGAAGGAGACACCAAAGAAATGTTGACATTCGTATCTAGAATTTTAATGAAAAATGTTATCAGGAGTACACGAAAACAGGAAAGACCTTATGCCATGAGAAGATAAAACTTGAGTCCCTTAGGATCAGGAGTAACTACTCAGTTGTATAGGTGCTACCATTACTATATAAAATATTGGCCAAATAGCCTCTTTATGTTGGTAGTCCAAAATATTTTCCTATTTAAAAGGTTCAATATTCAACTAGTAGATCACCTAATTCAGAACCCTCTTAACCCTGACATGCAGGTTTCTTTACCAAATTTCTATACAGCTTCAAGTGGAACATATGGTACCTTAAAGTAAACAAAACAGGAGAGAGGAAAAATAGTAATGCTCCAAGAAATAGAAAGTATAAACCCATTAATTAAGCATTTAATTCTTGTTATCCCTCACGTCTGTCTTCACAGTCTCTCTCGGCAATCAACCAATTCTGGGATTCGCTGCTGTCATGCCAATTGTGGCAGTGCTTCAGCTCAAAAGGCACTGTCAAACATAATGAAGTTTCCCTTCAGCTTGAACCCACACTGGTGCTGTGTACAGCACACATGCTGCCTGGCAAGGGAAGGTGGGGGATGATAAGGCTTTATCTGCCCTAGTTCCCAAGACCTGCAGACCTGTCCTAGGTGGCAACAGCACAACTGAATCACACTGACAGCTGAGACTACATGCTATAGAAACCATCTTGCACCCTCCCATACAACATACAGCACCCAATGGTGCTTTTTCTGTCCAATTTAGTGCTGGACTTGGCTGTGTGGGGTTAACAGGGTGCCTCAATGCTCTTAAAAGGTCGTTTCCAACCTAAACGAATCAAAAACTCTTTTCCAACCTGCCTCAAAATAAGGCACACTATATAAACACAGAAAAAATTCTCAGCATTTCACTATTACACATCAACCTCTCTTGAGTCTGTGGTCTTCCTTCACCCAGGGGTGCTGCACACAGAACAGAAGGACATCGCAGAAGGATTCTTCATTGGAAAGGAGAAAATAGAGCTCTCTAATTTGCATCTCTGTTTTTAACAGTTTGGTCCTATTGGAACTGGTGTTGAAATATGTAAGCATAGTCACTGACAATGAGCTGTACATTTGTGTCTGCTGACTCAGGCGATGAAGGCACTACTGATGTCCTTACTGTAAACTGCATTTAAAATGCAAGTCTGGCTGCCTCACCTGAATTATCCCTCCTTTCTGCCTCTAGTAGGCTCTGGCCCAGCAGTCAGTGCTCCCAAGCAGCTTGTGGCAGTGGTCATCTGAAGCCAGTGCACAGGCTACCATGCCCTGGGGCAGGGGCTGCGGCTGTGCTGTCACCCAGCACACGGTGCAGCAGGTCCCCGATTTGCTCGGCCTCTGGGCATTGCTGCAGCATAAATGAGGATAAGCCAAAAGCCAAAGAAGGGCAGATATTCAGTCCTGCAACAACAGCACGCTTTACAGTGAATGCCTCATGGCTCAGAGCTTGAAATAGAAATTAATGTGACAAAAACTTCACAACGTGAAAGTTGGTATTAAAAAACCAGCAAGCTGCACTGTTTGGCGTCTTGGTTTCCAACCCTTGTGAAAAGTCCAAATAGCTCAAATACAAATCTGTAATATTGCTCTCTGAGTAACAGCTATTTTAAACCCGTTTTGGCAGCCACTAAAAGTCGTAACCAGGATGCCAGCTGTATGGCTTCTTGCCTCCTTCTCCTGGCTCCAGCTGGCCAGCAGTGGCAAGGGGACACCCAACTGCTCTGCGAGGGAAGCTCTAACACCTCCACTTTCCTTCAGACCAAGTGTGCTGGTTCCTGCAGAAAGGAGAGCCTGCATTTGCCACTCCAAGGACACATGAAGAACACCATGAATAAAAACCCAGAATCTTCAAAGTTTCAAAAGTTCCCTTTCCATAAAACCAGCCTTAGAAAGAGAATAACCGATAATGAGCTGCAAAACCTTTTTTTATAGGCACTCACTTGAGATGACCCACATAATTCATCCACTTTGCCACTTCATATTTCATAAACTGCAGCAGTATAAGAGCTTTTACAACCACGCACAATCATGTCACTTTTCTTTGCTTCATGTATAAAAGTGCCTGGTGCATTTTTTTCATTTATCAGCCAAAATTGACATCTTCACACAAATACATGAACTGTGATATCGATTTACAAATGCCTGAGCATCTAACATTTGCTGATTCTGGTCACTTCTCTGCTCCTCTCTACCTTTTCTACCAGCCTCCTCTGGAACACCTGAGTGTTTTTCAGCTTTCCAAACACCATCTGACCCAGAACTGTGGTTGAAGCACAGCTTGCCACTTAGGAAAGTTTCCTCTCCCTGGATCCTCAGGCTGCACAAAGCTCCCAACCAGTTTCTTAGATGGGAATACACAACAGGAGCATAAAACTAAGTCTTGTGACCACACAGTACAGGTTACAATGCAATAAACTAAATATAAAAAAATATAAACAAAAGTAAGAAAAGGTCCACAATAAGGATATCCCACTTTTTTAATGCACATCGCAGGAACACACATACACACAGAAAGAATTAGTGTACTGCATCTGTGTTGGATGAAGGGAGGGGAAGAGGTCAAGTCAGGAAATTTGGGAAGCAAACCCAGAAACATCTGACAAGGGGATGGCACTGAAGAAAGAGGGAATTTTTTTGCACAACTGCGGCAAGGCCTGCAGGGTCAGGGGGAAGCAGTGGGGGTGGGTAGGGATGCTGTTCAAGCAGCATTGCTGGCAGAGCATGAGGTCACTCAAAGGAGGTCATGTCATCCTAGTAGAAAACCCTGCTGGAATTACCCTGCTGGGCAAGAATGATCACTCTCACAGAAAGAGTGCAACACGCAGGCTCAGCAAACTAAGCAACCCAGGACTCCAGCTATGGAAAAACAAATCCCAGGAAGCAAGACCGTTCACGACAAACTGGACACAGATAGACTGCAGCTGCTGAAACACATAACCGGAGTGACATAATATTAGAACATATTTTTATGCTTACTAAGACAACAACAAACCAAAGCCAGAAGCTGTATTTTGGGCACACTAGCTCAAACTATCTTTAGACAGGAAAAGTCTGTGTGTACAGATGTTCCAGCAGGCATGGAGAGCAGAGAGTTGGAAAAAGCACTCACTCACTTCCAAACCTTATAAAAATCATTTGTTGTAAATAAAGTGGGAATAAATGTACCAGGCAATGCTGAAGCAAAATAAAAATACGAAAGCAGGCAAAAAACGCCAGTAGTTGGTCAGGGATTGGTGAGGTATAATGGCTACATACCTTCTCCAGCTTTGCTTCTCCTGATGGGTGTTTCCAGCTGTTATCCCCTCCTGCAGTCCCCCTCTGCATTTTACTCCTCCTGCCAGCTCTTTCATCCAGCTTTCTAGCTATCTCACTTTCACAGATGCTCTCTTGGAATCACGATTGAAGCTATAAATTCACGTCTACACATCTGTAATAAAAATAGTTTTTCTAAAAGCTGTTCTTTCCTATTGATGGTGACACAAATGATACAGAGTCACTTACAATTGAGGGGTCTCGCTGCACCTTTAACCACTTGTCATGATGGAGACCAATGCTCTGTCTCACAAGGAAAACAGCAATAACAGAACTTTTTTATATTTTTAATGTATATATATTCTTGAAATCACTTCTATTTGTGAAGAACTGAAAAATACAAGAACTGGCCTCAAAGCTCTTGTTCCATGGAACAACTACTACTAATTAAAGTAAAACATAATTATTACCTCACTCCAGAAAAAAATTCTTGGGTCCATCAGTGCACTAACAGACCTAATTTACTATGGTCACTGCTCACCTTGCAGTAGTAGAAAGACAAGGACAGCAACCACATGAAGCACAGTTTACACCTCCCTTGACAAAACCCCTGTAAAAACAGGACATAGAAGACTGGGATGCTCCCATGTTATGACTGAATCTCGTTTTTAGCCAAGACCCTAATGTGCTGCACCAAAGTGCTGAGTTAAACCTCAGGCACAGAAAGCCCTGCACCCAGAGGGCTTCCTGCCACAGGAAGGATACCTCTGCTACAGCCCAAAGACCTGAGATCCAGATGCAGCAAAGACAAGGTCCCTGTGTAGGTCATGTGCACATCTAGATGAGCTTTTCCTTGCCCCTTTGGATGTAAAGAAATCCTTCTGGGTACCATCAAAGTAAGCAATGCTTTCAAGGTCTCTAAAGTGACCCAAGTGAACCAATGGTAAAAAAGACTCCGCTCATCTCACAACCTCCAAATCTTTCTTAATCCTCAGCATGTGTCAAAGCAGAAACCCCAAAGCTTGTGCTTTGGGCATGATGCAGAAGTGACTGTTCCTCCAAGCAGGAACAAGAAAGCTTGTACATGAAAACTGTGATTCTCCTGGAGGCACATCTCCTTTGGGCTCAACTTAATTTGACTTTATGGCAAATAAAGTAGCCATAGGCAAGCATTGGGTTAATATTGTCAGGACAAATTCTAGACATAAAGCCCTGGGCGAAAAAGCATAGCTTTGGGTTATGGAGACAGGCCACCAGCTTGCTGGTGGCAGGGTCATGGGGGAACCTGATGAAAAGACACAAAAATGCACCAACAGGAGCAAAAAGAGCACAAGAGAGTGATTATAAAAACCCAAGAAGGCGCCAAGCAGGGAAGCTTGGCAAACAGGGATAGTGCTTGAGGAAGAAGTTCTACACGGCATTTTTAAAACAAGAGCAGGGAAGCAGAAGCAGAGTTCAGCGCTGGACCTGGAAGGAACTGATCCACCCTGGTGAGAGCCTCTGTCTCCAGGACAGCCTGGGAGCTTTCCTAAGCTCCTCGCTTCTCTGTGTGACCAGCACAAGGCTCTGCTTGCAACAGGGGTGCTGAGCTACTACTACCACAGCATGACAGCAGCTTCCCAACATGTAAGGGGATGCGCATAATTGTAGTAATATTTGTTAATGTTTTCATTTTTAACAAAGCCACTATTGTTTTTTATTGAAATCCCCACATGCACACAGTGCTTAGAGAAAGTGCATGTGGGGGAAATAGAAGCTGAATTGAAAGTTCAGCTTCTTTCAACTTAATTTGTTAGTAGGTTCATCATCATTTTTGACAGAATAATCTTTCCATGGTGAATTATTTTCACTGGAGAAAAAGAGACCTACAAATTGCTGGATATAATTTGTGCCTTAAATAATAAAGCAATTAATGGCATTTTAGCAAGAACGCATTCTTCTCTCCAGAAATAAAATCCCTATTTTATCTCATCTAAATTGCTTGGTCAGCTTCAAATAAGCGCAATATAAATCTCCTTCCCATACTGCTGCTGTTATCTATGATAAAGGGAAGAGACAGAAGGTAATCCTGTGTTCTGTATTCACTGACACATCATTTTCATGCTACACTACACTGTAATTTATTTCTAATGGGATAAACCTCTTGTAGTCTCCCTGCATTGTTCAGCCACACATACATCCCCAGCTGGTACCAAGATTGCGGGACCTGGCAGGTGCAACATCCAGGGACCCCGCTTGGTGGAATTAGAATGTCTGCTGCACATTTCAGCAAAGCTACACCCGGGAAAATAAACAGAGAGTCTGTATAATTAAGGTATGCTTTTATTCCTTCCCACCCACTGCCTCTTGGAAGTAAGGCAGTCAAAGAGTATGACACTTTTCAGTACTTCTTGTAATTTCCAGCTAAACTTTTTTTATCTAATCAATTAGAGATGATGCACAAAGACACAAAGACATGTGGAGCTGTGAGAAATTAAAGGACACGGAAGCCAGCTGAGAGCAAGAGGTCCTTAAGGTCTTAGCCACAGCAGAGATATTGTTTCATACAAATGGAAATATCTTTAAAGTTCTTTCTGCTGTCCTCGTCAAGAGGAATACAAGAAATAAGTAAACCAATTTATGAAAATCAAGATGGTGATCTGAAGAGCTACATGTGTTATTTTTCTTTACAACACTTTCATAGGATTTTGCAGAAGAAGATAAAACCTGTAGCTTGAGGGTTATAAAAACTTCCTTCAAATTAGAAGTCTAGACTGAGGATCCAGTTATTCCTGATGCAATCCTGAAATGGGTAGGTGCAAACAGAAAGCTACCTATAATGTGCCTGCAGAAATTAATATATTTTAGAGAACATACCCATCAATTGGTAAAACACTTTTCTCTGTTAAAATGTGCAAGACTACCACAGAAATTTAAGCTGCTGACAGTTAATAAATGACATTATCAAGCACCACATCTTAAAGATACAAGAATCTTAGTTTCACCATGCCTTTCACACCCACCTCTCTACTTCTGCTAATACTGCACTCACATATAGAATGCACCTTACAAAGTAAAATATTGTCTAATTAGCTGTCTAGTACTTATTATCTAGCTATTTCTATGGCCCTATCACTCCAGCAGTTTACAACAGGATTAAACTCTTCTGAATCAGACACAAGGTAGAAACTTGCAGCTGTGACAGTCATCTCTGCAGGTTTGCTTTCCTGTTGATGCAAAGTTACAGTCCCTTCCAGGGCACATGTCACACCACCACAGGTACCCATCTTCATGGCAGTGAATGAACCCCTCTGCTGCTTGGAGAAGGGACTAAGAGCTCCGCTTCAGCCACCAGCACTCCTGCTCCAAGAAGCCTAGCAGCAGGAGTGGGGGGTCTGGTCTCCTGGCTCAAGGTCACTCACAGCAGCATTTCAGCAGCTTTGCCATCTCCAGCAGGACTGGGGTCCTGTGTGCCCTGTGCCCCTGGGAAGGATGGCAACAGAAACAGCCAGCCTGCAGAGAAAGGGCAGAAAAAATACAATGCCAGGCACAAGCAGTAAGGCTACAGCTGCTTTATATTGCTTCTTGCTGCAGATTATGAATGTTAGCTCTGGTTTACCAACAATTCACGCTTCAAAAATTTGATAAAATACCCCAAAGGCCAATTCCTGCTGAACTCCATCCCTGCTGCCACGATCAATTTATATTATGACTTTGTTCTGGGGGATGTATCTGTGAGGGGCCCAAATGCCTTGATCCAGCCCAGCTAAGCAGGCAGCGCTGTGCACATCCACCCTGGGTCATGGGCAAAGGGAAGTGCTCACAAATGGCCTCTGCTGCATCCCAACCTACCTACAGAGTTCACTGCCAGTCTGTATTCTGATGTCTGCTGGTGTCAAAATTTAAACTACAGCAGGTCCTGTGCTCATTTAGGTTCTTCTCAACTGAAACTCCCTCTTAAATGCAGTCCAGATGAGATCCTTGGCATGGGTAGCACACGTCGTGGCTGCCCTTGCTGACTGCAGCCCCACTTAGCAGACTCTTTTCATAAGGGAGCAGAATCATTTTAGATAGACTGTCTTTAACTGTGATTGGAAAGGGGATCCTTGATCATGCTCCCAAGCTCACATCCTGCTTTCTGAGCATCTCTAGAGAGGGAAGGCAGCGTAACTCCCACCACCAACCCAGGAAAGCACTGTGTCTTTACTAAGCTGCTTGTGATGCCTATTGGTTCTCAAAGAAAAATGCATGGCTTAGCTCTTGCCTGGCAAATAGGTGACTGTACTTTGTCACCTGGCTATGGACACAAAAGGATAGTATCATGTGAAGCATGCGGGTCTATCTGCACCTACTGCTACAGCTCACCCTGCTGCTGCAGAGGGGCTCTTCTGCACGGAATAGGGCAGGCTGAAAGCAAACCCTCCAAAGAGGTGCTCGGTCCCAGGTTTGTAGTTACCTGGAGCCAAAGCTATACTACAAGGCTACTGAGGAAGAACCAAAAGGGCTAGACCTAGCCAGTAAGGAAGGCTGTGGTAAATAGTAACAAATGCCACTGAGGCATGTGCAAGTAAAACAGCAAGATTAAATCTGTGAGGAAGACATTGGGATTCTCACTGCGAACATGACAAAAAGCTTTGCTTTGGGTGCTGGAACAGTCTCCCCAGGCCTGGGATCTTCTTGCCTCAACGTTTTAAAGCCAGGCTGGATGAAAAACAATAACAAGAGTTTGTCTGGGAAGTGTGAGGTGATGATCAAATCAGTCTTTTCTGCCTTAAATTTTTAACTTTCTGAAAAATCAGCTTCTCATCCAACAGGCAGGTGACGCTGCCACTAGGCATAAACATTTGATGGCTGTTTGTATCCCAGTGTTTTGTATCAAAAGAGAAGCAGCAGAGCTGAGGTAACACTAGACTAGTAAGAGGAGTGCAAACTACTTCAACCCTGATGCGCAAGGTACCAAGCTGCAGTGATAAAAGCAGGGAGAACGAATAGGGTAAATTTTCTATGAAAGCAGCATTTGCATACAGGAACCAGACTTAAAAAGAACAAACAACTGAAGTTCTATTTGTACTAATGAAGGAAGGCTTAAAAAACAGCACGAGATGTTATTTTTGTCCCCATGTTCTACAAGCTGGTCTAAACAATTTTTTTTAGGTACCTAAACATTTTATTTGCTGTAGTAAGTGCCATCATCTAACACACCAATTGAAAAAAAAATCCACAAAACTACAAAGTCTGGCATGCAAGCACACGTAAAGCAAAAAGGTAAGGGCTACTCTTCACCTCTGAAGACAATCTGTAGCTACACTTATACCATCTCAGACCACTTCTAAAAATAAAGCTACAAGCAAGGTCTTTACTCCCAGTGCAGTGTGTGAAACATGTGCTTTTCTTTTCTATTTCCACAGCAACTTGCTTCACCTACTAGCCCCTGAGGACAGCTTGTGAAACCAGAAAAAGTAGTGTACTGTCCACTGCTCCTAATTAAAATCTTGGTCTTGTGGTCAGAGAGCTCTGGAGAGCTGGTGAGGTCGCGTGATTTCCTTGAGGTCAGACAGAAAAAGCACACTAGACCAGAGATGACAGATTTCTTGGCTTGCCCACGCAGTGCAGCCCTCGGCCAGAAATGCCGTCACTGGGAAGCTCTGGCTCCTCTCAGTAACCCTACTTTAAATAGTCTAGCTCTTTAAAGGAGAAAACCCCACGTAAGCACACACCCACTCCCCCAAGTGTATCAAGAGTAACTTTTTCCCCCAAAGCCTTCTTGCACCTGCAAATGTTGCTCTGGGAGCCAATGCGGCTCCAATGTCTGTGCCAGGCTTTAGCCGCTCTCTGCAGCTTTTCTGTACCACTGAGTGCCAGTAAGCGTTCACACTCCAAGTAATATCTGGTCTGACCATTTGCATGTTCCTCCAGCTGCTCAAGAGCCCATCTGCTCAGACAGGCTTGCTGGCTCCACTCTCAGCACACGACCCAATGTTTCCATCACTTACCCTGAAGAACTTGGGGGACACCCTAGTGACAAAGTGACAGATCTTTGCATTTGTGACAAATTCACTCCGTCTGTTACCTAGTGTTTTCCCCAGGTATTTACCTCTGGAGGCATGAGGCATCTGTGCCTCTGGTGAGTTTCCAATACTCACATCCACATGTTAAAATGGAAATAACATCTGAGTGGAAGACTCCTAGTTTGGTCTTTACATTTGTATTTTCAATGACTAATTTTGTTTAAGTTGGTAAACGCAGCTGTTGCCTTGCCAGTTGGTGACATTTCCTTTTGGACTTCCCCCCTGGTTGGTGTGTCTCTGCCAAGACATGTAAATTGAATCATTCCTTGTATTCCTTTGCCTTTTTATACAATGCTTCAGTTGGGATTTGCTAAAGGTCTCTTGAGATTTTTTTTCCTTAAATAATTATTAGCCCTGCAATGCCAGTCAGTCTTTACTTACAAGTTTTCTGAATTGTCACTTAAGCACCCTGTGCTCAGGATGCTGAATCTAACTGATGTAACACTTCACTATATTCTATCTAGCTGTGCTTTTTCTTATGGTGACTCAGTCATGTCACCATCCTCTCAACAGCAACCTTAGAGGGGTGACAGAATGCAGGTTGGTTTTACACCAGCCTTATCCACAACGAACTGTTCACTTAGCTCCCTACTTACTTCAGTGGCTCAAGCTTGTCAAGACTTCACAGTCATTATAAATACACACTTGAAAAGAGTAGATTAGTCTACTGAAAAAGGTAATAAAAATATCTTCCCCAAGAGCTTCAAACAAATAACTGTATCAAACAGGCAGGTAATCTGACTGAAGCCATAGAG
Source organism: Xenops minutus (assembly GCA_035221455.1). Classification (NCBI taxonomy): domain Eukaryota; kingdom Metazoa; phylum Chordata; class Aves; order Passeriformes; family Furnariidae; genus Xenops; species Xenops minutus. The sequence continues at coordinate 79,363,271 of JAWWEE010000105.1, read as the reverse complement.
CAGAGAGACAATCCAAAAATTTAGCCATTCCTTTATCTCTTGATTTGAAAAGTCTGAGCTGAAGCTGTAAGAGGAAAAAAAATTAGAATCTCTTTTTGTTGGTTTATGGGTTTGGGGTTTTTTTCATTTTGTTTTGGTTTTTCCTTTTTGATGACTGTACCACTGAAAGGAACAGAACTTCTCTTCAACTTTTACAGTTGCTTGCATCACCTTTCTAAAATACTTTAACTGAAATGCAACTTCTCTATCAGTCAGATTATTAATTTTTTCATATTCCTGTATTTCTTGAAGCAACAGTCTCTACCTGCAGCTGCTCCAAATTTTTAGTGAGTTTTTCACATCTGCCTTTGTGCTGTGAGACAGCATCTCTACATTAGCATTTTCAGTTCCTTTGGCAAAATCATAATGCTCCTCCCATCATCATTCTTCTCCTGTCACTAAACAGCTTTCACTTACTAACCTCAGACTGGCCTACTGAGTGGTGGCACCTTGCCTTTTGAGCAAAGGGGACAGCTTTTTCAGGAACTAGATCAGCTTTTTGGGCAAGGTTATCATTTTTTTTTTTTTTTTCCCTCTTTGGGCATTCTACTCTTTTTCTGAAACCGACTTTCCTGCTGTTTTTGCTGGATGCATTCAAATGTCCCGTGTTGGCTTTGACATTCCCATCATTGGAAAGCCCACCAGTTGGGATTACTCAGCTGAAAACCAGCTACATTTTTAGCAACATATGACGGTTCACTTGCTAGCAAAACCAATTTATTAATTCTCGTTACTAATTCTCCTGCATATTTTTTCTTTCTTGTATTGCCACGAAAAAAAATAGCAATCACTTCTATTGCACGCTAAGATCTGCTGAAGATAAACACTGTATTTGACTCCAATACACTCAGACCACAACAATTCCACCAGCTGCTCTGGGGACATCTTCGGACTATGCCCACGCATCACCAAGAGACTAGAGAACAGACAGGGCTCTGCTAGGCACCATGCTATTGCTTTGGAGATAGAAGAAGACATTTGGTCTACTCTGAAACCATCCCTAACCCTGAGAAAGAAGACTCCCTGTTAGTAAGCAGATGTCAGGCTGAGGAATTTTGTTTAAATCTGCTGACAGCTCTTATCTCATCGCAGTAGTTGTCTGTTGGTAATACTGTGTAATTGTCATTTCATGTACTGTGTTTGAAATCTAGTTCAGAGCAATCGACCACTAATTGGTTCCCAGTCTACAAGCTATTTTTCTGCCTTGGAAGTCATAATTAATGCTACTCCCTCTGAGTTATCATCATCTTGCTTCATGAATATATTATAGCTTTGTTTTCATTCTTAAGATTGCTCTTCATCAATTTCTGGTCACAGACAGTTTTCTTCCTCAAAGGATTTTACTTACTGTATTCCTCCATCTCTTTCACCTGTGACTCTTTTGTTGTTGCAGCCCTTCTTCAAGTGTTCCAGAAACCTACTTTCTGTGGCTGTTTTTTTTTCCAAACCTTTCCCCGAAGAACACCTCAGAGGCTTGCCTGGCTCATAATTTTCACCAAAGCAGGTCATATCATTTCACCCAAGACAGAATCTGCTTCTTACCTGGCAAGTACTTTGCTGGAACAGCTACCTTGCTATCTTCCTCTCATTTTCGTCTTTTCCAAGGACAGATTTTTGCCCCTGCAGCTGAACCCCAAACAACAGAGTGCTGTATTACTGTCTTCATCACAACCATGACTTTTGACCAGTTTGGTTTGGATCGTGGGACTCTACAACCTCAACCTCAGTGAGGTCAGTTGGAGCCTTCTTTTGGTTGCTGGGTTCGGGTGGTACCCATGCACTGCCAAGTGCTAAAGGATAGCGGCAGTTTTCCAGTCACCTACATTCTACTTGATAAGGATGCTGCAAGATGAAAAGACTGCAGAGTACTCACATTTTACAGTAACAGCAGCCATTTCAATACCTGGCTTAAAAAAGAAACCACATCTTACATCTCAGAAACAACTGTGTTCTGTCTCCAGAGTTGCTGTAAATTGTTCATACCTTCTTCTGCGTGACATTTTGCATTGCCTCCCTCCCTCATCACCAGTACACTAATACATTAGTAATTATCATCACCCAAATTTTACGCAGGTTCACTTTAGGACTCCCTAAATACAGTGAACTACAGAAACTTAACACTTACCAGAGCTGGGAGAAAAAAAAAATCAGAAAATTTTTTTTTGGCTACTGAACTAGCTCATATTTTTCTATACTTACAGTGCTATTTGGTTCAGCAGATGGAGAATGAAAAGAAGGTCCCTTTTGCCAACAATTTATACTACCTCACATGAGAGATGTTATCTACACTTGGGGCCCATGTGAGAAAGTAATTTTGGACCTGACAATGGGTAAACTGTAAGAGAAGAGCAGACTTGGCACTCGGATGGCCAAGTCACAGACCTGAAATATTAACATTCAAAAGTCAGATTCAAGGGAGGGCCAAAATGGGCCAGCAGTGTTGAAAAGAACAGTTGCTTGACATTGCAAAAGTCCAGTCTTTCAGGGAGACAAGCACCACAGAGGGGAAGGAAATTTAACCCAGAGGATCAGTACCTGGGACTTGCTAACTTTTTTCCAGAGTAAAATTGTAGGGGGTAACTAACAACCAAACAGGAGATGAAAAATCTAGACCAAATCAGGATGTTATGGGCTGCTCTGAAAATCTTCAGGACAACAGATTAGGTCAGTGCACTATCTGCACTGGGCAGATATCATCCTTGGCACCAGCCAGATTAGTGAATGGAGTGGGAGATGGGGGAGGGAGAGGGAAGAAGAAAAAACCCACACAGTTCAGGGTTAAAAGAGAGTCTCCTGGTTAAAGAAATAGGGGAAAAAAAGCTATTATTCAAAATATTTGGAAGTGAATGTCGGTCTTTTAATCAGGATAGAAGATAGAAACAGGGAAGACAAAGGAGCCACATTCAGAAGAACATAAAAACAGATGCCTTAATGACATTTGCAGATAACAAGCTCTCAGGTAGTATAAATACAGGCTGAGAAAGTGTAAGCCATTTATAGCTTGCTTTAAAAAAGACAAACCATTCCCATTTCACCTCTTCATGTTAACACACTGGAATAAACAAACAGCCACAGAAAGACTAAAGCGAACAACAAGGGACCAGGGCTATGTTAAAAACTTTCTTGTATAACCCTGAGCAACTTCTTTGTGCCTCAGCTAATACACACGTAAAAGCTGTGTATACTGCAATAGGTGTCTGTAAGACAGGTCTAAATAAAGTTCGGTGCTTAAAGTACCACTTAGTGTATAACTTTGAGAAAAGTTAAGTAATTTTGCCATTTACAGTTATCTGGTACATCATTTCTCCCTTGAAACAAGATTTTTTTTGAAAGTACCAAGAGCATAAAAAGTGCCCTGTGTTTTTGAAACAGAGTAACTTGAATCCACTTGTTCAAATCCAGATTTAAAAAGCAGCAAATGCAAACATGGAAAGGCAAGGATTGAGGCATCAGGATGCTAACTGAAGCATCAGCTCAGAGTCCCAAACCCTGTTCCCAAAAGCAAGAACTCTGAGTTACATGGGAAGCCCAGAGAGCACACAGGGCCACCTCCTCCTTAGTTAAACTTCTGCACTTCTCTAACTCTCTTGCCTTCCATTTTAGCACCTGTTGAGAAGACAGAAGAAAAAATACCTGGGGAAAGACTTCCTTGCAGAACGCTTTTGTTTCGTTCTTCATTAGCAGGTAAGCGACAGCCGTACATATCGACGTGGGCGAAAACATGGGGGTTTCATGGGAGACAGAGCGCCAACGTTCATTCCCAGGAGACTCATCTCACTTACGTGACACCCACGCTCACACTGCAATCACAACTGCACCAGCTACAGTTGTCTTGGAGCCTCTGCTCTCAGGATGATGGTTAAAGTTATCCTAAATCCCAACGCTATCTCCCATTATCCCAAGTCCTCTGTCAGCAGACTCAAACTCTGGATCCTTTATAGTAATGGAGAGCTTTACCAACAGCTTTACTACTAATATCATCTGCCAAGAAAGTACTTTTCATCATGTGTTTTAAAATATGTATTAGTCTGATGTATTAGCCTGAGCACTTACTCCTTATCAACTTCATATAAAAACAGCACTAAAGAAGACCAGCGATACAGGAGCTTTTGATGTTTGCAACTTGCTTACAGGACCCAAATCTAAGAGACAGCATCACTACGCTAAGAAATGTCACATCAAGGTTTCCAGTAGCTTCAACATTTCCCATTTCATTAAATGAAAAAAGAGGTGAAGAAAGGAGGAAACTGTATTTCTGCTCCACTTACTTGACAAATGCAAGAAACGGTGTATAGATCAACTGACACAACCTCTCTGAATCTTGCTGAAAAATACAAACAAAGCAAGATCAACCCAGGCAACTAGAATTTGCTGCCATGGTTTAGGCAAACGGCTTAAAAAAACCAGAAGATTTTTGGATACCTTGGTATCCAAATAACTGCACACAAGTATACAGCAGGTTTCAGAATTCAGCGCCTATCTACACCAGTGGTAATCAACAGATTAACTCTGTGTGACAACTTAGCTACAAGTCTCAGCCTGGAAGCACTTCCCTCCCCCTCTATACCTAAATCACAGTGAGAAATGCTCCAAAGGAGATTAAGAAGATGACTTTGCCAAGCACAAAGCACTGACCTAAATGTGTTCCTGTTTAAGTAGGTGGAGGTTTCTAAACTTGACTGAAATGGCAACGTTTGGTCCAGCCCTTTTTCAAGATTTGTGTAAGCTTTTAAAGCCTCCCATTTCTTTTAAAGCAGGTTTCATCATCCCTAGAAATGTTTTCTGCTCTTAGCCTTTTTGCTGTAAACATACTGACAAATCGCACATACACGTATTCTGCTGAATCTAGGAAAATGACAGGGTTTGTGCTTCACCTGCTAGGTCTGAAACAGCAACAGCTGCATGTGATGCTCTGGCTTGTGCCAGCATTTGGTAGTGGTGTCCTAGCATACGAGAGGGATGGCTGCTTCATCAAACAATGTGCTCTATAAGCTTTTACACTAGGCAAGGAGATCCCAAAATATAGGCCACTGCATTTCTTATTTTCATCCATACAACACTGTTAAATCAATGGGATTTACATGGATTAGCAAAGGACAAAATTAGTCTATTTTAGTAATGGTAAAATGCCATTAAGATTATAACCCATCTCACACTCCCAGGACTAATTACTTGCCAAATCAACGTATCAGAAGGCTCTTTCTGCCTAACAGTCATGTCAAATGAAAATAAAATAGTGGTTTTTTTTTTTCTTTTTTTTCTTTTCTCTCTTTTAGACATGATGTATTTTAAAACTGAAAGGATTAATCTCTTCATTTTCTTACAAGAATGAAGAAGAAGCACAGGCTGCTGTGCTGCTTGGCTAGGAACACCAGAGTCTGAGGCTGCTGTCAACTCATTGAACCCTGAATCATGACATCACAGCTGGCCACAATGTAATTCCTTTTGGAAGATGGAGCTCCCTTATACACCACTGAGGTTGCTGTTCTCCCCCCACAGCTGCTCCTGAGATTCTCACGCTTGAATAGCAGTGCCTGTATGGGAACATTCAGAGAAAATGTCACCGAGGTTTTGAAATGATAACACTGTGGTATTAGTTCTGCTAAACATTATAAAAACTTGAATTTTAGTTTTTATTAGCTTCTGCAAGACTGAATTTCCCAGAATTACATAATTGCTGTCTCAAAATCATCTAAAAATGTTTTTGGTTTTTTTTTTGTCCTCACACTAAAGCACTACATCTTCCCTCTGCTGAGCTACATACAGAATAGCTAATCTGAGATCGACTCACAGATTAGTTTCAAAGGGGTACAAATATAAAATGGGCTGAAGAATACCTAGGACAACGCAGAGCAACACATTTTGCATGTGTAGAGACACAACCACTTTGGCATCGTGTATGGAAGGAGTCAGCATCCACCAAAGGACAAAGCTGCCCACCTGCATGCTGCTCCCAGGGCAGAGCCACCAACTCAGCCCAGCCTAGCCCACAGCTAGCGTCATGACTCCATTTGCAGCTGCTGACAAACAAAGGAGCTACTTGCTTTTAGTACAGTGAAGATCACTAAGGGCAACAAGTTCTTAACTTGGAGCCCATGTGGATGATGTTTGCCCCTCCAAATAGCTGGCCTCAAGTTCTGGTCGGGGGCTGTATCTGCAGCTGTGGCAAAGCCCAGGTAGCTCAGGCTAAGGGCATCCTGGTGCTGGTCTGCACACAGGGTGGCCAAATCCAACAGCATATTGAGCTGAACTCCTGGCTGCTGTCAACGGAGACTGGTGGTTTGCACCACATTTTCCTCCAGAATGCAGTTTATTCTGCGTGCTCTAAGCTGTTTGCACCCATCACTGCCCACACCCTCCGCAAATGCAGGATTGGTCTGTCCCAAGAACCACATCTCTGCAGGGCTGCATGTGTGCAGTACAGTTTAAATACTTTGGGACTGCTCAGAGTGGAATGCATAAAATGCTAATGTATTACTAGACTCCTACAATATTTTTAAATAGCATCTCCAGTATATAGAACTATTTTACAAGCAAGTCAGTGTTCTATGACACCAAAGATTTTTATTTTACCTTTTAAAGTTTAAATATCAGAGAAAAGTGGGTGTTGATAGGATCTGCCAGCAGCACAAACAAAATGTACAAATCCAGACTAGAAATGAAATGATCTCTCCACAACAGGGAAAGTAAGGCATCAGAATGGAAAAAAATTCCACAATACACAGCACCCTAAAAGTATTGAACAAGCAAGCAGAACAAAGATTTCAAAGCACATTTGGACATGCGCTTCTTCAAGCAACATGTCAAAAGCACTACCTTCTCCTCCCCTTCTCCTTGACAGATGGTCTGACTGGGCCCGAAGCCACATCACCAAGCTGTGATCCTGGCAAAACCCACAAGGTAAATAAGGTTGGGCATAAAGTACAACTGGATGGAAGGCATGCGAGTGTTGAAGGATGAGATGCTGGCAATTCAGCCAGCAGCACAAACTGCTCTGAAACAATGCTCTGGTGCAATGCCAATAGTGCTCTAGAGGTAAACACTACATAGTCAGGGCTGTATCCACCTCCAGTCGAGGCCCTTGTGTGTTTAAAAGGTTAAATGCTTCAAATTTCCTGGGCAAATTCTAATTATCTTAATTTTTCTTCAAGCTACTATAAAAAAACACCAACAAAATCCTCAATTAACATTTATTGAATTTTGTTTTCTTCTGTGCTGCTAGTGTGGCATGAAGATGCAGGAAAGTGCTACCATGATCTTCTGCAAGACAGGATGTATTTCATGGGTACCAAACCACCTATATGTGTGCTTTCTAAGAGCAGCTGATTCCCTCAGAGCTAAAAAACATTGAGGAGATGCCAAGTCACATTATTTGGGCAATTTCTTTTGTTTTAGCACGGCGTAGTGGAACCATCTGCACGAGAACCGATCAATAATCAAAGCCAGCCACTGCCAGATGACAAATCCCTCTGCTTCTGCAGGTTTAAATGTCAAATTACTGGTGCCATTCGAATTCTGGTTCGCTTTTAACTTCAGATCAAAGCTAACATAGCTGGGAAGACAATACTTTCCACCCTCTGCCTTTACCCCCTCCTCACTGCTCTGAAATCATCTGTCTCAAAGCCAGAAGTCTAAATGGAGTGTAGGGTGAGTTCAAAACAGGGATGGTTGATGGGAGTCTACTGCCAATTCCACTCTGCAGTCACAGCTTGCTCCCACAGCTCCATTAGCTGCCTGCAATCAAGGGCGGACGACTCAGTCCTGCTCGCTGTCCAGGTTTAATAGGTTCAGCTAGTTAATGAGCAATGGCTAGATTGCATTCCAAGACTTCACATCATTCACAAAGCAATTAAGTGTACATTTCTTGGGCTCCTGGAGGAGCCCAAGAGGAGTGCCTTCTTCTACTGAGAGGATAACTGCAAGACACAATTTTCGAAACTGAATAGCACGACACAGTGGGAAACTGTCAGAATATTCACCTTCTCTAAGTATTATGCTGAATGCATCATTCCTTTTCCACAAGCCTCTGAAGGGCTCCCTTACCAGTACACCCCTGGATTAGAGATTGCTCTTGCCAGATGAAACCAAAGGCTGTAAGCCACTGGGAAGCATCTCAGTGAGCTGCTGACAAAGCAGGTTAAGGAGCCGTCAAGTTAACAAAACAGATCTTTAATTTGAAAGCCACTGCAAAGGCAGGGGCACTTTTATATATAAACTTTTTACATGTTCCCAGCAGAGAACTGCAAGGCACCTTGCAAACAATGAAACACTTATATTCAGTTTTACAAAGCTCAGAAGCTAAGTGACTTGAGACCTCAGGCATTCCTCACAAAACCAGGACCACATCCCCTGAGGACGAAGCTACCTCTGAGGGCAGAATTGGGGGAAAAGCAAGTATTTCTTTTTGACTTGCACATGCTCATTTACCTTCCATGCTCTTGCACTACTGTACTGTCATTAACATATCATTACTGCTGCAATGCCCCTTCCAAGTGTTTGTGTCTTTTTAAACTCTCACCTGAAGGTCAAAGATTCCCCTATTACAGGAAGGTAACTTCTCTGGCACTACAAAGGATCCCCAGCCTTAAGTGGCCAATTCACAGCTGGACCAAAGCTGGATACTACACAGACTCTGTAAGGACAGCTTCTTACATCTGCAGTCTGCCTTTTCCAAGCTGTCCAGCTGAACCCGAGGGAGAAAGGAGTCCTGCTGGCAAGGAGCAGTCTTTTAAGACATACTACTTCAACCTTACACCAAATGTTGAAAGCCGTGACCACAGAGTTAGTGAGTAGATGGCAGCCACTTTGAGAGAACAAGGAAAAAAAGATGCTGGTCATACATTTTTCTGTCCTCATCTCATAAACAGCACTCACAAATGAGACTTACAAAAACCTGGATACTTACAAGTTTATAACATCATTGCTAAAAGGCAAAGAATGACAAAAAAATACCCAAACACTCAAAGTCCCTTCACAACCTATTTCTGTAAAACCAGGAATCAAATAAATTTATCTTGGACAAAGGGATTGTCTGAATTTTTAAGAACCAGATTTCATTTCTCTGAGTGTACCTGCTATCTAAACAATAAAAAAACCCCAAAACCTCTTTACTCATTTACCAAAAAAACTTGCCACTAAGCTTTAAAAAAAGATTTTCACAACAACACCAGACCAATCTTTTTACTTTAAATGCAAAACTTTAGTATGGAAAGGAAGCACAGATGAAGGGTTATGTAAGTTTTTTCTTCTATTATTCTCCATTTCCTTTCCACATGCCAGTCAAAACTATAAAATACTTGTGGGAGAAATGCAGAAGGCACGGTTTCACATTCCAAAAGATCTGTTTCCCTGTGCTGCATAAAAGCCAGGCGACCACCCAGGAAAGTTGTGCAAACATGCTTTGGCCCACCAGTGCTGCAGTCTCAGACTGACAGCCCTTCTCCACCAGGGCTTTGCCCTGTATTTTCTGTGAGAATTAAGCACCAAACCTGACAAGCAGCCAAGACTGTGGCAGCATCACCTCTAGGCCTGCCCTGAAAAGGTATTGAGGAGCAGACCTGCATTTTCTCCTCTTGAGAAGTGGTGCCCAGTGCTAAAATATTTTGAATAAACTATCCACAAGAGAGAAAGAAAAAAAGGAGTAGATAACCTTAATACAGGAGCCTGTAATACTAGGAGGTCTTTAATTCTTAAAACTCTTTCATCCCCTGTCCCTCTGCCTTCCACCACCACACTTTCACCCCAGTTTTATTAGGGACATGAGAACAAAGACGTGTCATCTATAGTCTTGGGAAAGGTTATGACCAGCTATTTTCTCTCCCTATGAGCCCATGACAATGTTATTTTCTTTTCATACATCAATACCAAAAGGTTTGGTAACTGTTTCAGAGTCACTAAAAATTAATCAATCTGTCAGAGGCCAAGCTGGTTGAGAAACTGCTGGCTAGGGCAGCAGAAGCAGGCATGACTTGCCTTCAACAAAGAAGGCAGCATTTGGTTTTAGTTAACTGGGTAAAGGGCAGTGAAAATCAGCCAAGTATTTATTTATTGGACTGAAGTGCCTTCAGCAAGAGAGGAGGGTGAGATGGTGTAAGGTTTTTGGAAGAGAGGTAGGTGATCTCTGGTTTCACTTTTGGATTAAGATAGCACAGAAAATCTTTGGTAGAAAATATGATTTATGAAAGGGATGTTCTGTGTGTGTGTAAGACAAAAAAGGTCTAAAAGCTTTAAAGCTTTCCAAGATGATGTCTTTTCTATGACCTGTTGGCCATTACTTTTTGCCAGCTCAAGACAGTTGAGAGCATGAGGAAGTAACAACCCACTAGTGAGATTGTTGCTTTGCAGAACAATGCTTTCAGTTCAGCAGCGGGAAATGCTGACTGTACCCTGGTGTGTCACTAAAGTGTGCCCTCAGATCTCTCCAGCAGCAAAACCAAATGAATTTAACAAAAGTAGCACATGTTAATGGAGCTTTACACAGTGTTGACCCAAACCTACACTGAGTGGTGTTGCTACTGGATAATACCTCAAATACAGGCTACTGTGTGGACCTACCAACTGTGATCTTATTTGGCTCTTAGTCGTGTCCCCCCACTCAGTGCGAAGGTAACATGACAGGGGTGGGCAATGAGAGACCCACAGCTCTGCTGACCACAACTGACTTTCAGATCATGGCTGAGCAAACACACATGGAGGTCCACCTGAGGATGCTGCAGAGGCTTGTTGGATGTGTGGCAGGAAGCAAGAAAAAACACCTAAGAGGAAAACCACGATGACCTTAAAGTGTTCAGCTGGGACTATCAGGCAGCAGTTAATGCTGGGGAATCTGGCAATTCTGTTTATATTTTTTCACCACAAGCAGCTGTTAGGAAGCCCAGGATGGGAGGGGCCTGCACACACAAAAAAGAAAGAGGAACCACTTTTTTTTTCTGATGTGTGTCATCTCTTCAGGTGAATCTTTTTTACCGACAGGTTCTTTTCCCGGAATCAGCACGGATGCCCAAGCATCACTCCGGGCCCTCTGATAAATATACAGCATACCTCAAATGTTTAGGTTATGTTCCCTGTTTGTACCAAGAGGTTTTGATGGGAATTCTGGAGGTATTAGGTAATTTTTAAGAGACATTATTAAAACCTACTGTCTTTTTCAAATTTAGAGTCATCTGGGTGAGGTTTTGTTATTTTCAAACTATTAATGTGCTGTAATGGTTACCATCTGAAAAGTGAGACATAAAGGACTGATCTCTATTGACATCCATCCCATTTCTTCCCTTGGTCACCTTGCATACAACTGTGTGTATGATTTTTACACCGATGGATTTTGTACAGAGGAATGCTCTGACTCGCAGATTTCCCTCCACCTGCTGCTGCTCCTCGTCCAGTGCCACAGCCACCTCTCTCTCTCCTTTCTGCAGCTCTTTGTTACTGAATGTCAGGGTTATCAGTGTCAATGGCTGACATGATTAGTGTGGCTGACATTGTACCACCACTCTAAAGGAAACAGGCAGAGGGCAAAGGGAAAAAAAAAACAACACACAAACCAAAAGCTGCAGCCATCTTAGGCAGAAGGGACCAGGCTCAAAGAGATATTAGCAATCTCACTCTTTCCAGTTAAAGAGAAGGTCCTTGCACTGCGATGGACACGTGTGGCATTTCAATGAGCTCCCATGCCTGGAAAATCAGTACAATTCTGCCTGCCCCAACACATATCCTTGCGTGCTCCAGTGCTCAGAGATTAAAGGCAAATATCAGAGGAGGGGGAACAAAATGGCTAAAAAACCCCAAATGAACTAACACAAACAAGCAAAACAAAAAACAAGCCACCAAGAAAACCAACCCGGCATTAGATAGGAGATAAAACCTGACCTGTGATTCAGCAAATTCAAATGCTCAGAAGTACACTCAGTCTGTGCACTATTGAAAGACAGCAGCAGTCCATTACACATATTGATTTGCAGCACTTTGTCAGCACTAATGATGTTACCTCGTTAAAAGAGATAAATGCCCTACTGTTCTACCAAAAGCGTCTGTGCCTTCCTTCTCCTTGCCTCTTCTCCAGCAGGACCCTCAGCACCAGCACAGGGAAAATAAATCAAAATTCAACACTGAACTTGCTTAGAGCGACTTACTAAGGTTGCTTTTTGGGTGCTTTAATGTTAATGTTTTCATGTCAATTTTACAGGGTTATCCTGTGTTACTTACCAGGTACCTCTTCTCTTGACACCGAATCAGCACGTAAAAGGAAAACAAAGTCCTGTGAACCACCGTTGTCCATTGGTTGTCAAAACACTTCTCCAAAAATAAACTAATGTCTACCTCAAATAATTCATTCACTGTTGAGTAAAACGATACAGGCTGCAACTGCAATCACAGAAGGCGAAGCGAGTGCTAGGTAAGGGGGTGACAATGACTTCTGTCCATTAACACCCTGAGATGTATTGCCAGACTCAACAGTTTTCTTCCAACAGATTCCTTACTGCATGCAAAGGTAGCAGTTTACCATAATGAATGTTTATGCATTATTCCTTTGTGTATAGGGTCTCCAAAGTACACATTATTAAAGTCTATTAAACTCTCTGTTTAGCAGAATTACCAATATGCCTTTGGGGAAATTATTACAATGAAGCTGTACCAGTATTTAAATTCCAGTTGTTTAACAATCTTTTCCTAATCACCATCCCAGGTATAGACATTAAACTGCAGTCAGACTTCTTCCAGTGTGGCATAAACCTGTCTATGAGCTGCTTATGGAAATTAATTTTAAAAAATGAGTATTTCAACTTGACATGTTTTTCATAATTAATCTCAGATAACTACTGCTTTACAATAATAGGAACTCCTTCCTGATCCTCTTCACCCAACAGAGCCTCCTTTGGTTCTGTAACACAGTTAAACCTGGTTACAAAACCCACTAACTATTTCCAGCTATATAATTTCTATCAAGATATCAGTATCTGCAAAATATAAGCCTAATCAAGGGAAATTTGGCCTATGAGATCTCATTCTTTACAAACGGCTTTCCTATGAGGAAGGATCTGTCCTGAGGACAGTCCAAAAGCCGCTTAAACTCAATTGTATGCCCAGGTCCCCGCTCTGGTCCAGATACTCACCTGTCTGAGTTGTATGTAAAGCAACAGAAAAGCAGCTACTGACTGCTGTTTGAGCCCCTCAGGCCATTTCCACTTTTAATCTGCACACTATAGTTATAACTAACTCCTCTCTAAATATGCTGGATTTTGTGGCAACAAGTCAAACTTGGTTCCAAATTTGTAAATGCGTGTCTGTACCTCCCGTGATAAGAAGAAATATTTTTCCAATGGGAAGAGTCTCATGTTTCTCAGGGGAAGAGGAAATAAACTTCATTATACTAGAAATCACAGGACTCAGCTTCCTGGGGTGGGGTAGAAGAGAACTAGGCTCCAACCTTTCAGGTTTCCTCCACGACCTTCAATAAAACACCACGTTCCTGCCTCCATTTTTCATCGCTATGAAGTGCTCAGGTTCTGTCTATGGGGCAGTCAGGATCACCAGCAAAGACAATCAAGCAAATACCTAAACAGATGTCTTGTCCCTCCTACCACATTACACTGGCAGTTTTACAACTTCAACACCAGTTCAATTCTCAGTCACTTTCAACAAAGAAAACAACATTAACATACTGAAAAAATGCTGACAACAATCTCAGAAAACCAGTGGGCGCAGAAACAGAATACAAGTCATGGAGTTGCTCTGCAGGGCTTCGCATCATTTGAAGATGCAGAATTTAGGCCATCATAAAACTGCATATTTTGATATGCCAGAATTCAAAGTTTCCATCTAAGTACAGATAAAAGGAGGACTAAAGTCATCATTGAAAGCTGGTATGTATACTAAACATTCCTCTGACAAATATGAATCAAATACTGTCTGCTCCTTTTAGCTCTAAGACAGCCCTGCACAATGAAGTTGTTTAGATCGTAACCAAAAGTCCTTCAGGGAACAATTCTTGGAAAAAAGGCATAGCAAACAGGTGGGCATATTTTAGCCATACACCAATTCCCTCTAAATCAACGGACAAAAGTGCTTCCTTTCTCCAGCTACAAACCCTGAGCCAAATCATCTCTGTTTTACAAACACAATCTCATTGACTTTGCTCAAGTTACACATGCACGAGAACAAATTTTGTCCTTGTGTGCAATGGGAGACCAAATCTCCCTTAAGTAAGAAAGGAAACAATCTGTTCACCTTAAATGAAGTGGGACGAGGAGTATCCCTTTCAGCTCTAAAAAGGAGACATATGTCTAACAGACAAAGGGAAAACACCACTAATTTCACTTCTTCAGTTGGCCTCTCCATTAGGAAAGACTCTTGTATGCTTTAAAAGGATATGTTTTTCAGGCTTTTAAGGTTACTTTATATGACTGCAAATCAGAAGCCCAAGAATATCAGCTGTTGGCTTATAGAAGTCTCCAGTGTCCTCTTCACTATCCATTAAAAAAGTACTCCTTCTATCCTGTTTGACAGGGGTGGATGAGATCAAGGGTGCAGCTTTATTGCCTGAATTTGTCAGTCCCTTTTTCCTATCACCTGCTTCTTTACCCCAATGCTAGTTTCACGACCACAAGGAGAGAGGCTTTTGCTGAGTTGCACAAAAAAACAACTACATCTTCAGTTTAGTTGACTGGCTTCACCCCATTGAGCAGCTTATGGCCAGCTTCATAAGCACCAATGCTGGTGCAAAAGGGAGTGGGGGAAGTCCTGGCTATGGACAATGTGGGAAAGAAAGAGGATAAGCAACTGTAACTGGGGACTGGCTTAGGCTGCCACAACACCTCTAGACCCTGACACCATAGGAACACACCACACAGCACACAGTGTGGCATTTAACATGGGGGCATTGCAATACATATGTCTAATGTTCCCATCTTGTTGCGTTGATCACACCAGAAGACAGACCTCACAAAAGCACCTGGTATTGCACTCTATGTCACTTTTCTTCCAAGGTACTGGGTGTAGACCTTCATTTGCTACTGTGGCACGTGGGCCAGCAGCCACCACAGCCAGACTGTCACTTTGTCTCTCCTGCCACCTACTGTATGTGGTGGCATAATATGTGTCACCAACTCACGTGTGTCTCAACTTCTGTTTGGAAAAACCAACCTTTAGTTCTTCTAGCAGTGCCACTGCATGCATATGGGAACTCCCTGCTGTCATCACTTCTCCAGCAATGCTATCCAGCAGTTTCTGATGAAGGCTAAATGCAGCACTTTGAGCTCTACTTAACTTACTGATGCTTCAGGGTTAAAATTAGCATTAAATACCAAAAATTCTCCAGAGTTTAGGGCATGAACTCCTCTCCCCCTTTGCCCCATGGAGAACTAATCACAGAAGCTTTATTTTAAATGGTGAACAGGCCATAATGCCCCATAAACCTCTGTCCCTTAATTTGCTGTTACTTTCAACAACACTCACAAGGGGCAAAACCCAGCCGAAAAATACCTTCCCATTGAGCGTGTGACTGTCAGTCCGTGGGCAGGGGTGAAACTCTTGCTGCACTTGAGCTGCGTAACCAAATGAGTGTCATTCAAGAACAGACCTGCCAGATGCAAGAGTCTGTTTTAGACCGTGGTTTACCCTTGTCCTTTTAACCTCTCACTCTCAAAACACACAGCTGAGTGGGTCTGGCTGTGCCCTGCATACCCTCAGCAGTGCAGTGCTACCCAGATGTCCTCCCCAAGAGGACCCCATGTAGTCCCCCTGCGTACATCATCACTGGCTACAGAAGGGGTTTCACTGACGCTTGTGCCCAAGAGGTGCATCCAAGGAGGAGAATTCTTTATCCATAACCATCTGGGTTCTGCCATCCATCCAGACACCACTAACCACAGTGTAGGGCATTAAGAAGGACAGCAACAAGTATAGGCTGGTCCAGACTAGTCCAAGCCCACCACAGTGGCTTCAAAGATATTCATGGTACTACATGGAAGCCAGTAAGCAATCAGCCTAAAACCAATTAGACAGATATCCCATGTTAATTATTTATGCCATCCTCCCAGGATGCACAACAAGTTTATTTTTCAGTATTTTATTATTAATTTTGAGAAAGTATTCAAATAGAAAACAACAAGAAGAATTTTCTGAAAGAAATCTCATTATTTTCTAGTAAGAAGCCACCTTGAGGATGCTGGTTTATTTTCCCATATATGGCATTCCTTTTACCTAATCAACAGCTTGAGGCTTTATGACAGCAGCTATCTTTGATAAAAGGAATATTCTGATGAAGGAGAAACACAACCAACATTTGCATGATCCAGTAAGCTATCAAATGTATTTATTTATGCTGTGACCACAGTAATCAAGAGGTATTAAATGTAGAATGGAGAATCAGTCAAATGCATTTTAAGTCTGATTTCTCACTGGTTGCAGTAAGGAAATTATTGACTAGCAGGCACTTTAGGGTCTTTACAGGCTGCAGTTAGAGAAGTGGATACAGAAGATAAATCGCTTCACTCCTGCAAAAGCAAGTCTTACTTTTGCAAGTAATAGTGGGCCTTTCATCTTACCACTTAGAATTTGATCAACTGAGAAAAAAACATTAATATAATTCCACTCACTCACAGATAAACTTCTCTGAAAAATGAGGACATCTCTTTTCCTTAAACAAATCTGACAAGGCTCTAACTAAAAATATTTGTGTAACACACAGAGTTCAGTATGAACACAGTAAAACAACTGGCATGAGTAACCGGAGTGTCTAATCCCAGCTATTTAGCCACCAAAATGCCTCAAGAGCTGTGATACATCCACTTAAAAGCCAAATATGGCCCACAATAGATATTAAACAAGAATGAATTTATCAAGAAGCAACAGTATGTTGCCATTATCGTACAAAGGCTGCAAACAGGTTAAAAAAAGGATATTTCTACAACGTATGATCAAGAGACACTTTTGCCAACAGCAATTTAATTTATTATGAAATCAAGGCAAAAAACTAAAGGATCACATTAGCAGTTAGTAACATTACAGGGACTCTCAGAGAAAAGCTAATGGAGCCTTAAAACAACTATTTTTTAATACAGACTTGAAAAACCTGCTACTGCAAAGGCAGTGTCAGAGGGTGCTTGGACATCCTTGCTAGAAACTCTCAGATGATTTTCAAGGTTCCCTAAGGATGCTCCAAGGGAATTCAAGAGGCCAATTTAATACACAATGTGCTGTCTGGATTGATGTCTCATTAAACCAACAGGCAAAGTTTAAGCTCCAAAAGAACTTTAGCCTCTGCTGTGCTTGATCAAATGGAAGGGAAAGAGAGGCAAGCTTGTTTGCTCTATGGCTAGTGGAGACTTTCTAGCAGAAATGGAAGTCAGATCATGAGCAGGTAATAAGCTGCTCCCAGAGTCTCCCTTGCTTTGAGAGAAGTGGAGCAGCTGGAAGATCTTCAGAGCAGATTCTACAAACAAGCTGTTAAGAGAAGATAGTATCCAGAAGGTTCAACAGGAGGAAAATGGAAGCAGGGAAATCACAGTTAATGGGATTTGGCCGCATCCAAAACACAGCTAGGTTTCAAATACATTACAAATAGTCCCACACTTCACTGCTGCACCAATTCATTGCTAGATGAGAAAAATTACATAGATTTAAAGCTCCACAGAAATTTACATTAATCTGTTTAGAATAAATCTCGCCTCTCCCCTGGGGTGCCCTCTAGGTGAATACATGAGGAAGAGGAAATTGCCAGCACAACACTAGAACTTCTATGATTTTCTGTTAGGGGGAAAGTGTCATGCTAGAGATTTATTTTGAGGTTATTTCCTAAGTCCCATAAATGAATGTTTGCCCAATTCATTTTACATACCGCCGCAGAACACTATAAAGTTTGCCTAAGTTTTCTGAGGAAGAGAATCACTATCCAGTCCTGTCAAGAGGATAATCTGAGGTCAAACATAAAGGGTTATGTCTCAGAGCATCTCTCCTTGGCACAAACATAAGGAGGTTGAGCAACCTCACCAGGAGGTCACCTCACCTCTCTCACCAAACTTTGATGTGAGCTTCCTGTTCATCCTCCAGCCTAGATGGAGGAAGTTAGTTGCTTAAGACAGCAATGAAAGAAAAATTGCCATAGACGACGTCCTTTACCTGTGCAAACTGATGTCAAGCATGGGACATGATACAACACGTATGAACTTTACATTCATCCTTCCTCAGATCCCAAAGGAGGCAGCGCCACAGTATGTGAGAGGAGGGAAGAGGCCAGCAGCAGAGAAATTTCTAGTCTAATCATGAGACAGACAGAAGAATGGAAATGATAGAAGTGAGATAAAAGAATTAAGGGGCTGATAGGATCTGATAAAAGGAGAGGAAATTGAGCGGCTGCGAAAGGGGGGAAGGAAGAGTAAGGCTGATTTTCCTGATAGACAGGTCATGAACAGTTCCCAAAACCTGCCTAGTTGGGTTGGTTGTCTGATGTAAAGATGCACAGAGCAACACATGTGGCATCTTTGAAACAGAAAAAGATGTTGAGGAGTGGGGCACTTTGCAGAGGAATTAAAAATCTACAAGTCTTCTAAGTGCCAAAAATAAAGATGAAGCTATTGAGCTTGCAACCAATAACAAATGTGAAGAGTTATAAAAGGAGATTTGCAGACTTGTCCACTAAGATACTTAAAAACTGGCTCGTCAAAAACTGTCCTTTTCTTTTGAAAATCCCACACCCACTGCTAGGAGATTACCTTAACAAAGTGAGAATTTAACTGGAATTGCAGCTCTGAGTAATAACAGGAAATGTTGCTCACAGCAACAGAAAACGTAGGATAATTAGGTATTTTGGGGAAGAGGGGAACAAAAGTTACAGTAACTATGCAAACAGAATAAATAACAACGCTGTCCTTCTTCCAGGCCCTTTCTGAGGATCTCGGAGCAATCTACACCCATTCCCCATTAAAAGCTGCTATGCTACAGTCACAGCTTATCACACCATCTAGGTCCCAAACCTGGCTGTATTTCATCTTTACACTTTTACCCCTCTGCTGATCCTCACACCAGACATCAGCTGAGGGACAGGGACCCCACTGCAGTTTTGTGCAGTGCAGGACCCCAGCCGGGACTTGGGGTGTTGCCAAGTGCTCCTTCAACATAAGCAAGAGACAGGGAAGACAAAGGGTTCCCACCGAGTGAGAAAACTCCTAAGCGCAAGAAGTGAAGGCTCTCCCCACACTGAAGGTGCTGTGCTCAGAGGCACAGCCCGACAGGGCAAGTGGGCTGGGAAAGCCGTCTTCCAGACAAAAGTGTAAAAAAGAAGCAGGAGGAGTAAAAGGGAAAGACAAGGTCAAATTATGGGAAGGCAGGCTCCAGACAAACCCTCCTCTCCCCAGAGGAAATCATCTCAACAGCCTCTGCTGTGGAATCTGCAAAAGATGCTACTCAGCAGGGGAAAGGGTCATATTAAAATACAAACCCATGCTTACATGCTGCTGCAAGTTCTGTAACTGTAGCTCAGAATTTTAGGAAATGCTTTGCATTGGACTTGTTTTATTGCATGTTTCCCATCATTACCAGTTCCAGTTTCTGCTCCCACTCTTGATTTTTAATCATCACTAGGACAAAACAGCAACATTCTGATACTCCCTTGCTAAGAGAACTGGAGTAACTGGGAGTTATATTAACAATACTTAAATGCAGCCTATTTAAAGGTTTGAACGCATCTTGTTAGAACACTGCATAAATTAACCCAACCTAATTCTCTGGGATGTAACAAGATCTGAAAAGCTCCAAGTTTCATGTTCTCTCTAACCACCCACTTAAAAAACCTAAACCCAACATGCTGGGGTTAGCTCAGGTTGCAAATGAAAACAAAACTCACATTTAACTGAATAAATGCAATTTACTCCCTGATGCAATGAAGATGACGCCATAGCCAGCTCAAAACCAAAATAAGAGGAGGTTCTTTCCCACCCCACTTCATGCACATCCCCCCTCATTTTCACTGTTAATGATGTCCCAGCCCAAGCTGCCCGCTCAGGATCCTTCATCGCTCCCTCCATCCCTCCCCACCGTCCGAAACCACCGCTGGATGGAGTGAAGCGCGCCCTGCTGCCGCTGGGCTCCCAGTCTCCTCCGCCCCGCTTGCACTGGCGGCCAGACAAAGCAAACTCTGGTTGCATCATGGAGCAAACTCATTTTCCAGCAACCTCCCAGCCCAGAGTTTACCGCTACTGTAATCCGGTGCTGTCAACAACGCCGCCTTTGTTGCGCGCCCGCGTGTGCCGCTTGCTTGTTGGTTGGGTTGTTGCTTTTTTTTTTTTTATTTTTATTATTATCATTTATTTTTAGGAGAATTTTTGTTGCAAATGAGTAATCTGTTTTCAAGTGATTTCTCCTCCGTGCTGGCTCCACCCTGTACTGTAAACGAGACATTACCTTATACAAGAATGAATCTGCTGCATTCCTCTGTCTAGCTGCCTCGCAGCACATTTCCTACGCTCGCAGCAGCCCCGGCAGCGCACGCTCTCCCACCCCTTCCCCCCCACCTTTTTCTCTCTTTTCTTTCCCTTTTTTTTTTCTCCTTTTCACTGCCTCGCTGTGTTTTTGTGTAAATGATCTCACATGACTCAACAAATCCATCTGCCTGGAGCAGGCCAAGTTTGGAGCCTTCCCAGGAGGGAGGAGAAGAATTGCTTTGTGGAAAGGACCTGGAGCTTTGCCCTTTCTCTGGCTCAAATTACCCGCCTGTCAGGCCTGACGGATTTGGCTAAAAATAAAAGGAAGCGGGCCGTGAAAAGGAGATGAATGAGCTCAGCAGTTCCTTAGATAACATGGGTCTGGTGTTGCCCAAAGATCCCAGAGCAGGAACTTCAGATGCCGGACATGTAAGTGCAGTGCTGCAGCCTCAGTGAACTTGGCTGTTTGGGGACCAAAAATAAAAAGGAACAAAAAAAGGCAAAACCAACCATATGCTGTTAGAAATAAATGGATTAAAGACACTCAGAACAGGAAAACTGTCGACTGTAGGGTTTGGGCTTGTAAACGGGGAGATTTACAGGGTTCCCAGTGGGGAAAGGGAGTGGGGGGGGGTGTGGCAGGGGGCTGTACATGATGTCAACCTCCCACCCTGACCAGGGAGCCTCAGCATCCTTCCTGCAAATGTCTGCCCAGTGCCTGCAGCGGGTATTAAGCACTTAGTTTGGCAATGTAATGACACACTGCAACAATCTGTAATGCGAGGCAGTCAGCAAAGCCCTGGCTCGAAAAGCTCTTTCTCCTAACCATTAACCATATGTTTGGCTCCGCAGCCGCCCAAGCGAGCGGGTGTTCCAGCGCACCATCTGGTTTCTATCCACACAAGCAACTGCAAAGCACAGAGTATTTCCCTCTGGAGCTGTGTCTTCCTCCCTGGCCCCTGCTCCCCGCCCGGCCCCCCACTCCTCCGCTCCCCGTCTTCCTCCTTCGCCCTCTTCCAGTGGCAACTTCACCTCCCCATTCCAGTGATGCTCAAAGTGGTGGCGACTGCAGCTGCCCCACCAAAGGTGTGGCAGAAGGGCGCGGATGCTGTGTTGTCCTGTCCTCTGTGAGCTTACACACACACACACACACACACACACACACACAGAGTCCTTGCATCCCGCATCACTGATACTTGGGGTGTCACATTAAAAAACAAGTGTGTTCTTGACTGGTCCGGGAGCCACTGCAGTGCCCATCGCATCTCGCTTACGCACACATGCGCACAGGGCCTGTTCAATTCGGATTACATCAACTCCATGCCAACACTGCAGAAGGACTTCAAGAATGTACCTAACAACAGGAGCACAATTAGCAGCGTTATCTCTTGCTCCCAAGTAGGGCTTTCTATGCACATCAGGTGTTGGTCCCCCATCCCAGCAAATTAAGAAGACTCTGGGGGGAAAAAAAGAAGAAAAAAAAGGGGGAAAAGAGGAATGGAATGAGAGAGTGCTGAAGAAAAAGGAATGAAAATATTTACTTTTTATGTGATAACTAAACAAGCTCTTTCTGAAACTATAAAAAAAGCTTTCAAGTGTTACATTTTAGAAGGCCTCATACCATATGTTTGCTTTACGATTTTATGAATTCTAAATACTATTTATGTTTTTAAAGTACTTCCATCATTCTGTTTATTTCTGAAGCACCTGTGGGACATCAGCAGTAATTTTCCCCTCAGGCTGTCCAGTTTAAGATTAATCATGACCTATTGCAAGTAACTATTCAGTGATGCAAGCAATAGGATATTCAGCAAATCCAACACTTTCTCCTTTAAAGTAAGTTTATACTCCGCAATGAGTCACACGTACAGTGTTTATCCAAGTTACCAGTGCTACAAGAAAAAAAAAAGCCCATTACATTTGCAAATACATAAAAATCACAGCTGTAAGCACACAACTGCTTACACGAGGACTTGTTTCTGTGACTGGATATTGATTTTTTAATAATGTGTCATTACACCAATGTTGATACAGCAACTATCTTCCCGGAGTATGCAGTTTAATACTAAAAAGAAGCTGGCTTTAGGAAATATCAAATCCACACCCATTCGCATGCTTTTTAAACGTCCTTCTTGGTCATGACTATAGAAATGCAAAGGTACAACTGCTTTTTTTCCCCACCTTGCACCTAACAAAGAAAATGGACTTTCCAGTTAGAAACAGCTCAGTCTAAGGCAACAAGCTTTGCTGATCTGCTTCTTAATAAAATACTGCAGAACCTCCTCAGTCGTTGCTGGAAACCAAGAAAACATGCATGTTTTTCAAACTTCCTCCATACAAGAAATCAGTGCATGAAAAAGCACACTGTAGGCCCTTATCATAGAATCAAATACACATGGGGAAAACCATATGCTTGTGAAAAGCCTGGTGACTTCACTAGGATTGCCTAAAAAGTTCGAGGGTAGGATCTGGCCCCAATTACAAATGTGGAGTGCAATTAGCACTGTAAACTCCCCCTGCCTTCATCGCTCAGTTCCCTTCAGTGAGGGAAATAATTGCAATGATTAAAAACATTAAGTGCATTTTAGCTCGCAACTTATATTTCCTACAAAACAGGATGTAAATATGTTAAAGTCCATAATTTCAAGATAGTATGTTCCAAACATATTAGTACCACGCCTATCAGTACTACACATTAGGTTTCCTAAAACCAGGCAAAGAGAAATTGTCTTCATTCACACACAGAAAACAACCAGCAGTAGTCCTCTAAAGCATGAAACGTCTAGGTCTGGGTCTTTTAACAGATAATGACCTGCTCTGATCCAGAAATCCTTTAAAAGGGGGACCTCAAGGGAAATATTCATAGATTCAGAGTTCTGCAGTCTGAAGGGACAGCTAATCATTTGACCTCCTTCCATGAAACAGGCATGGAGCTTCCCCGCCTTACACTGACACAGCTGAAAGAGGCTGAATGAGAGAATCTCCTACGGTTAAAAACAAACCCATTAAAAAAAAAAAAACAAACAAAAAACCAAACAAAAACAACACCCCACCTCAGATTCAACAGTATGACATAAAGAAGGAAGCTACTGCAGCCCCACAACATTCTCCTATTCAGGAACTACCAGTGCTGTGTGAACACTCACACCCTCTTATCTGGTCTGAATGAATTAACAGCCAGCCACTGAGTCTTGTTATACCTTGTCACCTTCCCCTACTCCTCAGCCCCGGACAAAGGGCTACTGGCAGCCTGAAAGCCAGCCAGTGTTCAAAGCACAATAAAAAACAGTGTCACATTATTACCTGAATCCACCGAGACCTCCTGTCAACAATGATGTTTACGCAATCACATTTTTCTGTTTTTAAAAACTTCTCTCTTGCCTCATCACTCTGTGAAAAACAACACAAAAGAGAAAATTGATTAACTGCATGCAATTATCTATTATTTGCGTTATAGCAGTTTCCCAGCAGATATTTAGGTCCTTTGTTTTCTGTTTCATCTCATAAAGACATTAAACAAGAAAAGGTCCTTTCCACAAAATCATTCATTGACCAAATAAAAGCAACAGATATCAGTTTGGAGAGGTAGATGAGGTACCACAGCCCATCACTTGTAGAGCTTCACAGGAGCATGTAGCTCTCTTAGAACCTATACCCTCTGCCCTCTTCCCAGGGCATCCTGCCTGGCAAACCGGAACCAATGCCAAGCAGACACTTAGTGCCATCAAAAGCAGAAATACAGGGGGAGAGAAAAGTACTTAAATTTCTTTCAATTTCAACAGTTAATACATGACAGTAGTAACAGCAGCAGTGATGTAAAAATAAGACTTGCAGAATTACATTGACAGTAGATTACTTAATCATAAAGTTTCCCTGAATTTTGCATCTACATTATTGAAGTAGTGATTCCACTTAAAATTCTCAATAGGGTCTTTTAGCGTCTGTGTTTACTCCTCACTTCACATATTAGCTTTAAGCTTTAGTGCCAAATTCTCCTGCCTATCCACCAATGCACCAAAATATACACTTCATAGAAGACATTTCTGCATTTAAATAAGGAAGAAAAAAGCCCATATGGTAGAAACCCGACTGAAGATACAACCTCAACTCTCCCCACCACACCTCTCCAGCCTCTCTGAATGGCCAGAACACATAAGTAAAGGAAACTGGATTTTCAGTATTGAAAATGCCATTAGTGTCATTATTTCAACACTTTCTCTGAAAGCAAACAAAACAAATCCCTTCACTTAAGGAGATGCAACTCAACCATGTGTGCATGATCCCTTGCCTACCTCCACAAAGGCATACAAAATTAAACCCAGACACACAACACAGGGTGGCGGATATAGCTGTGATACCCTTCCTGCACTTCAGGCCTTGGGCATTTGACAACATGGATGTCTGCCAAAAAGTTTTGTTGCAAGATTTTTGTCACAGCGATCTGATTGAGCCATTCCCAAAAAAAGTGTCTGGAAAGACGAAATTCTGGCAACCTCTGGAACAGAGAGTTTAAACATGAGTTTAGCCAGATGCCACACTGTGTAAAGCGCACGGTCTAGTCCAAGGCTGAGGAGAAGAGAGGTGACCTTTGCCTCTTGCATCTGCTGCCAACAAGGGCAGGGCTGCCCCACAAGCAAGGATGGTGACCAGCTCTCTCTCCTGCTCCAGGTGGCCTTCCTACCACAGCCTGGAGCCATCTATGCTCAACACAAAGCAGCCAAGAGCTAGGCCAGGGATCAGCAGGGGAAAACACATCAAGACAAGAAATTTCACTTAATGGGGCCCGAAAAGTGGAGGGAGGACGGGGAGAGGGTGAGAACCTGGTTAGTCAGAGAGGGCTGCATGGTGGCTGTGCAGCTGCAGTACTGCCAATGAACCGTGTTCAAGTCTCTGTGACACCAGTGGACACTGTTCGCCACTGGTTTGCTTCCCGCAAAAATCTCTGGTGTACCACAGGTAAGTTGCAAGAGAGAACACTGCTGAGTTCAAGCACTCAGCCCTCAGAATGGAGGGAAATGAGGCAGGGGAGTGCTGGCTGCTGCAGCTGCCTTCACTCTTGGCATGCGGGTGTACCTGAGCCATGCATCAGAGCTGTGGGGTACGAGCGCCTGACAGCTCTAAGAGCTGCTGGCAGCAAGGATGGCAGCCACCCTGACACTCCCTGCTACCCTCTCAGTGCCCAGGCAGATGAGCTGTGCCTTGGAGAGCTGCCACATGGCTCTGATGCAGCGCTGTGCCAGTCATTTAAACCCCGCATCTCTCAAGTGGCCATTAACAACAAGTTTCTAACCAACCTGAAACCCTGGCTTCTCTCAACTAAAACTAACAGTCACAGCAGAAGGGAACTGTACTTCCAGTACAGGAAATTCTACATAGAATGGAGACATCTCAGCAGCAAGGCTCTAAGATCCTCAGGATCCTTTGTCCTCTTGTTTTAACTCTCTTCCTGTGAAGAAGTGGTAGTGCTTCCCAAATAATTTGTCAAACCCTCAAGCCTGACACCGGTAAACAGAGTAAGATCGTGAGGAAATGACCAACTTTTTCAGTAGGATTTCAAGTGTGCCACAAATAAAAATTCAGGCCAAACATGGGACAACAAGGAAAAAACAAAATGCTGAATAGGGAGTTTGCCCAGGGCTTGCAGCTGTACCCTTGGCACTAGGCAGGGGACTTGCAGAAAGAGGAAGACTTGAAAACTGTCCATGCATTCACAACATTTAAAATTAGGTCTGCACAAATCCATTTTACATCTGAGTCACACTTAGAACTTAGTTATAGAATTAAAGAATGGTTTGGGTTGGAAGGGACCTTAAAGATCATCTATAATATTGCAACATATTTGTGTACAGAAGCAAAATTAACAGCAAATAGCTGAAACCACCTTAGATATTATGCTACCTTAGACATTCATAGCATATAATGGCATATAACAGAGCTTAGGGCTACAACCAACTAAAGGCACAACACAGAAAGACAGACCTTAAAGGTAAATAATTCAGGACTTGAATTCTTTCAGGTAAATAATTCAGGGCTCTAATGAATTCGCTGACTGTAAATAGGGAGTTCCACTGCTAGGAACCCTCCAAACTGCCCTACATCCAATCCTCGGGAGTGTAGAGCAGAAAACTGTCAGCAGAAACATGCCTCAAACGTTCCTGGTTATGGCAGCAAGGACTCTAAGACAAAAGGAGCCTTGGACAGGAAAAGGTGGCTTCGAAGGCTGGTTCCAGTGCTTCATACTGCGCCCATGAGATGCTAAAAAGGAGGTGCCATTTCAGAAACACCACTCGGGCAAACAGTGAGGTGGCTGTGAAGCAAGGAAGCTGACCCATGTTGCATCCAAAAGAAGCATGAGAAAATCCCCTCAAGGATAGCCAACAAAGCAGTTTGGTCTAGTGGTGCTAAAACCACACAAGACTACGGGTCTTCACTAAATATGATAGTCCATAGATTAAAAGAAACCAGATAAATCCCTGAGTCCCCCTCACTTCACGATCTTTCTTCCCTATCCTCTTCGATTGGCTATTATCAAGTGCTTTTATCAACACCTGGGAATTCCTGTGCATCCATCAAAAAGCATCTCAGGCAGTCAAACCCCATCAACAAACCACAGTATAAATCCTCATAAATTCTTACATTACAAGCAAGTCTCAGCCTTTCCAGGCTGAGTTCCCTCTAGTTCCAAGGAGCCATTCACAAGCAGCAGCTATTCCTGACCAAGCAAGGAAATTGTATTAAAATGGAGATGCAGCAAATTGTCAGTTATACAACATTGCTGCTGCTAAAAACCTCAGAGGATTTTTATGCTGTCTCACACATACAAAAGTAGCATGTAAAAACACCCTGGAGTTGCCTCACACCCTCTTACGAGACCTACATGAAACCAGACTGGAAGAAAATCCCGCCTTTCTCCGCCAGACAAGGGCACATCAGCAGCAATAGCCAAGGCGCTGCAAGGTTGCTGACGAGCCTGGAAACACTGTATGGGAACATGCCCGCAGATCATCAGTCGAAAACACAACTGCTGTTCTCCCTCCATGCCCAGCAGAGATAGAGATCTCATCGCCAGCAGAGATCTGGGTCACCACCAGGAAGCTGGAGCTATCCCAGCACCATCATCTTTTAGGTACTGCTCCCAAAAGCGGAAACAAATACGCGGCGAGGTTTCATCTGACAAGATGCTGGGTGTAAACAAAACTAAAAACTGGAGGTTTCTTTGCTCCCTGGTGATACCAGACGAGTGGAAAAAACCCCCAACCAATATCACCTGATGCCTTATATGCAAACTGCTTTGCAGAAGGAGTTTGCTGCAAATGCAAGGTTCAGATTGCAGTGTCTCAAGAGCTGGCAAATGCACCTCAATTGCCAAAGTCTGCCTCCTCCCAAACAACAGGCTAAAAACTATTTGTTTGTCTATCCTGTACTTCAAAACTGAAAACCCAGGCACAGGGAAGAAAAAAGCTAGAAAGACAACAAAGTATCAATTTTAAACCTACGATGTTTGTCAAAAATAAACATTCTGATCTCCACGTAATCAAGTAGCTGACACTTATCCAGGCGCAGGACTGAAAACCAAATCAACCTTCTATTTCTGCTAACCAAAGTTTTGCAATCTTCCTGTATGCCATTTCCTTGTTTACATCTCATGCTACGGGAGCTGAACTTTTGGAGAAACACAAATGGTGAACCTAGAAAGTGAAATGTGATATTATTTACAGAACAGGAGAGCATGCCGTTCACAGGAATTCATAGGCGCACACATCCCAATCCTGTTCCTCAGTCCAACACCCACTCCTGAAATCCTGTACCAACCAGATTAGCCAATGTGCACATGCCTGTGCTCTTGCGGAAACAATAGCCTCTTTCAGTCCATACAATGTTCTGAAGAACCAGGCAAAAACGTCATGGGAGAAGTTAGGAAATATCTGCAGAAAACAGTACATAAGATGAAAGGCAGAATGAGCCTTTTAACTTGCACAAAGTGTACAGGGACAATAAGTGCAGAACTTTGTCACCTAGCCTCTCTTCCAAAGGGCTTTTTTTTTTTCCCCCCACAGGATGGAAAAGGGGGGTTGTTGAAACAACTTTAGAAAATAAAACACTGGGGTGGTGGAATGGCTCCCTTACAAACAGACTGCTGCAGGCAAATTTAAGCCCTGGGAGCTGTGTGGCAGACCTGAGAGCCAACACACGCTTCCCTTACGTGATGGGTTCTCCTGCAAAAGGCAGGGATCCTGGTTGGCATGATCAGCCCTCCTGCTCCCAGTGCTCAGCACGCCTCTCTTCACTCCCCTCCCAAACACTGCTCTGCTGCTGCAGACAACACAGAACTAATTTTTAATTAATCCAGCACAAGGTTTGAGCTGCCTCAGGGTTAAGCTAAACATTTTCTGTCTTTATCCACTACAGCATAACTATAGAGAAAAACACTCCACCATAAGGCTTGGGAATTGAGGACAGAAAAGCAGTGCAACAGAGCCACCCCTGACCTCTCAAAATTTCGCCTCCAGAGGACTCAAAAATAAGAAACTGAATTTTTAATCAGCTGGGAAATGGGGCAGGGACACTCACTCTCGGTAACATTATGGTTGTGAATATCACATAAAAAGCATTATGGAGTTGTAGCATCCACCTTCTGTTCTAAACTGTGGGCCTCCAAATAACCTATGAGGAAAAATCCACCTCCCCACACAATGAGGAAAGCACTAATCACTCAGAGACATTTAAAAGGAATAGAGTTCTACAAAGCCCTCTCACAAGGGGCTGTAGCTCCTGCAGGAAACACATGCTCCAGTAACAAAGCAGGTATTCTTTGCATGTACTCACACTGCCTATTATTTTTTAATCATCTGGTATGCATCTTCCTACAGGATTGCTTATGTTAAGGGAAATACTAGCATTAGCTCTGCAAAAGAACACTGACAACTGTTCTCTGTGAATGCTGCAAAGGTTAATAGTGGCAATCGTGGCTTGAACTCT
This sequence comes from Xenops minutus, assembly GCA_035221455.1. Lineage (NCBI taxonomy): Eukaryota > Metazoa > Chordata > Aves > Passeriformes > Furnariidae > Xenops > Xenops minutus. Next base: position 79,333,839 of record JAWWEE010000105.1, on the reverse strand, counting down.
GCCTCGTGCTGAGCAGTCCATACAACCACTGGCATCTTAACTCATATGTGCTTCCCCTCAACTCATGCTTACTCTCTGCAAGATTTTACTACACAGTTCAACTAAACCTGATGGTAAGTATTTTTCAAACTGTAGGAGCAAGTCAAAGCATATTTTAATGTGTCTGATTGCACAGAGACCATATGATTTTGTGAGAGCTGATCACGGAAGAATACAAGTTGCTTTTTTATTTCACAGCTCTGAGAGTCAGAAATAGTGTGTAGGACCCTGATATATACCAGATGTTTTAAAGTAAGGTGGAAAAACTGGTGTGGACACATTTGTCCATCATGAAAGCTTCCCGACAGCTACCAACTGGCCATGCTACAGTGAGCAGGCTTGTTCTGCATGTGAAAGATTACAAGCCTAATGGAACGGGAATATTCACAGCCTTCATCTAGACTCCTGCTCTCCATCCTGCTCTCTTTTCCTGAAAATAAATTTGACAAGTCCATCACTATAAAGTGAAAAAGCCTCAAAACAGAGCTTATTTTGCTATATATACAGAATCACAGAACACACCGAGTTGGAGGGGACCCACAAAGATCATGAAGTCTAAATCCCAGCCCTGCACAGGACCATCCCCAAGGGTCACACCATGTGCCTGAGAGTATTGTCCGAACGCTTCTTGAATTCTGTCAGTCTTAGTGCTGTGACCATTTCCCTGGGGAGCCTGTTCCAGTGCTCAAGCACCTTCTGGTTGAAGACTCACTTTTCTAACATCCAGCCTACACCTCTCCTGACACAACTTCATCCATGGTTTCACCAAGTTTCACACTCAGCCCAAGAAATGAAAGAGCAGTATTTTTTCACTTATTTCTAGCAAGTCTTGAGTCAGTTTGCATCAGAAAGTTTTATTCAGAATTTCTGTTTGGATTTAAAAAAAAAAAATAAAAAAGGCTTTCACTTCAGGCACAATCCTCACTGCCCTCTACAAATGCAACTGGGCACTCTACAAATGCATACAGATATTTCACATATCCTGAAAAGACAAGTTTCACTTTGTAGTTATGAGAGTGGAGGTTGTGTTCTTTTTTTTTTTTTTCAGTAAAAAGGGAAAAATGTCATAATTAAAAAGAAGAAAAAAAAGAAAAAAAAAGGCAGCCCTGCAGAAAAACACCATTTCAGAGTAACAGGAATATGTACCTATCATTTAAATTGGCCCCTTGGGTAAAGCTCATTGCAGAGATCAAAAGTCTTTCCATGGACTTGGGATGAAGCCTGGAGAGTTCAAAATACTCCTGAGAGTAGACATCACTGTTCTTGACTGAATGGCAGGGGTGTGCATGAAGGCAAAACTCCTACAGCAGCCGTAACACCTTCCAGTACGAGAAGTCCCAGGGACTTTGGGTACCACGAGAGCACACTCTCAAGAGCTTTCAGACAGCATGGTGATACAACTCACTGACGACAGAGAGAGACATAACTTTTTTGCTGGTAACTCTGCAGGTCCTATTTCTATAGCCCATGCTGGTTCAAAAAGCACCACAGGACATACATGACAGAAAAAGGAGTATCTCAGGCCAGGGCCAGATAAATATAGGTAAAGCAAGGTGCAGACTGGGATTGTTGAGGAATACCTTGAGTGCATGTAGCTCCGTTTGCAAGGTGCAGGTTGTGCCCTGGGTGGTGCAAGACCCAAGAAAGAGGCTGCAAACTGGCATCAACCCCTTGCACAACAAAAGACACAGGGACTAGTGGCACCAGCTGGGTGATCAGACACTGGGAGACATAGCAGGGGTCAATGAACCAGCAGGAAGACCTTAGACTACCTTGTGCATGGACTGGATGTGTATAAACCCCCAAGATTTCCTTTGCTGGGGTGTTTCCAAGCAGTTCCTGTTTTACTGCACCATGACCAAACTGCTTTAAGGATCTAGATGTCTGGGTCTGTGCTATGGGAAACCTGGTACTGAGCTGGTAAAGAAACTTTGTCCGGCTGCGTGAGTGTGGTGTGTGCAGGGAGTCAAGCAGGGTACCGGTCGGGTCACTGGAGCTGCCTGATGTGAAAGGGCTTCAATCCCAACAGTTAAATCTTCAGGGGTGGGACTGTGCCCTGAATGCACCCTGAACCATTGGACAGGAACGTTTACTTAGGAGGGATCTCTCAAGCCTCCCATATCCAACCCAAAGCAACTTTGCCACTGAATACTGCCTCAATTCTTTTTCTACACAATGTTTACAATCATTATAGGAGGTTTTGGAGATTTACCTGGGACTCGTGAGGTGACAGGGTATTTTTCTCACAATCCAGTTCAATAGCATTTATGCCTGTTTTTTTCTTTTCACATCCCCTTGTGCACATACACTGGCCTCTTCCTTCAGCCTGGCTCTGCCTGAGGAGTAAGTAGAACTGTCAGCTTCTTCAGCACTAGGAGGGAAGCACTGCCTCAGGCTCACACTGAAATCACTCATTCTCACATGGGACTGTGTAGATAATCCTTTGCCCAATAAATAGCCCACTTTCTTCCTTATTGCTCCAGAAGGATATGAATGAATGAATTGCACTTTTTCTGAACACCACCTTCTGCTTTTATTGAGTACTTCAGTCCCTGGTTCCAGCTGCACCTCCTTGCCCTAGGAGGCATCAGTTAAGGTTGCTGCATCTGATTTCCAAGTCCCCAGCTATAAGTACCTTTGAGGAAAAAAGGTTGGATGCTATTAATCCTATGAGAAAACATGCATTTAGTCCATAACCATGGGCTCCTGAAACACAGCTGTTAAGTGCAAATCTCAGTTTCTGAAATTTTCTTTCTGTTGCCTCATTATCTTTACTACATGCCAGCAGAAATCAGAGTCCCCGCAGGCAGAGGGAGGAAGTCTTTATGCTCCCAGCTGCATCTAACACTGGCTAGTCAAACAGATGCAAAATATTGCATCAACCTGATGTTTCACTTCAAAGTTTCAAAATTTTCCTCTTACTGCTGGGACTAGGTGCTTGTGGTTTGAGTTACCACTGGGGAAATGGAATCTCACAGCCAACACTTCAGATTGCTTTCCAACACTGCCAGACTGCCCTCAAAAGAAAAACAACCAGAAGATGTCAGACACAAAATGGCTTAAATCAGATACTCAGAAAATGCTCTGTAATAAACAAAAAGTTAAGCGCAACTAATTGAAATGAAGATTGAGCTCAATGTAAGTCATCATTTTAATGTTACGAGTAGGGCATAATCCCTAAGAAGTAGTTCTGGCCAAGAAGTTCTGACCACTAAACTTAATCCTGCAGGTGATGACTTCATGCCCTTGTTGTCTTCCAGCCAGGCTGTTTCAGTTAAGCAGCCTTGAATATTTTCTTCAGAGTCCTTAGACTGAAACTCCACTTTTAACTATAGTCATGCACAGGAAAAAAACCCTCAACTTCCCAATGAAGGACAAAAATACCAGATCAAGGAGCATACAGTCTTAGAAATAAACCCCTAATCTCTCACTTGCTAAGACATCTCTTTCAAAGAAATGTTTATGTTAAAATTTAAAGTTATGTTCAACATTAATCTTAGGGAATTTTATCACAGAATGTAAACCAATGTTAAAAGGATTCTACCGTCTTAATGAATTCCTAGAACCCATAGACAGAAATTAAATAGGGGGAACCTACAGTGTTGGCTAGACATATTTCAATATTTGTTACCATAGAAACAAGCCAGTAGATTTAGGGTTTGGCGTTATCCTTGCTATAAAATATTAAACTTCTTACAGTTTTTGCATATGTATATTATGGCAAGAACACTGTCAATCCTGATAAAGCCCAAAGCATCTTAATTATTTAACGGTATTTTAGCTTTTTTATTTTTTTTTAACACAGTATCTTTTATTTTTTTTCCTTGATAAACTATATTTTAACATCTTCCAATAGGAGACACTTCTGGATGATGGAATAAAATATAGGAGTGACTTATTTTTCCTCAATGTTGTGCATAAATCTTAGATAAAAGGAACACACACATGATCTAATAAACAAGACTCAACAAAAACTATAAAAATCATATTAGTGATAATTTTATTTGTGATAATTTTACCAGCTAAAAGTACATTAAATGTTATATTTTATTTGAAAGACAGTTCATACTTCAAAATCAGTGATTTTGTTTTCAAGCTTAGCTATGGAGAAATACTGAAGTACAGAAGGGATTGAGATAACATCTTGACACTTCAACGATATCAAATACTTCTGGCAGATGCCTGAGAAACGAAACAAATGCATTGTTCTTTCATGCTTCAGATGAGCATTGACAGTTGCATTCAAGCCACAGCGTAACCAGCAAGGAAAATGATGAGCAATTCCAACAAAGAAGAAGGACATATGTTTACTCCAGCAACACTCCTTCAAAAAGGAAGGAGGACAAACTTGTTTAGACAACTTGAATGGTGGAGGGGACTGACAGCTCTGCATACCATCCAGAGGAGTCCTGAACGTTGCTCATTGTTGGGACACCAGCTCAGCCAGGAGCAGTGGGGAAGATCAACACCTGGGCAAGCCTGAGCTCACTGCCACTGGGACCGGATGTGTGCAAGTGACTTTGACCCTGATGATTTCACAGCCAAAACTGGTTGCATCTCGCAGCCTTTGCTTTTTGTTTGGATTCAAGAAAATCTGTTTACAGGAGGCTCAAGAAGAGGCTATCATGATGAAAAAATTAAAACCTTGGGAGTAAAAGCCAGAAACCACACAGGTATTTCAATACTATGTTCCAGCACTAAAGTAGACGAGGAAAAACACCAACAAAAGCAAAGCAAACCAGAACAAAGACAAAAACTGAGCAAGACTGAAACACCCTGTTCTTCCAAGAATTAAACAATACTTTTTATGAAGTGTAAAGATAAGCAGTGGTACTGCCATTTCCTAATGTTTCTGAGGTCAGTCCTCTAGCACAGGTTTTCAAACAGTCAGATAAATGTACACAGTTCTCACTCTCACATGTATACCATCATCTTAAAAAAACTCAACAGCTCGAGTCTCTTAACAAAAAAAAATGGAAAAATGTATTCTTGAAGGCCTGCAAGACACCTCTTTAACTAATGGAAAATCTTCAACACTTTAAAAGAGGAAAATGGTACGATGGCTTAATTTTAAATGAGTAAGAATTTAAATGTCACTTCCTGCACGTGACATTGATTTGAATAACCTTGCATTTCTGTTTTCTTTGGTGTGGTTAACGGTGGAATCTTTGTAGAGTACCTTTCTATGGCATTTACAGTTGCATGTTTATGTTCGGCAACTGCTTTGCATAATTCTGAACATAAGAAAAACAGAAAGTGATTTTTCCTCTGTAAAGAAAAATATCTAAAAGGTAGCCTGCTACTAGGGCTTTCAAAGAAAGAAAGGCTGGAGAAAAACTATCCCAATACTCAAGGGAAAAATGCACAACTTCCTTTAACTGACAGCTGCAGTGAGGTACAATGACTTTATTTTTTCTGAGCAGTTATGCATAGACACTAAAGGCAGAGAAACACTAAGTACTATAAAGGAGTTCACACAAGTCTACAAAGGGCACCACTATCAACCTGCAGTCGAGAAGTGGGAAGTTATTCACATGTCTGAATAAGTCATGGAATGATAAGAGATGCTGGCACCACATGTTGCCAAAAATAAGGCATTGCATGCATGCATGCATTCAAACACAGAGCCATAAACCCCAGAGCTCTAAACCCCTTCAACACACTCTCTCATGGGCTTTCCAGGCCAGGTTTATTCCATAGAGAGCCCTACTCCATTGGACACAGGAGCTCCAGGTCTTTCAAACTGATGCTGCAGGTGTCAACATTTTGGCATGTCTCCTCATCCTTCTTATGAAGCTTTTTAAGTCAGAGCCTGGTTGGGAGACGTGTTGTGACTTTTATAAAGTTTTCTGTAGAATTCATACATACAAGTGAAATAAAGCAGATAGTCTACATAAGTGCTACAGGTGCATCTTGGAATAAAAGAGCTATCGTTCACAGATCATAGAATTGTTTGGGTTAGAAGGGACCTTCAATACCATCTAGATCCAACCGTCCTGCTATAAGCAGGTACACTTTCCACTAGACCAGGTTGCTCAGAGTCCCATCCAACCTGGCCTGGACAGATTCTCTGGGCAACCTGTTCCCAGTGCCTCACCACCCTCCCAGTGAAGAATTTCTTCCTGATATCTAATCCAAATCTATCCTCTTCAGTTTAAAGCCATTGCCCCTTGTCCTACCACTATATTCAAGCAGGCTAGTCAGTTGATAGACACCACTACCATGTTTTGACAAAAAAACCCCAAAATCAAACAAAGCCAAAAGAACAAGAAATGCATCCACACATCGGTGGCTTTTAAGTCAGTTGACAAACATATCTCCAATTTAAGCAACAGTTTGCGATGCCACCAGGGGTGGCTTGCATTGCCCTCCTGTGGTGGCAGGACAGCACAGGACCACTGCCCAGCCAGCCCATGCCTGGGCTCTGAGCAGGGGCACTCCAGCAGTGGGTGACCAAAAGAAAGTGGGAACAGCAAAACCCTTGCCCCAGTGCTGCTGAGACAGAGGAAGGCGTGGTCCACTTCTGGATAACATGCTCCATTTGGTCTGCTTAAAATATATGTTTTGGAAAATAAACTAGGAAGATAAAACAGGAGATTGTGATTCTTGTAAAACAAGAAAATAAATTTCACTCAAATAAAAACATGTTATGTGTAAAAAAATACTCTATGCAACATGCAATTTACCCAAACAGCGATTCACTCCTCTTTGTGCCAGGGAGGCCAAGAGTCTACCTGGATTCAAAAAGAGAATGGACATGGGTTTCCCATCTCAGCAAGATTTTGCAAAAAAACCCACAAACAACTCATGTCTCTCCAGTCTTGACCCAATAACTAAAGGGTGAAGATACCACAGGCTGTCAGGATGTTGTATTTGCCATTCAAGGTGGAGCAGGAGTACTGCTCCTTCCTCTGGAGCATCTTGTTTCTGGTCACCAAAACAAAGAGAGGAAATTGGAGTATATGGACAGGGATCTGAACTGGCACAGAAATGCATGCATCTCTTCCAATATTGGAAGATTAACACACGAGAGAGAGTTGATGAATGGGAAGGATTAAATATAGAACCAAAAAATAAGCGAAATGATTAATTGCTAGGAAAGGGAACTGATGATTTATAAAAGAAAAAATTAGCAAGACTTAGGAAACTGAAGGGAATAAGCAGCAAGTGAGCTGCAGGGTGGGACCATCTGGTGCATACAAGCCACAGCAGCACAGGGCACATGCCCGCAGCTTCGGCTGCCCCTCTCGCCTTCTCCCAGCCTCAGTGCAGGCGGAGCAGACAGAGCAGAAACAGACGGTGTTTAGAGGTTACTGGCTGAAAATAACTGACTTTAAAAACAAGCTGCAATTGGTTTCAAATAATATCCTATGATCTGAAAAGAAAGTGGTCTCTTCATTTAATTAAACACTTCCATGTGGTCTTGCAGTGGGCTGGTAGCTCTGCCACGCTCGCGTCCTTGCATTCTAAGCTTTCTAGAAATTTCTAAAAATAACTGCATACTTGTTTAACACTGTTTTCATTTATTTTATGAAGGAATGGAAATGGAAGGCATTTTTAGCATATTTATTTTTCATTTCTGGATTATAACATCTCAACAGTAACCCATGCTTTTGGTCTTACACTTGTTTGCTTTGCAACTACTAAGATAATTGAACTCCTTCACAGTCGGCATGCAATCAACAGGCACCCCAAAGCAGCATAAACCTCAGTAATAATCCAGCACCTCTAAGTCCATTATGAACAGTTGTTTGCTTGATGTCTTTAATTCATTTGTTTTTGTGGAGAGCAATAATACAGAGGAAAAAACCCACAAATGTTTCGTGAAACGGTAAAGGCACTTCATGTTTTAGCATGGCACCTGCTTTATTTTTTTTTTAACTTAATGCCATTTTTAAATCACTTACAAAAATACTTTTTTTTCAGTTAAAAACGAAAAAGACACAACCAACTACATCCTCTTTGGGTTAGGCTCATGAATGAGCTACTGTCTGCATTAGAAACAAGCACCTGGACCAACTCATGGGCATCCAGCAAAGCCCACTGGTTTCCTTTCAAAACACTAATTTACAAAAGACACAGTCAAATCCCAGCCGTGCTACTAAACACAAAATCTCAAGGATGGAAGCCATGAGGTGCAGGATGCAGAGGAGCTGCCCACCACAGTGGAGCACAAGGCTCAGGCTCAGAGCGAGCAGGAGACCACTCCCTACTCTGAAGAGGGTATTAAGACACCAAGGCAAATACTTTTCATACTTTTCTGAAGGTCCATTATGACACACCATACCACAACCTCATTAAGAAACAATTCTGTGCTATCTTTCAGAGATCTTGCATTTCCTCACCCAAGTCTTTATGTCATTCCCTTTACACCAAATACTTTCTGTACCAGGTAAACAGCAGGACCTGGATTCGCACAGCCTGTCAGCCAGGAAAGAAGTGATCTGAGACTGTGGGGAAGCATCAGCACCTTTCAGTCCTAGCACAGTCATCTTATTAAACAAAACGCACTGACATTGCAGCAGGGACCCTTCCTGTCACCCTTCCTTTCACTTGGTCTAGCTCCCACACATCCTAGGCAGAAGTTTCCCCTCTTTCACTACCCAGAGGGAAAGGACACACTCAGAAGAGTTGTCATGGTGTAACCAAAGGATCCTGGGGGCCTTCAAGCTTTAGTAAAGAGGGCTAAAATAAAACTCAACACCATCTATGCAGCTTTTTGTGCCTGTCACTCCCTTCTCACAGTACTTTGCAGCTTTTAAATTTTGCACCATCCTCTCTCCCCCTATGCCCTCCAGGAGTTTTCTTTGGGACGTAAGGACACTTGGCAGTGTTTCAGAACAACTCCAGCAGTTCCCTCTGCTCCACTGAAGGAAGAGCCACATAAACTTGAGGGACATGTTTGCTTGGTGCATTTTTCTTGTCGAGATCCAGTTTTAGTCATTAGCCTTTTGACAGAGCACCTTTTCATTCAATACGCATAAAGACAACCCTATACCCTTTTCCCTACACAAAGGATAAGATTTAGGAGAATAGCAGACATTATTTGCCATGATGAAATTCTGCATGAAGAGTAGTAATAAAATTTTTTGAGAACCTGATGAACCTGATATATCTATATATATATATCTCTATATATATATATAAAAGAATCAACACACAAAATTCAGATTGCAAAAACTGCACCAGTTTAATGCTGTAGACTACAAGAGAGTGTATTTTACACTCACTAGTGCAATACAGTCTCCTTATTAACTAAATAAACTCCTATATTTGATTCAATGGGATTCTGTTGTTCTAAACAAAATAAATAAGGTAAGAAGGTTTACTTAAGCTGCCAAGTATGTGAATAAAACTCAAAAGAAAAATAAGAACAGGCACAGTAAGTTTCACAAAAGGGCAGCTATAACAATAATTTTAGTTGAAGTGGCCAAGAGATGAAGCAATAGAAAATTGGAAGCAATTAACATGTAACGTTCAAGAAATATTAAATACGTACTGAAGACTCAACACAGCATTCACACAAGAAGATCTGGTGATGAAAAGCAGATACTTTGCCTAATAAGCAACAAGATATTTCAAACATGGCCATCGAAACAGAGGAGACCTGTAATGCCACACTGAGAAGAGCTGGCTGCAGAACAGCAGTGCTGGTAGCGCAAGGAGGGAGGCACGGGGCTCAAGTGCTAGTGCATCACCCTCATCACCAGAAGAGGAGGTAACAGCCCTGAGACCCAGCTCAGGCATCAACAGCACCTGCTTGCTGCCAGCCTGGTGGGTACTTCCAGCTTTGGTAAGTACTGTTCCCCCAAAGAAACACTTTTGGGTAAAACCAGGAGATCCGTAACCTGTGCAACCAGCAGAATCACAGTGCCCAATCCATGTCCGCTCTCGCTGTCCTGGGAAGCCAACTTCATCCTCTAGGTCTGTCCCGACCCCAGGAGGTACCAAAACTGGTCTCTCTCCTGACATCTTCTGGGGTCACTCTCCCCACTGGCATCCCTCAAAACAGGACATCACAGTCCAGCTTCCCTCCCTGCACAGACCAGCACCACCCTCTCAGACTCCCAGCATGTCAGAGTTCAGACATTACTTCAGGTCAGCAGGTTTACTTCTTTGAAGGCACAGAGGAATCACTCAGATACATAGATGGATTTTATGTAGGCTCTAGAATAGAGCTTTTACTTCAATGGGTACCAGATATGTGTAGCCAGGCAAACCAGCAGTGCCCCAAGTGGTCTGCCCTTTCTTTCAGCTGATGCAGAGGAGGACACGCTAAATACTCTTTGGACATCACTTGCTTGTCCAGAATCACAGCACTCATCCTCTATATCAGGAACCAACACTGTCCGCCCTTCATGACCTACTTCTTGCTGCAACAAGCCCCCAGGCCTAATTAGTGAGCCCATTTACTACAGAACCACACCTCAAAGCTCCTCTCTGCCCTTATGCAACATCTTGTGCATCCTCCCAGAACCTCTGTGAGGTGGAGGCTCTCTGTTCATGCTGTATGGGAAAAGTAAGGAGCTTGCCAAACCCTCCTGAAACAGACAGCAAGAAGCCTGATGATAACAAAGTGCCAGGTTTTTCTGTCTCAAGTTCAGGCAGAACTTCAAGATGACAAAGAAAGCATCCACCCATTGCAGATGCAGATACCAGGAGAGGCATTTCCTTTGTTTTTCTCCTATGTTAATATTTCAAGAGGGTGAAATTATTTTATTTTTTTTTTAACTGAATTTTCATGGGCTTTGAAGTAACACCACACTTACAGCATGGGGCCAGGCAAACTCAGATGAAAATGGCTAATGAATTTCAGATATTTTTGTTTTCATATTCTTACGTTTGATGTTCACACATTGAAACTAAAAATGTTGGAAAGCGATTGTTATTCTTGCATAATAAAAGCTGTTTCTGTCACAGCCCTGGAATACTGCACAGGTTACACACAACATGCACAGCTCTATTATTTTATTGTAGCAAACCCACAAAGTTGTTATCTGTAGAAAATCAATTCCTACACGGTAGTTATTACAGACCATTAATTTGTACAAGGAAAAAGTGTGTTCTCCCTGGACTTATAAAATTATCTTTTAATACTACAGCCTTTTGTATTTTTGTGAGGGATGAGAAACATAAAGAAAAGGCAGCAAAACCAAAAAAAAAACAAACAAAAAAAACCCCCAAACA
>JAWWEE010000105.1:79187849-79322513 GCA_035221455.1 Xenops minutus | reverse complement strand
TGAGTGTGTGTGTGTGACTGTGGGGGGGGTGTGAGTGTGTGTGTGTGTGTGTGTGAGAGTGTGGGGGGGTGTGGGTGTGTGAGAGTGTGTGTGTGACTGTGTGACTGTGTGTGTGTGTGAGTGTGTGTATAAGTGTGGGAGTGTGTGTGTGTGTGACTGTCTTCGTGTGTGTCTGCGTGTGTGTCTGCGTGTGTGTGAGCGTGTGTGTGTGAGTGTGTGTGAGTGTATGTATGTGAGTGTGACTGTGTGAGTGTGTGTGTGTAAATGGCCCGGCTCGCAGTCCCTTTCCCACCCCGAGGCTTGGCGCCATGGTCCCTTGTGCCAAATGGAAAGCTGTGACTCCGGTGAATTATCCCAGTGCCGGCGGCTGGGGCGTCCTGAGCGGGACCCCAAATGTCACCGGGCACGAAATGCGGTCGGGAGAGCCGGGACACGAATAAGCCGCGGTCTACGAGCCCGAGTTACTCAGCCGGGCTAGGGCAGAGAAACATAAAGATGAAAGATGACTGATAAAAAGGAAAGTTGGAGAATAAATGATTCACAATAGGGGCCGCGAGTGAGATTATCTCTGGAGACATCTCTAATTAAAGGGCGTTGGATAACTAGAGGGTTACATTTTCCTGGGTCAGTGGTCTTGAAAAAGCAATTGGAGTTGCAGTAAATGTCAATAAAGACTGATGGTGACCTACTGCTAACAAAAGCACGTTCAGTAATTAACGTGCATGTTTGTTATTTTTTCTGCGTTTGTCGGTTTTCATTGTGCATTTTCATCCTCTGTTTAGCCCTTTCACTACAGACAAAGTATATACTGTGTTTTCCATACCTTTTAAAGAGCAGCAATTCCTGTGAAGTTCTCTCGCTGATGCCTTCTTAAACTGCAGCTGCTTCGTCAGGCTACCTGCATTTTCAAAGTCTGTTAAACTACGGAGATCTGTGTTGTCAACAAAGATTCAACTCTTTGTATGTAAGGACAAATAGATCACCACTTCTCAAAAGCATGGTTCTCCACGGCTTGCGTTTTGCACCACTGTCTGCTTGTGTAAAGCAAAAACCATTTAGTTCCATAGCATTTTACCACTACTTCTCCTAACTACATATGACTGCAGAATAGCACCCCACTGAAAATTTTGTCTCGTAAACTTCACTTTCCCTTTCCAAGTAATAGTCATATAAAGCCTTGATCACAAATGCCATTTAGGTTCTGGTTCTGCAGATATATATAGTGTTAGGCATGTGAGAAGTCCCACAGTGTGTAAGGAGACTTGTCATGTGTTTAAACACTAGCAGGGCTGAATCTTCTTATTGCCTCGTTTTTCCCTGAAGTACAAAAATAATTTTGTATTGGCATGAGAGATAAAAATACTATAATGAAAAGGACAGAGAGAGATAAAAATAAGCCACGTAGCATTTGTAATGCTTTAGTTAGCATGCTACGTGTCCATTATGCCACGGCATCCAAAGTGCACGTATTCTGTTATTTACAGCACACTACAGGAGATATGGATCAACATAGTGAAAGCTGTCCAAGTCGAAAACTTGACAAAGCATGGTGTATACACCTCTGCCCATAGCACACATTTCTAAAAAGAACAATAATTGCCATTTATCTCACTGGCTGATGTTTTAAAATGAATGTTACTATTTGCCTGAAAGGAAGAGTAAAGTGAAAATGTACATTTTAGATTTTATTGCAGTGACTTCAGAGTGAACCAGATCATGCTTGTGCAAGACAAAGATGGGCACAGAGTGAAAGAAGCTAGAGCTAATTAGGGACTGGGCATTTAGGCTTTCTGAAAACTCACCCAGCACCTCTATGCATTTTTTGGTACCCAAATTATTATTAATAATTTTGTGATCAACTCATAATAGAAGACAGGGTTCACATGCCCGTATATCACTCAGGTTGTGATTTTATTATGGTCATTGTATCTCTCTATATTATTATATATCTAGAAAACTCTATATGTTATTATATCTCTATATAATACTAGAAAACTGGGGGAAAACCAACAGAGTTGATTTCCAAATGCAGAAGGAATATTAGAGTAATCAAATTAAACCTACCATTTAAAAATGCTATTTTTATATCATGTTTTCTGCATCTTAATGCCTTGGTTTCCCAATTCGTTCCCAAACTGTTTATATTCCAGCAAAAAAATCCAGTCCGATCCTGTTTTCATTGCAATCAACTATCTCCATGCCTCAGTTTTTGTATATGTAACTATTTCTGGACCATTTTTCTTGAAGTGCAGCCAAACGTATTTTCCAGACAAATATGAGCTATTTGAAGAAACGTCATCTATGGTCTCTCAAAAAAATCCACAGCTTGTCAAGCAACAACAACAAGATAAGGTAAGAATAAATGTGAAGAAGTACAATTTAGAAATTGACCCATGAATACTTAAGGGACAACTTGCCATGAATGTGCAATGCCATCCTTGAGAAAAGGCTGCATCCACACATTCAACAACTTGCTTTAGCTCAGCTCCATGGACAAATTTCCTGGTTGCACATCACCTTTACTAAGGTCTTAATTAGGTGGTTTCTCCACACTGCCGTGACTTCATCCCTTTGGAGAGGACTGCCTGGTTGAGCTTATGGCACTTGACCTACTTTTCAGTGGTTTCTTTTTGGATAACACAAAACTTTCCAGAATAGCTGAATCGTGAATATATATTTCAATCATATTTCATATGTAAATTTAAAATATTTTAATGTGAATTGAATATTGTAAAACATGTCCCAACATCCCTTTCTTAGATCTCATTTGCATATCAATCTTGTAACTTGAGTAGTCTTAATAGTGCCACTTGTTGGAGAGCTCTGTGTATTGCAAGGTATTTCAGCCACATATTTATAAAAATAAATGGCTTTTTCCTAGTAATAGGCAATTCATAATTTAAAGTGCTATGGGAAGACAAGTACTGCAGTCTTGGCTTCAACCACTCTGAGTCAAAGGCTTAATGAAAGAGCAACACGTTAGTGGATCTTATGCAATTTGAGCTTTACAATGGTAAGAAAAGAAGGAGTGAAAGGGGAACAATAAGGACAAATTTTGCAGGTTTTAATTCAGGAATTTGTAATTTCCTTCTGAAGAACATTTTTGCCCTGCAGCATTTGGGTGAAAAATATCAGCTTTCCTGGATAAGACCTGGTCCTGTGCACAGATCTAAGTCATTATTGGTAATTATGCACATATTCTCCTGGGTTGTGCAGGTAGAATTAATGACATTGCATCATTTTCTTCGCAGTGATTAAGAAATTCACAGTTGATTACTGGTTATACTGCAGGCACCATATGTCTTTTCGCAACCAGAGTCTGACACACCCCAGGTACATTGCGTTTCCTGGAGCACTGATGGTATGAACAGCACGCCCTGAGTCAGTGGCTGTGACAGCTACGAAGGAGACATTGTCATGGTGCGTGATATCAAAGATCCACAATGCAATGTCTCCAGAGCGTGGCTTGACATCACATCAAAAGCTCCACAAAGGAACATTTGTCATGCACAGGGCTTCAGATCCCTGGCATGATATTTTGAGGGTCTGGCGAGATATAATATTTGAAATATGTTGAAGTACTAACAAAGCATTGCTGCTGGGACTAAAATTATAGTGTCAGGAAGCAAGGTAGGAAAACATGGCAGGCACTGGCCTTTAAAAAAATAGGTGCAGATAACATAATAAAAAGGAAATATAAGGAATTCTTTGTGTGTCAAGAAACAGAGGGTTGGGAATCATTAAGGTTATACATTATGTCCAAAAGTTGTGGTCACTTAAGTCAAAAGGTGGAATCTTCTCTGGTTTTTGTCTGAAAGCAAGCAAGCAAGCAAGCAAGAAAGAAAGAAGTAAACTGGATCACCTGCTTGCTGGGATTGCTGGACTTTGGTTTGACATATATTACTTTGGGAGAAGTAATTGCAACAGCTATGCTAGGCAGGTAGGACCTAAACATTATTCTTTCCATTGGTTCTACAGAAGGTCAGAATTTGTCATCTCCAAAATAAACACAATCCTAACAGTTTGCTGGTAACTTGAAGTTCACTGTTGTGAGAAGCACTGCAAATACAGACCATAGCAAGTCCTGGATGTGGCCATCGAGGTTAAGACTTTGCCCTTGTTCATTTTGCTTTAAATCATTTTGCTTTTGTGAGAACTTCCTCAGCTTTATTACAGCTATCTTTTTTTTTTAATAACTTATTGTGCTCATTATTATTATTTACAAATTGTGAGTAGCATTTTAGACTTTGCATTTAGAATTGTATTTTAAAATTTAATATTTTTAAAAAAAAATTTTAAGAGTTCTATAGGTCAGCTCTGGCAAATTTAATGATTCTGGAAGTCAGGATGATCGCAGAGCCTGTTTCTAAAAGCAAGGGCATCTGTAATAATGTATTAAAACTTTAGTTCAAGTTCCCCTATCACTAAGAATCAGCACAAGTGAATCAGGTCCAAAAGCCATTAGAGGGCAATTGTGGAGAAAACCTTGTTTTAGCTGAGATTGCTCAAAAGTCTTGTAATCCATCCTTTTCAAGACACTTTGTTTTTATAGTTGTTGTATTAAGAGTATACAAATCTGTCAGAAAATACCCCCTCTGGCTTTCCAGCTAGTCCTGAGATTGGAGAGGCTGTGTGTGGCTGAACTTAATTTTTGACTAGAATCCATTCAGCACTATAAGTCTGGTCGTGTTCGTGAAGATCCCAGATGCACAAATATTTTGGGTTACACTGTAAGTCTGGTCTCATTTGTGAACACAGATTTGCAAATAGCTCACGTTACTAGTTTGACACTGTAGCTCTGGTTGGGTTCAATAGCAACTGCCACAAACACGGGTTTACAAATAATATTTATTGGAGCAACATATTCTTAAATTACCAGTGATAAATTCACTAGACTTTCAAAATATTGGCAAATAACACTATGTACAAGTGTTCCCAGGTATGCTGGGACTCAGTCAGAGGTGCAAATCTTACAAAAAATGCATCCCTGGCTTTCAGGAAGAGAGAGAAGCAAGCCCATCAACTTGTCTGCAAGGTGGGGGATTTCAAATGCCAGTTTCTACTTTGCAGGAGAAGTGGAGGTGAGACTCTAGTCAAATATTCTGTTATTGCTCTCATAAAGGGGGTGGGGGAACAGCCACTTCCTGTGTAAATGTGGGACAAGGAGAGTTACAAAGAGAGGTTATGAAGGCTGTGGGGCTTGTCCAAGGCTGGAACAGAACAATAGCACCTTGGTACCACTCCCTCTTCCACTGGACCAATTGATAAAGGTCATCCAGCCACTGCCTGGTAACTTATCCCTCATTATGATCTCATGGAAATCCCTTCACCACATAGCTTGTGGCATAGCTTATGCCTGTAGGCCTCATTCCTACAACAGTTATCCAGAAAAGTGGAAGTATCTGCAGCAACCTGTGTGACTGGAGGCAAAACATCTGCTTTGGCCAGCCTGTCCTTCTACAAATCAAGGGATGCACAAGAGGGTTAGAAAAAGAGATTCTTTCTCTTGAGCAGTGCCAAGGGAAGGAAAACATCTGGTACTGGAGAACAAGGAGGGCACATGGAGAATAATCTGGATGTGACAGAATGGTGTTTGTGTTCTAGATACTAATTGTGAGGCTGGAGACTTTTTCCATTCAGGAGCTCAGGGATACTTCTGACCAGTCTAGGTTGCAGTTCTGACATGTTTCAGGACAGCAGTTATCTGGCAAGATTTAATTCAAAGTCATGATTTGGGGAAGGAACTGAAGATAGGTAAGAAAAACACGTTGTTATGTGAAGAGAAATTGCTGTTTCTTAAGAGTCTTCTACTCCATGTTGTCTTCAACATCAATGAGAGTTTATGCACATGTGCCAGTGGCTGACTAGACTCGAATACACTAATTAAAAGAGCCTAGAGGTAATTATTACTCACAAAGATACTTATTTGGTAACAGTTCTGACCTTCTAGCACCCATGATTCTGCTTTCAGTGCATAACTGTAACAGGGGCTTTGTGCGAATGGATTTCTTTCCTTCCAGGCTGAATTGTGCAGCCACAGCAGAGGACATCTGGCTGTTGTCGCAGGGGAGTCACAGGAGTTTCTTCAGAACTGGCAGTTGTGGTGGAATGTCTGACTGGATGCCTGACTGTCTCTTGTGCCTCTGGCAACATCTCTCTTGATCCTCATCTCTGGGCTGCTGTCATGGTGGCTGTGCCCTCCCTTTGTCTCTGCACGAGGAGGCATACTTTAAGGTGAGGAAGTATTTCTGGTGATGATTCAGGCACGACGTAGAAGGTGGAGCCATGAAGACAACGCAGTGCTGGTGGGACTAGGAGGGGAGCCTAGAGCACCGGGGGTGGGCAGCAGAGAGAAGGGAAGGACAAAGCAGAATGCAAAGCCACCAGCTTTGGCAGAGCCTGGCAATGGTAGACCCTACTGTGTTATGGGGGTTGGTCAAGGTGCCCATCAGTGTACCTTCACAGGGAGGGGTGGGAAGTGACATGTAGCAACACGTGGGAACATAAAACTTAAAAGACAAGTCTGATCATCATGTAGTTTTACAATAACGTGTGCTTCATGAAGTTGAAACATGACTGAAGCATAGGCAGGTTTGCGGAGATCAGTGATGGCTTCTGGCTGAGCAAAGGGCGAAGAAGGACTCGTGGGAGTGCTGGTGGAGAACACAGTCTGTAGATGCACGGGCACTCAGCAGGCACACACTGGCCCTATTGGCATCGTGGCTTTCCCTGCTGCTGATGGCCTTGGAGAAGGTGTTAGAGTATTTTAGACTTGTTATTGCAGCTTGAATCCCTGACACTCTGCAGTTCTGGGGGTGGGTGGTGGTATTGGAGTGCATTCATGCTGAAGGCTTTGGCTTTTGCAGGGACAGTTTATTTTGCTTTTAGCTCTAATACGAACCAAAGACTTGGGACTCCAGAGAAGCTGTGGATTTCCACAAATAATTATCTGTTTGATTCATTTACATCTTACATCCACTTCTTCTGCTTTTTTTAAGAAGGCACCTTAAGCAAGGACCAGGACAGAAAATACACTTCCATAAGAATGAAGATGGCTCTTTCCATGCAGAAGGATTTATAAGCTGGATTCATCTATTTTTTGATTAATAGTAGTGGTGCTGAAGTGTTAACACTTAAGGCAGAGGTCAAGTCTCTGTTATTTTTCTGCCTTATAGGTGAAGGTAGAGGGCATTTGCTTGCAGTGTGTGGTGTGGGGTTTTTTTGGTAGCAGCAGCAAATAGTTGTGACCCCTGATTACTGGAGTGATTTAAAGCTGCTCTTTGCTATGTTAACTTGAAGTTGCAAACTATAAAGGTTTGCAGTGAATAGCTTATGAATAGAAAAGGGACTCTGTTGGAACTCGCTATTATGTTTGAAGTTGGTAGAAACTAGAGATTGAAAAGACCTGCTGGTTCACTGAATGAATTCATTGCACATGCAAGACAGAAACTCCTGGTGCACTGACATCCTTCATATGTTTCTCAGGAAAAAGAAAACATGTTGAGATGTTTCTGGACAAAATGCTTTGACACAGTTCAATCCATTAGGATGTCTAAATTTTGACCCACTCTGCCATCTAGTTAATTTTTGTATCAAATTTTCAGTGTCAGTTGCAGAATGACTAAAAAATTTAAGTTTCCTGTAGAAGAAAGATGATTTATTATGTATTTCTCTTTCTTAGAGGAAAGGAAATGCTGTTCTGTACCTGTTTCAGTTCTGGTTTTCTCTGAAGATTTGTCAGTTTAGTCTAAATGAAAATGCTGTGAAAACATACATGAAACAAAGCTGATAATAAGTCAGAAAAATGTTTTTCTGACCCACAGCATTTGAAAACCACTAACAATAGGAATAAAAGCTTGTAAGTGGTTGGTAAAGAAACAAAAATTTGGTGATGTTTGGTGATTATGCCAAGAGAAAAGAAAAAAATAAACAAAGGCTATAAAGAGTGACAAGGAAATTCCATGAGAAGAAATGCCACTTGTCTAATAATTGTACTTAATTTAACTAGACATGTAGGCCAAGAAACCTTTTCCTTTTTTTTTTTTTTAATGGACTTTCATAGGAAGTTGATAGAGTTCCTCAAAGGAATAGACTTGCTAGCTGCAATTTATGTATGGTACAGCCCACTTTTGTCTTTAGCTTATGAAATTTGGTCTAGTTTGTCATGACTACTTTCTTTGTTAAAAGGTAAAATGCACATTGGGCAAATGTTCTATGGCAATTTGCATAAAAAGTGATGACAAAGAGCAATTAATTCCTCATTATTATGCAGTGAAGTGCTACTTTGCTCCTAAGTGACTGTAGAGGAGGGTTTTTTCTCTGTGTGTAAATCTGTTGCAGCATTGTTCTAAAAATAGTACTTAAGAGCCCTCTGCACTCTTTATAAATCAGGGTCTTTGACACTCCATTCGTTTCTCCACAGAGAGATTTTTCTCACACATGCTGAACACTACAAGTATCGCCCCAAATATTCATCACAATAATAAGCATCAAAATTTTGTTAGATAAAGCAAGATAGCGCAATTCAGTATTTTGTAAAATTAGATCTCTATCCTTTTTATCTGGAGATCAGTATTCAAAGTACACTCAGATCACACACAAATAGAAACATATTCCTACCACACACAGCTAGTCTGTACAGAACAAAGAGTCAAGATATCGTTTTCTATGAAGGCTTGATTCTGAGTACAGATTTCATTACCAGCTCACCATAGGATAATGAAATTCCTTCGGGGCAAAAATGAGGTACATCAAAGAGGCAGCATGGAGAGGCAGACTTTGTTAGTGCATGCTCTGTCACCTGCATTACTGGTCCTTGCCTGCCTTTAATTTGTAAGGAAATGCTAGTAATTCAAACCCATTTATTGGACCAACTTATATCTATGTATATGTGCATAAATGTATGTGTATACACACACGCACACAGAAATATATATTTTTTAATATACAAAATCTTCTGGAAGTTGTGTGACTTCTTTGCAGCTGAAATGGAATACAGAAAATAATTAATTTCTTCCTAGCAAAAAATTACCCACACCAGTCCTAAAAGCATCTTTGTATTTACTAAATAAATTCTGTCTGCACCATGTAGATAGATTGTCCTTCCTGCAACTTTGCCTTTTTATTTCTCTGGCAATTCAGAGTGACTTTCGTGCCTATGGAAATGAGAGGACAACGTTCGGCAAGACCAGGAGCTGCTGAAAACATGAATCACTAAAGCTTTCCCACAAAGCTTTCCCGATCTGGGAACAAAAGGGTTGCCCTACAGAAACACATCACCGTTCTATCTCGTCCAGCACCCCGCCTCTGGCAGCGGCCAGTAACTGATGCTTCAGAGCAAATCAAAACCACAGCAAGTACCTAGCTAATTATGAGATGCTATGTGTAGAGGAAAAAAAAAGGTTGATCCTGACTCACAAGAGAGCAGTTTATGCCCTGAAGCATGAGGTTTGATTTCCCTTGTATCCGTTTGCTTAACTCACACAGTTGCAAATACTATTTATGCTTAAAAGAGCTTCTAATCCTCTCTTGGATTCTAATCAACAATCTGCCTCAATAACCTGAGAGTTACCAGGAAGTTCTCGGGGCTGAGCACACACTGCATGCAAGCTTTGTGCTTTGCTGGTTTAGGGGAAGTTTTCCAGCCTTGGCCTGACACGCACTGCCCGAAGGATCAGACCTAATTGTCTAGATGAAAAACACCCAAGCTACCGCTCCCTTCCCCTTGAGCCCTCCCTAACTGAAGCAGGTAATTTTCACCCAGCTCCCACTTGCAAAACGATTGCTTTGGGTAGATTCCTTTTGCTGACACTGAGCAGTGGCTCCCACTTTCTCTCCTTCTAGGAGGTTTGGACAGATTCCTCTCTGTGCCATCTCTGTACTTGAGAGGTCTGCCAGCAGTCAGAGGCTGCTGCCTGCCCATGCTGCCTCCCTCTCACTGTTGCAAAGGGCAGTGGCAGGCAGAGGGACAGGGCAGAGGGAAGGTTCATGGAAGACAGCAATGGTGCCAGCTTCTTTCTGCTCTTTCAGTATTTCCTCATGAAATAGCAGGAGTTCTGCTTATGCTGCTCTATGAAAACATGCAATGCCCATGAGACTCCATCTCTTTCCCAGTTTAGTCCAGATTTTCTTCTCTCCTGGGCAAGAATATGAGCAATGCTTTCAAATCATCCTTTGATGACCTTACATGACCTTGAACATCATTGCAGCATGATCCTGGCTCTATTACAGCACAGTGATAATCCTCTCTGCACTCTCTCCATTGCATGTGGTTTTCTTCTATGTACATCACAAAATGGTTATTTAAATCCAGCACGTGGACCTTAACAGCAATACCAGAAAGTAAAAGAGATCCAAAAATGGCTTAACTACTCCCCATAGAGCCTAACTGCTCAAGCCTAAAGGTCTGACCCTGAGCTCCTGAACAGAGGGGCGCCTCCTAAACAAAGAGGTGCCCAAATTCTGTAGGTTTTTATCCCAAAATTTTGCCTTCGTGACCTGAGGCTGTCTTTACTGCACAGGTGCAGACAAGCCACAGTTTTGACGGTGGCAAGCAGGCTGGTGTCTAAGGGTGTGCTTCCCAGACACCTCCAAACAGCTGTCATGGCACCACTGCCATGGTGTCCTCACCTCTGGCTGTGTTTTCCCATCCCTCTCCCACTACATGCCCCTCAGGCAGGCACTGCTGTTGCAGTTTGGGAGCCAAAGTGGCCACACATTTCTTTGCAGGATTAGTTTTCTACAATCTTAACTTCCTGAACCAGCTGACCAGGAGATCAGACAAAACCAGGATGGGTGCAAAGGAGTAGTGGGAATGGGAGGCTGGGGACAGGGCAGAGCACCTGGAATTACATGGACCTGCTGCCTTGACAGTCCAGCAGAGGCACGTCTATCTCAGTCTGGCACCCCACAAGAAGGTGGTTTGCCTGCTTGATGCTCCCCAGTGTGGAGGATCACCACCATCTGACCTAGGGCACATCTGGTGGCACCTCTGCATTTTAGCAGTGCAAGGAAGAGAGGCATGTTGGTGCAGCAGGGAAGGGGGGAGTGGAGGGCACATGGGGTAGTGGGCTCAGGCTGTGAAGAAAAAGTAATGAGTCCAGTGGCTTACTGCAGGCTTAGAAATGGGAACTCTTGGACCTTGTAAACTCCTTCTGAGCGAGGCAGAGGCACTGAGCAAGCTGGGAGTGCTGTGAGGGCCGGGAGCAAGCTGCCTGTATGAGCAGTGAGGGTGAGCATACACATCTATTTCCCTTCGTGTTTTCTTCATGCTTAATGTCAGCCATGCCTCTGTTTCCATCACCTTTCCCAGGATTTCTTCAGCTGCTGCTTCAGCTATGGCAAACAATAGAACAAAACTCAACTCGGAGCCCTCATTTAGAAATGATCTCCACACAGAGGATATAGCCTGCCAAACGCAGAGGTCTAAAACCACCTGTGGTGTGTTAGTCTGTTTATCTAGCATGGCTCATGCTATTTTATTTGCTTAAGCATAATTACCTGCGTCCTGGGAGAGGTGGGAGGAATGCCTTCCACAATTTTTGCTGAATTTTTCTGAAACCACCAAGTGAAGAGAATGTCATTTCATGTCAAGAAACTGTTATTTCACCTATAAGAATGTTATTTTGTATTCTTCAGACTATATTTTATATGCCTGGGGTATATACATGCGATCTACTGAAATCACTCACCATCTTCCATGATTTATGCTGGTCTTCAGTCTTAGCAGTGTGCATAAACTTCAGTGACATGTTGTCATTCCTCTCTAAATCATTGTGAAAAATCATTTGAGGAACAGCACCAGATCCAGGGCGTTCCACGTTTCTCCTGTTCCACTTTCCAGATCAGGATCTGAGATGGCAGGATGACACAGCAGAAGAAAAATCAGAGCCAGCAATGTGTGAAATAAAGTCCCTGATAGCAAGAAGCTAGAATGGATAATGTATTAGCATGAACCTTGGCACAGCTGTTCAGCCTAGCAATGTCATCCCAGGGTTGGTGGAGGAAAGGACAACCCATCTTTCCTGAAGGAAAATGTTCCTCTTTTTCTTCAGGCAAGTTCTTCAGAACACCTCATGATGAGCAAATAAGTGTAATGGAAAAGGGGAGACATGAGGGTTTAACCTTTAAGACACTAGAGGTTTAGCATTTACTATTGTTGTGCAGAACTCTACCGAGATTATTTGTTTCCTATTGCTTAATCCATTTATAACACAGTGTACTAATCCACAATTTGTCATTTGATCCATTGCTGTGCTATGTGGATCTCTGTCAAAGGATTTTGAAAACCTGCTGACACTTTCCGCTTCCTTAATTCACTGGGATTCTTTTGCAGGTTTGAAGGAGAGACCTGCAGCCCAGCTGGCCTGATCGTGCACCCCAAAATTACCCACATCTGTGTTTGCACACAGTGAGCATCCTCAGTGCTGGGGTTGACCTTGCCTATGTTCCTTTCTGTCTCATATTTTCAAAGAGAGAAATTCATTTAAAAAACAACCTTGTTTTCCCACATTGCAGGCTCTTGCCAATTGCTCTGTTCTAAAGTTTAGCTTCTGAACACTCCTGAATTCTTTTAACTTCATCAGCTTGGGTTTTCTCAACTTGCTCCAGTACCTATTTTTCAGAAATGTTTATCTTTATAATAGCACTCTCATCATTTCAATAAATTTCCAAATCCCCCACTACACGGAGAACAAATGTAAATAGTAAATTCAGCTTTTTGAAAATGTCTTAATCCTTGTTAATTGCATCCTTAATTCCATAATGACCTGGAGGGCCTACAGAGACACACATGCATCTTTATTTATGTTTAGTCTATTTGAATAATTATGTATTGTTTATCTTATTATCTTTGGCTGTTTGCACCCTCTCCTCCCTCTGAATTACTATCTATTTACAGTTTACTTGTGCTGAGCTGGTTTGGGCAGAATTTCTAACACTTCTGTGTGAAAGCTTCCCCAGTGTTGTCCTGGAGGCAATGTCTCTGAAGTTCACAGCACCTCACTCTTCTACTATAGGAGCTCCTGCTTTGAAAGAGCCTTTAAGGCTCTGGAATTTCTTTTCAGGATTTTTTTTTTTTTTTTTTGCCTCAGTTCAGTGTGATATAGAAGTACAATGTGATATTTCAGTGAGACATTTGATTTTTTTAATATTGTTATCATTAACAATTATATTAGTTAGAAGAGAAACTTTTAGTTAAAAGTTGTAAGATACTTTCCTCCTATCAGCTGCTCACAAATCCCTTATTTTACGCAATGGAAGGGGGTTTCTTCTAGGCTTTGCATCAAGCTCATCTATTAAAACCATCTTTTTTTAAGAAGAGGAGTGGGCATTTTTGGAAACAAGATGGGCTGAGACATGAGGGAGAAGGTGACAGGGGAGCTGAAGGAGGAGCTGGTAGGAAATACCAAGACTATCTGACCTATGCACCAAGGCTGAAACACAGCACCTGCACCCGCCAGCCTCCCTTGGCTGCCTGTGAGGGTGACTTTCAGTGTTTCCCTCTTGGAGCTTGTGATTTGTACAAATGACGCTCAGGATGGGATCTCGACCTTGATGTGAACTAGCAGTGAGGTAAACCTGTAAAGATGCACAGTTAGTTCACTACCTTACCCAGCCTCTTATTCCAAGTACTTTCCACTTTTGCTTGTCACTGAGAAGGTCATGAGAGGGAAAAAGAAAAAAAAAATGACTAGGTCATTATTGCCTTCTTTTTACAGCTTTGGTAAAAAATAGGTTAATTAAAATGGAGAGGAAAATAATCTCTTCTTTTCTTCTATCATGAGAACCTCATGTGCTGTGTAAAGTAGAGAGTGAAAAGAAGCAAGTGCTGGAAGGAGTGCATTATTTTATGTATTTCATGGGAAAAAATTGGCCACCTCTTTTCAAAGGAAACCATGCCCACAGGACGTTAAAGGGAAATAGGAGGAAATAATAATAATTATATCTGAGTTGGCTGAGGGCTAAATTCTCTAGACAAATATGGGCAAAATGTTGTCTTCATGTTAACCTGAAGGAAAAATGAACCTATCAGGCCCAGATTCAGTTGCAAAAAGTGTTATGTTGGTTATTATATATTCATGCAAGGATATTTTATATTTTTTTATTTTTCTTATCTGAATATGCAAATCATCATACTCTTTATTAGCCTTTGTAGGAGCATATTCACATGAAAAAGGATGACAGTTTAATTTCAGTATTTCAGTCTTAAAGATCCCAAATGGCCAATGCAAATATTAGTGGAGAAAATAAAATTTTTAAAAAATTAATGACCACTAGAGTATTTATGGATTTTGCTCAGAAGTAGATAGGAAAGCGAGTAAGTACCAAGGAAGGGAAAGAGCAGTAAGCTTATCCTGAGCTGTGAAGTTAGTGAAATCGGTAGGGCAGATGGGACTATGTTATTGATCAAAACCAATAGCCATGGTCATAAAGAGTAATAAATAAGAAAATTATTGAAGGGTGCTTATGATAGGAAAACTTTGAGAAGTAGGACATTATAGACAAATGGAAGAAGCACGAAAAGATAAACAGAGTCCAGTCCTGTGCAGTGGAAAAGAGAGGTCTGCTGCAGTTCTTAACTGCAGTGGTCCTGGTGTTAATGAAAAGCAATTTTTTTTCAGCATCCAGAAATATATGGGTTAAAAATTCTTTCTCAGCTGACAAGGGCTCAGCTAAACAGATCAAAAGGAGAAGGAAAACCAAAACACAAGCTCAGAAGTTGCCTTTGCCTTGTACTGGGAGTCAGAAAGTGTCAAAAGATGTGTCATATCTTAAAAGGCTAAATGAAAAGTTATAGTTCCTCAGTACATGAAGAAAGAAAAGCTTTATTGAAATAGTTTCTTTGTCGCATCCTATAAAAATATTATGAGGACAGCATGTATAAAAGAGCAAGAAAAACAGAGGTTACTGGAAATTCATGTAAAGATGAGTTTCTCTGTTTTATAGCATAACAAGAGAAAGCCATCACTCCCAATACTAGTGTTTCCAATTATATGGGGTTTTGGGGTTTTTTTTAATAGTTTCTAGACTTTTCTGCTGAAAACCTCTAGCACTTCCTGAAAACTGACTGTTACAATGTTCCCAGAGTAGCTGGGTAACTCATCCATCTTTCCTAGGTTTGATTAACAAACAAGAGTATTCATATTCTCCAGAAATGTGTTTTTTGAAGTCAAAGACCAGGTTTTCTCTGATAGATTTTGACACAGTATCCACAAGTAGTGACATGCGAGGGGCTGTTTCTTCAGCAGCACTGTGCTAAGCCCCCTCCCCTGCCACGGGATGTGGCTGTGGCTGCAGAGCTGTGTGGATGCTTATCCACTCCAGGGCTGCCACTGCTAATTTCTGGACCAGTTTTCTGTCAAGAGAGACCTTGAAAAAGGCTAGAGAAAATGAGTTGTCTCCAGCACATGGTCCTCCCTGAGGATCCTTCTGCCAGCTGAAAAATATTGGAGTTTCAGTAGTTCCAGCAGTTCGTCTCTGTGTCCCACTCACTAAGCTGTCTCCCACTGGTTGCCAGGTCTAGATGAAAGTGGTTGACAGGGTTGGCCTATACATATCTTCTGTAAATCTCGGAGATTTTCTTACTCCACTCCTTGTTCCACTGGAAGTACATAGGTAGGACCAAGGGAGCTGAATGAAACTACCTTTGGTGCTTTTTCTGGGGGCAAGCATTGAAATATTTCCCCCGAAACACAAGTTATAGGTGTGAGCTAGAACATCAACACAGAAATTTACCCTCAGCTGATTTGAAAATTAGTACAACTTGGAATGTGTGCTAAACAAGATGAGTGGGAGCCATTTAATTCTAAATACCCCAGTTTAGACCGTCCTTCAAGACAGTTTTTGCTGCTACTGTTGGGGCCTAATTTGCTGAAGAACCCTGCTGTTCACCCTGAAAATTGGGATGAAATGAAACCTAACCAAAACAAGGGAGTATTAAGGTGGGTTTCTGAGCCTGTTTAGGGCTGTACTAATGCTGATGAGGAGAATGGCCATTGTCTTTGTGCCTAGTGTGGCAGTCTCTCCCCTGCCAGCAGCCTCCACTGCTGTGTTGCATGGTCAGAGCTGGGTGGATGAGAAGACTTGCAGTGTTTCTTAGAAAGAGTCCAAGATTGTTACTAGAAGGACATGCAGAATTTGTAAGCTGCAGCAGCCTAAGTTCATATTGAATGCAAACAGAGTAAGGACTTTGGGGAGTTAGGTCCTCTAGAATCCTCACTCAGGTACAGAATAGACCCTTTCTCTGACCTATATCCATGCTGAAAATGTCTCAGTTCAGTTAAAGAAGGAGAAATTCTGCCTTCAAATTCTTCATGTTTTTTAACATTGCTTACTCACTGATAGCAGCACAAATTGGTTGTCAGGTCACTTCTGAAACGGGAATGATTTGTATCAGCCATGCACCAGAGAAATGACTTTGCAGCCCACTGCAGACCCTGTCCCATTGACTTCACTATGAGTTACATGACTGGAACTGGAACTGTTGCTGACTCCAGAGACCTTTGTGAACACCATCCATTTACCCATTGACTGCTACACTTTATTCGTTTTTTCAGCGAGACTGGAAAATGAGATAGCCATCTATTAAGATATATCAAAAATACTGTGTTTTTCCTCTTTGTCTAAGCACTGCAAGCTCTCCTCTTCTTCCCAGCCAAGGAAATACTGCTACAATGCATAACTCAAACCAAGTATTCCTGCAATTTTTATGCTACTGATACGTACTCTGGAGTAATTGCTACATGCCCTTCACCCAGCTGAAAAACAAGTAAAAGCAACCCTTAACTGTAACTGGTAAATAACTAGCTATGATTTCTGTTAACAAAGCTTTTTTACACACACAGTGGAGAAGCAGCAGACTATGAGTGTTGTTAGCTATGTACTGTCTTCTCACTATTATTAGAATGGCATTTCATCACCTCATTTTATTTGTTCCATCTGTTTCTTGCCGGCTTTGCTATAATGCTACTTTGAGAATACTGTGATTGTTTGTTTGTATTGATATCAGAAATAAATATAAAATGTTTTTGAAAGCACCATAAGGATGGAGAGTTTTATGAGATTACAGTAAAAGCAAGCAAGCTGTGAAGAGAGAGACAGACTGCTGCAAGATACAGAATTCCTGGAAGAAATGAGTTAGAGGTTATTAAGGGAGAAAGAAGAAAGAGGTTCTTGTGACTAAGGCACTGGACTGATACTAAAGAGGTCTGGTCTTTGTTCCTGGATACATTATTGGATTCCTTTGCAACCTCTGACAAGTCACTTAATCTCTCATTGCCTCAGTTCTTCACCACTAAAATGGAAGTAAATACAATTTCTTTACCTCACCAATCTATTTCAGAGCCAAATCCATTCAAAAGTTATGAAATGCTCAGCTGTTAAAGTGATGAGCACAGGGGAAAATGAATAAATCAATGAATTCTCACTCTGCTTGTGATGAGTTTAGTGAGATATTTCTCTGGCCAGTGAACCCAGTATAAAGACAAACACCAGCTTTGTCCTAGTCAGAGAAATATCAATGATTAGTTTCATGTGAAGTCATAGCAAAGTCTGAGATATTTCTAATTATAATATGTCAATAAGGGAAAAAAAAGTATGTACCCCTGTTTTTTTCTCATTACATCAAGCTAGAAAAGACCAAAT
The DNA here is from genome assembly GCA_035221455.1 of Xenops minutus. Classification (NCBI taxonomy): domain Eukaryota; kingdom Metazoa; phylum Chordata; class Aves; order Passeriformes; family Furnariidae; genus Xenops; species Xenops minutus. The sequence goes on along the minus strand of JAWWEE010000105.1, from coordinate 79,304,870 downwards.
AGAGGGAATGATATATGTCCTAACTTCATAAAATGAAAGCTTGAATAGAGGAAATGTTCAACTTTTCTATCACTGGGAAACTTTTAAGGACTAAAACATAGATGAGCTTGACTTCTCACTGCCAGCTGCCTTGGACAGTCAAATGTATCTACTAATAATGTGAATAACATGCTTCTGTAAAACTGGTTTAATTTTATATTCCCCTTGCACCATAAATGACCACAAAAGGCTCTAGGCATGGAGAATCCATTTGCCATAGATTTCCAGCATATCACAACCTGAGGACATTGCTTTATTCTTCAGTACCATGTTTGTCAGCAATGCTAGGAAGCTAAGAGGTAAATTTGATCTGTGAATCACACCCAGAAAGCTTCCTAATCCAAGGTAACTACTACCTGATGCTGTATGTGTTTGGAACTGTTAAGGAAATCTTTTAAATTTCCTATTATCTTTGATTAGATATGGGTTTCAGTTTTGATTTAGTGTTAGGCACCCACTGTGAGGAACAAAGGAGGTGTCACAGATAACAGAGAGATAATTGTTTTTAAAAGTGAGATCCCTAAGAGAATAAAAAGCAAGCCGTTGAATTTCTTCTCATTTTATTGATTATGCTTTCACTATGATTATCCATCTACAGAAACATATGCTTTCAAATGAGATAATCTTATCTGAGATGACTAACATGCATCTAAATTTTCCATTGTTACGTACCAGCAACATGTCTTTAAACCAGATCCTCCTGAACATGTTCAACGCCAATGACACTCACTAGTTTTCCTCTAGGATGAGGACAAGCAGTTTTCTATGAATCACTGTGTTCTTCCTTTATGGCTCACGTGTTTGAAAATTATTTGCAGGCAGATGCTGACAATTTCCTGAAGAAACTTCATGGTTCATTACCTCCCTTTATGATAGCAGCAAAATAAATTGCTGTAGAGTCAGTTAATGTGATAGAAAATGTTCACATTTCCAATAATAATAATAATAATAAAATCTCAATGCTGCTTTCTAAACTCTTCCAAAACACTTTCCAAATCACCTCCCCTTCTGCTTTTGCACAGAGATACTAAGTATTACTTTGCACTAAGTAGAATAAAGGTTGTCTCTGCAATGCAAATACTGCTGGTTTATGATGCTGCTTAAAGAGATTCTTCAGAAAAACAATGTGCATAATTTAGTACAACTGCTAGATGAGTAGAGGAGAAACAAGGAATGGGGCTTGTTCCTTCTGCTATGTGTTGCTTGCTAAGTCCCTAACATGAGTTGGAATTACTGCATGCAATGGAATATCAGTTAAATACATGCCCACATTTTCCCTAGAGAGGGCTTGATGTTATATAATTAGCATATAACTACTGTGTATATTCTGGTAATCATAAAATGAGTACCAGCCTTACAGTAAGCAAAAGAGAATCAAGCTTTTCCAAGTACCAGTGTCTTCGCCATACTGAGTATTAGCGTTGTTTGGAAGTAGCTATGCTGGTTTCCATTTTCCTGAATGTCCTGGTGACCAGGTTTCCAGAGAGGCTTTAACTTGGCTGACTCATGTTCAGCAGGAAATAATATGAGAGGTGCTCTGGGATTTGCTTCTGCCAGCCAGGAGGTGGATTTTCTCCAGGAATCTGGACCGTGTTGGCACAGCCTGTGTGTATTACCATAGCTCATGACTCTCAAATGGGCACAGTGCAAGAAGGTGGTCAAAAACCTTCACTGTAAGTGAAGGGTGGGAGAATTAACTAAAGTGGATTCTCTTGATCAGCACAGAAGATGTTACCCAAACAAAAGGATGAAGGTGGTGTAGCCAAACGTGACATGATCCAATACAGGAAAATTATTTTGAAAAATCAGTGATAAAATGCTTGCATGGGAATCAGACAGATTATATCCCTCTATTTTGAATGATAAAGCAACAGGTTCTGTTGCTTTGTATATAAATATAAATAACAGTGGCTGCACCCAGGGTGGGCAGGTAGTTACGACCTCTGTAATGAATGTGTGTGTCAATAAAGCACATAGGTATCAAATCATAACCTCGCAATGAGCAAATCATTCTAAAGAGGAGAGTTGTATCCTAAAAGCGCTCCCTAAGCCAGAAGATAAGTCTTCTAAAGCCTTTATTTACCACATGTAGCACACGTTTAACTCTGGGTGATGTGATTTCACTTACAGTTGAAGCTAATACCACAGCTCAGATTCTAGGGGAGCACAGAGATGAACAATGTTTCAAAGGGTGTATTGCTGGACTGGATGACCATTTCAGATTGAAAAAAGAAACTGGGTTTCTGGGGTTTGGAAGAAGACAGGGCTTGTGTCCTGTTTCTTATTTTTTCTGTTAAGCCTGATCAGTACAATAAGGAATAGAATCGAAATGCAGACCTGTAAGTTCATCGCTGAGATGAAAGAAGACACTCAGCATGAAGGCACAAAGGCACAAGAAAGAAAGACAGGGAAGTAAAAGAGGAAGCAAAAGGCAAAACTTCAGTAGAAAAATCCAAAGCATCAGAATGGCTGATTTCAGCTTCAGAGAGTTGCCCTGAGCATACATTAAACTGGGTTCAGCTGCTCTATGTACCATCAAATATTTCATATTAATAATTAACAAGTCACCGGCTGTCAGAGCAAGATTCAAATGGATGGAAGGGGAGTTTGGGTCACCTTCCGTAGGACTGAGAGTCTTAATGAAGGGATAGCTTTACTGCACTGTTGAGGAATGATGAAATACTCAGCAAAAGGATTAAGGGATATACATCTTGAAGGATCCTTCCATGCTCACCCCCTCATAGGAGAGTATTTAGTTTTCTCTTTTCATTCTTCTCCCTGACACAATGCCAATGTGTACACATAAAGGGCTTGGTCTTGCCTGCCAAAGTGTGAGGTACCCCAATGTACACGTCTGGAAAATTAGCTTACATATATGCAAGCTCAACAGCAAAGGCTCTGTGTATCAGGGACATGACTGTATGCAGTGACTATTATAAATCAGAGTGCTTAATGTGTCTTTGCTGGACACATTCTCATTTATCAAGGTGATTTTTAAACCTGTGCCTAATTCCCATTCGTGAGAAAGGGGAATTCACTGAAATCTCTTGCAATGCGTTGTTCTGGCTTCAGATTTCCTCCCCAACACTCCTGTTCACCTTCAAACCTACTTGAACATGAACATAACTGATAGACTACAAGGCACTGGTTTTATTGCCTTCCCATGGATCACTGACGAGTGGTTACAACTCATGCCATCACATGAACAGCTTAAAATGGCACAGCCAAACCCCAAGCTTTCCTTGTTCCTCTCATGCAGGGGAGAAAGAGTCCAAAGAGACACCAAAAGCCCTTTGCAGGCTTGACTGCAGGACCAAAAGCAACCACTACTAAAGAGAATAGCCCCATGGGAAGCAGCAAGCAGGACTTAAGAAAAAAGCTGAGGAAACAACAGTTTCTCCAAGATCAACTGGAAATGTTTAAGAAGTCAGGTTGTCATTTGCATCTCTGGCTTGGGGTGAAAAAGGAACATAAAAGCTGTGCAGAATTACCTTTTTTCTAGTCCTACAGAAGGACAGACAGACACAATGACAAACTCTAAAAGCCCAGAAGAAAAAGTGGCACATTTCAAAGAACTAATTACAATTTCTTTCCCTCAGAGATTAATCCACTGACTGTAATTAAGCTCCCTCTATTTTTGAGATCTTGGCAAGATCTAAGAAAAGCGCGAGCAAATGAGAGAGTGCCCTTGCTAGCCAAGCAGATTTTTTTACTAAGCTCTATCAGCCCTAATTAATAGACCTTTGTGTAAGACCAACAAGAAATCAGATTCCCAATAGAGCTGAATCAAATGGCCTTGGCTACCTCTGCACACACAGTTTGTTAGGAGCCCAGCTACAGCCAGGATTTACACATTCAGAGGATGAAAAGGAGGCGTAGAGGGGAGGCAGGATGAACAAGCTCCCCCCGCCCCAACTCCTTCTTCTCCTTCGCTGCTGCTTTGTTCTGTTTGTAATCTTACCAGATGGCTAAAGCAGCCTAGAGAAGAGATTGCCTGAAACAGGCAGGTGATGAGGCCAGCAGCAGGGACTCTGTCAGCGATTGAAGAAACTGATACAGCTCTCTAACCCTTGCTGCTAACAAAAACCTTTGTTATTCTTTTGCTCACAGTTACATTGCATTTTGTGCCTTTCTGATGGACAAGAAGGATGCTAGAAGCCAGATCTGCAGCTGGCACAAGCGAGGACAGCATCACTAACATCCCTAGAGCATGGCTGATCTGTTCTAGCTGCAGCTTTAGCCCTTAATTGCTGCACAGCCCAGCTCTACTATTCTCCTTACAGTTTCTGCTCTAAATATGCAGGCATGCTCCTTTCAGAGCAGGGAGGACCTAGCCCTTTCCGACAGCTGTACCTGGTAGACAACATGTTTCTCTTTCCACCCACACTAGGATAATGCTGTGGGCAAACAGCAGTGCAACAGAAACTGAACTGGGTCACAGAGAGCATTCAGAGATCCCCAGAAATCTCTAGAGACAACACTGACTATGCCAACACCACCCTCAAGAGCAGACTTAACTGTTTTCCATATTGTAAGTCTGTAAGCACAGCATCTGCCTGGGTGCAAGGTTTGCTCTCTGCAGCAGCTGCAAGGATTGTGCTTGCCTGAGCTTGCTCTGTGGGATGCTCCCAGGTGCATCCAAACACTCCAAGAGCAAGCTGTTTGTGAGGCAGCTGTACAGACTGAAAGTGGGTGGCATGTGGGGCAAAATATGTTGACAGCCACTCTGGGGATGGTTTTCAAAGCCACCACCAGGTCTCTTCATTTCAGTGATCCTTTGTAATATAGATTAAAAACATGGTACTGCCAGGAAAGGTTGAAGCAGCTCATTCTTCATTCCCATTGCAGCTCCCAGCAATTCAGTGTGAAGAATTAACCATTCAAAAAAAACCCAAAACAAAACAACAAAAAACCAACACCAAACCTGTCAGGTATTTATTTCCTTGCAACATATTTTCTGACCTTACTGTCATAAAAGTTAATAGTGAAAATCCTGTTGACTTGAATGGGAGCAGAATTGGGTCCTATTATTGCAATGATTAGGCTGTAAGAGCAGAACAAGGCCCACAATGGTTTCCAGTTATTGTACAGTCAAAGACCCAGCTTTGTCAATTCTTTGGTTTGTGGAGCCTAAGGCCATAAAGTACATTTAAAGTTCTAGTATTTACTCACAATGCACTAAACAACAATAGAAAGCTTGTCTTTGTAGTTAAAAAAATGCAAACTGAAAGCCAAAACCCAAAAAGCTGAAATACCATAGAAATAAGGTAGGGCATATTTTTCATAGCTAAGCTCATATAAAGTATAAATCTATTTTGTCTGTTTTTCTTTCTTTCTGGAAAATTCAGCAGTGACTTTAAAAAAATGAAGGAAAAACTACTGTTTCTTAATCCTCATTATAATTATCTTCTAATCCTTTTTAAACCTTTTTTTTTTTTTTTAACAGAACCTTAATAGTATCAGTTTCTCATTCCATATTATCACCAAACAAAGCTAAGACTTTTTGTATATCTTTTAGAAGTGGAAGCACTTCTGCTTGAAATGTAGAAGTGTTTATTTGAGCCAACAATGCTTGAAAAAAAAAGAAAACTTTTGACCACAGACATTTCATATTGGTGGTTTTTCTCTGGAAGTTTGAGAGCTTTCTTTTACAAATGCAGTGATCAGGATGGAAAGAGCATTACCAGTTCTTTTTATGTCTACCACATTATATTTATTTCTTACCTGTAGTCATCTTGATGTAGGAGCTACAAGATCTTCTACAGAGAGAAGCCAAAGATGTTAAGAAAAAGTTGAGCATCTTACAAAAGGCCAGAAATAAAAATGCTCTTCTGAAACGTTTCCTCGATCTGGCCAGTATTATGGTAAATCTTTCAAGCTTTGGCAGTGGAGTTAAGTTGCCCAGGAAACATGAGAAACAAAGAGATTGGCAAGTTGTCATGCAGGAGAACTGGAATGTTATCATTACATCTGGTGCTGAATCAGGCACCTGAATGAAGAACCTGCAAGAAGCAACTGGAAGTGGGATATGCAGATGGTGGAATGGGAAACTGAGAAATGCTGTTCATCTCCAGCCAGACAAAACTCAGAAAAGCCCATAAGGGCCTTCCAGCTTGTCCCAGTCAAGACAGATGATGCAGAGGGTCATCAGCACAGGGTGGCTGGCAGTGCATACTCTTGGAGGCACAGGTGGATCCCACAGCAGTTTTCTGCTTTCCAGAAGTGAAGTGCAACATCACAATAGTAAAGGACACTTGTGTGGGCATCCCAGATTGACTTATGTGGTGGGAATCTGCAGCAGTGACATTAGCTTCATGTAAGGCACTGTCCAATGACAGGATGGTACTTTTTAGACCATTACAGATCTTAACCAGCCTCTCTGAGAGGTTATAGGTTACATTTTCAAGTGGTGAATTAAAGAGATGTTGGTGTTGGCAAGCATTTATTGAAGTGCATCTAATCTTATGTGCTCTTAATCTTTCCATTTAATGTGCAGTGAAACTGCATTATCACACGCACCTTCCTCTCGGGACACACCGACTAGACTCCCTTGGCCAGTAGCAACATTTCCTGAGTTTCCAGAAATGACGAATGATTTCTTAATGCAGAAGTGCTATGGTTTCACTGCAGCCACAGAAGCAGATTAAATTAGTATTGACCTTGGTGCTGCAGTAGCCGTGCGGGTATCAGAACATATGACAACTCTTCATAGTGGTTCTCATTCTGCTTGAAGAAGATGAGATCATCTCTGACCTAAAAATTGGCAGCTGTGCCTGCACCAGTGAAATCAGCCTGGTTTCACTGACCTTGTAAAGAAAGTATCATAATCTATCATGCATATTTGGAACTTCAAAAGGGAGAGTTTTCCAAAACTCAAACCTCTTGCTGACATAACCGATTTGTAATGTGGGAACCTCAAACTGAGTATTGTTTCATGCTAGCCTACTGGCATGCCTCAGCCTCACTTCTGCAGCATGTGACGTTGTGCTGCCAGAAAGATTTCCAGGCTAAAAGGTGGATGGACAGTAAATAATGCACAATGATGCAGAGAGCTAAAGAATCATTCACATAGCTTGGGACTAAAAAGCTGGAGGTAATAAGAAGGTGTTTTCCTCATATTAGGAAAAAAATCTATAGGTCAGGTAAGGGTCCACTGCTGCTTGCAAATGGTGGATGTGTAAATTTGATCTCAAAAAAGCAGACATTTTCAAAGAGATTTTGGTGTTGTAAATGGGGTAGAGCAGAAAGATATATCCACCTCAGAAGAAGTTGTAGCCAGGAGTAGAAACCTCTGAAGTACAGAAAAAAATGCATGAAGCAGCATCTGCTAAAAGTCAAAATTTTAAATCAGCCTATTCAGATTACGCATAGTCAAGAGGATGAAAGGAGTGAGTCAAGGTGCTCAGAGCTTGAAAAACCCTGGATACATAGACAGAGAACAAGCAGTGTAATTCAGAGAAGTATGAGACCCTGGTCAAAATAATAGAAGACTGAATTCAGGACTCTACAAACAATAAACTAATCTCTAGTTACATCTAAAATAATAGCAAATGTAAGTCAGTATGGTTTCAGGTGTGGTATGTCTCATCACACAAGCCTGTTGCTCTTTTTTTGACAGGATTACTGGCCCACAGATCTGCATCGATATATGCAGATATACTTCTCAAAGCCATTTGACTTAATACCACATTATCTTTTGATTGAAAAACTTGCAGAGAATGAAGAGCCCTTTCTTGGAAAGTGGTATTGAACAGAAGGACACAGAGGTCACTGCAAGTAATTACCAAATCACAAGCACTTAACGCAATGTCGTGGGAAAAATTGGCTGATGCAACCCATAGATGTATAATAAAGGAATATGAAGTAAAAGAAGGAAAGTGATTTTGAATTAATGGCTGCTATTACTATACTTTGTCCACTTCTCATTTTCATGCTTCAAGAAAGATGTGAAATACTGCAGAGAATTCAAAGGACAGTTACAGCGATGACCTAAGGGCTGGAAAGCAAGCACCAAAGATAAGGCTTATGCAGGCTGAGAGGTGACTTGATCTGTGTTTATAGATATTTACATGGAGAAATAAGATCTAGGGTAATGTTTTAATGCCATGTATAAAAACATAACAAGATTCAGTATCTGTAAGCTGAAGCTAAATTAATTCAACCTTGGAATAAAATCAGCTTCCTAGCAGTGGTGGTAAATAGATATTGAAATAGCTTACCACAATAGTGATGAGCTTGACACTGCTTCATGTCATTAGGATGAGATCAGCTGCCTTTCTGAATGATGCATCTTTATCCCACTACTGTCAGAATGTCTATGGTGATACAGCCATTTCTGACTTCGGGAAGGAGGAGGCTGAGCCCCACACCTGAGATCAGTCAGAGCTGTGATTGAGGCAGGGTAAGGAGGGGTGTGCCTCTTGGGTGACATGAAGGCTTGAGAGCCAGGCAGGTAACTCAGGGCAGTGTGTCAGGGGCAGAGGTTTGCTGCTGGGCACATCTGAGCATTGCCACCTGATTACTTCCTGTCTACATTGGTTGTCACTGACATTGCAGGAAATCAGTACTCTCTTGCATTAGACCTGTGGCTGAGAGTCCCAGAACTCAATTTAAGTTTTTAGAGTTTGTCTTGCTCACATTGAGACTACATAAGTTTTATATAGAGGAAAATATTCTTATTATAAGTATTAAGGAGCTAAACTTCATGGATTTAAATAAATAAAAAAGAAAGATTTGACAACTATCTGTAAAGCATGGATGTGTCTGACTCAGACCAGGGAACACAGTGAGTTTCACAGGCTGACCTGAGGGCCATCCATGCAAGCAAGCCAAAGCTTAGTTTTATGATACAACTAAGCTGATGCTGCCAATGCCTTGGAAATGCCCTGTTGCCTCTGGCCCTTTGTGGTCCCACAGCTTCCTGCATCATCACCATATGTATTTTGCTGACCTGCCCCTGGCACGACCTGACCAGAACAGAAAGCCATGAGAAAACTAACCCCAGAAGCAAAAGTCTGTATCTGCCTGCTGATTCAGCTCCTGTACTGAAGAACCCTGACCCCATATGAATGTCAGTGCTCTGGAGGAAAGAGGACATGAGTAACTCATCGGAATGATGATGATGAGGTGAAGGATTGCCCATTTTGGTGATGTTTTGGCTTAGGCATGATGTCAGGTTATACTCAAAAGCCACTTGGGTTCACCCATGCCACCTCTTAACCTCAGAAGAAGACCTTGCCATCACAGGGAAGATTTTCAAGGCCCACAATTCAAGGAATCAGAAAGGGTAAGGTTGGGAAGGGACCACAGTGGATCATCTGGTCCAACTTCCCTGTTCAGACTGGTTCATCCTAGAGCACATTGCACAGGATTGTGTCCAGGGAGTTCTTGAATATCTCCACAGACTCCACAGCCTCCCTGGCAATCTATTCCCGTGCTTGGTAACCTGCACAGTAAAGAAGTTCTTTCTCATATTCAGTAACCGTGCTTCACTTTCTGTCTGTTGGCTCTTGCCCTATTGCTTGACACCACTGAGAAGAGCCTGGCTACACCTTCTTGGCACCCTTCCTTCAGATGCTTATAGACATGGATGAGGTCCCTTCTCAGTTGTCTCTTCTCAATGTCCAGTCCCTCAACAATCTTTGTAGCTCTCTGCTGGACCCACTCCAGGAGCTCCCTGTCTCTCTTGTACTGAGAAGCCCATAATTGGACACAGCACTCCAGACTGGACCTCAGCAGGGCTGAGTAGAGGGGCAGGATCACATTCCTCAACCTGCTGGAAATGCTCTTCCTAATGCACTAGGGTTGAGAAGAATTGGAGTAGGTGATATTGTCCTGTCCTTTCCAGGCCTGCTTGGTGTGCTTCTGCAGCAATGACAGAAAAACATCAGCTGACAGAAGGACAATGACAGCGGAGACAACAACACATTATGTCAGTCTCACATGAAACATGGAAATGTTTAGACCCAGCTGTTGGAAAAGGTACAAAATAGGGTTTGTCCCGAGCTCCATTGACTGGCATGTTGTAGACAGTGCTGGCTCAGCTAACTGAGTTCCTCAAGGGTGTCTCTGAACAGCTCTGCTTTCTTCTAGTAAATCTGTGTTCATATAGATCAGGTCAGGAGAGGATTTAATGGTTCTAGCAGACATACAGGCTATCGGACATAGCCACAGTTGGATATGCTCTGTTTGTTAGCAATGCTTGTATGTACATAAATGCACAAAGACACCTTACTCTGAGATTTTTCTACAGGGATCATAAATTTATATTACAATACTTTTATTATAGTCTGTTTTTCTTGGCTTGAAAATAACAGAGTATAATTTAATCCTCCCCTCTTGCTGCCTCTCTTTTCTATTCCTCCCCTGAAGAGAAGAAGCGTGCAGTAAATAGTGGCCAGAAGATGCCCTGAGGAAAACACGGTCCTCCATAAATAGGAAATGAAACAGAAAGCTGCAATCATGAAATAAAGGGCTAGGAAAAATTTTAATAACATTCCTCAAAAGGTATCTTGTGAACACTCCCCACAATTTAATCCTCAAGCATTTAAGTTCTCCTGAAACATTACATCTTCTAAAGGGGAAAAGAAATACCTTTCTTCTCTAGTGTTTCTAAACCCCTGTGTTTTTAGCAGTACATTTTTTCATAAAACTAGTACATGAGAAAGAAAAAACAGTCCACACCCCTTTCAAGAGGTTATACCAACACCATCCCATGTGGTTTGCACCAACACCATTCCACGCTGCTTGCAGTTGTTTCTAGTATACCTTTCCCAGTCACCCCGAGCAGCCTTCAGGCACCAATTGCTCTTGTCCGAAGCGCTGATTGGGACACTGGTACAAGGCAAATATTGCAGATTTGGTTGTTTTACAATTTGCTGGTAAAGCTGCATACAGACACACAGTGCCTCCAGATATGACAAACTTGCTGAGTAAAGGCTCTCTGTCTGAAAAATTACCTTCTAACCCTGAGCTTGCCACTCTCCAAAGGACAGCACATGCTGGACTTGAAGTGAGGGAGGCCAGTGGGCCAGAGTGCCTTTCCTATCCCTGAGGATGCCAGGGATTTGCAGCAGGAATTGCCCTGGAAGCTGGACTCCCAGCCCTGAAACGCTGGCCACTGCAGGAAAGAAAAACCCTGAACAAAAGGCACATGTTAAACTATCCTAGTGAAGAAAGACATTCTGCAGTGCAGGAAGCAAGCATGTACTGGTCAAGGAATTAGATTACTCAAGATGATGACTCATCCAGTAACTATTCAGTGTTTGTGGTTGAAAGGAAAACCTTTGCCAGAAAATGACTAAAATCCATTGGCACAGGCTCTAAAGGAATCATGACTGGGCCTAAATGACTGTGTACGCAAGCGAGTTATTTTTCCGCCCCTTTCCACTGAAGCAAGGCAGAGATAAAAAAAAAGAACAAAACAAAAAACCCACACCATCCCTGTTTACGTAGGTTATTACAGTGCTGGAGTCGCCTCAGGGGGCCTTTGCAGCAGCCGCTGTCACTGGGGCCAGGTTCAGGCTTACATTTCCCTGTTCAGGCTGGGCTGTGATTTTTGTGTTCATTTTAAAGGCTTCAGTTGGCAGTGTACAGCTAGCTCCGGGGCATTAATTCTTGCTTCGCTGAATGGTATATAGGAGGAGAAAGAACAAATTCCAGGATCTTGCAGTTTTGCCACAGAAATGAAAAACAGAATGACTGGCTTTTGCAGGCTGCACCGAGATAATCTGGGACTAATCTCAGCTGCAAGCTGCTGAGTGTGGCTGTGGCTTGTTGCTCAGCGTCTGACAGGATCAAACCAAAGTCATCTCAAGTAAGTTGGAGAAAGTACCGCTCACTAATGTATGCAAAAATAAAGAAGGACATGGTGTGATCGAGAGATGAATGAGATGCCTATTTTTCTTCCCACTGATCTCCAAAGTTGTTTTCATGTTACCCTTTCCTTTGTTTAATTCTGAGATCCCTGATGCCCTGATTTTTTTCCTCCCTGCAGCCTAGCAAACCTTATTTACTGTCTTTGTCAAAGGTCAGTGAAGTATTTCAGTGGCATGGGCTGTCAGCAAACATGCTTAGAAGAACTTGAGTGTGTTTGGTTGCTTTTGTCAGGTTTTTTGTGGCTGTAAGGGAACTATGCAGTAAGGAAATAGCCTGGCATTCACATATGTCTATCTCCCTGCAGTAAAGGTTAAAACACAGTACTGGCATCATTCAGAAAAGCCTTCCCACACCTGTTTTTCATTTCCTTTTGCTATTTCTGGTAATGAAAATTGGAATTGTTGCCATAGATTTAGGGTCTAGAAGGCATTCTACACATTTTCTTTTTTTCTTAAAGGCAAGCCTGGGATTAAATCAATATTTGAGACTCAAAAAGATGAAACCAGAGAATTTCTGGAAGAAGAAAAGGAAAAAAAGCCTGCTTTCATTTGTTATTTTTTACTACAGCTGGGAAGATCAAGTTGCTTTTCATTCCTTTCAAACCTCTGCTGCTTTTGCACCAGAAAATCCACTGTGTGCTGGAGCTGTCCCTTTCTGGAGTTTAACATGGAAACAACAGAACTGCAGTCTGTTTTGCGACAAACCATTGAGCTTCCTGTAGCAACAAATTCCTTTCCAGCACTTTCTTCCCCTGTTCACCAATCAGCCTTTTGTTCTCCGTCTTTCAAAGCTTGGCTGTGCTGCCTGAAGGAAAGGGGTTAGCCCAGCCAAAGGAGCTTTTTTTCCTGCTTCCATTCCACTCCTGCCAGCCTGACTGCTATTGAGACAGCCCCCCGCCCGGTAGACTCTGGCAGCAACTTGGGTGCTCTAAACACTCAAGGAGATCCTTGACCCTTGATCTCCCTCTCCACTATCACCACTTGGCTTTGGCAGGATCTTTGGGTGTGTTCTGTTTTTCTGAGTGGGATTTCTCAAGCCCCTGAGGCAGAGCAGTACCAAATACCCACCAGGCCTGGCAAAAAAACTTGCTGCCTTAATGTCTCTTTAAACAGTGCAGACAAAACCCTCAGAGCAACACTGAGTGTAAGTTTGTATCTCACCTGAGTGTACCGAGTGTTTCCCCAACACAAACGAAGCCCAAGAAGCCCAAGCTTCACTCTTGTGCCGCCTCATTTGGAGAAACCACTTTGAAAGATTGCCTCTTGTGGGATCCCACCTCCCACAATAGAGTATGTGCCATAACAACTGGAATATCCTTAAGAGAGGAGGTTAAGACTTGTCCAAAGTGGTCACACTTCGGCAGCAAGGGTAGCCTGTGTATGTGGGAAGTGTCCTGCACTTATAACCCGCTCACATCAAATGTACGGGGCAGTCAGCACAGCTGCTTTCTCAGCCAGTGCTGTGTCTGTGGACTAATGGGCATGCACAGTTAGGACAGGGCAGGAAAGCTCTTTGCCTCCTGTAAGAAAGGCCTCGGCAAGTTTTGGCAGACAGCTCCGGGCAAGACTTTCGAGTGGAGCAAAGGACATAGTTGTCTTTGAAGGGCTTTGCCTAGTCTGCTTTTGGCAGCAATGACCACCTGCTTTCACAGGGCTGGTTGCTCACTCCCTGCTCACCTTGAGAGTGTTTCTAGAGCCCCCTGTTCATCTTTTTGTCCTCTACATGCAGCCTGCGGGTTTCTCCCCTGGGGCTACATTCCTATAAACCTGAACCGCTAAGTCAGGCAGCACTGAGTCTGGAGAGCATTTAGCCGCGGGTGTGCCAGCACCCTCAGGCATGTTTGCAGATCTCATCCTATGACTCCAGCCTACTCTTTTCCTGACAATGCTTTTGCTCCTTCAGGGTTTTTGGTCAAATGTTAGAGATGTCATGTCTGTGTCCGTTTTGAATACATGTAGTTTTGAGTGTTTTTTTTCGATCATGGCTGAGATGATCTCCAGAGATTCTTGCCTACCTCAGCATCCCTGTGTTATTCAGGGTGTGGGATTTTGTATATGAAGCAACGTTTCTGCTCTTCCCGCTCTCTCCACTTTTAAATCCCTTTTGGTGCCTCTCTATGCTTTTGCACTCCATTAAGGTTATTAGCAGATGCTTAGGAAAAGCATAGTTTGGCTTACCCACTCTGAGAGCATCTCATTTAAATGGGAGCTTCATAGGCAGGTCTCAAACCCCGCAGGTCAGTTTAGTGTTTTCCAGACACTGCACGTTCCCTTTTAGCATTCATAAAGCAGACTGACTCCATCACATTATCTCACAGCTCAGGAAGGTATTCTCTCTGCTAGTTAATATCCTTACTTTAACATGTAGGACAGAATCCCAATTGCTGTATACAAAGAGCAAAACCAAAGATGACAGGCCTTGAAAAAATAAGCAGGATCTGGTTCCCAGTTAAGTGCAGCACTGTGCTTAGCTCCAGGGAGAGCAGGAAGGATGCAGAAAAGTGATCTCCACTGAGGCATTTCTTTACTGCATGTTTTGTAGCTCATCTTTATTCTCCATCAGGGTTTTCTCCACCTTCTTTAAACCACAGTGGATTGTGTGTGCTCCTTTGAAAGAAGCATGCAGTTGTTAATCAGTATTTGTGATGCATAAAGAACTGTAAGAGTGGAAGCTTTTGAGTTTGGCAGTATCAAATTGTCCCAATTTACTCATAGTCTCTTTTTTTTTTTGTAGTATTCAGACTTTAACCAACAACTCCATCCTTTCTGCTTTTGGCACTATTTGCTGATTAACCATCTGCTGTCATCAAAGTCCTGGTGAAGAATCGTGTGCTGTGCAGTGCTGGCTGAGTGGGTGGCATTTGGCATTACCAAGCCACAGAAATACCTAAAGCGGTGTCCATGCAAAGGCCAAAGCCCCAGGCAGTGTATCTATGACAGGCTGAGCAGAAAGCTGAGGGAAGCACTAGGAACCCCAGGTGCTGTGAAGGGCTCTGGTGACAGATATGGCCACAGTCTGCCTTGTCTGTGCTTCCCAGATGAAATGTTTTCCTCATGGGGTGTCCCATGTGATTAGTCTTACTTTCATTCAAACCTCTTTGAGTATTACTGTAATATGACATCATCTTCTGTGTTTGGCCTTTCAAATAAATGACATTAGCTGGAAATAATTGCTGTGAATATAAATGATGTGCTGTCTAACCTAATTTTTTAGGAGGAAAAAGTACTAAGTGCAAATGGCACTTGGTCCAGAACACTCATTTTTGCCAGTGAAGGAGTGTTGTGTTTGACCTCCTGCAGCAGTGTGTTGCTGCTCCTTTGCTTCAGGTGCTTGTTGATTTTCATTAGCTGTGGCTCTCTTAACTCATTATTTTCTACAGGAAAATAACTACCATTGACCTAGTGATGCTAGTCTAGGGACAATAATAATAACAATATCACACCCAGAGCATCATAATAATAGATGATGAAGAGATGTATAAAAAAAGACCCTAAAAAAGAACATTTACTTGCTTATTTTTCTGATGATGTACCACACACTCAAATTTGTAGAGTGGATCTGAGGATGACATTTATGAGTGTTTCACTTGGGCACCTGCATTAGCTCATAGAAAAGGAGGACAGGACCCTGGTCTGTGCTGCTGTGGCAGAGAACAGCAATGCCTCCCAGCTCTGGGCAGGAAAGGACTTTTTTTCAGTCCCAAATGCATGGCAAGAACATGGCCCGCACCTGGGTAGGGCTTTATTTCATTGATTCCCTCTGATGTCAGTGGTCTCTACTACTCAAGGGTTCAGGACAGCCTGTTTAAATGCCCATATTTCAAGAAAAAAGGCCCTCATCCACTTCCTGCATGAGGCTGACTCAGGATGCAACTGGCTTTGGGCTGAACCGTGGCAGCAAGGTAATAACGTGCAGAAAAGAAATGTAAGAAACTGGGACAGGAAGGGCACTCTTTCCCCATGTTTGAAATTACCATGAAAACTCTAGGAAAAAGAGTATCACCTTGCCCGTGGAAATCTGACTCAGGCGTGGCATTTAACTCCCCTACTGAAAAAGCATCTCATACTCCTTTTCACTTTCTGCTTAGCTCTTAACAAAGTATCTGTTGCACTTGGGTCTCTACCTAATTGATTGAGGTCTTATCTCAAACCCAAGAAAACAGAAAGAAAAGAAACCAACAGTGCAATTCCAGTAGGTGGAGAACATAAAAATTCTCCATGAAGCTCTTAGTTGGAGACAGAGCCCCAGAACATATGATGGAATGAGCAAATGCATGATGAAAACTAAACACACTCCCTGAACCTAAAAAAAGAGGCTCAAAAATTTTAAACAATCCTCCAGTACCCCCAGTGCTCCTATTTAAGATCAGTGCATTATTCTGCATTCTGGTTAAAAAATCCAGGCATGGCTGGGCAACTGTAGGGAAGCCAAGCAGCAGAGACAGCTCCTACATTACTATACAAAGTAGTTATTGCCATTAGGGAATAAAGGGACACAGCAATTGCCCTTAATTTGGAAACAAAGAGTAAAGGGACGACTAGCAGCTGGGGAAGTCTGCACGCAGGTGCACGAACACAGAATCTATAGCATGAGAGCAAAAGGATGTGTTTTCAAGATGACATGGAAAGAACCCACTTTGAAGTTCCCAGACTGAGTAAAATCAATATCTAAATGCTTCAGTGAAATGTGTTTGATGTTGTCTACATGTGGAAACCCAATAGAGGCCACTTATTATTGAATAATACTAGACTGAGCAAAGTAGGTCATATTACAGCTTTGTTTGGGAAGCAGCATTGTACCTGCCAGAACAGCATCCTTTATGCATTGTATCTGGCACTGGAGAATAGGTAGGATACGCACCCAAGCCACCTGCAAGAATGAGTACACAGACAACAGATCTCATCTGTGATTGTTTTCTGAAATAATCGTTGGTAAAATTGCCAGGTTCTGTCAAGTGGCTACTTGAACCCATCTCACATGCCAGGCATTTGCAAAGGCTATTTATAGAGTGACTGTGACTGGGGGGATGCTGAAGGTCTGTCAGCATTTCCATTACAGGCTCCTATAACTTGGCAGTTATACCAATACTCACTCCAGGTTACAGCCTGATGTGAAGAGTGGGATCTTGTTTTAAAACAAACAATAATTCTCCTTACCTTTGGGTTTGTTTTCCTAAAAGCATTAATTTTAGTGGTGTTTATTAGACCTTTGTGTTCCATTCCTTTTTTTAAAAAAAAGGTGTAAATATTCCTGTTTTTTTTAAACTGGATATTTTCACAACCAAAAATCAAAGTGCATTTTCCTGAATGAAAAATAGAGATGTCTAGAGAACTGGAAATGGCAAGTGCATTTTTAACATGTTTGCTGGCTGATAGCTGTATGTGACATAGGGATACTGTGTTCATGCGGAATGTGTGTGATACTCTCCTCTAGCCATGTGAAGAACTGCCAGGTGTTCCTCACAAGCCATAAAGAGCTGCTCCACTGTTCTGCTTGATACCCTCTGACACCATCACATGTCTTGGGGCACGGTTGTTCAAGCACATAAGGCTCCTGTCTCTGGGCCTGGCCCCTGCCCACATGGACACATCTGTTTCTGTGTTCAGTGTAAAAGGCTCACCATTGCTTCTCTCTTTCCTCAAGGTTGAGGAAAGACAACCCAGCTCTCCCAGCCACCGTATTCTGGGGTAGCCCCACCCATGTGCTGACTGAATTGTGAATGACTCCAGCAGTGGCATGAGTTCTGTGCTCACAGGTGGAGGGAAACCTCCTATGCCCACATGTTTGGCAGCCATGCTGCATGTGTGTCTGTACATCTGGTGTGGCTGAAACCACCTTCTTTTCAAACAGGAGGTAGAATGGTGGGGCAGAGGGTGCAGGGTTCCCAGGGCACTGCCTGCCTCCAGTGCTCTCCACCTTCCTCAGGCACCACAGGAGATGTTTGGCTGATGTGCCTTTCCTTGCTCACCACCTTGCTCTTGTCATCTGGCCCAAGAGGGATTGCAGTGCCTGGCAGCCCCATCTCTTCTCTGCTCTCATATGGAGTCTGGACGCGTATTGATTTTTCTGCTTTTCTCAGACTGCACTCATCCGTCATTTTATATTACTGGAGATACCATTAACAATAAAATAAAGGATGAAAGGTACAGAACCCATTAGAGTGCTTACTTCATGTGCATGAGAGAGTGAGTGAAACAATTAAAAGCATATCAGCTTATAAACATGCTGATACAGTTATTAGCACAGTGAATAACACTCAGAGCATGATACCAGGGGATAGAGATGAAATCTCCCCTTTTCTTTTTCCTTCCCTTCCTGAGAAGCAGAGAGAGTGACCTGATATTTCATAACCACACTGAATGTATGCAGCAATAGATATTGTACATGAGCAAGATGAAAAGCAGACTAAATAATAAAATCAAGGGACATTACACAACAACCAGTCCACAGCTGGCTTCCACAGGAATGAATTTCAGATCCACAGTGGTAAAACTAGAGTGACAAGAAGGTTAAATGTAAAAGGAAGAGGTAGCAATACTGTACTGGAAGTAGTTTCTAGTAAGCTGCAAAAAGCTTTAGCAAAGAAAAGAACAAGAGTGATTGTTCCCATTCATGGAATGATTTGACCAAAATCCTTCTGAGAGCTTGATATCTTGGCAAGGATGTTACAAATGAGAATAAAATGTGTGAAAATATTAGATAATAAGCAGGCACTCACCCACCTTCTGAACACTCCAGTTTCATTTGCAAGAAAAAAACATCTGCTGTGTGTGTTTTGCAGCTTTTGTTTTTATTATTTGCCCTTTTCTCTCAGCAACTTTAGGTGACGTGCCTGGCATCTGGAGCTCCAGGTAACATCACTTCAATCAGTAGGAGTGAGCCCACCTCACTGGTGGTGTCAGGTCTCACATGCTGGGGTTTAGACCCCAAAGGGCTGTATGTTTGGTGGCTCTGTGGGCTCTGTGGGCTAGGGTTTCCCACTGCAGATAGCCTTTTGGCACTCCCAGATAGTGTCATAGATAGTGTCCCAGGAGGTTGGGCCAGGTTAGGACCAAGCCATTTTTGAGGCTGATGATGCTTGAGAACCTGTGCGGAACAAAAAGTTTTTGAAGAGTTGCACTGCTATTGGGGACAGGAGATTTTGAATGGCCTTTTTGATGAGGTCAGTGTTGAAAAATCATGGACTTAGTGTATTTTTATGTTTCTCTTCCTCTTCTCTTTTTACTCACTGACGCTGTAGAAAAGAGCTCCTACTGTGATAATGTACAGGATGATAATGTACGGATGTGGAGTGGGTGAGTCAGACACGATAGGAGTGCAGAGTTGACATGGTTGGCCCAGCTGACTGAACCACGTGGTGGGTGAACCACTCTGCAGCTGCTGATGCACCCTTGCCTTTTCACACTTTCCCTGCCCTGGGGCACTCTCTCCTCGGTCAGAGCCTACAGTCCTTAGTCCTGTTGATCTCTCTTTCTATGTGCTTGTGAACCCATAAGAAGTGTCAAGTCAGCTGAACTCAGTAAAGCATGAGTTTATGAGTTGTGTGGGCAGACGTTGGTGTCCACAGAGTATTATCTGGGGCAACAATCCTCAGTCTCCTTAGAAAATGGTGCATGTGAATACAGATCTCAACTCTGCAAAAAGATGGTTGCTAGTAATTAAGGAGTTTGTGCACACTCATACCTCCATGAGTTTAATTGCATCAGTGCAAATCTCTCTGAACTGATTTAGGATGTGTTTATACCCGTCTACCTTGCTATATGTCTAAGAAGCTGAATCAAGTCCTATAAGGGATACCTGTGTACAAAAATCTACCCCAGGTTCAGTGAGCAGATGTATACATACTGATCAAGACCTGCTTAATATATCATCTATAAGCTAAGTGAAAACAACAGTTAGTTTACATCAGGCTTAATGACTCACTATGGAGTAAAGCCGTGCTGCCCCAATGCATGAGTTCAGTCATGTTTGTACTTGACAAGGACAGGGATGGCAGAAGTTAAAGGAAAAATAAAAGAGAACAAAAAATGCCCTCAAATTTATGAGTTTGGTAAAGGGGGATCTCTGTGAAAAAAAAACCAAAACCCCAAACCTGCATAATATTTTGATCTTGCTTTGAACAACAAGCATTGCAATCTTTTAGCTTCTGATTCAACAACATTTGGAGCAGAGATAGGCAAGACAAGATGGATGCTGCAAGCCTGAGCATGTTTTGGGAAGACGCCCAGTGTCAGGACATTTCCGTGGCCCTGGGGCAGATGGCAGGGTTGCAGCACACTAGGAGTGGCGGGAAGGCTCTTGCCTTCCCTGGTGAGCAGGAGACAAGTGTGCACAGGGAAGGCAAATCTCAGCCCTGGTAAACACATACCTCGGTTCCTGTCGTGGGATCAGGAAGGAAATGCTGACTAACAGCAGATCTCAACTGAGTGGTTTTTGCCACTGATCCCCTAACATTAAGCAACAGTGACTTTGCAATGACTGACTCATTTCAAATATCCCAAGAATGGAAAAATAACTGAAAAATCCTAAATCTGTCACAATGCTCATTTTGATTCAGGTATTTGCCTATTTATATAGATCAGAACAGCTGCATGCCCACTCTTTATGGCTCTGTTTTTGTTCTCAGGGGAAATGTAAAATGCAACTATAATTTCCTTTTCTTGTGTGAAGCAACAGTACACAAAATTTTTATGTCACTAGGCCATGTGGTTTACCATTGGGGCAGGCAAAGGTGTGCTGTCCAGTGCCTCCATATGAGTACAGCTCTGGCAAGATCCTGGAGGTGTTGAGCATGTGACCCAGGGGAAGGGGCTCCCAGAGCCAGCAGTGCTTGTCCAGACAACTAATTCAGCAAGATCTGAACCAGCTGCTTCCCTGGGTGAGCAACTGGGTAATAGGGTGAGTCAGGTAATTTGGGATGACAAAAGCCTTCTATGTCTCCTTGGGATGTTGGGATCCCTCCCTGCTCCAATGCCATGCAGTGTTACCACATGGCTGTGCCAGGGCTGCGCACTCATAGGAAAGGAGGAGGTAGCAACTGGCTACTTTTGTTGTCAGTGGATTTGGCCCTCCTTTGGATATCTGGGAAGGGAGTGACTAGGCCATGGGATGCATGATGAGGCTGTGGCCAGTCATTAGGGCGCTGCTGATAAATGGGCTGTGCAGTGAGCAACACACAGATCCTGTTAAAATGGTCAGCACAGGTACTCAGAGGGGATTTCTGTGGTGCCTAATTCCTAAGACCTTGTTTAACTGAAAAGGGCCTCTATGTACATAATTTTATTTTTCTTCAGAACAAATAAGATTGTTGGAATAGAAAGCTACCAAAGAGAAAATCTTGTGAGTGGGAAAATACAGAGTAAGAAACAGAAGAAAAATATGGGGCTAAGCCAAAGCCACTCAGCTCTTTGCTTTGCCACAATTATTTCCTGACCTGTTTATTGCAGTAAGTGTCTATTAATGGTATGACTCCAGCTCTCAGATGTGTGAGCTCCTACCCCAATAGTTATGTTGAGGTAAAAACAAAGTGTGAACAACAACCCCAAACCCTCCACGAGTTCTTGGCATTCAAAGTGTTAGCAAGCGCTAATGTAGTAATTAAATGTACCCAATGCTTTCTGACTTCACAGATGACATTATGTGGTTTCCCTGCCCACCCAAAACTCGTGGGAGGGCAAACCCAAGCCTTAGAGCTCTAGCTGCACTAAGTGTCTCATCACTTTCCTTATCAAGATTTTCACAGTCACTGGGAAAGGGTTGCACCCATCACCAGGAGACATTCCAGCACAGGAGACCAGATGACTTTCCTACAATTCAAGTTGCACAGGATTCCTGCATAATCATACTCCCTATCTCATCTCTTTCTGCTTCGAACCTTTTCCCTCCTGTGAAGTTTTGTATCACTTCGGCATCTGAACATAAAGGAAACTTGCAGGAGAAAGCAGAAGTTTAAAGCAAAAATTAAACACTACAGCTTTATCGACTCCTGAGAGGCACATCCAGAATTGTTCTACAGTGACCCTGAGAACCTGCACTTTCTGAAAGCCTTTGACAAAATCCCAGACCAAAAGTTCATAGAGGAACTAGTCACAGAACCAGGGGTGTTGTATTCGAAGGCTAAGAAGTGAAGGGCATAAGTAGGCTGGCAGCTCTCAGTGTGGCTAAGTGATAACAAGGAGAAGCTCCAAACACCTTATCTAGAGCAAGGGTTTGAAACATGTCAGTCTGGAGAGGAGGGGAAACCACGGCAGCCACAAATGTACAGAACCCCCCCATAGGTTCGTGACTCAAGAGGGGGCAGTGAAGAGCAGTGGAACAGGCTGAGAGGATAGAACGAGATGGCAGGAGGGGAAACGTGCTGCTGACAGCAATGGTGAAAAACTTCTGGAGGCTTGGCGCTGCTGGGGTCCTTGCAACCTTTCTTGTCCATGTCCTTGGCTTTTAGCAGTTAGGTAGTTTAAACAGCATTTCTGGCCTTGGAACTGTAGCCATGCACTTTTGCCCATGTCCAGATAAATATATTTGAAACAGATGCATTACAAACATCTTCCTGTCTTCTCCCTGGCTTGGTGCTGCTGACAGATGACATCTCATTCCTCTACCCCTCTCTCCTTCCTCCTCCTTTTGCTGCTGCTGAGTAGGACTCCTACCCTCTTTCTGACTTTGTTTGTCAGGCTGACTGTGGAGCTGGTCCAGCCATCTGATCCATCAGAACATGCCCTTTGCTTTTGGTGTTCATTTTCCTCTCATTTAATGAGCTACTTCAGCTCAGTGAGAGTTCCAAGAAACACTGGTGCTGCAGGATGGGAATGAGTGCAGCTGCACAACCGGAATGTAGAGGTGCTGTGAGGATCCTGACCTTCTGGCAGCAGTGGTTCTGTCTGACTGTAACTCAGTCATGGTGCCCCACCAGAGCTCAACCTCCTCCATGGTCCATCACCAGGGAAAGGCTGGGCTGAGGTTCAGGTCATGGAGTGCAGTACAGCTGTAACCCAAATCAGAACCATAAGAAACCTCCCCCCTCCAAAAAAAACAAACAAACAAACAAAAAAAACCCAAAAAACCAACAACAAAAAAACCCAGCCAAACAAAAAAACCCCAACACCCTAAAGGACTTGTGAGTATTTTTGTAAACAGCCACACAATATATCATAGCTATTAGAAAACCAGTAATATGCTACAGGCAATTAAAAAATGAGATGATACTGTTTACATATGCAAAGGTATTATAAAGTAATCTGTCATGCAAGGTGGGCCAGTCTTTCTAGAGAGTATACAGAAACCTGATATAAAAACAGCTAAAGTGATGGGAGACTTCTTCATGGAAAGTCAAAATAAAAAGGGCTTGCTTTTCTTAGACAGCAAGAGAATAAAAGGGGACAAGGCATCCTATGGCACACAAACAATGCATATAATACTACCTGAGGTGAAAATGAAGTGAAACTGAAAGGTAACCATTTCCAGTAAATGGTAAATACTTTTTCAACAACCTGCCAAGTTCCTTGCCACAAGATATGAAGAAAATAAAGGTACTACTAGGCATTTAGACATTTACATCAATATATGAATATATATTGCTATTCTGTGTAAGATAACTGAAAAAATTAAAGAGATAAATACTCACATTGCAGGTGATAAGCTACTTTATTTTCCTAGTGAAGATAAATTGGAAACTGTTTAGAATATCACACTACTTCATAACTACTTAATAAGGTCCTGGCACTTCTTCCAGAAACATCTAGAATTGTCGAGTCTCAGACATAAAAAACTTTAACCTTCTATGGAAGTTCTCCTATTCCTAGCACAATACCGAAATCCCAGGTGAACACAAGTGTGGTAGATGTTGGAACTCATTTTTCTGACAATAGGAACCAGGAATGTTTGAAGGAATGGGTAATAGCGTGACCCATTATGCCCATCTCTATCTCCAAAAATGGTGATTATGAAGTGCTGTGACAGCCTCTGAGCAGCCATACAAAGGCATTCCAGGCAGAGTGCAAGACCCATCCACTCTTATTCTCAGCTTTAACTCAAGAAATATTGAGCAAATGGTGGAACCCAGAATTATAACAGATTTTCTCAACAAATGGCACTGCAGGCCTATGTAATGTGAGGGTCTTCTTGCCATTGAAGCTAAGAGAAGAACAGCACCTGCCCATGAACAGTGTGTGCCAGGAAACTCAAATTAAGGAGCCTGTTCCATGTTCAATTTACAGCTCTTAATGGCTTTTTGGTCTGCCAGTCCATATGAATTTATAGCAAAGAACTCACTTGTTTTGGATCCATAAATAATCATAAACAAATGTTGGACCAGATAATCTTGCTCCTCCACACAGAGAGGAGGATTTTGCAAATCTTTCAGAAACATCATGTCTTGTTGAATTTGGATAGAGAAATTAAAGTTGCCGTGAGGCAGCTTAAACTTGTATGACCGACACTTAAAAAGTGAATCACAGTAGGTTTTGCTGACCTTGGCAAAATCAGAGGTCATATTTTCACACATATAAGCCCTTTTAGACATATTCCCCTGACGTATTCACTGTGAAAAGGTTTCTTTTTGTACCTCTACAGAATGTAATGCATGTCCTCACCTTCATTCTTCCCTCTTCAAAGTATTATTGAGGCTATCGAGAAGGAAATTAAGTTCCTTTTAGAACATTTCAGTACAATTATTCAGGGCAGGATTCTCTGCCACACTCTTGGGTATTTTTATATTTATGAGTTCTCTTTAAGGTTTTAATGGGGCAGCAGCCATGGTAAGATGAACCAAATAGAACTCTTACAGAGAGACTTGGTACATTAGGGGCAGATTCTTATTCTTATTAGCCTTATAATTTTTAATCCTCTAAGCAGTGGCAGTGATTGTGATGTGACTTATATCTGAGTGAGGTACAACTTAGGATGAAACCAGTTTTCAGAGTCTGAGCTTTCCTTATTCCGTGAGAGAAGCTCAGAGTAAACGGCAGTATTTTCCTGCTGAAAAAAAGCTGATGGATGAGGAAGGTTATCGGATCAGCGAATCTTCATTTTCTGTATGATATTTCAGGTAATATAAGGATGAAAACAAAGCATGGAAAAAGAATGAGGTCCAGAGGGCTTGCAGAAGTCTAATACAAAATATTCTGCTTCCTTTCATACTTTCTGTGAGTTTTCCCTTTTAGTTTGAAGTAAAAGAGCACATGATGCCAAGGCAGGATTGAGTAGTACCATAACTATGTGCGTGCTCTTATAAATTTATGGTATATCTGAAGCAGCTGACGGAAATTGGCTTTCAGTCAAAAACATTGAGTTATGCCATGCTTAGCAAAGCCTGAGATCAGTTCCTATGGCTCAGAAGGTGCAGTTTGAGAGGACTTACTGCCCAGACCAAAGCCCCAGCTAGCTCAGTAGCCTGCCTCTAACAGTGACTGACAGTGGATTGGAAAATGGTTTTGGGATGACAGCGATGCATGTACCCTCCCAACTTCTGACAATCTCTAACCTAGAAACTTCCTGAGCTGCAGGTGGCATCTTTATGCAGAATAGCACAGGATGGTCTTTTTCTGTAACTTTGTCCAATTGCCTTTTGGAAACCATGCAAATTTTTGTGATTTAGAGTGTCCTGTGGTAGTTAATTCCTCAGTGTAACCTTAGCGTTGTGAAAAAGTGCTGCCTTTATTTTGAAACTGCCATGTGGTGCTATGTGCTTCTCATTGTACAGAAAGAGTGATTAATCATTCCCTATCCAACTCATCCATGCTATTCAAAGTTACCTAGATACCTTTCATCTCTCTACTCACCACTCTAGGTGGAAGACTCCTAGTTATTTACTAGCTTTTTGAATATTTTTTTCCCATACTTTTAGTCATTCATATTGGTTGTCTGTTCTTTTTGTATTTTTATCTTTTCTTTTCTAAGATTGATGAAGGACTGGCACTCCATAGATGCTTCAATATACAGGAATAACAAGGATTTTTAGTTCTCTTCCTTTCCTAATAGCTCCTGAGATGTCATTTGCTCTTTTGGTACTGCTAAACCCTGAGCTAACATGTTTGTAGAAAAAGCTGTTGTAATGCCAGGATTACTTTTCTGAGGGTTAACAGGTAGCTCAAAACCCATCACTGTATCTCTGGATTTAGGGTTGTTTTTCACTGTATGCATAGATCTTGTGTTCATAGACACAAAATTTTGTCTGGCATCTTATTGCCCTGCTGCTTTGTACTATAGCACTGAATTGTGATTTTGCATCACTCATTTTTACAGTTTCAGTGCCTTATATCATCAATAAACCTCAGTAGCTTGTTCTCCATTGCCTTTTCTAAGTGGTTAGTGAACATGCTTAATAACACAGAAGCAGAAGTATCTCCACAGGACCTCAAGGTTTATTCCTCCTCTTTGTTTCCTTTAATTGTAATCCATGGGAGAACTTTCCCTCTAGTTTAGCATTTTTATGAATGCTTGGCAAGTGGTATTGTGAAACCTTGTTGTAAATCTGCTCCTACTTTATCAATCAAATGAGTTATATCTACATGTTCATGAACTCCCTTAAAAAACTCCGGTAAATTTGCAAGACACATCTTTCCGGCACAATATCTGTTATTATTCTTCTCAATTATATCATATTTTTCTATGAGTCTACTTGTTTCATGCTTTTTTAAAAATTCCTATTGATTTGTTCAGTACAGCAGGTGGTGACATTGATAGGGCAGCTCCCATTTTGCCCTGTATTTGCTTCATAAAGCCACATGCCAACCAGCAATGTCTGAAACGTCATGAAGAGAAGCCTGGAAGACAGTCTTTCTGAAATGTCCAAGGGATGCAAAGATTGCTACACAGACATTTTCAGGCCTCCTTCCTGGAACTGCCATCTGCTAGAAGATATGTGAGCCTAAGTTGCTATGGTAGCGCACAAAATACTATGTCCAAACCCTGGAAACGTGGAGTATAGGTCTAGAGCTGGGCTGTGGACCAAGAATCTCTGCAAGGTCTGGAGGATGAGAGTTTTATCCCTTTCCTGGCCTATGCAAGGAAGTCTATTCACTGTTGTATGGTCTCACAGCTGCCAGGGATTCAGTGGCAGACATTGTCATCCTGGTTGGGGATGACAATATGTAGAGCTTCTTGTAAAACAACCCTTACTTTTGTTTTGCAAATCTCCCAGTGGAGAGGCCTATGAGGAACAGCACTGGGCTGCAGTGAGACATTTTAGTGAGTGTTTCCCAGCAAACTTATGCAACATCCATTGTGCTTGTGCAGCCTGTTGCAAAAAAAAATGGATGCCATCCCCAGAATGTTGGCTGAATATTGATTTAGCAAATCGTGAGAAAAAAGGAATGAAATAAAGGGACATTGTAGCTGGTACTGCATATAAATAGCTGTGAGGTTAATTTATGTTATTTATGGAAATCTGGAATACTGGGAATGCTCAAATGCTTATCCCAGCTAGACTATTAGTGTTCTTATGTGCATGCATCACCATGTTATCTAAATGTTGCTAAGCCCTCTTTAAAAGCAGTCAGGCAGGGCTTTAAACAGACTAGAAAGGGGACCGGGAAAAAAAAAGTATAATTTTCTGTAACTATTTATACACCTAAAGGGATGCATGTAATATAAGTGCATATAAAGCCATGCTTTTATTTACCTAAGAGTAGAGAAGAGTTGCAATAAAAGAAGAAAAAAAGAATCTCCCTCTCCCCTAAAAACAGTTCCAGATGATTTTTTTAAAAAAAAACATATATATAATTGGTTTGGGTTTTTTTTATTTTTCTGCTGAAAGGGTGCACATAAGACTAGTGGAATCTCTCTGAACCAAAGAAAACACTTCAGATCAATTTATGTTCAACATGGATTTGCCTTGTACAAAATACATACTCCTCACTCATTTGACTATGCAAATAACATATATTAAGAAAAGAAAAATGCAAATGGAATATGTATCTCATCTCTCACTGGAATGATAACCACGGCACTTTTATGAGAGGCACCATGATTTGCTTTCGAGACTTCTCTTTTAAAAGCTTGCAAGGAAGGTGTGACAAGGAGATCCAATGGTGAAATCACTGTTATACATCAGCTAAAAATACTCCCTGGTCAAAGCAAAGAGAGGATGAGAATGTGCCAGAGGTGGGGAGGGAGGCGAGCCTGCAATGTGTATAAACAAATGCCCCAGCGACAACTGGAATGTATACAAAGCCATTGTTGGAGATTTCCTACACCTTCAGGGGCTCATTCTTCTGCTGAGATGCACAAACATAGATGCTTTTCTGACAGGGTATCTCAAAGAGTGTAAAAGCAAAAGCCACCGCTAAATATAGCAGGCTGTCACATGCTGCCTTTAGTCACATTTCAATTCATTGTAAACTGCAGCATGCCTCGCACCACGGTTCTTTTAACCTTGGTGACGTGTTCGAGGGGTTTTGCATTTGTGCACATCCTTTCTCCCCTCTAATTTAGACATGCAAATGTAGATGTGCAGTCAATAATCAGGCAATTTGGATGGTCCTGTTGAGCTTTAAAATGTACAGGCATGTTTGAAACAACATGGAAAGTGCTGGTGAAAGGGGGAGAGAGCGGATGAGTCACTTTTAAAGCGAAGAAGGCAAACTGGGGAAAAACAACAAAAAAAAAAGATCTGTCTTGACTCAGTGCCCAGACTCTTAAGATGATGCTTCACTGCAGACTCTGAAGTTCAGCTTATTTTTCCTCTCATTTGTTCTCTTATTTTTATGTCTTACATAATGGAGCTTTGATTCATAGAAATCTATTTATATAGTCTAGGATTTGGGCCAAACTCTGAAGTCCTAACTCTGTCTTTCCTCAGGCAAAATGGCCATTGTGGTTAGCGATATGAATGAGGTTTGCTAGGACTGTGTGTTCAGGGCTGGACTCCCAGGGGGCTATTCTTGTTCACCCTGTAATTTCTTATATCCTTGCTAGAGTATGATTTCATGTAAGGAACTCTAGGCTGTGTTGCAGCTGGAGGACAAAATGCCAGAAACTGACAAAATATCCCAGCTCTTGATGGTGAGGCCAGTATGAGCCTGTGCTCCCTCCACATGCCCAAAGGCTACCAGTCAGCAGTTTGGGTCCCAGCTTTTTGCCTTCTTCCCCTCTCTCCACATCAGTCCCACAGGAGGACAGGCATGGAAGCCACATGCAAGCCATTTGCTGGGAAAGTCCTGCCATGAGGATGGGGATGTTCTCCCCCTTCCTGTCGTTCTAGCATGGGATATTTTCTGTGGAGGAGGGATGGCTGGATAGCAAGGCATCAGCATCACCCCTGCTGCAATGTGTCTTTGTGGTTGGATGGTGTAATTGAGGGCAGGTTTGCAATTGAATGGAATCTTGAAAGTGAAGAGCAGAAGCTAAATTCCTTTGGGGCTGCTTTGCTTGGGGCAGTTGGGTGTGAGCAGAGGACCCTATACCCTGGCTCTGTCAGAGAAGCTAGCAGAGCTAGCTGACCTTTTATCTGACAAGCTGGCAGTGAGGAGACAGCTGCCAGATAGAGCTCCCCGCTGACATCAGAGTTATTCTTGGGGCTAGATGGAAAACGGTGAGAGATAATGCTCTTTGCTGTAATGATGAGGCTGATTTCAAATACTTCACATGAAAATAGCAGCCCAAACCCAACTAAGTAGGTCAGAGAAGCAGAACCGAAGGAGATTGCTTCTCTATAGCACTGTGACCAGGGACTGGAGTTTTTGCTCTCTAATAAACTGCAAACCCCTAAAGAAGTTCCTCCAGGGGCCAGACATGCCCAGGAATATTCTTATTAGTATGTTAGCACTTCAGCTAATCATCCAACATTTCTTCCAGTGCAAATGCTCTTATAATCCTGTTTGTTTGTTGGTTGGTTGGGGGTTTTTTTGTGTGTTTGCTTCCCCCAACCCCCCCCCCCCCCGCCCCACTCTGGGTGCTGGTAAGAATGCAGTGTCTTTGATAGTACTACTTCTTGGTCATATTTGATGACACAATGTTCATATTTTTAGCTAGACTAAAAGAGATCACTGTAATGATTCAGGGAGAATCAGGGAAAATGTTTTCAGTTTATGTTAGAATACATAGAGACACAAATTTATATATAGTTCTCTCTATGTATAGGAGAATTTTTGTCTTTTAACTGATTTGTCAGAGTTCAGAATGCAAAAGCCATAGATAAAATATGCCCGTTTTTGACAACACCAGAGTAATAAAATAGCCAAACAATCACTCGCCTTTCACTTCCTCAGCTATTATTCTTTGAATGTTGGAGATAAATGTCATTTGTAAATCCCACTCATTGCTAACATTAGTACTATGCATATGCACTTCCTTTGACAAGTAACCCTACCAGTGAAATCTGCAAGGAAGCAAACTTTAAAGTTTTCTTTTAAGCATGGATAATTACTAATTGGGGGCATCTGTCTCTGCTGAACACCCACACTCACTCTTCTTTAAGGTGTTCCAGGTTGGTGACTTGTCAAGGAGTCTTGAAACATTTGACATCCTTTCTCCTAATTATGAACTCTGTTATCAACTTTCTCTCTGCTGGAGTGGCTTTTTGCTTCTTTCACTTTCTCTTTCCTTTTGCAGCACAAGCTATGCCTATGGGCCTTGGGCTGTGCTCCTTTTCATGTGCAGCCCAGCTAACTGAGCTGGCCCATGGGTTCCAGGACAACCTTGAAAGACTTGAGACTGTTGGCTCAGTTGCTGCTTGGGTTCCTGCCAGCTCTCCAACAGCATCGCACAGTGAAGAGCAGAGCCATTCCTGTGCATTGCTGTCCCATGCCAGGAAATCTGAGGACCTCACTTGTGTGGAAGAAATCATTCCTTCATCCCAAGAAAGGTGCTGTTCCTCAGGAGCATTTTTCCTCCAGGTTGAAGTTTGTGTCTGGTTATCTTGCCACAGGAGACATTGTGAGCAGTACAGCCCATGGAAATAAAACATCCAGTTCAGAGCTACTCTGTACCTCAGCCCAGAGAGAAGAGATGCATTTTCTCCCTTTACTCCTCTTCTTGGCTTTACCACAGCAGGAGGGGGACTGATAACATTAAAGTTACCTCAAGCCAGTGTCATTTGTCTCTTGCTGTGCTGGAGTGAAGGCATTCCAGGTCTGAAGTGTATTAGGGTCCCCTGAATTTTCTTCTGGAGTTGCCTGCATTTCTCCATTGACTGTAGACAGGTCCTTGGGAAACTGGCCTCCAAAATCAGCCCAGAGAGGAGGCAAAACCTGGCATTTGTGCATGCCTTGTCCTTCCCATCTCATCCAGGTATTTTGAAACCTTGAAGCCATTGATAGAGATGAAAGGATGGAACTGGAGATATTTTTGTGAAGATATGAATTAAGTTTTCTTACCCTATTTGCTCTCCTTTTTATCTTCCACTTCTGTTGCTTTTTTTTTTTTTTTACCCTGTTATATTTTCTGCAAGCTCATCTGCTTTTCTAGTAAGTTTTTCCCCTAGCAAGAAGTTATTGGTGGTTCTAGGAGGAGAGAAAGTGTTAAGTAGCTTTTGGGGTAGGTGGAAAAATCCCTGCTGGGTATTTAACCTACATTTGTTTTCAATTTACAGGAATGTTCATGTTATAAGTCTGCTGTTAAAGATGAAATGATGTAGCTCAAGTGGTACAATAAGATTCAGCTGAATTACTAAAAGAGCTATAGTAACAAAATTTGTAGTGTCTTTTCACAGACGTGACATAGTCTTGAAACAGAGAGAAGATTACTGGTCAAGTTAAATTTCCTTGGAGCTGGAAGCCCTACCTTTCCCCAGTTAGCAGCTCATTTTAATTGTAAATAAAGATATTCTCTGTCCGAAGCTCAGCAATTGACTGTCATATCCAATACCACATTGGCAATATTAGTCCCTGGCATCTTTAGTCGGGTTGATGAGAGAAGCAAATTCTGCAAAACAGGGAAACAAAGGCAAGTGGCAAGCCACACAATGCATTTTTTGTCTGCATGTATGTGAAGTTCATTGTCAGAAGCCATACTTTTCTTCCAGCTGTAGGAGAAGGCTGCAATTGTGGAAATTCCCAACAACAGTCTTGAAGTAACAGAGGGTCTAACACAACTAGGCAGAAGTGCTGCATGTTCAAAGAGGCAGAAGGAAAGGCCCTCTAAAGCCCAAGAAACTTAAGCAAAGAAGGATATACACAAATTTTCTCTTTATAAAGCTGGCTACTTACTGAACAGTTATGTTTCCCATGAAACTCCCAATACTTTAAACTCTGCTGGTAGATCTGCTGTACCTTAAATTAAATATTTGGTGCTGCGCCTCATAAAAAGGAACTGGTTAAAGACAGGTCAATGTTTTAAAATTCTGCTAAAGGATTTTGCTTAGAAGTTGTCTGTTTAGGAACATTTTTGCATGCTACAGTCCCATCTGTGCTTTCGATGTGAGTCTGTAGTTTCATATCTAGATTGTAAGTACAGAACATCTGTTGGGCCACATATAAACAGTTACATAAATAGCTGGCACTGGACAATGCATTGGTGAAGCAGGTAGTTGCCGGGCAAGTTACCCAAAAGAAAAGCTGTCTCTTCTTCCCTGCGAAACAGGGCATAACAGGCCTTCTGGCATAAGGATTTTCGGATATTAGAGGAAGCATATTTTTGTTCTGCCAACCTAAGTAATTAGTATTTTCTCTTTAAATAAACATGCCAAGTTTATGCCTCGAAGATTTCTTGCTCAAACTCCATCTACATACAACCTTTCCTGTCTGGCTGCATAGCTTCTTAGCATCTTAACATTTTTACTGCAGCAGGAGCTTTGCTGCAGTGGTCATTTCTTTAGCCTATTGCTTAGACTACTCCATCATCACTTCTTCTTTGCTGGCTCCTTTCTCTCTGGTGATCACATCCCTCTGCTGGCTCTTGTCTCTGTGATATCAGGCAGAAATTATTTCTGTTCACTTGCAAGACCTATTAAAGCCTAACCCCACCCTGCCCATAAACCTTCTTTCACTGTCAGGAGGCTGACTTCCACTTTCAGCAGCCACAATCAAGCACCTCTGCTATTTTCTCCTTGGGCTTGGGTGGAGCTCCTCATTAAAAATGTGCAATGCTCTCTCCCTCTCTTCCAGGCTCTGTTTTCAGAAAGGCTCTCACTGCAGGCCAAAATCTTGTTCATAGTTTGTTGGA
Organism: Xenops minutus; assembly: GCA_035221455.1. NCBI lineage: Eukaryota > Metazoa > Chordata > Aves > Passeriformes > Furnariidae > Xenops > Xenops minutus. Next base: position 79,271,855 of record JAWWEE010000105.1, on the reverse strand, counting down.
CCTGCAGGATGGCTGAAATTGTTCTATGCTCTATTTGTGTCTCTGGGTCTAGTTTTTCATGTCTGTGTTGTAAGCTAGGATTGTGTTCTTGTGTGTTGAATAGTACAGTGGGGATCCCAAGTCTGTGACAACCACCAATGACTCATTGCATGGAAGCGTGCTTGGGCAGAAAGAGAGGAAGGGAGGGGAAGGTACACAGAGATTTTAAGAAGCTCCTTTCCCTCCCTTTAAACCCTCTCTTTGATACACCTCAGCACCATCCCTCTGGGGTAATGGTGTGTAAACCTCACAGACCTTTACTTCAACCTCGAGCTCTGGCCTGGCTTTCTCCAGGAATGCAGTGAGTTACACAGGATGCTTTCAGATATTGCATTACAGTCTGAAACCAAGGCAGTGCTTTTGAGTGGAAAGCCCAAGTCAGCCTCAAAGAATTGGGAATTTGGTTTGTAGCCAACCTCTTCTGTATAGCTCTGCTTTTCACATCGTCCTGCCCTCCCTTTTCCTGTAGGCTTGATCCTGGGGAGAGTTTGGTTCTTGCTTTCTCCAGGAGTTTTACTATTCTGAACAGTGCAGCATTTTACCATCAGGTGCATCCTCCCTCTGCAGCTATTCCTGTGAGGAAAGCCAGCACATACAGGAGAGAAAAGAGTGTTGTGAAGGACTGTTTATAAATGACTTCAGTGAGGCAGAGTGATGTGTCATTCTGGCAGAGAGCCCATTAAAGAGGAAGCGCTACTCTTGAATGCATTCAGCTGGGGTTTCTGAGAACTCCTTTATACCCACTCATTATCCATTTCACATTCTGGAAGTGGATGGTTATGTTTGCCTATGTGACGCAGATCTTAATAGTTTTCTGCAGTACTACATCGTTTAGCTCTCAGCTAATACAAATCCAAGCTAGTAATTAACATTAAATGCTGAGAAATGGATCTGATGTGATGAACACTCAGCACGTAATGAGAACTCTGTGATTTCTTACTTGGAAGCCATCGTGGTTTTACAACATAACCAATTGTCACAGATGCCCAAACAGAATTGGGATTAACAACAGGATCCGGTTACACTTGCAAACCGAATTGTTGCTAGTCTGGTATAAGTTGCATTCTCGGGCTCCGCTTCGACGGATACCAGCTCTGGCATCTATTGTCATTTCATAATGGTGTAATGCTATTTATGCCACAGAAATCCCAGCTGAGCCATGAATTATGTGTAGATCGGGCACACCATGGAAAATGCAGCTGTGTCAGGGAATGAGGCTTGCAAGCAACTACTCTGCAAGGCCGTTTTGTACACTGTGGAGTGGGACAATGCAAGTCAACCATAATAATTATTAATAGAACTATTAAAGTGCCAGCAGAACTGGAAACTGAGCATGCCAGACACTGCAAAACCAGTTTCTGCTGGACAGACAGTCAGGAAAAAAAGCACCTTAGCAATGGGTAGGCTGGAGACTTATTCCTTGATACCACAAAGATGATGGATTCCAGGAGGAGGTAAATATGCTGCAGACCTTCTGTCTTCTGATGCTATTGAGAAACTGGTGGTGGTAGTGACTGTCAAGGCTCCTGTGGGACTGTAGGCTCCTCAGGGCTGAGGATGAGGGTACCAAATGTTCTGGGATGAGCCCTGAATACAAGGGCATGTTCCCAGCATCCTTTTTTTTCAGAACGAGCTCTACAGGGGAGAGCCTCCAGTCTCTTCACACTGAGGGATACAGGCCCCTTAAAAGCCACCCAGAGAGGACTTGTGATAGAGAAATGCAGAGAGAAGCTGTCCCTCGTTGTGGAAGGATGACCTTCCCCTCCCCACAGAACCTTCATTTTCCCCAGTTTAGCTGCTGCTGCTGTACTGCGTTTCTCTGTCAGAGGGGAGAAACTTGCTGGGGCAGTGGTGATGCCTGAGAGCTGTGGGGAGGAGAGGACCTGCCCCCCAGCCCATGGAGCGCCTCATTGCCCTGTGTCTCTCCAGTTTGGATTCTGAGTTCTTTTGACAGGGAAGAAGAGGGGACACAAAGCAATTTTTAAAGAAAAGGAGAGTAGGGTGGTCCCAGTTGCTAAAGTGTCTTCATCTAGCTCTGGATGCAGGCAGAAACAGAATGCTATGACTAAGCACACCAGTAATGTGAGAGCAGCGAATATGAGACTAACTGCATGCTTCTTGTGTTATTTCTATCTTCAGTTTGGGTTTTGGGGTGAGTGGGGCCCCATTGTAGGGTCACACAATCCAAGTGGAAACAAAAGACAGGGGCAAGGAATGAGAATAGGGGAGAAACTGAGTAAAAGCAGAGAGTGAACGCAAGGTGAAGAGATCACAAACTGTTTACAAAGATTTGAAACAAAGGTTAGATCAACCCATGCCAGAGAAAAGCTAGCCTGCACTGTCCAAAATTTTGAATGTGCTGTATCAGACTTCAGCCTCACCCTGACCAAAACATTCCACATCCATATCAGGCAGATAATAATGAAAGTTCTTATGAAAGTTCACGCATAGTAGTGGTTTGGAAAATATAGTGGTGGGAATCCTAATAGTGTAAATATAGATAAAGCACTGACGGGTATTTACTAAGCTTACTCTGGAAAAATTAGGCATTGAATTGATTCTGCCAAAATTGGAATTTGTCTCAAGCCCAAAGGCTGGATTGCAAAACTTGCATCCCTGGCAAATGCACAGCAATTCATTGCAAATGGTCATTAACATGTGGTTTACCATTAAATACCTTATTTTTTTTTTTTTTTTAAATAAAATACATTCTTTAAACTGCCAAACACTGAACTGAATAGAAACTTTTGTGCCAGATACAGGATGATTGAACATACTACTTCAAAGCCATCTCTCTTGGGCTTATGGCTTTGCTTTGTGTATTTTTAAGATTTTGTGTATTTTTAAGATTTTTTTTTTTTGCTTAGAATAGCCTGCAGTTGAAATGACAGGCATTATAATATATCCATAGTCCCCCCCTCAACTAAATTAATCCCAAAAGACATTGAAACAGGTTCTCAAGGGAGAAATCTTCATGTACCCTATCAATCAGTCCTTCTTTTCTCTGTGCTTTTATTTTTCAGTTTTTAGTGTCACAGTCATGATCTGTCTTTTTTGTAGGTTGGTAGTTCTATTTCCCAGCTTTGTTCAGTTTCCCTTGCACAAAGGAAAAATAAAAATACTGAGTTTAGTGGGGTAGCTAGGGTCAGCTTTGTGCCCACAGTATGAACTGGGAATGGATAGTCTCTGGCAATGTGTCTTCTTCATGCACATCCTGGAATGGAATATATTAATTTTTAATCTATTAATTTTCTAAATTTTTCATGTCAGAGAAATAGAATAAAGAGAGGAAAAGCAATGGTAGACAGTACCTAAAAACAGAGTTCCTGTGCAACTAATGATCTCTTTCCTCTCTCAGTATGCTCCAGTTCTCTTTCTCACCACCCTGGTACTCTTGCAGGCACAGCTGTTCATGGGCATATGTTACCTGGCAGTATGGGGGTGCCTGAACCTGATGCCCTTGGTGCTGAGCTTTGCAGATTACCCCGGAACTGGTGTCAATGCCAAGTCAGGAGTCTCCACCCCACCTTCAGCCACTCTTTGGCCCCTACAGGAATCTTTCCCTATAGCAGTGTTGACAGAGCTGCTCATGTGTCCCCACTGTAAATGAAATCAGGCACCCCTTCTCTGTGAAAGAAAAAAGCAAATGGTTATTTTTTGGCTTCCTAGGCCAAAATTAATTTTAAACTACTCCCTGAATGGATACAGTGCATGGGCAGAACTTGATGAATCAGTTGTATTTTCTTTGACAACACCTTGTTTAATAGTGTCAGTAGTGCACATGCATGCACATAACACTGAGCAGACCTGACCTTTGTCTCCTTCAACCTCTGCTTATCTGTCTGGTGAGAGTTGCTGTTACCTCAGGGTACTATACAGATCAAAGGTAGATAGCTAAATATGCCTACAGATTTTCAGACCTGCAACTACGTCTCTCTGTGTATTTGGGTGACACACAGCACAACTGATGCTGGTCTCGATTGCACCTTTTTTGCATTACCATCAAACAAACAATGAAAGAGCCATGAGTGCAATCCTCTAAGGTATAGCTGTCTGCATGCTATCTCCCTGCTTGAGTTCTTCAGGTCGCTAAGACTGTTAGAGCAATCCTCTGCAGGAGCTTTTATTTTAAATTAAAGATGCTACAAGACTATTATGTCATGAGGCATCATGAAGAATACCCTTTCAGAAGATCAGATTGACACTTCCACTCTGTAACTGCACAGTGCAACAGCTACACATATTGCTAATGCTTGTGTCGGCACTGCATAAGGTCCTTGAGGGCAGGCAGGAAGGCACCGCTTTGTTCTCTCACCTTTGCTGAAAAAAGAGTGTTGCAGGTGTGCCCATAAATCCTGCCACAGATTTTTGTTATGCTTGGAAGGAAAATAGTATATATTACAAAGCCCCATAGGTGATAAGAAAAAGTTTGCTTTGCTTTGTTTTGAATAAGGGTTGCTTTCTGCATAGGCATCTACATAAGGGGACACAGCAGTGATGAAGACAGTCAGATCAGGAGATTGACCTGAATTTCAATATCTTACTCTGTGCTTTTCTCCTGAGCCATCTTCAGCATTGTTTTCAGGTTATACACTGTCTGACAAGCAATAGCCCTGCTGGAAAATTCAAGGCCATTTTCTCATTGCCCAAGTGCCCAGTTGCCAAAGGAGCACACACTTCAGTTAGCATCTCTAGGGGTGAAACCTATAAGAAACTTGGCCTTATGTTTCCCCCACCGCCAACATCCACTTTTGGAAAGATGGATAGCGTTTGCAATACCCTTGCTGGAATTTGCTCTGAGTCCTGCATACAGCCTGAAAGTCATGAGAAAACTCTGTGACAAGACTGATCAGATCCTTATGTATCTTCTTGTCATTGGCCTCCACAGAACCACTGGGGCATGAACACAAGATGTATCCTGGTTAATGGCCTTTCTGGAATTCTGGTCCTCCTGGTTAATGGCCTTTCTGGAATTCTGGTCCTCCTTTTAATACTGAAAGAGTAAATGCAGGATTTTTGCTTTGGAAAAACCACTGCTGCATGGAGACTGCTGCTGGCAGCAACGAGGGCTATGGGGAAATTCATACCAAAACACGTCACAGAAAGGAAAGAACTGAGGAAACACTACTACCAGACTAGCGACGGAAACAGTCCCAAATGAAGTGAGGATGTGGGAAGGCGATTCAGCCACTGAGGTGAGGTGGCTCACACAGCATCTAAATCTGGCCCTTTGGGTAGCCCTGGGAGGGGTGAATGGTCCAACTGGCACATCTACAGATTGTAGCCTTTCTTCTGACATTACCACACCACTGTCACAGTGGAGACTTCAACAGCTGAAGCCAAGCCTCTGCCTTGGATTGGTGGTCTACTTATCACAGTCAAGATGATTTCTGACTTTCTTGCAAAGTTCAGGCAGACTGGGCAGAATAAATGACATCCTGGTTGTTGCTGAAAGGGTCCGGAAAGAATTTCATCTTGAGTTCTCTTAAAAGTCAAGTACTTAAGCAATGGGGTTTTGGACTGATAATGCACTCAGGAAGACCCTGAAGAAAAGCAAACCAGGCAATCCTGAGGATGCTTGGCAGGAAGAATGTGACTGCCAGATCTCACCACTGTACCACCTTGTGCAAGACCTTCCATGCATAAACCACTGTCATCCTTACACCTCCTCAGTGCATTAGAGAGGAGTTCTACCAGCTTGTCTCACCACTGTGAGCCCAAGGGCTCCTGCTAGGCAGCCCTGTTTGTGGGATTTTGGCCTCAGAGCCAGGCAAGTGAGCTGGCAGTGCTTCTGCAGATTGGTAAAGAACAGCATGAAAATTACAAATAGGACCCAGAGGAAGACCACCAGGATATTTTCTGGATTTTCTACTCTTTATTTATTTATTTATTTATTTATTTATTTATTTTTAAAATTAGGGTGAACTGTCCTGTCTCTGTTCCTTTATGGGTGATGGGAAGAGATCCACTGTATCAAGATGATGGATGGATAGCTCATAACCTGGATTTGACACCTGACAGAAGTTCAGAAATGGCTAGTGGCTCTTATTCTGTATTTATTGTACTTCTTCAGACCACAAATAGGTGCTAAAAGGACAGACTATAGTTTTTACTTATTTTTAAAATTTTGATCACATTATAATTTTATGCTTTCTGTTTTCCTGCAGTGGCCTATTCTAGTCATAAGACAGCAATGGTCTGGGCACATTTAATCTGAGAGGATTCCAGATGGCTGTTGTAATAGCAAATGACCAGTCTTTCAGTGTGTGGTCTGTGCTTAATCTGAGCTGGCCCAAATAAAAGAAGTGATATGAAAATACCTCTATTATCTGTGGATTCCCCATTGAGGAAGTCTGGCACTTTTGCAAAAGTTTTACTAATGCTGCAAAGCTCTTAAATGTGGACAGTTTTTTGGGTTTACCCCTTGGCAGTAGGCTTTCTGCAGGAAACCATTAAAATTTTCTTGCATTGAAGAGCCAAAGTTTTTACATTTGACAATTACAAAATAGTTTTGCACTCTACAGCTGCTTGTTATTTTGATTTAGGCCCTTGGGCAAACTCTTAGTTCACACACTGTCTTCCATCTCATCTGTGATGGTCAGATCCAATGAGGGTCGTGATAGGTGCCCAACATGGGTAGTGGTATTATCCCCTTTTTTCAAAAGTCCCTTTCTGCCATCTATATCAGTCTATCATAGCACCGTGGTCAGTGGGAAGCTGAAGTCTGCAGGGATTTGCATACCTAATGCGTCTATAGTTCCAGGGGTTGGGATCAGAGGGTGGAAGCATATCAGGTACGGGGCTAGTGCGAAAATGATCCTCTGAGGTGGATTGTTTAGTCAACCATACCCCTGATCTGATGGAGCTGGGGTGCCCCAAGGGCTTGCATCATGGTGGTGGCCTTTAAGAGGAACCTCACCAAACTTTGTGTGTATTGCCTCAACCTTCCAGGCCTCTGTTGTGAGCATAGTGGAAAATAACAACACTTCCCTACTTCACAGAGACATTGTATTTGCATTTTTAGGGTTTTCTACAATGACAGCTAAGTAATTATCTAAGTAAAGGAAACTAAGTGCCCAACATAAGTACATGAATGTTCTCATTTGCTTTGACTCATCTCTAGCTGGACAAACTCCAATTACTAGTTATAATTCCTCTTCTCCTTATAAAATCAATATTCCCCTAAATTATTCTTTTTCAGGTCCAAACATGATCATTTTATTGCACAATGGCATCCATCTCAAATCCAAGCAATCTTTCACCCTGAATGACTGTAAATTTTAGGAACCAATATTCGATGATGTTGAGAATAGAGTTTATGAGTTACATTAAATATTTTGGTCTGTGGTTTCTGAAAAACACTGATAAACTTGAAAGAAACATTCTGTCAAATGTACTACAGAGTGTACACTAATATGGTATAAACACACCATCTACTCACCCCAGAAACATGAGGTGATAATTTACTAGTCTAGCATAAGGTCTCCGCAAGTGACTGGTCAACCTACACCATATGGGAGTCACCTGCCTGTATCTTAATTACATCTTATAGTCTGGCATCAGAGTCCCCCTCACCATGCAGCCCATAATCTAGTGCTGTCAGATCTTATCTACAGAGAGGAGAGAAAGCCTTGGAAAGTAATTGTTTTACTCTGGCAAAAAGGCTAGAAAACAGTGTTGGGGCCTGTGGGATTATCATGGGCAGGTTTCCAGTGCTCAGGGTGGATGTACCTAGGTGCGCTCCCACCATGTCATGAGATGGGGCAGGGTGGGAGGCGACAGTATTGCTGTGAGCACCAGAAATACATCAGAGCTTGCAAACTTGACCTGGGTTGTCATCTGGTCCTGTGTGGCCACCACAGATGCTTATGGCAGAGATCTGAGAATCACTGCAGGGCTGCCATGACTAAAGGTTTAAACTCAGCAGCGCTGATCACTGCCAGTGTTGGTGTGTTGACCCACTTAGAGGCTGAACGAAGCATCCTGCCTAAAAGCTACGTGACCTGTCAGGACAGTGGTTTGTTTGCATCTTTATTCATTTCTTTATGTGAAGATGACAAGTTTATCGAGTCAAACTGTGAAGCTTTTGTTCAGAGTGGTGGTGTCTGCTTGACTTGAGGGGAGCCTTGCCAGAACAAATTCTGAATGGAAAAGGAGGCAGAGATTCAGGTTTTGATGGAGTGTTTTAACTGACATTTTAAGCTGAAACACATTTGCAAGGGGACTCTGACTGAAATGAAGTTTTTGTGGTAAATATAGCAATTTGGGATTCAAAAGAAGTTGCAAAATTGTTGCCATGTGTGCTGAATTTTATCCCATGTAGGAATCCTTCTCATAGACTTTGACTAGTGGAGTGGGTGAGATTAATAAAGATTTGAATAATTTATATCACTGAAATGCTTTTGTGGGGGTTTTGCTCTTCCTACAGATGTCTCAGTTGGACTTTTAGCCAGAATGTCTAACAATTTTGAATACATAATTACAAATGCTTAAACTTATAACAAATATGTAATGCTTTTTCATGCAATTCCCCATTACTAGACATCCGGAATAATTGAATCTGACCAGGGCATAAGGCCTCCTTTCATATGATCTCCTGTGCAAATATCTTCTGAAAACAAAGGCATAATAAATGTTCTCTTTCACATCACTTACACATGCCACAGAGATGGAAAGGAGGAAAATTTTACCAAATAAGGAGGAAAGATTTTAAGTGGGTCTTGAGTGGGATTCTTTTCCAAATGGAGCTTATTTTTCACTGCCTTAACACAGAAAAAGATTGAAAAGGCAGGATCTCAGGGCAGCCCTGGCCCTAGGTAAGCCTCAGTTTAGAACTTCCACATTACAGCTATGTGACTATGTGTACAGTGGCAGGAGTGAGAGATGTGGCACCTACAAGACACCCTGGAAAGGGGAGGTGAAAACCTGAGTCAGCTGCTGATGCTGTGTAATGTCCGCTGATAACCCCTTTGGTAGCACCACATCAGTGCTGTGGGTCCCACACTCTTTCCTCTGGACTCCCTCTCATGGAGACTGCTGCTGTCATCATGCATCCTCACATGTATTCTGCATTCACATTATTTCCCATTCAGATTTTGAAAGAGGGAAAGAGGGATATTTTGTTTTCTGCTACAGGAGTGCAGTGTTTCATCATGTTATACCATGGTTCTCATTGGTTCTTACAAATCCAGCTGTGATACAAGTAAATCTTCCTGCTACAGCCAGTGAGAGCACTAGCACTGAATCTGGAGCTGGAAAGGTAAAGGTGAGATGTGGGCTGTATAAATGGTGTTTCAGACATCAGAAAAGACCCAGATGCATGAAGCCTCCTTCATCCCTGTGAGAGAGCCGTTGCTCCTTTCCGTCATCCCTATGCCTTGGAGGGGAGGGAGGGACCTGGCAAGACCATATGAAAGAGCTGAGTGAAAATGAGCAGACGTCATTAAAATTATCCAGTGGACCTCGGTAAAAATGTACTGAGTGGTCCTGACTGAGAGGGACATTTTTCACACTGTAATGGCTACACAGCTCCCTAAGTGGAAGAAAGAAGGTCATTTACTTCACAGAAGGGGAAAAAAAAGTCTATGAGATCATTTATAACATTACTCACAACCATTATCTATCCCAAATCATTCTTATGCCTTGTCTGTGATATTGGCTGCCTTGCAGTGCTCTGAGTTGCTCTTAACATAAAAACCTTTCTTATTCCTTAATGGCATACCAGCTGAAATATTTAAAGCATTTGCAGACAAAGTATCTAATTGTATCCTAGATGCTGGAAGGCCCCAGGGAGTGCTAACTGCTGCCACAGTCACATTTACCTGCCCTGGGGGAGGCTGTTGTTTCAGTAAAAACCCTGTCAAATACAGGTTGGTTAATAAGAAAATGCTTTTCCACAAATAGGGCATCTTTAAGCTCATATCCTGCACTAACGGACTCCTCTGAGTGACAAAATCTTCCTGACCTCTCTGGAGCCCACTGGTTCGTGGCACCCTGGTGAGACTACTTCACCAGCTGGATGGCTGGCAGCACCCACCTCACCTCCCACCAAATACTGAGGTTTCTCTTCACCTGACAGAAGGAGGGGTCTTGCACTGGGTTTTCCTCCCAGAGCCTTCTGTGTTCAAAACTGGATGTGAGTGGGGGATTAAATACAGGTGCAGAAAGAAAGACCTAAAATCTCACTCAGGAAGGTCAGGCAATGAAAGAAGAGTAGAGCCTTGTCACCCTTGAGCCATGCAGTTTCTCACTTGATTTGTATTCTAGTCATGTTTTCCATCCCCATGTAAGAGACACTGATGTGTGTGACAATGGTTTTTCATGCATGACCCTAGGAGATATCTCTGAGCTCCAGCCCACCGTGTTGGCTGATCTAGTATGAGTCTTGAATAGTTTCTTATCTGTGCACAATTTTTAGTGACTGGGCTAGCAATTACAGAGAGATGTCCTGTCCATTATGTGGGGGGCTGGTAAGGCTCATTCACAGTCTACTGAATAATTTTTTTCTCACTCACTGTCTTTACTTGTCTGTGAGTTTCCAAAAACATTGGTTTTGACTCTACATTCTGAGGCCACCCTCCAAATCATCATCATATTTTCTTCAAGCTTGTGGTGCAGTTGTTTCCTCTGCGTGGGGCTAGTGAATAGGTCCTATTTACTGTTGCCAGAAATGTTAGAAATGGTGATGTGCCTGTGTGAGGCATACACGTAAGTCATTCAAAAAGAAAAACTCTCTTTAGTTTGTCCCAGTGCTGAAAAAATCACAGCCATTGCTAAAAGTCTCTGCAAACAATCCGTGAACCCTTCTCAATCTCTAACACAATCAAAATGGCCACCACATTGGTAAGACATTATTTGAATAGCAGACAACTGTGGAAATGTTTGGCAAGAAAATATGTGGAAGATAACAAAGCAATTGCAAACTCAGGGTGACATGAACTGGAGTGTTTGAAAATCCTGCCCAGAAAGTCCTGAAGGGAAACTGTTACGTCCAGTGCTCCAGATTATTTCATATGAGACATTAACATTTTCGCTGGTAATGACTATCACTTTTCCCACACTACTGGCAGTGCCTTAAACCAAATCAAGGGCAAAAATAAATTGTCTTGCCCAGATCTTATAACTGTGAAAAAGCATGCCCTATTCCCCAGAGTAAAAGTGGTTGACTGATCTACTCTAAGAAACATGACTCCAACTATTTAGTGGCAGCCATCTCAGGTCACGGCGGTGCAGTTCCATTAAAAAAAAAAAAAATATAAAAAAAAAATTGGAAGGTGGGTGGAGAGCAGCTGAGAACACCGTGAATGAACACGGATTAGTCCTAAACCTAGGTTAAGACTCACAGCCAAAGAATAAAGGAGCTGGTGAGACAGGGAACATGTTGTTCTCGTTATCTGCCAGTGGTTGCACATCTGCACTAAAAGTCAACAAAAGGGCATTTTTTGTACAATTGTACATTGTGTAATAAGATAAGAATAAAACTAATTCACATTTATCTAGAATTTCTCAGAATGGTTGTAGTCCCAGTAGACATAACCGACTTTATAAAATGTGAAAGTCTGAGTCACACCAGCAGATTGTGCATGGCAGGGAAACTAATCTGATGTAATAGAAATGTTTACAAGCGCAGTAACCCTTCTCCCTCCACCCTCCTCCGCTTTAAAAAGCCACGTAAGGCCACGGATCAAAGCGGTGCAGCGGCAGCATGCTGAACACTGAAACAATAACAGCACTGACTTCCTCAGACATCAACAGTACCAGTTACCAGTGGGTTTTTGCAGTCATTGAAGAAGGAGGTAATATAATCACATGCATCAAAGGCTGGAAGTGGAGCTATCACTTATCACTAAAATATTGCTAAACATGATTAAACACGGTTCAGTGGAAATATCAAAAGCTGACTACCCAGTGGGATCAAAAAAGCAGCAAACAGTTCACAAATGTGTACTCAGTTAATGCTTACCAGATGCAATCAATTTAGATAGTCAGTTCCAGTATTTAATTCATATCTTTGTGAAATGAGTACAGATACACTCCTCTTATGTCTAATAGTTTTCCTGCCTTTACATTTTACTTTATTTTTCAAGCAACACACCAGCTTTTGTTTCTTTTTTGCCCCTCCCTAAGGAAGCTGAAGGTTCCTTCCAGATAGCAAGTTTACTATTGCTTCCTGAGCAGATCTCAGGTTTGGTAAGGGTAAATGTGGTGACACAAGACTTTTAGGGTTTTGCAAGACATGTGATTTCACTGCACATGATGCTGTGAAAATAAATGAGAACTGCAAAGTCAAAAGAGTCCATACTGAACAGATTACATGTTGCCTGTAAATGAGAGTTTGTCACCCTGAGGGTTGTTCCTTGCAGGGTCCCACAGGTTTCCTTTCTGGTCTCCTAATCTGGAGATAACAAAAAACTGGTGAAGAAATTAGGGATAGGTCAGCTAGAAAAATTGATCTGGATTACTTGGTAAAGGCAGGTCAGTGAAACAGTACACATTTTGACAGACAAATGAAAGACCATGAAGCTAGGGATAAGTAAAGGCAGCTTACCTACAGGAATAGCGGCTTTATCCTAGAAAGTGGTGGTTTAGCAAAGGATTTAGGTGAATAGGCTGGTAACCAAGCCTAGGGGAGCTCTGGGGATAATTCATAGCATAAAGGCCGATTTGAATCTCAAAGAAGAACAGTGATATATTTAGCTGCCCTACTAACATGCTGGAGAATGCTTAGACAAAAGCAACAAGAGTGATTAAAGGTCTAGTAAATGAACTCAGGGGAAAAATTCAAAAATGAGACTGTGTCTAGCCTGGAAAAGAGAAGACAAGACAACAGCCTTCAGATATGTAAAATGTAGCTGCAGCAGAGACTGTAATAAAGCCTTGTCCATATCTACTGGCAATAGCACAACATGAAACAGGCTTAATGTGCAACAGGGAAGATTTATGTTAACCATCAGAAACATTTTCTAATGATAAGGACCACTGAGCACTGGAACATAATGCAGGTTACCATAGGGTTAAGAGCTGTTTAGGCTGGTGGCTTCCAATCTTTATTTTACACCGAACTTCAGCTGGGAAAACTTAAAAGGTTCTGCCTCTCGTTGTTAAATAGCAAAATTGTTTTGTCATAAAACAAAGAGCCTTAAAGGCTTTTTGAATACTGGAAAAAATGATGGAAATGATGATGACACACACAAAAGTTATCACACAGCGAACTCACCAGTTCTATTAAAAACAAATGAAAAGTCATTTTGGGAGTTATTCATCTGCTTGTAATAGCCTTAGAAGTGGGAGGGTGCTGGAAAACTGACTGGGATGTGTCTGGGGCATGAAGGAGCTCATAAAGTGATAGAAGTTGTGGGGCTGTGCAAGAGCAGTCATTACAGACAACTGCAGTGAGTCCATTTGAAAGCAAGAAAGAAATAACTGGGTTTGGGATGAATGGAGATGAAAAGAAAATAGGGCCTATTGTGGGTGTCAGGGGGTTACTGGCAGGACGCAGGACTGGGAGCAGAGAGCAATGCGAGAGACACGAGATGGTAGTAAGGCAAAAAGCACAGCTGGGGGGTATTTGCTACTGGGTTGCATCAGCTTTTTCTTTTCCCTTCCTCCACAGCTGTGGTGACCCCATGATGTGCTCCTCACTGGGGAGACTCCCAACAGAAGCAGCTGTGCATGTCTGAGGGAAGCTCAGACCCAGTCTTGAGGTGACTTTATTCAAGAAGACCTGTTTATGATTGCAAATACCTTCTGAGCAGCCTTTGTCACATATATTGCCCTTGCCAAGAAAAAAGCAATACAGAGCTGCTGTCAGGGGAAAGGGGGACATTTTTCTATTTTCTGTGCATCTAGTGCTTTTCAAACTATACCTTTCTGAAGCCTAAGGAAATGTACACTGATATAAATAGGCACATGAAAACATGGAGGTCCTGGTCTGCTGGCCATTGAGGGGCTGTGCAGATGGTGCCCTCAGTTACCCCTTTCTTGAGAGCGCAAGGACGTGTCCTTTTATCGTGTCACTCCTACCTCCCCAACTGAAATCCCTTATTGCTCATGTTTGGGAACTGGAGTCACGATCTCGAATGTCGTCACTATAGCTGAGTAGAGAAATGCCAAGCCTCCCACTATGTTTGTGTGGGTGGCACCTTTTCTTTGATTAGCTTAGAATACTTTCTAATAGGAGTTAACCTTCCTGAAATCCTTGAGGGACTGGCCCGCTGTGATTAATCTTAATATCTCTATCTTACAAATAGGAAAATCAGTACCAAAACTTGCCTAACATCATTCTCTAAATTGTTGCTTAAACCTGGGAAAGACTACGCACTCTTTCTTTTGTTCATTTTTTTTTTTTCTCCAATGAGTTGCTCTAGCAATTAAAATGCACTGCTGGATATAGGGAAGAAGCCAATCTGAAGATGCAACAGTATCTGTCTGCTAAAGAAGGCATTACTGGTACTGTAAACGCTACCTGGATGGATCTTTACATCCTCTCAGTTCCTGGCTTAACAAGGACTTGAAATATGACTATCCGAATTTGCAAGCTTCCAGTGCTGTCCCAGCACTGTATATATGATTCTTCTTGGAGGGAATCCCAGCCCATGGTCAGCATCCTGAGATTAAGAAATGCTCAGAACTGTGAGAAACACAAATCACTAAACAAGCCCAGTGAAGTTTGAAGAGCAGCTTTTGAACACCCCAGTGTGGACGGTAAACCACAACAACAGTAACAGGAAAAGCAGCACCACAAACGAAAACCCAGTACTCCATTTGAAACTAAATTCATTTAATAAACTAGAAGAAATTGCTCAGTAATGAAAATCTCCAGCACCACCACCCTGACCACATAAGATACATGAAAATAAACAGACTTGTGGGCACACCTCAAGCAAGTTTAAAACAGCAGCCTTCTCCAAAACAGTCTCCACACTCACAGTGTGATTCCACTGCCTGGTACAAAAAAGGCTTGTGAGCCAACTGGAATGAACCTATTTCACTGGAGTGGGTGCTATATATAAAAATTGTGGTTGATAACATGTACAGGACGTTGTGCCAGGCCACTATTTTCTGACCTCAACGAACAACAAAACTGAAACTATTTCTCACGGAAACTAGTTTCAAGTTACAGATCAGGTAATAACTTGGGAACTTCAGCAAAGGACAAGTCACAGGTCAACAAAGCCTCCAGAAAACATTTGCAGTGATGTTTTAGATTTGGTACCAAAACACCGCTTGAGGTTTCCTTTTGCAGAGGCATCCAGGAAGTTCTTTTTATTCTTGCACTGCACTGGCCAAAAACTTTGGAAAGTGGGCTGGAGAGACAGGTCATAAACCACATGAAGGTATTCTTGCTATAGTGTGTAGCAGATAACCAGGAGATCCTTTCTGACCCTTAGGCATAGGATCAAGATGATTGAGCAGGGGAAACATCTAACTTCTCTGATCATGAGCAAGAGTGTACATGTATAGACACATACATGTTGTATCAGCAAAAGGTAAGAGACAACATTTCTTAGAATTAATTTTTCCATTTTGTTTCAAGAAGTTGATGGGTGGAAGTGGAAAATCAATAAAATGTGCACAATACTAGCATTTGCTATTAATAAACAAAACCCCAACTGCTTCAAATGTGTTTTGTGTTTAGTGGGGAAGGTTGAATAGACGAGGCATCAAAACAAGTTTTGCCCTTACATCTAACGGACGTGTTAAATAAGGGAAGTAGTAACTGTACTTAATGAACGGACGGGCTGTTTCTGGTCACTGTGAACTAGATATTTAAAGACATGTAAGTTCTTAAAGGTACAGATGAGCTCTCTGTGGCATTTCCCAAAGCATCTCACTGGAGATCAGTGACAGTTGTGTGAAGTGAGAACACTACCTGCCTGAGTTGCAGTTTGGAAAATCTCACCCACATCCTTCATGTTTCTAAAATGAGCATGTCTTGACCTTGCCCACCTGCTTCTAGTCACGGGCTGGAAGAGGAAATGAGCGTTGCTGCTTCTTCCACTCCCGACTGATTTCTTAACTGTGAATGAATGAGTCCAAATGAAGAAAGTGTTCTTTTCACACCCGGTGGCTAGACTGAAACCAAAAGTCACTACACTAAACATGTTTTTGCATAACAGAAAACTAAATTCTTTGCATTTAAAAAGAGCAAATACCTAACAGATAAAATATCAATAATGTGATACTTGATGGTTCAGAACAGTTGCTTAAGAGTTAAGATTAGGTTCTTTTTTTTTCCCGTGACTTTGCATTTTGACTTGAAAGCCTCTGCTATCAAGCTGGGAAATCAAGGGCAACAACTGCCAGAGCTGGAGAGAATGGATTGTCTGAAATATCTTACTTCACTGCTTGACCTTCTCTTCTGTCAAGTGCAGACCACATCTATGAAGGAGCAGGGCCTTATGACACTAGGCCTTCTCCCAGTGTACAAGATGTAGCAGAGATTGCAGACGGAAAGGGCAAAAAGGATCAGGCATGGAGAAAAGGAAGGAGGTGGGAGGCTGGATACATTGTCCAAAACCACACCAGAACTTTGTGGCAGTCAGGTGAGCCAGTCACTGGAGCTCGTGGAGGGGGTATGCTGATTTCAGTGACTCTTCCCCAAGAAGCTGCCAATGAATTATCGGCTGTCACCCAAGTGTCCCTTCACAGTGACATTATTATTCTTCAGCTCGTGGTAGACTGTATCCACAAGTGATTTAGCAGGGAAAAAACCTATCTTTTATTCTAAATGATATTCTGCTGTATTTTGCAGGAAATGGTAGAAAATTTAGTCTTCCTCATGGAGATTATTTGGCAGAAGATACTGTAAACTATCGTGTCTCATGGCAGGCAATGAGGAAGGAGTCTCTAGTTTGACAGCAGCTCTTCTACCAAGAGGAGACACTATAAATCTCAACGCAAGCATGGACTACAACAAGTAAATAGTCCTAAAAGAGTTTCTCCGTGTTCAGAATGCTTGTCAGCATAACTATTCTTGAACAGCAATTATCATTAGCTGAAAAAAGTGAGGCAGACATTTACCTGCCTTTGCTAAGGCCAAAGAAGCAGGTAGCAGTCTAACCAAATTCCTGCGCCTTGTCTCCAGAGATCCCCTAAGTCTTTTTGTATCCTCTTCATACATACTCCACAGCATCAAGGCTGGGGACCAGATGGATCCTGTAGATGAACTTTGCAAAATGGTGAGCATCAGGGATTACTTAAATTCTACCAGGTTTGGGAAGAGGAATCAAGGAATGAGAGAAAAAAGCTATATACTTTCCTCAAGAGGGATAGGGCAGTGCCTGCAAATGGAAAATGGTGGGTTTTCTTTTGCAACGTGCATAAATATGGACTCCCCTCCCTTACTACCCACACCCTCCTGGGAGCGTCTGCTGAGTTGTAGCTCCCTTGACATGGCCTTCAGAGCAGTGTGTGGCTTTCAGCCACAGTGTTTCTAGCTCTCTTTGGGATACAAACTTTGGGCTTCATTCAAGAAAGCACTTAGGCATGTGTAATTCCTTAAATTTCAATGTGACTATTCATGAGCATAGAGTTAGCACATATTTAATTGCCTTCCTGAGTATGAGCCAAAATAGAGAGTATCCCAGGAGTGCATGGAAAAGAAACTTAGTTTTCATTGCTTTAATAGAGATAGTTGCTCCACTTAGGAGCATTTACAAATGTTTTGGGAAGGTTTGGGACTTCTTGCTAACACATCTCTAGAGGGTAAAGCAGGCAACCAACCCTACTGCAAATGAGGATTGCTGGTATCTGCAGCCACCTGAAGGAGGAGGGCTCATGTGAGAATTGATACTTTTTCTCATTTTTTGTATGTCTACCCGACAACTGCTCAGCTCCAATGTTCTCTTTATCCATTTCTGAATTTGTCAGTTTTTATTAATGTCCTTTGGTTGGGAAAAAGCTCTGGATTTAGAGTATTCAATTGTGTAGGTAAAAATAGAAAACTTTTTAAGTGTCCCATTTTTAAAACTCTGCTTTTCTTTTCAAAAATAACTGGAAGATGATCAGACGAAAACCATGCTTTTTATGTTAACTCTAACATGGTAACAAACCAGAGGTACAATACCAGTAAGGATGTTACATTTCTAGATCCCACCAAATGAAATAATTATTGAGTTTAAAAAGCCACCAAAATCATTAGGATTTACCATTAGTTCTTGACAAAGGTGAGTGGTAGCCCTCTTCCCTTTTCAAAAACAGCTCTAAAACCTGGTGTGGGTTGTCAGTGAGCAGCAGGATTTTCTGTTTGGCTTTTGAGTTGTAAATAGTGAACATCTGAAACTATAGCAGAATTCAAAAAAGAAGCATTTTTCCTGAGATCTATGTTCATTTATCCACTTATTATGGTGGATATCTCCATATTTATGATAAGGTTCATCTTGGATTAAAATAGATGTCTCGGAGATGACTAATTGAGTCTGAGAAATCACTGCTTAATTTTTGGACCCATGTTTGCAACACTCACAGCTAGTAAGAAAAATCTGCTTTTCTCAGGATCACTTTCATTGGTAGCTTGGCCTGTGACAGCCATGACCCCTATATGCACACACCAAGCTGGCTGAGCCACACTGAAGATTAGCACACTGGCTGCTGCTGCAGGGTTTTGGGTTGAGTCATCTGTGGGTGGGGGTAAGGCTTTCTCCTTCATGACCACTGTTATTTTCACTGACACCCTGAGTGAGGTGGTGGAGGAAGGAGGTTCATCAAACAGTGTGTGTGTGTCCTGCTTGTGGCAGCATCGGATGTGACTGCTCAGCACTCTGGGGCTGAGGTCAGGTGTCTGGCCTCTGCAGTGGGTGAGAGGCTGCTGAAGCCTGGAGAGGGCACGTGGATGGTGTCTTGGTAACATGAGGCCCCTGAAGTGCAGAAAAGACCTCTTTTTGGGAGAGAGGCACAGTTGAGCCCTGGGATAAGGTTGTTCCTCTCCTACAGCACTGCAGAATACTGGGGGTGATGACATTGTGGAATGGCTAGGATGATAGGGGCTTGGCATGGTGTCTTTGTATCCCACCTCTCCTTCAGCGCTCTCCACAGTTGTGTTACTCTTCGTGGCGTAAAGTCTTCTTCACCTAAAGGATCCTGGGCCATTCCCAATTTTACAATGGGCAGGGCTGCTTTGGGTCTTAAGGGTGAAAGCAGATTAAGCCACAGTCTTTCTCTGCGGCATAGGAAATGGGGTCAGTATGCACAGGAGCAAGTGGCTGACGATGCTACGCAGCAACATTGCTGATATTGCAATACCCTTCTCTGCCCGAGGTGATATGTGAACATCTCCCTGTCGGAGGGCAGAGAAGTGCTTTGGAAAGACATATGAGAGAATGCCAAACGTAATGTCTGCTTTAGCTGTTCCTGAGGAGGATGGCCCAGGAAAGGCAAAGCACAAAGGCATACTGACATTTATACAGAAGTACATTTTTGTATGGTGTAATGTGAGGGTGGTGATTGTGATGGAGACAGGTAACAGAAAGTTTGCCCAGGAAAAAGGCAATTCTAAAACAAGGCTGGTCTATTCAAAGGAAATGCAGTACAACTGAAAGCACTATTTTCAAATTAGCAAACCTTGACGGTTCACTTTGGTTTTTTTAAAAAAATCTTATTTCTATATATAAAACCATGCTTATAGTGGCATCTAGTGGCTACTGTGGTTTGTTTGGTTAATTAGCGAGCTCTTGGCAGACCAGCACTCTCCTCAGTCCTGAGCCATACTCCAGGAGTACTCCTAAAAGGCTGCAACAGCTGGACAGCGTTACATGGGTAGTATGAGTGGGAGGATGTCAGACTTGGAAAGCAGTCTTAGACCCATATTTTTTACTGAGGTAGCTGTAATCAGCATGATCAAAGCTGTTATGATGAATGACTCACTCATCAGCCAGAAGATGACATGATTCCTCACTGAACAGCTCCCTGCTCCTTTCCTCTCAGGAAGCAAGGGCTGTACTGGCATGGTTGTGCACCTCCCGTGAGACCCTCACTTCCTTGACATGCCTACTGAAAAGGTGCAACAGATTTGGGGAAGCACTGTGACAAACTCATGTCAGAAAGACCCACTAAGGAGCTTCAGACCTTTCTTTCTTTCTTCAGAGATTCCCAAGCCTCAAGTGAGGTGAGAGGAGGATCATCTTATACCTGCTCTGCTTCTGACATGGTTCCCTGAGCATCCCACACCAGCCACTCTCAGAATGTGGATGTCTCCTTGATGGCTGTTCCTCTTTGCTTGCCCTGGGTGCATTAACCAAAGCAAGTTCAAGAACAAGAGCAGTAAGGGGGATGTTTTTGTCAGTGTGTGAACAGATAGAATTATACACAGAACTGCTGTGTTAAAACAATTCAGACAACAACATGGGGGAAGACCGAGAAAGCTCATGCGCTGTAAAAGCCCAAGGGAGTTTTTTCTTATGTGCATACCTTATATTGTAATGTATGAAATATTGTAGCTAATGAGTCCCATTTACCTGAGATGTTAATACATCCACATCCTCTACCACTTTATCTTTTGACATTTTACAGCTTCCTTTTTTTTTCTTTCTTTTTTTTTTTTTTTAAATGGAGGCGATAATTTTCTTGAGTATATTACCATGAATTCATTTAAACACCTAGAAGTTCAGCTATAGTTTAATTGTGACACAGATATTGGCAATATGAAAACTGCTTTTGCAATGCAAATGTCTGGTTATTAGAGGAATTTTATAAATTTGATTTGGAGTTTGGAGCAGCAGCTGTTTATTCAGTTTGCAGGTTTCTTGTGGTTTGTGGTTTCTTGTGGTTTAAACATTCACAGGGTGTAGACACTAACGAGAGCACTGAATTGTTTATGGTGATCTTTGAAGCAGAATTGCAGATTTGTTATGAATTTTTGCCAGGCCAGCAGAAACATATTAACCTCTCCTTAGGCAAAATCCCATGTGCAGAGTAACCTCACTAATCCAGCACTTTGGGACAATGACATCATGCAGGTCAGTGAGAGTTTATGCTGCTACTGTATGGCAGCTGATCACTTCCTTTCTTCAGATGTCTTATTTGGAGGATCATCTTTTCCACAAAATACACCATTCAGGCATAAAGCAAAAAAACCTGACAAACCAACAGCCCTGTCCCTCCTCCCCCTTCCCTGAAAACTAACTTTAAAACCCGGTGCTCACAGAAAAAGCCCATGTAAGAGCACTGGACAAGGCAGCAGGTTAGTAGTCACTTCAGCAACTCATGAACTAACTTTGTAAAGCCAGCTGTGTACTGGGAGTGCATGGAGGGATCCTCCTCATTGGAAACCCACCTCTTACAAGAACAATCTCCTATCAGAAGCTGTGAGACAGAGATTCTCTCACTTTTTCCTTGTACTTCTGGTAAGTCCACCCCAGTTCCATCACTGCTTGTTTTCCTCTTCAGAAGTTAACAAAATGACTTACCAGGAGTCCAATCAGCTCACACCAAGCTTCCTGCATGGGCTATAGGTAGAATGGATGGGTCGTCTCAAACTCAGAGAGCAAGGGGCCAGACTTGTCCTAAATGACTCCTAACTTGAAAAATATTGATTGCAAGGTGGTCCACTAGATTGTTGCCACTTCTGTAGTGAAGGAGAGGAAGCTTAGATGAAACAGGTTGGGTAAGCCTCTGAAAACACACAATTGTTAAAAGAGTATTGCACTATGGAGGAATAGATAAATTATTCACACAAGCCCTTTCTATCTAGTTATTGTCAACATGCTGTCTTCCTTAGGTACATGGCAAAAGGGAGCCCTCTAGAGTAAGTGTCATATAGTACAAACTCAGTTTTCAAGTTGCTTTGCAGTTGGTTTCATTTCATATTTCAGCAGCTATGAAGGTTCATGAAACACAATGATTTATGTTGCAACCTCCAGCTCAAGGGAAGCATAAGCTTCTCACACAAGTCCAGGACACTTTGACAGCAGAAGATCTCATCAACTATGCCCTGTTTCTCCAGGCATCCATCAAAGTCAGGCTGGAAAGGCTGGGAGACCTTTGTAATGGCTCAGACCGGCCATCCTCATGCTCCCTGAAATGAATGAGTGAATGAATGCTGGGGACTGGACACTCCTCTTACCATGCTGTCTTTCACTTTTTTCACTTCTATTGAACGTTTCACAGTTGCTGAAGCCCCATGTAAATGCAATGCTTCTTCTTTTTTCCATCAGTGTCCATCATTATGCTTTGCTCCCATTCCCACTTACCTATGTGCTGCCAGCACTGCCAGCTATCATGTCCTATTTGTCTACTTTTTTTTCTGTAATTGTCATGTTATTTGCTCCCCCTGCTCTTAGACTCCTTCAGTAAACAAGCAAATGCAAGCTGCTTGGTTTGTGTTAGCTGCAGCAGGGGCAAGGAGCACAGAAGGGCAGGAAGAGGAGAGTGGTCATGGTGTCAGTGCTATGCCTAGGAGAGTGCTGACAGAGGATAAAGGGACAGCTGGAAGGAGCGGGATTAAAAAATGCAAGTAGATCTTTGTACCTACAAGTGAAGTGGCTTTTGGTTTATGTAGCCTCTTCCTTGCTGTTGACTAAATGCCAAACTGAGACCTGCCCTGTTCCTGCGACAGCAGCCCTAGGGACAGGAGAGTGCAATAAGACTCTCAGTGCCCAGTGGGATGAGTATCCTTCAAATGGGGCATGGCAGACCTCCTTCTGGGAGGCACCCCATCTACTGGGACCCATAGCTTCCGGATGTTTCCTCAGTACAAAGTTACTGTTGTGACAGCTCTAACAATACCCTCTTCATTCCCCCTGCCGTTTTGCTAAAGCACACAGAAGTAGCTCAGGTAAATTACAGGCCTGCACCAAAAATTAGTGGGTGTAACTCGCTGGACAGAGTTGAAAGGATGATAGACCTGGGGTTTGCAGAGCTTCCTCCTGAGCCTGGGAAACCACAAATAACCTGTTGAGCCTGCGGCTTTAGAGTCCTGCAAAGTAGTCTTCTTTTTCTGTCCTTTTTGTTTACCACCCCAGTAGCAGTGCGTTTACCATCTTGGACAGCTGCATAGCTAAAGGGTTATATGTCTGTACATTCTCTGGTCTTTCCTTCTAACCCAGAGAGACCATAGAGAGTAAGAAATTCTCGTTCAGAAATTACGGTCAGGGAGGCAGTGTAATGATTGTAATGGGATTTCCCAGTTCTTCTTTTTCAACTCTCACATCAAAGAAACAAGTAATTTTTCCTTGGGTGCCAGCCTGTGGTGGCTCCTCTATCACAAGTGGTAGTTTGGCTGCATGCTTCCATTAGCATTGAGTTTTCTGCACAGTGCCTGACTTCAGGCAATGAAATATGAGAGAATGCAGCTGTTTGGGTGAGAAAGGCACTGCAACTCATGTATTGCTGTGCTTGTTAAACTGGGCTAGAGAAAGGGTAAGAACATCAAAATTCATTTCCATTTCTTTCCTAATCAGATGCCATAGCAGAATCAGAGATAGTTCTGTGAAAGCTTCCTCTCAGACTTCACTGCTCATCTGAGCTGTGATTTAGATTTAAATTTTTTCTTTTTTAAATTCCTCTAAAATTTTCATCCAATTTTGAACTGGTTTAGCCTGGGAGACTACCTTGTGTCAATGTGCCCCTCTGCTCTCTGCTGGGGTGCCTGATGGGTGTTGTGGACTAAACCCATTGTGCTTTGCCCTCTGCAGGGATACTTTGTTCTCCCTGCCTGAACTTCATCTCCTACGGTTCCTCACTCTCCCGCCTGACTAAATTTCTCAGCTGCATCCTGGTAAACACACAAACACAGAGGGACTCCAGGCATGGAAACATGGCTCACAGGAGCTGGAAGGGCTCCTCTGGTACAGTTTATGAGATCCATCTGGAAGAGAAGGCAAAGGGAGCACTGACAGACCGGGCAAGACATTTTCAGGAGCTATTCTCTGGCACAGTGCCTTTACCTTCCCCTGATGGGAACAGCCTGTCTTCATCAGAAAGGCATGAAGGCTTCATCTTGAGTCACCAATGGCATCAGTCTCCAAAAACACCTTTCTGCTTCTAGCACAAACCTGGTTATTAGGTCAAGCATATTCAACACCCAGTAACTAATAGAGGAGTTTGGCTGTGACAGATGCTGATTGCAAAAGACTTCACCCGATGAATTGTTCATGAGTTAGTGAGTTGTTCTAAAGGAACAGACAGTGGCGGAAGACCAGATTTTGAGGTACTGGATGCCACATCTGGAGTGACAGAAATCAGAACATGTAAAATGCAGCACACAGACAAGTTACACATTGATTCCAATGAGTGCCCTAGTCTCTGGACCAGAAAGGGGAAATCACACTACAACTGTCTTTTCTTTCAAAAAGGCTTTTCCATCCCAGCAAGGTCAATGTTCCCAGCACTTATTCTCCTTTTTATCCAAATAGTCCTTTGGTAAAAAAAAAAAAAAATCCTTTAAAAAGGATTTGGCCAAACCCACTCAAACCCGACTAAGTACATTATTAAGCAGAAACCTTGAGAGGTCCCTCAGGGCAAAATTTCTATTACCTCTTGAACTTCGGAGACTTGTTTCCCATGTCAGTGGGGCAGCACTCTAATGCCTAGCTAGGTAGGGATGATGCTACTTGCAAATTAGTGGCATCCACTGTATTACAAACATTGGTTCGTCAGATGCTCATACAGATGTTGTAGCTCCAAAGCATTTACAAAAGGCAAAGTGTAACCTAACAGCTCCAAATGAGCTTTCAGAAGAGAATACATTATGCTTAAGGTTTGCCAAAAAAGCAGCATGCAACTCCTCTGAAAAAGCAATGCTGCTATGCCTCGTGATGCTTTAGCCTCCTGTGGTGCCAGATGTAGCTAGTGTTTTACTATTTCTTTCTTCAAATAGCAGTGCTCAGGGGGGATAAACTTTACTTAACCTAATTAATTTTAATCACAGCTTTCAAATCTCATACTGTGCAAAGAATTACAAATTGGGATACATTAATAGAAGCCATGGTTTATGCTGCAAGCTAATCGGGAAGTGTGCATTTACATTTTCTGCATGAGTTTGCAATTACCATTAAAATAAAATTCAGTTATGTCCTTTTAAATTACTAAAATGTGAAGAACAGATTGAGCTGGTCCCATTTGTTGTAGAAAATTACTTAAAAATGGCCTACATTTCAAAGAATTAAATGATTCTTACTGAATAAGAGGTTTTAGAAAATGATTTCCAGTTGTCTAGAGTTAAGGTGCTTCCAGGCATTCTGGTTTAAACAATCTTTCTTTAAAAATAATGGACTGGTTAATGTTTCCTGCCTCCTTCAGTATAGGTTCATGGAAGGAACAAAGAGCGTTCTCCCACAAAGCCTCAGCTACATCTTCCTTTAGGAGTAAACCAGAGAAACAACAACATCTAAGCTAACCACATCCAAAACCTAACTCCAAAATACCACAGCACTGAGCACCAGTCCAGGAAATTTCCTTCCCAGTGGGGAGGTTCCTCCTCATGTCATGAATTGCTCTTCAGCAATGCCCACTCTTGTATCTGGAAAGTTAGGTGCCAACTTTCTGTGGTCTATGTCACTCCAAGTCCAGGGGCTTCAATTTCAGGTTGCCAATGACCACAGAAGAAGTAAAAATAAAGTGGCCCTGGCCTTGGTGAAGCATATGCCAAAAGGCCTTATTTCTTTTTACAGGACTATGATGTCAGATAAAAATGCTTTGGTCAACAAGTGCTCATCTTCAAAAGCAACTCAATCTTTTAGGAAAGCAAGTGCCATTGACTTCAGTGCCAAACACTCTCCTGAGCATGAAGCTCAAATCCCTAAGTCATCTGGTTCTTTGAGAAAGTGTTTTCTCACTAGAAATGATCTCATTTATAAGCAAAGTTGAATCACTCTGAAAGGAGCATTGTCCTCAGGAGTGTATTGTGTTGCAGTGTGACAATGTGCAAACCTGGTTTTAATATAAAGCTTTATGTCATAATGACAGCATTCAAGAGAGTACACAAGTGTTTGTATTTATTTTCTGGCATAAATCTGCTGCAACTTTTTTTTTCTTTTTTTAAAAATTCAAGATCATGTTGAGCAAGCAGTGCAGAATCTAGAGTAAAACCACAATGTCATCATAGTTTGTACAGACACAGAAACAATTTAGTCTTTTATATGGGGAAAAAGGTCAAAATGCATGGTATTCAGGAAAACACAAGCAGATGTATCTGTTACAAATGATAACCTTTAGCTAAGTTGTAAACTCCATGCTTATTAAATAATTGATAGTACATCAGAGCTTCAGGAAAGCCATGTTTTACATGCTGAGTTTAAATAAAATGGCTTGTAATAATATTTTTTTCTAAAACATAAGGTACAAATACTGACACAGAGACCAACAGGATGAAATATTCCCATGTTATTCAACAGAGTACTATATCTAAAATAGAACTAGACCTCATTAAAATCTCTGGAAGAGGTAAATTAACCACGTTTTCACCATGAAATATCACTTCAAACTTGTATTTGCAAAAGAAAGCTTGTTGAGGGCTTTTTCTCTTTAGAAATGGAGCTTAAATGCTCAGCAGAGTGCTCATAACCACAGAATGATATAAGTAGGTTTAAAGGAAATGATGAGCTGACTCTTAACTGATGTAAATCACCAGAGCTCTGCTAGAGTAAGTGGAAATTTATTCAATGGACAATTTTAATTTTAAATAAGATACAGATTGCTGTTCCATCAAAGTAGTTTCCGTATAGTTTCTTTAAATTGGAATGAGAAAAGGAACATTTACTTTTGCACCCTCCCATTTTCTGTAGGTGACTGTGAGACTATGTGCCTGCTTGGCAGAAGGAAATGTAAAAACATACCTCATTTCCCTCTCTGTCACGCTCAGGTAAATCACTGGTAGGTTTAGAAAGGTTGCACTGCTGTAAAAAGTCAGAGGGATCATGTAGTTGAACGCAGAAATGTCTCACCTCCTGGTGATTCATCTGTGTCTTTTATGCCAGGTGGTAGGATGAGGCTACTCTATGAATTAATCTGGGTGACTTAGGCACTTGTGTTATGTTTTGATTTGGGGGATTTTTTTCTTTTTTTAATATGGAAAATTCTAAAGCAAAAGTAACCGCCAAGGTGTTTATTACAACAAATAGAGGTTAATTTCAGGTACTTCTGAGATCACTTCGTTTTAACTGCTATAATTCAACTTCTTTTCTTGAGTCCAAGCCTGTCCAGCTGCAATCAAGGTCAGCCTGGACTTTAAGTAGGCTCTCTGTAGTAGCTGCAAAGCCTAGCCTCTACTCAAGAGCACATTTTCTTTGCTTTTACATTAATAACAATGTCTGATTTCAGACACAAAAAAACCCAAAACCATTTTGCACCCATTAGAGAGGCATTGAATAGGCTGTTCCTTCCCAACAATTCTGGACCATAAGAGGGATACCACTGCAATTCTCATTTCCAAGCTGTAAAGCAGCTTTCAGCACCACCAGCTGACTACTTAGTGCATTTTAATTAGCTCATGAAGGTTCCCAGGCCACTGTGTTGAAATGAAATGTGCACACAACTTAAGACTTGCTCATTGGCAATCAAATTTTTAAGTTACCAGGCCTGCTGGGTTCTTTCTGCAGAGCAAAGCCGCTTCTTCAAAAGCAGTACTATTCCTCCAGGGGCAAAGGAGAAAAAAAAAAGACCATATTTTTGCATAATCACAGCTTTTAGTAGAACAAAATTTGCTGCTCTGTGGGAAATTGCAAGACAAAAAGTCTTAGTAAGTATAAAGTCCTCAGTGCTCTGACATGTTAATGCAAGGGAAAAATTGCCTTGCACAAAAGAGGTTGTGAGGGCTTTTTGGCACCATTTTTCTGTTGCTGGGTCATTATTCAGGGTCTCATCCAGATACAGAGTAGAGTCATCAAGGTCTGAAGGGCTCTGAGCAATACAGCTCAAGTAAAAGGTTTTCTCCTGTCTCTCAGCCCTCCTTCAGCGGCAGTCTCTCACCTCCAGGAAACTCAGGTTATAGCATGACGTAATTTAGCCCCTGCTTGGCAGTCTCAGTATTGTTTAATTAATATTTTCAAATTTATTGCGGTTTCTTGCAGATCCAGCATAAATGCTGTGTCTTGGCTACTGCACAGCTGACACTGAGAAATTTTGCAGAATAACTACTTGTGCTTATGACCACTTACACAGTGAAAAAATACTGCTTTTGTCTACTACTGTACTCAATAAGAAAAGCAATAGTGCATTTTTCTTTTTCACTTTGCTTGAATTTAGAGGCTCTCATCTATAATATATTTATTTCTCTATATTGGCAAGTAAGGTCAGTAATTAGGTCATTTAAAACCCATGTGTGCAGATATCCAGTCATACAGCCAAGATTACAAGTAGAGGATGACTGCATAAGGCCTCTGTGCTCGGCTAAGCTTCAGCTGTGAAGAATATGGGAAAACAAAACCCGAGCTGGACATGAAGAAGACATTAATCAGAATATTGACTGAATCATCTCAATCATAATTTAGGGTCTTGGTGGTGCACACTGTGGGCATGGTCCACTGGACAGGCATTGGCCTTGGCTGGTTTGAGCCAGCCAAGCTAAGCACGCATAGAAATTTCTGCAAGACTCAAAAAGGCGACCCTCCCAGCAAGAGATGACAAATCAGATCTTCACCAACACAACAATGGTACACTGAGAGTAAACACAACACAGTGCCATTCCCTAATGTGCTGGATTCTGCCTGTACCCTTCTGAATTCAGCTGTTTTCTAGATCATTGCAATAAACTCTGGCTTTTTTTTTTTTTAAAGAGAGGTTGGCCTGGTTTCTCAAGCCAAGCAGATCGCAGTTCTTTCAACATGAAAGGCCTCCAGGGAGCCGAGAGTAACTGGGCTAAGTCAAGAGACTTGCACAATTTACTATTTTGTAGAGTTCTAAAGGTCTTCTGCAGATATAAGCGAAACATGCATTTATTTAATTTTTTGCTTGCTTTCTCACTGGCATCAGGAGAAAGTAATGAATTTTTATTTACAGCTTTGCAGGCTAGATTCATAAAAGGAAGATGATCTTACATTTCCTGTGTTTTAAGTACCAGAGAAGAAAGAATTTGAGCTTGGTGAGAATTTTTTTCTTCTTATGAGCACTGCTGTGGAGATACAGCTTTAGGCACATTCTTTCCTAACTGCACAGCATTTAAATGTAATTAAGCACAGTCACTTGTACCAATGAAGGATCATGAAGTATATAACATAAATAGATCTCTGCTAACCTCTCATGTCAATAAAAAAATGACACCGTAATTTTTAAATTATTTTGCAGAATTTTTAACTAGTAACAATGTGTTTGATTTCAAATATTTTGCTCTCTCCTTGAACTATAAAATTCTTTAGAGCATTACCAGAAAGCTGTCTCTTAGGTTTTTTTATGTCCTTAACAGTTATGATCCTGAACAAGACGAAACACAGTCATCTAGTTCATAGCAAGCCCAAAATTCATGGTCTTTTATTAAAGCTTTTTATATGTAGGATACACATTATCTCCTATTAAGATGTAATTTCATCACCCTGCTATGCATAGCCAAAAGATGTACCTATTCATTCGTTGCTATCCCACTTTCACAACAACAATTGACCTGGTTTGTAATTAGTTTATTTCCATTTGCATCAGTTTAATCAACTTAGGTGCAAACAGCAGTTAAAAGTAATTAAAAAAAGGACCCAATTCTTGCTAACTAAAAGGATGTTTCCTGGATATGACTTGGCTAGATCCAGTAAACCTCTCTTGAATTGTGCTGCTTAACTGATAATTATTCAGGGACAGAATCACTGGACCCTACTATGTCCATTAATGGAAGGCAGATCAGCTGTGCTCCCATGGGCCTCTGTAATCATGCTTTTTGGAAAGCTGTTTGAAGACTTCAGGTGAGAAACACTCTGCAGGTGTTATATATCAGTAATAAAAATAGACCTAATGACCACATCTTTTTCCCTTAAAGGCTTCCCATGGGGCCCAGCATCACCCATGCTGATGGTTCTGCAGCATTTTGCTGGCGTTTTTATCCTATGACGCAAGATAGGCTCCAGTTATGGGTTTATTGTTATAAGCCTGTGCTGGAACTTGTGCATCTAAATACTGGTGAAAATTCAATTGCAGCTGTAGATTTTCTTATTATTTATGCTCTGCACATTGCCAAACAAGCTTCTGCCTCCTGGTTGCTGCAATGACATTTTTTACAAGGCGCTGCTGCCTGTGAGACCAGATGACAGTGCTAATGACCCATGTCCTTGTTCTCTGCTTCCCTTGCTTATGCTTCTTGTTTCTCCACACTCAATTAAGGAAAAGGAATTGAGGTTAATATTCCTGTCCTTGAAATTAAATCTACCCTTGTCCCACAGTGCAATTAATGAAAACAACTTGGATAGAGAGCCTTTCATCTGTAGTTCACTGGTTTATTTAGTAGGAGTTGACAATGACTCACGCCATTAATTTGTCTGCTGAGTAGCAAACACAGAGCAAATTAGCAACGTTAGCCAAGATTGTAGGCATAAACCTTGCAAAATCACTGCCATGAGTTAATACCTCTGCTGCTCTTTCAGGTGAAGAGTTGTGGTGACCATGAGGCTTCTTGTGTCACAGGTCTTCCTGCAGCCTGCCTGCAGACACACCAAGAGTACACAGGGCCTGTGCTGCTCTTGATACCACTAATTCAAGGGGTAATTAGATAAAACTGGCTATTATACACCAAACATTAGCCATTAGATGTCCAAGTTATCTATGCACTCATACTGTGAGAAGCACTGGTTAATTATATATTTGGCTATTAAATGATTATAAGGTTCAAAATAAGTTCAGCAGCAGATATACAACAGAAGGTCAGAGTGAGTGTAGATATCGTCTCTGATTTTCCTCACTGGCAGATGCTGGTAAATCGGGAGTTCTTGGGTATTCACAAATGTTAAAGACATCCGACAGTAATCTCTCTTCTATCCACTTGTGTAGTCTGACTTGCAAGGCAGAGAGATTTGTGTTCTACATCATTCACTTCATGACCATGAATTAGGCTCTTGGCTTGGATTACCGTGGAGGAACACATCTCTCCCTTGCCTTTGAAGCAAGTGGGAGAATGTGTCTTTGTGAATACTTCTACAACCCCTCCAGCTACTTGCTCCAAGGCTGAGCTCTGAGAAAATGGTTGGTACTTGAGCAGAGACAGCACTGTCCCTCTGCAACCCTGATCCTTGTTATGGAGAAGGATGTGTATCTTCAAGGGCACAGCAATAGGAATATCTCCCATTCACTGAAGCTGTGATACACTGGAGTAGGCTTTCCAACCCTAACAAGCACACTCAGCTCTTGTAAATAAAGTGTAGTTTTCTTTCCCACATCTCTTCAGAGTGAAACAGAAAAGATCCTCAGAATCACAGCTTAAAGTCAAGTAGAAAATTTTTGATCTCTGCTGTGCCTGAAAGAAAGGGGAGCCGGCATCAGTGCGTCATCATCACTCACAGAACAACAATCAGATCTGAGCTGATACCATGGGGAACATCAGTACAAGTAAATACCAGCCACTAAATCATAATGTTCAGGAGAACTCAAAGTGCTTAGTGTTCATCATCTGATTCTTAAGGTATTTGAACTTATGCCAAGTTAATAAGTGAACAGCATCGCCTGCAATTCATTGCTGTACTGTACAGCAATATTTTATGCAACTGACTGCAATAACACTGATGTTGTATTCAATTTTTGACTGGCTAGAGGAGGCAGCCACTTCTCTTGATGTGCTCAGGCTGGAACACAGAGCAGATGATGGAGTCAATAGCTTTGAGATTTGAGAAATCTGTTGTGATGATCTTGCAGAAACTTCACAATGTAGCGTGCTGTTTTGGTGGTTTGAATACAGATGAATAAACGCCTTGCCTGAATGCTTCTGTATTTAAGGCATACTTTAGAGCTACTGCACACTTGTCCATTACACAGCAGAGGGACACTGAACCAGAACATAATCAGTCAGCACTTTTAGACTTCTTTTAAGCACTTTTAAAAACATTCAGTTCATTCATCCTGCAAACAAACAGGGCTCTTGGGACCTAGCAACACTGGCTGACAGAGGGCTACTACAGATAATACGGCGCCAGTACGGACAGCTCTTTTGTTTTAACATGTGTTCTAAACCTTTTATTTATTAAATATTCATTTATATATTACCTTTCAATTTATTTTAATATGTTTTCTTTGGGGCAGGGGAAATATGTAATTATGAGAAATGCTGTCCTGTGGTGCAGGAAGCAAATACAAATGAAGAAACCTTAAGCAACTTACCACTACAAAACATTTGTAGTGGAACTTGGTCATTGCAGATGCTGCTGTGATTTTAGTTTCCTGGGAAATGGGGAAGAACATACCCTCTTCCTACACCTGCATGTGCTGTTACAGATTGAGCACTTTAGTGTATTGGGAGCCTGATGTTTGTTAAAGAGCATAGTGCAATACTGTCTGCAGTTCTGGCAATGAAAGGGTCTCAGACAGGCATGGTTTGCTGGGATAGTAACAATGTCTCAGACAAACTGACAAAGTAAGAAAAAAAGCCTAAAAGGTCCTAAACCCATTGAATTAAAGCAGCAGAGATTGAAAATGCAATTTGACCTATAGTACTTTTTTGGGGGAGGCATGCTATAGTATGCAAAATTATCAGTAAACCAGCCACATTCAGCTCCCCAGCTGTGCTGCTAAGGTTTTTTCCTCTTTTTCCTTTCTGGTCTGAGAACCCAGAACACTCAGAGGAGCAACCATGAAGGCCTTCACCACACCACTTTTTTCACCATGTGATTCCTTTGGTAGAAGGGCTTGTGACAAGGTGTGATGTCCCACACATACTGGTGTGTTTCCCTGATCCAGAGATGCGGGATACAGTGCGCTCAATGACCCTCACCCACATTTTGTTTTGCTTGCTTTTTTTTCTTTCTCAAAACAAATAAAACAAACCCCTCCTGAGCCATCTCTTGGGACCTAGGGTTTTTGACGAGAGTAAAATTATCACCCTAAATCTCGCACTCACTGCAGCTTTGGTGTTTGCCAGCACTCAAGGACACCCGGAGTGTCCTTGTTAGAGGCCCTTAATGAAAAGCAGCAGCCCAGCTCTCACCAGCAGCCCTGCTCACACTCAGCCACAGCACTGTGCTCTGATGTAAAACACACCTGCACTGGCCAGAATGGCTCCTTGCACCACCTCTGAGGTACTATCTGAACACTTTACTGACAGAAGCAGTCTGGGCTCGGCAGTCCCGAAGACCCCAGACAGCCCTCAGAGGACAAACTAAATTAACTTCACCTCCTACCACATGAACAATTCCCGGCTATGCCCTACCCACATTGCTAATGATGATGATGATGTAAGAAACTTTAATAAGAATCTGATTTACACATACCAGGTTTAACTTTTTGGAGACATCTGTTCGAGGAGTCCTTCAGTGATAAGCACAGGCAGGCTCCTCTGGGACATTGGAGAACAAAGATGCTCACAGGACAGGAATACTTCCACAGTGGTGGCTTCCCAAATATGGGTATCTCCAGATGATAGGATGATTTATTCCCTCTTATAGCTTAATCGCTGTAACTTGTCTTGTTTTTGGAAAGGAGCCTGAGAAATCTTAAACACCTACTGTACAGATACCAGCAAAGCCTCATAAAGGGCTCTCTTCCTTCCCTTAAGTACATTTTTGGACATCCCTCTTTTCACACTGCAGGAGCTACCTCGACAGTCATAGTGGCTTCGCAGATCACTCAAAGGTGGCCCAGCTTGTGAAGTCCACATTGCTACTCCTTGTGAAAAATGAGACAAGCAGACCTAGATGGAGGTCTTAGGCAAGTCCACCTCAACAGAATGGCTCAGGTTAGAAGGGTCCTTAAAGATCATCTAGTTCTAACCACCCTCCCATGGGCAGGGACACCTTCCACTAGACCAGGTTACTCAGAGCTCCATCCAGCCTGGTCTTGAACATCTCCAGGGATGGGGCATCTACAACTACTATAGGCAACCTGCTCCAGTGCCTCATCACACTCTGAGCAGAGATCATATAAAGATAATTTGATCTTCATGCTGCCTACAACTAGGATTTTTTTTCTAATTTTCTGCTATAAACTAAGATTTTGTCCCAGCCCATATGCCGAGCCCAGAGGTTACGGGAATGCAAGTCACTCCTTGGTCCTTTGCCTAAATATGAGATGAGAATGGCCTATGTGCAGTTGCTCCATAGCCTCTCCTGTTCACTACCTGTGGGAGGGAAAAGCATGACCAGGGGAAAGAAAGACCCTTGCACTTCCACATGTCAGTGTTAGCCGATTCACAGAATCACAGAATGGGTAAGGTTGGGAAGGGACCACAGTGGGTCACTTGGGCCAACCTGCCAAGGTCTCCTAGAGCATGCTACTCATGACTATGTCCAGACAGCTTTTAAATATCTCCAGAGAATGAAACCCCACAACCTCTCTGGGCAATCTGTTCCAGTGCACAATCACCTGCACAGTAAATAAGTTCTTCCTTATATTCAGGTGGAACTTCCTGTGCACCAGGTTCTGCCCATTACCTCGAGTCCTATTGCTTGGCACCACAAAGAAGAGCCTGGCTCCATTCTTCTGACACCCTCCCTTCAGATACTTACTGACATTGATGAGGTTCCCTTTCAGTTGTTTCTTCTTGAGGCTGAACAGGCACAGATCCCTCAGGCTTTCCTCATAACAGATGCTCCAGTTCCTTCATCATCCTCATTGCCCTCCACTGGCCTCACTTCATATCTTTCTTGTAGTGGGGAGCCCAGACACAATACTCCAGATGTGGCATCACCAGGCCTGAATACAGGGGAAGAATCACTTCCCTCAACCTGGCAGCAATGCTCTTCCTAATGCAGCCCAAGATCCCACTGGCCTTCTTGGCCACAAGGGCACACAGTTGGCTCATGCACAGCTTGCAGTTTACCAGCATCCTCAAGCCCTTCTCTGCAGAGCTGCATTCCAGCAGGTCAGCCCCCAGCCTGTCCTCCTGCCTGGAGTTATTCCTTCCCAGGGACAGGACCCTGCACTTGCCTCTGATGAATTTCAGTTCTTCTCTGCCCATTTCTCCAGCCTGTTGAGGTCCTTCTGAAGGGCAGCACAGCATTCTGGGGCATCATCCACTCCTCCCAGCTTTGTGTCATCAGTGAATTTGCTGAGGAGGCACCTGCCCCTTCGTCCAAGTCATTCATGAGCAAGTTAATACTGAATGCAGTATTGACCATTGGGGGACAGTGTTAATGACAGGCCTCAAACTAGACCATGTGCCACTGACCACAACCCTCCGGTTCATGCCAATGCAGGGACCACTCACTGCTTAAATACAGAAAGAGGTCCAAGAGAAACCAAAACTCACACCTGCAGTCTGCACACTGCTAGGGAGCCACAGATGAGACTGCATTATCCCCTTCTTCTCCCTCAGCCTTGGCCAGGAGCTGTGGTCTCACACAAAAGAGGCAAGGGTGCTTCCACCTCTTGCTTCACAAGGCTGAAGGGGCAGCCTATAATAATATATTATTATTATATCATATATTATTATAGTCATTAATTATATCTTATTATTATATAATCTTATAATGCGATGATCTCAGAAGGAATTTCTTCACTCAGAGGGTAGTTAAGCATTGGAACAAGCTGCCCAGGGGAGTGGTGGAGTCACTATGCTTGGAAGTGTTCAAGAAACAACTGGATGTGGCACTTAGTGCTATGGTTCAGTTGATAGGGTGGTGTTCAGTCAGAGGTTGGACTAGATGATTGTGGAGATCTTTTCCAACCTTAATGATTCTATGATCTGCTCCTCTCCACCCATCCTTAAATGGCAACAGTTCCCAAGTGCAGGAGTAGCTGGGCTGCCTTTATCCAACTTAGAAGGCAGGTATTAACAAATCACGTGTAATCATGCAAACATAAGCCTGTTGTATCCTTTGGAGTATCTCAGATTTCTAGCTACTTAGAGTAAAGCACACAGCTATGAATAAAAACTACTTTTTCATGAATGCTTAAGTTAAAGCCCCAGGATTAGTAGTGCTCTGAATATTTTAAGACAGTATTTTATTAGAAATTAAAAATTTAAACTATTTGTTCCAAATTCAGTTTTCCTCTTTCATTAAGTACTAGAGTCAGGATGCAGGTTTTAACATTTGTAGGAAACCTCTCCGAGTTCAGTTGGAGATCTGAGTTGTCTCTGCCAGAAGCAGAAAACTGCTATACGGGCATAGCAAATAACTGATTCAATCTCACATACACACAACTGGATTTATCTGCCTCTAGGGAACCTGGTCCTCACACGCTTATAGCATCACCCATCTAGTGACATTACTAAAGTAAGAGTTAACTAGAGAAAGGTCTGATTTTGGAAAGAAAAAGATACCAATCAGTTCTGATCTGATCTATGTAGCTCTCTACACCTACAGAGAATCACAGAATCAAGTAGGTTAGAAAAGACCTGTGAGATCATTGAGTCCAACTTATGACTGAACACCACCCTATCAATTAGACCATGGCACTGAGTGCCATGCCCAGTCTTTCCTTAAACACCTCCAGGGACAGTGACTCCATCACCCCCCTGGGCAGCCCATTCCACTGTCTAATCATCCTCTCTGTGAAGAAATTCCCTCCTCATGTCCAACCTAAACCTCCCTGGATGCAGCTTAAGACAGTATCCGCTGCCACCAACTGCCTGGGAGAGCATGACCCCCACCTGGCTACAACCTCCTTTCAGGTATGCATGAACATGCAAATACATAACGGTGTTTATGTGTGTGCACACATGTAAACAGGTGTACTTTCACAAGATCCTCCTCTTTAACCAGTTCACCAGGGATATCTGTATTCTGAGGCACTGAGTGTCTCACCTTTTTTTTTTTCCCTTACCCTTTCAAACTTCCCCTGCAGGTTACAAGCAGGGCACCTGAAACAGTTGGGTTGTTCAAAACACCTCAGAATGGATCTGAATCATAGTTCTGTGTTCTTCACAGTCAACAAGACAGCTAAGGGAGTTGTCTCTGTCTATGGCATGGTAATAGAGCACTTCTCAAGCAGTAAAATCCATTATGAACAAAATAAAGAAGTTCCAGGGAATGGAATTTGTCTAAACTGAACAACGGAAGATGAGCATTTATCTCTTATGTCATCCTGTATGACATAAGGAATATGTGGCATTCTTAAAATATCTTGATAGTCAGTTATGAGTAGGACTATTCATCCTACACCCTACTTCTGCACACAGGAAGGGACAAGCTCATAGCAGAAGAATTTTTTTCAGGGGTGGGAACAACTGCACAATGATCATCTTCCACCCAGTGTGGGACTCCATCAGAGATCATGGATGCCCCGGCAAGTTTGGGGCACCATTACATGTTTGTGGAAGTCTCTCAGCTTTTATTAATTAGATTCCTGACAAAACAATAAAACCCTGTAGCAGAAAGCCACACTGCTCATTTCTGAGTCATATGAAATCATTCACCATTTTATGTACAAGTTTTGAATTACAATCTTCAACTCCTCATCAGAAAAAATAACAAACCAAAAAGCCTAAAAAAGCATTTTGGAAGAACTGCATAGTGTACAGAAGCATACTTTCAATTACACAATATCTTACAGAACACATACTGCAACAAAAAGCAGAGTCTGTTACCTTTTCTGAGAAGGCAGTGCCCAGTCAAAACTAGATGTTTCACCTCTGTTATTAGAGGAACAGCTTTAACTGGACAAAAGAGTACATGAAAAAAAGTTCCTGAACAGTCCAGATACTTTAACAGAAAGATAAAAGTACATTTGTAAACAACTTTAAAACAGGAGTCTTATGAAAACAATACAGGTTAAGCTGTTAAAGTCTTCTTTACCCAAACCACTATGTTCTACCCTTATAGGTTTTTTTTTGATGATACACAAATTTTGCCACATGGAAAACTCAGTGAAAAATGTGGGCAAATATTTTTTTAATTTTTGGTGGAATTAAGAAAGGGACAATTTGAAGGCAAAAGGTCATACTCCAAATTTCCTTTGAAAATTACAAGAGCAATATAACCTAACTATTGAATGAAAGTGCATGGTAGGACAGCACTTATTTTATAATCTGAGACCCTTTTTAAATGTAAACCCTGAAAACTCATAAGCTACTGCTAGAACATACTTTTGTATTATGTACCATTAATTTATCACTGCATTCACCTTCATTATTCAAACCCTGCCATACAAAACCAATTTATTCTAAACCTACCTATTTTACCACACAGAGAAACGTAAAAACTGACCTGGAAAATGATTTTGTGTATGTAATTATGAACCATGAATTTGAAGCTGAGCATCAGTATTTATGCTGCCCTACTTAATGCTTCAGCATATGTTAAGAAAGCTACTGATCACCGAGTGTCTCCATTTTGGTAGATGGACAGATGTATGTGAACAGCAATGCTTTGGATAACTTGTGCTATTCCTAATACTATAGTTATTTTCTCTCCCAATTACATTTTGCTATAAATATGTGTGCCCTTAAGTTGATCCCAATATCAGTTTCAGCTAACTAATCAAATTATCTGCTGAGGTTTTGGGAATGATAACCCTTCCTTTATTTAAATAAAATGAGGGAAGGGTTTCTAATTCCCAAAGGTTTGCCAGCAAGAGATTTATTTTCAAGACAGGATGACACTGTTTAGTACATTGTTCATCATCTTTGCTGTTCACAAATAAGCACAACAGTATTAATGGTTTTTATCAAGTAGGCAGGAAGGGAAAGAGAAAATACTGTAAGGTTTTTACCTCTAAAGTTTTCTCAAGTTCTGCTCATGGGCTCTTATGAATAACTATTCATTTTAAGTAAGTGTAAGTCAAATTTCAGATTACTTTTCTTTTATTTGGAGGGCTCTACAGCTAAACTTCAATTTTCTACTTTTCTTTTGCAGAGGAGTGTTATTAAAAGCCTGCCCACAACTGACTACTTCAGGAATTTAAGTATGGAATAATTTATCATTATATTTAGAAGTGCCTCATTTTTGTACCAGTTAATTCATAATCCAAATAATCAATCTGCAATGTAAACAAGTAGTTATTTTCTCCCATGTAATAATGGTGAATAACGACACTGAGCATTACATATTCCACTTGAGTTCATTAAATGCAATTCTTCAGTCACAAAGGCAGCAGGCATTCTGTGATGGACTTCCTTTGAACTATGTTCAAATGAGTGGAATAACTGAAATTCCTGATGGAGATCTAAGCCATTTCCCTCATGTTCTTAATAGCTTCCGCTATTTGCATACTCAACTCTATTTCATAATTTGCTATTTAAAATAAATTCATTTCCCCCAACCCTTCTCTCCCTATCTAAAACAAACTTATTTACATTAATGCTAAATGCTTTTCAGCAAATAAGTTGTAAGAAAAACAAAACAAAACCAATAAGGGAGCAAAACCATAAAGGGAGCAAGTATTTCAAGTTTTGTAATAATTTTCTTTCTGAATTTTCTTCCCAAGATGCTACAGGGACAAAAAGTTTAAAACGTGCTTTCACACATTTTTGATTCTTCCTCTTTTATACAACTTTGCCCAGTGAACTACCTTCGTAACTTTTGCCCAGTAATCAATTGAAACTGCATGCCATTCACCCCAAGAAAGTAAACAAAATACAGCCTTTTACTTCAAATATTTTATGAATGCAAGATTACAAGAAACATATTAGTCAAAATGCAGGGCTATCAAGCACTGAACCAAGGATGCTGGCATCAGTTTGCCTACCATTTTGCATGTGAAAAAAATACACTATGTCTACAGGTAAAAGGCATCACTAATGCATCATGAATTACTCTGGTCAGCCAACACCACCTCTGCAGCCTGGTGCATGTTTAAGTCCTGAAAATAATCATCATAATAATAGTTTGAGATGAGACACTGGAACAAAACCATTCTTAAACAGGAAAGTTTTTTCTTTTGCTCTTATCGAGGTAACACCAAAAACTAAAAATAAGGTCTTAAAATTTAGCAGCCTCCTTAACACTTGTTAGGCTAGCCTTCACACAAGGAGCATGCAAGCAGTCACTCTTCTTGCTTTAAATTGAGGGCTGTCAATTCAAGTCACTGTTTTCTCACCTTATTTGATTAACCTGCTGAACTGGATGTCCACCATAGGAAAAAGAAAATTAAATGATGTTAAGTGTAGCAGACAAGTACAGATCACACCAAGAAGCTAACACTCATGAGCTGTCATAATAAGGGATATTAATAACAATAAAAAAAAAAAATCAGTCTTTTCTGTGCATATTTTTCATTTGAAAGGTCCCAGGAAATCATGATGTGCCTGGCCGTTTCTGTTGCTGATTTCTGATGACCTCTAATTGTTTTTTGCATTGCTGATAGTACGTTGAGAGACTTTTGTTTTCATCTAACAGCTTTTTATGTTCTTGTACCAGACGGGATGTGTTTTGCTGATCTTTTTCATCCTGGTCCAGTTCTGCTATTAGTTCTTGTCTAGAATAATAATAATAAAAAAGTAATTATCATTTATAATCTAGTTCTATTTGTGTGTAGATGACTTCATATTGTTTCAAATCAGTAATTGATTATCAAATCTGATCTCACAGCTGGTGATATTTTGTGCAAAAAAAGTTGACAAAAAAAGTCTTATTCTTTAATGTAGCCTGGGGAAAAATTCTCTTCCAAATCAAACCCACATTTATACTTTAAAATAGCTGCAATACATAGCCTTAATCTCTAAAATTGTCCTTTAGATAATGTTTTTCAGACATAGTTCTACAGGTCACAGTAAAACATCTAAGGAGCCATGCAAAAGTTCATAAATATATTCAACCCTAATTTTGCATAACTGTATGTACATTTTAAATCTCTAAGGACAACTTAAAATAGAAAATTGCAGTAATTTTTTGTAACTTTTTAGTGAAGTGCTATTTTCTATTTGGACTTGAACTTATTAAAGCAGGGGAAAAGCAGAATGAAGGAAATTATTTTTGTATGGCATTTCACATAATTTACACCATAAGCGTACACTGCTTTTTAGCAGCAATTTTAGAAGAACAAACACACTGATAAACTTGCTGTAATTTATTCTGCAAAACTGATGTAGCAGTTTGTTTTACTATTTGTTTACAAGGCGACAAGGAGGCAAGCTGCCAGCGATATTTTTGCAACAAGACAGTAAAGGAGAAAGTTCATGTTAATTAATTGTTGCCATATGGTTTGTAATTACTGTTGAAGTAAACTTAATAATTTTCTGAGACTGAACTAGTAACTACCTTAACAAGCATTAAATTCATCCATCACAACACTATTTTCTGCTTTAACAGCCATGGACAATTATGTTCTGACTAAGAAAAAACAGTTTGGAAGAAATGTCAATACGAAATTATTAGAAAAAACCCAGTAGGAATCTAAAAGTAGAGAATTAAGAGTTTTGAAACAGAAACACATTTTTGCATAACTTACTGACACTTAGGGATAACAAAAAATCAAAATTAAGATACTCACTCTAGCTTCAGTACCTCCTCATCAAGTCTAAAAATTCTCATTGCATGTGAAAAAATTAAATTGTTCTCAGGATACTAAGCCAATAGTGAGTATGTGATAGGAGTTCAAACTTACAGTAGCGATTCCCGTTCTGTTTTCTATTTCTAATGTACAAAAGGTTTAAACACACATTTTTCTCATTAACTAATCCCCAAAATCCAAGGCAAGCCCCCTATTAAGTGCTTGCCTGCAGTGGCTCAGACGCTGGTGGGTAACAAGCTGATAACTTGGTTTAGCATGGGAGTATACGTGACTTCTCAGAATGGCTTCCCAGCATCAGAAAACAGAAAGGGTAAGTACAAAACAACAGAACTTATTATGAACTCAAGTTATGAATCAGCAATAATTTTTGCCCTCATACAACAACACATGCAGTTGCTTCACTTGTATGTGTACATTGTGAAAGAGAAAAGAGTTTATTTCTGGTGCCCAAGGAGAAGGTATATAAAGAGGTTACAGTAGTAGGTGCTAGACCCTTGGCAGAAAAACATAAGATGTGTGTTGATAATACTGTTATAAATGTGATGCTTGACAAAAGTCAGATATAAGATAAAAACTGACTGCAAAATGAGTAACTTTGATATATTATTCAAAACTCTATAATCCATTAACTAAGATTTTATTTACAAAATACAAGTGAAAGCACATTAATGGACAATGTTGGAAATAAAATGTCAAGGTTCTTTAACAGTCCATGTCTTTCATTTGAGATGATACGAACAAACATTACTAGTTTGTTACACATACAGATGTGCCACACATTTATGTAGGGCTTGCCCAGAGGAAAAATCTTGATATTGATTAAAACTGCTCTAAATATCTCATTCATACTGAGCAGCTCAGTATGAATGAGATTAAGGTTGGAAAATAATTATGCTCTATGAAATATTTCTTCATAAAGCCAGGTATAATAGTCACAGAGAACAGACTTTGTGTAAAAGAAACAAACAGAAGAACAGAAAAGGTTAAACACTTACTTCCTCTGCAACAGCAATGCAATTTCTGTCTGAACTTTCATATATTCTTGTGCCATTTTGCAGTGCTGTTCAAACACAGCCATAGATTCTTTGGAGTTTGGGCATGGTGCTAAAGGCTGAAAATAAATCAGACATGTTAAAGACTAATGAACTGATATCTTCATAAACAGTGTGTTAGAATGTCTCTGCAGTGTATTTATAACATCCTTTAAAAACCAGTAAGCTTTTAAAAATAAGTGTTAAACCATGCCCTGGAAAACGTTACTGCACTGATGTCAAAGGTGACTCAACCTCAAGTCTGCAGTTTTTAATCTGACACTTGTCATAAAAATCTAATTAAGTGTTTAATACTGCATACAACAAATAAAGTGTATACAACAATTTAATTTAGTAACACTCAAGCAAATAATGTCTTATTTTGACAGCCAAACTCAGCTTACATTTGGTTTTAAGGATCATGTTTCCCAGGGCTTGTTTTTAATAGCTTGATCAAATCTGAGTCAACTCAGATTACGTAATATATTTTTTCTTAGCCTTGGTCAAAAATTAGATAGAATATAAACCCAGGTAAATATGTGGCACTATATTTTGCAGGCCACAAGTCACACATTAGAATGAAATGCAAGCTTAAGAATCTAATAAAGCGTCTATTTATTACCTGTAACTGATGATCTAATGTAAGATATGCCATTGGGATGGAGTTATCTGACCCATTGGTCTCTGTAACAATACCAAGAAAATTTTAATGTATTTTCAAGAGTTAATTCTATTCTTATAGGACAAAAACAAGAATTCTAAGTAATTTCACAAAACACAATCTGAATGTGGACAGGCAGATGGAAATAGTAGCGTTCCAATCCCAAGGCAGATGAATCATTTTGTTTTTCTGATAGTTAAAAGCTTCGAAAGTATGGTCTATCACATCAAGAAGAAATAAAGATTATGGTTATCAACCTGCATTTCTAGCAGCCATGTAACAGCATAGAGATTTTAAAAATACTATTTCTGTACAGTTTGCAGTAATTTCTGTTTATAAAAAAATTGCCATTTCATTCTTGTTTATGAAGGATCAGCCAGCCAGCCCATGCATCTAATCACTTTAAAATTAGAAGCTGTGCAAATCGGCTCCACCAAAATAAAATAAGCACAACCTCCTGCTCAGTTTTGAAACCTGGTCCCAGAGAGGTCTCTAAGTATCTTCCTCATAACATGCTCTAGGGCATCTTCTCTGCTCTGTAGAGATACTTTCTGGATAGCATGGAACCCAATCTGTCTCCTGGGCCTGGCTTTTCTCTTCTTAGACTGCAGTTACTCTAGATTTCTCTACTGTTTTCATTCCAGATTTCACATGTTTCTGAATTCTTACAGATCCTATCTTTTAGTAGTCCACAATCGGGATCACAAGGTTATTGTTAAGCTTTAAGAGACATAAAGACACATGGAGAAACTACTGATTTTACAGCTGCATTATTGCTACTAGAGGATTATATGGAGGAGGGTAGGTGGGAAAAAAAAGGGGCTGCTTACCCAAACCCCAAAAGCACCTGCCACAGAGTAGTCGTGGTAGAGAAACTAAGGTGTTGCCCTCAAAGACTATGCTATCTCCAAGAGCAGCTTCAAAAGGAAACAGAAATAAGAGGGTGGGAATGGAGAAAAAGTGGTTAAGTGTATGCTTGTAAGGAAACTGGAAGGTGGTAAAAACAAAAAAGAAAAAGAAAGCAACCCTAAAACCAGAGACTTAATCACTACAGTATCTTAAATGAGACCGGTATAAAGTCTTTCCCTATGTTA
This sequence comes from Xenops minutus, assembly GCA_035221455.1. Taxonomy (NCBI): domain Eukaryota; kingdom Metazoa; phylum Chordata; class Aves; order Passeriformes; family Furnariidae; genus Xenops; species Xenops minutus. The sequence goes on along the minus strand of JAWWEE010000105.1, from coordinate 79,227,588 downwards.
CAGACTGTTGCCATACATGGATACTGCTAAAACAAAGGAATTATTGCAATGCTTCAAATACATCAATACATGCAAAATACTTCAGATAACATTCCTGAGCATTTCAGCACTGTGTCACAGAACTACAACTTTTCCTGTGACTTACCAGATTCAGCTGTATCCTTGTTTTACCATTTTGCCTCATTAAATTAAAAACGCACCCTCTTTTACAGAAACCCAAAATTATTTCTCTCTTCAGAAATTCAAACAAGTCTTTGTTCATGCACTGCATAAACCCAACAAGAAAAGTTATACATATGGCACTTTCTGTATTTACCTGAGTATAAGGTGAGGGATTTCTGTGGGCCAGAAAACAGACTTGACTTTTAGTGCTGTGCTGCATTTAAGACCAAAGATTTGGCACAAGCTGTCCTTGCACTGGTCTAGGATTAGCAGCTTTCAATTCCCAATGACCTATTGACTGGGTAAGAGCTTGCTACCATGTGAGGCAGCAATTCCTGTAAGTGCTCACTGCCCAAAGCAACTCAGGATCTATGCTGTACAAGAGGGCACAGGGTGGGTGGGCTGTAGCAATGGGCAAGGGCTTTGGGAAATTAAGAATGACAGGGCACAGGGTGTGATCAGCCAAAGGAACAGTGGACAGAAAGAAGAAAACACTGAAGCTAAATGCAAGAGTGTGTTTCCCTCCTCCCAGTAAAGTAGGGGGAAAAACCCAAAGCACATGTTTTACATAATCACCTTATATTTGGTAAAATACAAGTATGCATATACACACATATCCAAATATATACATATACACATATGTTTGTGCAAGAGTTACTCCACATGTGAGTTTCTATTTTGTACTTGGTTACAGGAAAAGAATAAAAGAGACTGATCAACCAGATGAAATGGATCACAAGAAAAATATTTCAGAAATTGAGCCACTGTGGAGTACCAGCTTGAGACTAAGTTTAAGATTCAATATGTACACTTTGGAAACAGAAATGTAACTTTTATTTTTATTCTAAAAAGGAATTTGTGGGGACTCATTGTTTTCATGCAGTGCAGTACTGGTTCTTTTCATTATTGAAGGCAATATGACTTTTAAAATAGAATTTAACTATTCAATTATATTCATTCTTAATCCTATTTCATAACAAAAGAACAGTGATGTTACAGTAGAAGTATTTATCTTTCTGCAGACACATATTAGTTCATTTAAAAACAGTAACTTTTTATGCACATGTATTGTCTGCCTAAGCAAAATTACAACAGAGATGATAAACACAATTAATCTATTCCTAATACTCACCTACATAGCATTTCACTCTAGATGTCAGAACAACAAAAGCTTTAAATGTGCATTCATAATACAAATGTACAAGACTAAAATGGAACAAGATGTTCATTCCCCTAATTTTCCAAAAGCACACTATGGTCAAAAACTGGTCCTAACAAGATCTTCATTAAATATTTGTATCACTGCACATGTACAGTACTTACTTACAAGCAAAATGCTTATAAGTTTACGTAACAATACAATCTATAAAAAAGTGTTCTCAAAGCCTACATGAAAAACAAGTCTGTAATGTAATGATTTAATTTAGGCAGAACTAAAATGGACCATGACTTTCACTGCTTACTTTTATTAATGTCTAAGCACACACCCCACACCACAACCAAATAAATATTTTATATTTTTTACAGGCAAAAAGCTAAGTTACAAACAACAGATTACCTGCATCATCAGGTGTCCATGGATTACGGGTTGGCTTTTCAGAGGTTGGTCCCGAGGTAGTGATCATTCTCACACTAGGACTAGATGATCTACTGCTGTTCCTACTCTCCTGAAAAGAAAAAATAAAATGACAAGTTAATAGAAGATTTTTTGAAAAGGTCATTAAAAAGAAAAAAAAAAAAAAGAAATCTGAACCTATAATCCTTCAAAATACCCTCTTCCCCAGGCTTTTACTCTGAAAGCTCTCCTGATAGTTTGATCAACTTTACATGCAGTGCAGGGATAATTTCATCACCATTGCTACTCCATCTGTACTTTATAAAATAAATTGATACAATTTTGCTACTCAGCATAATAAAAAGTAATGCTGAATAATGTGTTCAAGAACTTTATAGAAAAACATGACAACATGTCTATAATTTTCACCAGGATTCAGTGAAATCTTTCGGCTTCATAACAAACAGAAGAAATAGTTTGTTTCCAATGCTTAATCAATGAATGAAACTACAATCAACTAAAGGGATACAGCTTCTAACTAGGCTGTAGTGTATTAATCTATGGTTTTCTTATGGTTCTTTTGTTAATTCAGGTTATGTGATTCATCCTCAGAAAACAGAAAAAAAGTGTTTCATCAAGAAGGATCAATCAGAAAATCCGTACACTGTCCCTCCTGAAGTATAATAAGAACTAAACCAAAATTCTGTTGGATGTTCTTTTATACACCGTTTTGACTCCTCCAGTCCTTTTGTTTACCCAAGCAAAAAAACATAATACAGACTTCATTATTCTACTGACCTTTTTCAGAATACTTATTTACACTATGTATGTTTGCATTTCACATACCCTCTCACTGACATAAAATTAACACAGTAAAAGACTTAAGACTATAAGCTGCAAGTGAATTTTGCAGAAAAAATGAAGTAAAAAGAAAAGATGCAATTAAAATACAACTGTTTTCAAGATGCAGTATTTATCATGAAGTGATTAATTAAAAAGAAGCATTCAAATACACATTTCCTGGAAATTATATTTCTTTATGACTCTTTATGATTTCCAAATATCCTTCCTTAATTTGAGTTTTAAAAGCCAGGATTTCAGTCAAGTGACAACCCAGAGTAACACACTGAAAGAGCTATTATTTTGATTGCGTAGTGTTTCTTTTGTAATGTTTATTAGCATTTAGTGTTTTAAGTTAATGGCCAGAGACAGGGCAATAAACTACTGTAGAAATAATCTGATGGATATTACCAAGACGATGACATCGGACATTTTGAAAGAGCTTTTGTGTTGGTGTCTTTGTTGACATTAAGCAAGGTGTCAGTTGCTGAGCTTACTGCCAGTGTCCTCAGATATGAATGATAAACACAGCCTGCTGATGTGAAAGATCAGAAGACAGAGCAAGCACTTTTAACAGCATGTAAGTCTTTTAAGCAAAAAGAGATTTGTTGAGTATGTACAGTTGATAGCAAAGCGCACCTGAGAACTACACTAGTGACAGTAACTTCTTGACGCTGTACCAGATTGTTTTGGTCCATCCACCAAAAAGAAAAAAAGAGATTTCCTCAACAACATTATTTAGATGAATTTACTAGAGATAGAAATGAAGGATTCATATCAGAGGCACATCTAAAAAGCACTAAAAAGTTAAAGGGAAGTTTCTAAAACTGAATACCAATTACACTGCCATGTTTGAGTGTATGTTGAGTGAGATGCTTTGGGCCTCTTGGACACCAGCCACTACAACAGGTAAACCAGTGCCTCTAGCAATCAGTTTCTGCTACCCCTTCACCAGTATCCTTTCATCCTTGTTTCCTCCAGGTTATCTCGGTACGTTTAACAGACTTGCTAGCAGGTTACTCTCAAATCTTATTTGCCAGGTGGTCAAACCCACATGGCATCCTTAGCTTTTAGCTTCTATTTCTCAAAGACTTGCAGTTTGGAAAAGCTTGCATGCTCTGAGAAATCACACCCGCTGCCCCAGCTTAATTTAAACAGGCAACACAATTTAAAGAAATCATCATTACTAGCCCTGTCTCCTCATCACCTCATTTGTGAATTTTATCTCACCATGAAAGGAGAGAAAACCCCCGAATGTGCATCTATGACAAATTTCACAATCTCACAGAGAGAATGAGTCATCTGTATAATATCAGATCCCCCAAATTAACCCACTTAGCTGGCGTGCATGTGGGCATGTACATTCTGACCTTGCTTCTCAACTTTTCAACACAGTACATTGTTTTCTTTAACATATTAAGTTTGTTATACTTCAAAGTAAACTGTAAGAGCCATGAAAGCCGAGCAACATTTACAACACCCTCCATCCCCCCAAAACCACCAACCAAAACAAAACAATGTTTAAAAGAGGTAGTAGGTAGTTTTGATACTACACCACTACTGTGAAAAATGATGTATCAAAGCAACCAAACCAATAAAAGATACCCAGGGAAGGAGATGGATACCTTACTAGGCATCTGATCACAACCTGCAGTTCTCTTGAATGATTATGTCAGATATGCTTCTCAATGTCTGTATAACATATCCAATTCTGTAAAGACTCTAGGCAGTGTAAATAGCCATTCACTGTACTCCTTTAAGTCCCCAAAAGTATTAATAGCTGTAGTTCAGAGTCTGCACATGTGTTTCTTTGTTACAGAGGTGTGTAGGCAAGGGCAGTAGTGCTGGACAGATGACACAATACAGGGGTTTAAAATGCATGTACAGGGAAATAAAAAGGCAGAAGAAAAAATCAGTGCAAAAAAAAAAAAAAGTAATGTGGAAAAATGAATAAAGCATCACAATACATGGATGGAAAGAAACAAAAATGTAGCATTTGACTTTACAGAGATGATTCTGTCAGTGCTGCTCCTGTCACTTGGAGTAAGGACCAGTCTAAGGTCACTAAGCACTAGAAAAACCTATAAAAATTCAAACACATGTTCTCAACACTGAATCACTCCAACAGCTTATCCAGTGATGGAAAACCTTTGACTTTGAATATTTTCCAATTTAGATTGTTGACGTTGAATAGTAAAACCATCTGCAAAGCACTATTACTGTCTGCTATTGAGAATATCAGTAACAGTACTACCAGAAAGTGCCTTAAGTATCTCAACAACATACACATAGTAACCAGCAGCCATACAAACTGCACAAAAAATTCTTCCAAGACTACACATAAATAAAATATACATACAATCCTAAAACACACAAGGGGGTTGAATTAAAATAGACAAGCCAGTTAAAAAGGAAGACAACAGTCTTGGTGTATCTGTTCAAGAAAGCACCCAAGCTTTGGTACATTTTTTACTACTAAGCCTGGTGTTTTCCTCCACCTTAATAAAATTCCATTCTGAACTGGAAGAACCTTCTGGATTAAAAATGAGTAGTTAAAACCTAATAACTTTCTATTGACACAGCAGCAATTTTCAGGAAAAATACGTTCAATACAAAGATTTCTGATCATCTTTAGTGTACCAGTCAAATAGTTAAAACCCAGAAAAGAGACATTGTGGCAATCCTTCAATTTTGTGTGGGACAGGGGCTGACATGGCTGGATATGGGAGCAGAGGCACTCAGTGCCATGGCTGCTTGGTGAAGAAGGCTGTGCAGTAGGGTGGGTGTAAAGGAGAATGGAATGTGGGGAAGAAGGATGTTTGCATTGAAGGGAGGGAGGGAGAAGGGGATTTTCACATTATAAAGGATACCCTATATATGGTATGGTGCATGTGGGGAGATAGGATGAACTGACCAGAGCTATGCTAGTCAGATGTTTTTTCTGCTTTGGCTAGTAGACTGCCTATAGTGATTGTTAAGTTCAAGATTGTGAATAAAAATTCAAGGCAGTGAGGTCCAGAGCTATAGAAACCCATAGAGAATAATCTTAAGTCCTTAGCCATAATTACACTGTGATTTCTTTCATCATTGTTTTTGAAATTAATTTTTTTAATATACATACATACATCTAAAGTTAGCATTAGCTTCAGCAGAATTTTCAATCTCTTCTCACTCCAAAAAGGAGATAAAAATGCATTATTCATTTATATGGACAGTGAAAAAATGTATTTGGAAGGGCATTTTTCTGCCTGTTAAAATATGTTTTCCAAACTTATCATAATGTTTCCAGAAACTGCACATCATAGAAACAGACAATTGCAATTCTTAAATTTCCAACATGTGCACTATCAGAAAAAAGAAAGTAAAATGTGATCCTGGTACGATGAAAAATTGGTGAGGTAAACATAAAAAAAAAATTTTGTGCCATCCTGGTCACAAGGACAATTTACCTAGAACACCCATACAAGCAGTAGAAAAGCTTTCAAAGACAGACTGTTATAATAGTTATTAAGATGTGAAGCAAATGCTGAAATTCTATATTTTTAAATATTAACCACTCACTAAAATGAACAGAATAAAAACTTTTAAATAAAAGAGCTATAATTAAGTATATTCATACAATCAGCACAATTTGGTGAAACTGATGTACTGTCACTTAATTTTTTCCCCTCCAAGTCTTACATAATTGTAGTTCTACAATTAACTGAATAGGCTAATATATTTCTTTCCTCAATTTTGCAGATTAATTTGTTTCCTTTTTAACAAACGTGTCTTCTCTGAAGATATTAAAATGTATTTAAGACTCACCTGTTATTTCTTGCTAGATGCACATAGTAAGTTCTACTAATACCTACAGGATTGATGAGGTTTCTGTGGCTATCATACTCCACTGAATTATGGATCAAATGTTCACCTTCCTGATAACTACACACCCCAAGAATTACCACCTATTTTACATTATTGCAGTTGGTTGTTTAGTATGCAAGCTCGATTAACCTGATGAATATGTTAAGCTCCAGTATCCCACATCCAATTAATAGTAGGGATCTCAAAATTGCCCATTCACTCTAAGGACCAAATAGCCCCTGTAACTTACTGAAGCAATTAAAAACACAAAATAACCACATCTGAATGAAGAATTAGCTGTACTTTTCTCATTTAAAATTGAAATTAAACTAAGAGCATGTTATGTAGCATACCACTGTTTCTGTTACCATGGCAGTTAGAATACCAGATAAGAAGCTATGTTATTATAAAATATCTTTTTGAAATAGTGTTTTTTTTAAACAAAACTTTGTGACAACACCCTGCTGTAAATCTTTCAGGAGAAATGGAAAAATATTACTTCACCTTACCATTCAGGTTTCAGAGATTGATAATAAATAACACTTATAATAGTGATGCACATGCTTTTTATTTTCATGCAAAAAGCGAGTCCACTGTATGTGTAACTGCTCCAGACAATAAGCAGTAATTACAATTGTTTCCTATATACAGAGAGATATAAAGGTTTTCCTGAGTAACATCTGCCCTCAGCCAAATTAAGTGGTACGCAAAAATCATGTGTATACAAAAATGACAAATACTGCAAAAGCTATTTAGAAAATGCTTCTCATCTAGAGCTCATTCATAGATTACCCTCATGGAATCTATAAATACAAGCAACACTACACTCTGCCAAGCTTCCACATAATTTCTGAGAAGGCATCAAAGGTGAAGATTTCTAGACCAATTCCCCAATACAGATTTGGTGTTGACTTTACTGAAAGGCAAAGAAGAGATGAGAAGGACATTACCTGACTGGACTCTGTTCCAGCAACACTAAGATCTTGAATGGATCTACGCCTCTGCTGTCCGTTTCCTGCTAGGAAAAAAACAAAACAAAAACAAACCAGTGAAATATATTAAGATCAAAATAAGAAGGGTGCAACTGTAGCAGAGGAGCTTGGAAAATTTGTACAAATCCACAGAGACAAAGTGAGAGAGGGAGAGAGAGAGACAGCTGCAGAATTTTAACTCAAAACATGCTGGCCTGTCAACAAAAAGTATACCCTAATACAATAACCACTCCTACCACATGAATAGCTGCTGTACTCTGCTCCACCATCTTCTGTCACATGTATTTGGTCAGGCTTAGTACTTGGGGCAGGAGCTGATGACGACATCTATTTCAAGTGCGTTACGTTATGGGGATTTCTAAAAGCTAAACCGCGAAGATAACAGGCTGCCAGCTTTAACCTGTTGCTCTTTGGCTTGCTCAAGGAACACACCAAGGACTGCTGCCTGTGTGCTGCTCCCCTCAAGAAAATTAAGAAATGCAAGTGCTTCCTTCTGGTCTTCTGTCTCCTTCAGAGGAATGAAACTATGTCCTATTCTCATGCTTTGGGAAGTGTGAAAAAGGGGACTGTTCAGCTAAATCGCATCTCACCATCAACCTACAGAGCACAATGCTGTAATCTTTTCCTCTTCTCCTTCCACCTGTTCACAATTATCCACCAGTGACAGCTATATAAAACAGTTTAAATTTTAACACTGACATGCAATCAAAGGCATTTCCAGGAAACAAACTCTCCTTAAAAATAAAAGGAGATTATGCAACAGAATCTCCCTGGCTACTTTGATTTTTATTACAGTGATTGTTTATATTATCTCTTGAGAGCAGGTCAGCTGTCCAAAAGGAAACACCAAAACGTCCTGAGTAACAGCTGACAATGCTCAAAATTCTTGCTCTTAGTTCTGCATTACGTAACTTTGCTACTGCAGGGGAGCATCTGAAACATGTACTGCAGCCGTGGCAGCCCCTCGCCCAGCAGCCTTGCTCTCAGCAACCAACCCAGCTCACTTAAAGCCCTGGAAAAAGGCATTGCATTTTTAACCTTTTAGATACTTCTCATTCAGCATCATTTCCATATGATTCCACACCCTATCCTGACACATGTTTTGAATTGCAAAAGTTATTACAAAAATATAAGACTATTTAATATTAATCAATACATTTAATAATACTTTAAATTTTTAAATATAGGTACTATTACATGTAGTAGGAACAGACTACCACAAAACAGCAATATAAAATTTTCAGTGTCACTTTACCGATTTGTCATGACATTTAATCATATAAAATGTAGAGAAAGTACTATGAGAAACAATCATATAAGAAAATCAAGCAGGATTCTAGAACAGAAATATATTCTTTGCCCTGAATAAAAATAAATTTGAATTGCAACAGTTCTGTGGTATTGATCTTTTGCTTCCGAAATTCAGGGAAAGCATATACTTACCTAAGCAACAACAGCTAAGTTATTTTTAATACTTTAATACTTGGGATCGTGTGAATGACTAATCTATGACAAAATGTCTGAACTCGTTCATTTGCAGTGAACTTTTTGACTATATAATCGTTTAACAAACAAGATTACACATTTAATAGAATTCTGTGCTGTGGATACTTCATCTGGCTGCCATAGCTCATCTCAATATTCAAGATATGTGCAAATCCACCCACGACTGACACAAAATTATGTGCACAGTTCATTCAACAACATTGTTATAAAATTAGCTCAGCTGAAATAGGCTTGCAAAAATATCTGAAATTCTCATTTCAGATTAGCAACATTTGTGAATTTAAAGAACCCAGCACATCTGTTGCTGAAATATTAGAATGTGGCTGCCAAAATGTTAAAATAATCAGGGTGGGGTGCAAGAAAGAAAAGAAAATGCCTGGGGTGTGGGGGAGGGGAGGGGCAGGGGGTGAGAAAGAGGGGCCAAAACTAGTGTGTTGTAAAATATGAACACCTTTAAATGAAGTATTTTTAAGTTAGTAGCATGAGGGAAGAGCAAGCTCTACTAGGCAATGCCATTTTAATTAGGGTAACTACTGCAGACATCTGGCAAATAGCTTAGACAAGGCAGAAACAGACTACAAATCAACAAATACTTATTGCTCCAGATTCAAGACAAATTTCAATCTAAAAATATACTTTAAATCACAACACAAAATATTTATTTGAAATGATTACTGCTACTTTATGCTTTACTCTCAGAGTTATGATCTTGTTCTTATCTCTATGTCCATTTAAAACTAATTTGTCCTCATTATAAAAACTAAGAGATTTGTACATGCACAAAAGTTAAATTTCCAGTAGCTTGATGCAAAGTGTCAGGCTTTTGGTGGTTTACAGGATTTTAAGATTAAAAACCAAACATCACAAACATACTTCCTGGCCTCAAAAAAACTCCATTTTGCACAATGTTGTTTATTTTCTAAAATTAAATTCTAAAGGAACAGGAAACTTCCATCATGTCCTGCCCCACATACTCCAGGCAAAAATAAATTCTACAGCTTATTAAGGCTTTTGATCACCATCCCCACCCCACTGCCAAACATCCAGACCAGCTATGACCTCTTCTCCCTGCCCTTTAACAGATACTTGCGTCTCCTTTTACACTTTCTTATTTACTCACAGTACTCTCTCTTTCTTACACATCTACAAGACTCAAATCTCTTTCACGGTGCAGGATGATCAGTGACTGTAACAGTACTAGAAGACATTTTGAAGAAGTTAAAACATTGATCTGAATTCCAGAAGAATGAAGTGATCTGGGAAGACAAGGGTGGGATTTCTGGTATATATTGGTTTTAAAAGTTCATAGCAAAATTACAGACCTAAAGCATTCATAATTCCTATCCACTTTCTAAAGACCCTCAACAAAATGAATCCATCTTGAGTAATCATTTATGCAGTGTCAATGCTAAAAAAATCGTAACTTGGTGGCACAGTTTCAGATGACAAAATTACAAAGCCAATTGCAGACATGCTAAATGCACGAGATGCCTATTACCAGTGAAGAAAAGGCTGTACTTGAAGGTATGTTTGCTAGATGCTGTTTGACTGCTTTGTATCGAAAATGTATGCAAACTGTAATTCAATTTTTTTTTTTTGTTCCTTTAAACATGAAGCTACTTAAAGCTTTTGTACTTCCTAGGGGTCCTATTTTTCATATATACATATATATAAAAATAAAAATTTACAATGTTGGTGCTTATAAACTATACTATATATACATTGTAAATTAAAAATAAATTGATACATCACTTGGCTATCTTGTTGCAGGATACAACCACTGCAAACTCTTGCTAAGCTGCTACAAAAAGAAGGAATTACTTGATCCATATTTCAGTTTCTAAGTTTGTAAGCTAGTAACACAAAATAGCATCTTAAATGAACAAAATGTTCTATTCACCCTTACTGCACTCATTTAGAAAGAAGAGTAAATATATATTAAAATCTTCCTCTTCTGCAATATTTACCTTTAACTGATAAAAACATGTATTTTATGACCTTGATAGCATAATCAGTTCATGGACAGAATGCGGTTAAGGCAATGCATTACGAAACCCCACAATGATAGCGGACGTAGTACTCATACTTCTAAAATAGCCCTGCCCCAAAGCAGCTGACTCACGGTAACATGCCTGCGTGGTGCCTCCCCTCTCTGGGCAGCAGCTGCTCTGCCATGTGCTCAGCACAACTCCAGGCAGCAGCACAGACCGACGCTTGTGCTGCTCCAAGGACAGAGAGGAGCTGCTCGCCCCACCGAGGGACATGCCCAGGGAAGTCCAGAGGAGCTGGGTCTGGGGCAGAAGTGCTGTGGAATGTGATGGGGTGGGATTGAGATGGAGGTGACAGTTTGGGGGAACTGAGAGCCTTTTGCTGAGAGAGCAAGGAAAGGACAGAAGTGAGAAATACATACATTGGTTTAAAATGAATAACTGAGCAAAGTACTTTTGAATAACTAATTGCTTTAAGTATACAGATGACTATAATTAGTTTACGGGACAGATAAGCACATTCCTGTCATGTAACAATCTCATTTTTTCTGGCTTTAGGATTATTACGGGAAAGCTGTTCTGACAACCAGGAAACTTTCAATAAACAGCCCAGATTTACTTGCAGACAATTTGCATATTTTTTTCTGTAGTGCCACTACCATCTTTTGGCTTAAGTAGTTCTATCTTCCTAGTTTTTAGCTGCAGATTCATCTACAGAAAATAATTATTAATTTCTCTGCTTTCATTTTGTGGGCTAAAAAAAGCCATGGTTTCATAATCTCTTTTTATACTCTCCATACCATCCTGTTAGTTCTTCTTGATAATATTTCAGAGCACAGGTATGTTTCTTTTATACAGCTGACCAGAACAGTATATTGAATTCCTGATTAAAACTCAACAAGGGTCTATAAATAGCATTAGGGCTTCCTTAGTTTTCCTGGAAATGAACCTATGATTTCACAGGTTTTCACAATTGCATTAGATAAGTTACCTGGGATTAATCTGCACGTATCTGCTATGGTCCCATGTCATCTTATTAAAAGAAATTGTCTCTAGTGTGTGACTTACAGTGCATGACCCTGGATTTTACCCTATTTATATTCAGTCACAGCAAAATTCACTCTATGTGATAGTTTAATCCTCCTCTTTATGAATAGTTGCTTCTGATAAAGCCTTAACAGTGAATTACATTATTGCTTATTTGACTTATATATCTTAGGAGTAAATTTTGAGAAAATTCATTAATATGCTTGCTCCAAACCTGTAACTTCTTTCATTTTTACAGGTTGCTATTTCTCTCATAGGCATTCCAAATTCATCAATTTATCCTGAAATTCCCATCCTGTCAAGTACAATTAGAATAGACCAGGTGAAGAATTTCTAATGACTCCCTCTGCCTAAATATAGACTGGTACAATCTATTTTGTGAAAACAACACAACATTTTATTTAACTGACTTCTTTCTTATTCCTTAAAAGTTTAAAGGTTCCTTGGAAGCCTCGATGTAATGTGCAGACAATGTGCATAGAAAAGAGGCACTCATTTGCTTCTAGAGCTTATTTAACAGGCTCTCAGAATGTGTTAATGCTGTGAAACTTGATAGCTCTCTTCGCTTTTGCTTTCCTTGCTCTCTCAGGATTTCACTTATACCACTGCAGGCCAGGACCATCTAAAAGTTACAGTGGAAACCTACATTAGCAAACTCTTTTGCCAACTTGTTAGCCTCAATGCCAAAGAGGTTTTCTTTTCATGGGTTGTGCTATAGCTCTTTGGTATCTACCTTTCCATACTCTGTATTTTTATATGTAACCTTCAATAAAGTCGTATGAAGAAACTTGTCTACAAAATAATCTTTTGCATTCAACTTTAAAAAAACAAACAATATCAAGATTTACAAGGAAACTTCTTCAAATAACAACAATTTAGACTAGGAGGTCCACAGTTTTTAATGTATTTCTAGATTAGCAGTACATACTATCATTTGCATTTTCTGCCTGTGACAAATAATTTTGAAGTGACTTGCATACTGCTAATGGTATGCCTATCACAGTTTGGGATTGATTATACTTATTTTTAGACTTTGAGAAGTCTGAAATGAAAGAAAGAAATCCACTTTGATTGCAAAAAAATTGAAAGGGAAAGGAAAACGATATGCTGCTAACTAAAAATAGACCTGGGACACATGAGAATTATTCATTAAAGTACCAACTGAAATTACCATCTATGGTGCCTGATTATACTGATTTTCTTCCTGTCAGAAGTCTCTCCTAATAATTTTAGTTTGCATTAACTTAAACACAACAGAAATATCTCATGCAGACACATTTTAGCTCTAGAATAGCATAGTCAAATATAAGAATTACACAGATTAAGTGTTAATGTTTTAATCACAAATACCACATGGATTTGAAATTCTGTACATAATGTATCTAAGTTTCTCGTTCTACTAATACTTGATTAAAAATGGGAGCCCAAACACAGTAAAGATCAGGGCAAAATAATTACCCAGACAGGAATTTTTCAACCTAAGTCCATTTTCACCAAATGAGGTGCTGTAATAAAAGACTACACATACAGTTTTGCTCTGTAAGAAGATTCTGAATATTAAGATCATAAAGGAGAAAATGCTTTACAAATAGAAGTAAGTTTGAACTAGAAGACTGAATCCTTTGCTGATAAAACTAAGTTTGTAATAAAATATCATGCTTCTCTTTACAGAAGCATTATGAAAAATGTAGTGGGGTAGTTTCTGGTTCTACAGCAACTGGAGCAAGAAGTATTTTAGCAGTCTGATCATTATTCCGGCATCTTAACCAATTGACCCATTCACCTGGTCTGCGATACCTGGTATGATGATCTCAGGGACATCCAGAATGTTGCCAAATGAAGCAGTTTTACGATGGCCTCGTTTAGGCTTGGAATAGGCTGAAAAAATACACATATACAATACACATGCAAAACACTAAAATGGCAATAGCAAAATTATTAAATTCCTAATACTGCACTTTTCATATATTCGGTTAAATTAGACTTCATGCAAAACTGTGTCATGCAGAATAAACTGCATTGCCTTCCACTCATGCTTACACATAGTAAAGCAACGGTTAAAAAGCAAAAAATGCAGAACTAGCCATCATTACAACACAGTGTAATTAGTTATAGTTAGCAACACAAAAGTCAAACACAGAAAGCAGCATGGCAACACAGAAGGGAAAACCAAATGTAATTATCCAAACAGAGAACAAATTAATTTCAGTTTACCTGTACATTGAGAATAAATTCTTGACTGCCTGAACTTATATAACCTTTTCTCTTTAGTATTTGGTACAAACTATTTTATAAACAAGTTTAATAGTTAGGTACTTCTTTAAATCCCCTCCTTTTAAAGCAAATCTCATCTGTCTCTGAAAAAATGGTTATTCTTACTACATTTGAGGAACAGTCATTCCTGTTGTTCACTCTTTTGTCCTATTAGTGGCAATTTTTTGTTTTGGAAGCTGGATATCACTACTAACTTTTTCATTTTTGAATGATGTTCAAGAAATATCATACACTTTGAATTAAGATCTAACTGTACTTTTTAAAAAAAAAAATTTGCTATTTTTGTAGTTTAAGAGAAATAGTTCCTATATAGAGTAAAATCTCAATACATCTCACAAAGGTAGAACATTGTAACATATTGACCTCAGTAAGTAACAGTGATGTGTATTATATGATTTACACTTACACTTAATCTAGTGAAAGCTGGAACAAGAAGATTAACTAATTCTTGACTTCATGTAACAACAGCACAATTCTCACCCAGCCACACATTGTTTTTTTTTTTAGATTCACAGCATATTACTTCTGTCACACAGTTAATAAGATTAAAAAACCAAAACAAAACCAGTACAGTGCTGTTTCAGCTCTTTCTGAAAATGTTACAGTCAGGTGGGTTTGACCTTATTTCTAGTAGTCTACTACTGCCTGAAGAGATTTCTTAAAAAAGTACCCAAAGAACCCCAAACCAAAAATAGTATGTTCAATATATACTTTTGTTTCAAGAAAAAGAAACCCTACAGTCATAAAAAAAAAAAAAATCTAAGAATATTCTGAATAGTAATTATTATTTCAGAGCAATGTACTTAAGGAAGACAAACTAGGAAAATTAAAAACTCACGAAAAAAGGAGGGCCAGGTTATCTCCACTAATGTAAAGAACTTACATTAAGAGTGTCAGTGACCAAAGTGAGTCCTGACACATTTTACAATAAAACTAGCATGGCATTATTACCAAATAAGTACACAGCTGCCTTCTGTGTTATGAAACCTTTAGAGATATTCAGGGTGAGATGTGCTACACAATCATCCAGTCAAAGACTGACAATACAAAAGACAAATTTTGGAATAAAGCTTTAAAATAAGAAAATGAAAGTAAAATGTGTTTAGGGCATGATAAATATTATGTCATGAGTAACTGCAGCATTTAGTAAAACAAGATCTTGGAGTAATCATAATACAATGAAGAACAAAAACAAAATAGTCATGGCGCACAAGAAAGCCAGAATTTTGATACATGATTCCTTACTAATTGCAGCTCCTTGAATACCCTAATTTTCAGATTGGTAGAAAAATACTCAAACTAGATAATACTAAAGCTAAAATACTAAAGCTAAATAATCCTGAACTAACCAAATTATGTTTTATTATTTAATTGTGTGGTTACATACCATAACAAAACAAAACTTTCACACATGAAATGTAAAGCCTGAAGTTTACATAGATTAACAAACAATATCTTTGATGAAGGAATGAGACAAGAAAGTGTTTGCCAAATATACACATGTTTATTAATTCACTCTTCTGGAAAGAATAAAGATTACTTTCACCATAAAATTACGTATTTATACTTACAGAGAAATTCCAATTCTCTCAAAGATTTAGTATTTAGAAATAACAGTTTATAGCTGAAGCAAACCTGGCAAAAAACACCTGTAGCTTTTTTTTTTTTTTTAAAATAAAAGACACCAATCCTGTGTTAATCTGCTGAATAAAATCTAACTATGTTTCTTTTTCTGAAATCTGTCAAAGTGGATTTTAAAATTTATTTGGGAACATGCTGAACTTTAAACCTTCCCCTTAATTTCAAAAACATTATAGAAATAACCTTGAAGAAAATGTTATTTTATAAATAATTATGGTAGCAGAGATGGAATACCAGTATTTCAGATGCAAAGGAGAAACTTGTGCATTTAGAATAGGATTGACATTTTAAGTCTTATAATGCATTTTTAAACTAAGTAAAAATCTAATTCAACTAAGTCTCTTCTACAACCTTTAAAATACTCAATTACAATACTCAACCTTGCTGTGTGTACAACCATAAATGAAGCCATTCCCCCTCCTCCCCCCAATTAATAAAAGACAATAAAGACTATGTGAAAGTTAAAGTATTTTCATATGGCTACTGGTATTAATCTTTTGTAAAACTATGCACATTTTACATTTTCCTCCCTTTTTTCTTTCCTTCCAATTCCTTACTCTATGCCCCAAACATCTTTTAATTTTACCTGTGATGGAAGCTATTCTTGCTTCTATTTCAGTCATGTCAGCACTCATCCTCTTGGCTTCTCCGGAAACAAGGGCTGATGGTGGTCGTGCACGAACATCTGACAAGCTCTCCACACTGCTCCCACGAGATGGGGGCAAACTCAAACGTCCAGGATCACCCTGTTTCAGAAAAAAAATTCTCCAGAAGCCCCTCCATGATATGCACGAGTATGTAGGTTAAAATATATTTCTATAATGCGCCTTTTTAAAGTGACAAGATTTAAAATGCCTAACTTCATAAATGGTAGTAATTTAGCTATTACTGGCAATATCTGCAACTTTAAAAATAGTCTAACTTTACACAGATTAAAAGATCAGTAGAATTAGGCCAATATTGTCAGAAGAGAATCTCTGTATTTTTGCATTCTACTTGAAATAAATCACAGCATTTTCAAAATTCATATAAATGTTTAATCCTTTCATGTCATACTAATATTTTGCTTTTAAATAAAGGAGGCAATTTTCAAACATTTTTTTTCAATCTAATAAATCCCTTTAAACAAAATGATCTATTTTTTACATTTCATTGGAAATAGTAATAGAGACTTTCAGTTTACATTTTTGGAATCATTCAACATTTTTTCATCCCTTTTTGTGTTCTTCTCTTATAGCTAACTGGGTCCAATTTTGTACTGTTTTTGGAGGAAGACACTAATGTTTCAGAGCAGATAAAACACTTTTGTCTACTTATGTCTGTTTCATTATTATGGTTCAAAATTGCACACATTGGCTCACCGGCTGCTTGGCTGTATTTTTGATTTGTTGTGCCAATTTTGACTCTAAACGTTTAATAGTGTCATTGGTAGAAGCTCCTTGGAAGTCACTTGGTTCCATGTTAGCATCACTCTTGTTACTTGTGTTTGTAGAAGTGATGTCCATGAATGAACCTAGAAACCATTAACATGGAAAAACATTTGAGAATGTCCACTAAAAATATTGAAGTCCATCTCTTCATTAGAGCATTCTCAGAAATTTAACTTGGCTTTAAAGCAATACTTTTGAAAACTTTTAATGAAAGGTAAGTTGCAAGATTGCAACACATCCATTAATATAAGAAGTAAGGGGAGTGAAAAACAATACACAACTAAATACTGTGATAACATTCTGAAGTCAATCTTTAGCTTTCATTGAAATTGCTAGGGCATCTGTTATATTAACAACACAACCAGCAACTATATTCCCAATTAATGACAAAGACCATAATTAACCATAAAAGAGCACAAATACCTGAAAAATAACAGTCAATATACGTTCACCATTTAAAGTGATAAATTATGTCTTAAAATCACATGCTGAGAGGTGGAGAACATCTAGTAAAGTCAGTGCAGTGCTACAACTGCAAAGATTTTGTTAATATATAGGTCACTAAGTTGCAAAGTAGCCAATGAAACTTTATCCATTCTTTGGAAACAGAAAATAAACCAACCAAGCAGATGAAGTTGAAGATACCTAAGATTAAAAACTAATTCAGTGGAAAAACTGTACTCTAAAAAATGAGGAGACTTAATGATCTTTTTTTATTATTAAAAGGATTTCTTCAAGAACAAGGCTACTTGAAAGTCTAGCCCACATTTTTCTTCATCCACCTTTCTGGTTATTTTCTTGCAGTTAACTTAAATGACTGTATTTAATGCATCTTAACATAAAACAAATGCAAGTTTAAACTGTGGAGATGATAACTGAAAGCAGGTGCTAGTTTCAAGAATAGTGAAAAATTTTAAATTGACAACTCCTAAACATTACATATGAGTGAAATGGTGTCAATTGTTAGCCACATTCATGGGAGAAAAAAAGGAGACCTTAAAACTGGACATTTGGACACAGCTTTAATTATAAGCTCGTTCTCCATTACAGGTACACTTCGTCAAAACCGTTTGGCTGAGAACATTAAATATGATGTGATATGAAGTACTAACAAAAAAAATAGATCCCTGCCAATGCTTAAGATTTTGGAAAGGTTATCTTTTCCATTTCGTGTTCAAAATCAATATAAGAATGTGCTTTATAATCGATCTGCATCATTCTATGTTGCTGTTCTTTTTCTTTAACTTATAGAAATGTACCTGTACTAGTGGCAGAGTTGCTTTGGCCTTCATCTGAATACTGGCAAGGATACTGCAGAGGTTCATCAGCTCCTGGAAAGTACTGTGAAAAAACAGCAATTATTTGATTAGAAAAAGTAATTAACAATTGTTTTAAAATTATTTTAATAGTACCTCATAACTTATAAATACAAATTATATATTATGTTTATAATAATTTATTTAGAAGATAAATAATGGCAATTAGTTTTAGTAATACATTAAAATACACCTATAAGAATTTTTTAAACTTTCTCAAATCTGTTATCAGTTCGTATACCCCTCCTATAAGGAATGAATTATTTCCCTTCTATACTGCAATTATATTTTTGTCAAAAAGAAAGTGGAGAAAGAAAACATGCAAGTCCACCTTTAGAGTGTGAGGAAAGGCACACCTTTTGTGATTCAATTTCCTAGCTTAAGAAATGATCAAGATACTAAAATAAATTTATATACCCGCATCAAGTGTGTCATTATTTTAACAATTTCCTCCATAGATGGCCGTTGCGAGGGATCTTTGGACCAACAACGGGTCATTAAACTCTCAATTGGTTTAGGTAAGTTTTTGATCAGTGGTGGCCGAGTACCTGTAATTGAAATTAGAAAAAAACCCTTAATATTTTAAACATACTATAAAAACAACTGACAGAGACTGATCTCTCTCCAGTATTTTCCTAAACAAATACAGGAAAACACAGAGTAGGCCAAAAGAACTGGCTTGTATTAATTTTCTCTCTTAGAAACAAAAAGTGACAAGAAAAAGTTACTCTGCACTACATAGAAATTACAATTACACACAAATAAGTAGAAAAAAGTTAAACTTCTCCTTCAGTACAGGCTTGAATACATTCATGGTTTGACTAAATACAGCATATTACAATGGCTAATAAAATGTTACTTCTTTCTGTAGAATAAAGCTCAAGACCAAACTAGGAAGCAAGTGGTAACAGTCTTTGTTTCCTAATGCTGTATTCACAAGAAAAAAAGAAAAAAACACCTAAAACACCTAAAGTATTTTTGAAAGCTGATTTTGCCCTTAAAAACTTCCTGAAAAATTACAGGCACTGGAAGTGACAATTTTGTGTGACTTTTCCATGACCTACACACATTTTTAATAACATATGTTACTTCAACTATTATATAACTATTCAGCTGTTTTTTGGTTCAAGTTTCTCCTTTTTTACAATTTCAACAATGAGTACAATTAATGGACAACCACTTGTGTTTGATATATGAGGCACAGTGATAGTTTGCAAAGAGAGCAGAAGGTATTTAAAAATATATTAAAGACAACAAGTAATACATGAAGTAAGATTGCCACAACAGTTCTAAGTGAGATGAAATGTGCTAACGCTTCCTTCTTAAGAAGGAAAAAGAAAATGCAAAAAGATAAAGAAAGTAAGTTTTAAAAGCAAAAATAGCTATAGATAGGGAATTTGTCCTTCCCTAGAGGATACTCCAGCACCTTATGGAGGCTTCCTGATTTATGACTATTATATTTATGCTTAGTTTTACAGTTTATGCTTTTATGCAAGGTACTCATTGCTCCTAACCTTAATGATTTGTGTCCTTGAAATCCGGAGAACCTCTTTCTTAATTAGAAAATGCCATTTGCAAATATTATCTTTGTGCATTATGATGACTGTAATATTCATTCATTCTATTGCTGTCTGCCCCTCTCTCTTCTTCAAATAGGTGAGCCTGTGCTCACCCTAAGCTTTTATCATTTATAACCGAAGCAATGACACTCTGGCAGAGTACCAGCCTTCATTGCTTGTCTGTTATTTTTTCCTTCCAAACAAGTTTGTGCTTGCTTTGATGTTGTCTCTCACAAATGGTAGAAACTCTTTGCAGACATTCAGTGAACTGCTACACTATCTTACTTTACTGTTCATAAAACTCTGTTTTGCCATGGTACCTAAAAAAACAGTGGTAAAAAAGTTACACCAGTAGCATGAAGATACTGCAGTCTACTATACTACCTTGACCAATGTTATACCACTGCTTTAATGAAAGAGGTCAATCTGAATACAGCCATTGTTCCCCATTTATAGTCTAAGTTCCTGAAAATCTGATCTGTATAGTACCTAGCACAGCAGAGTGCTACTCCATGAGTGCAGGTACCTATGTAAAAAGGTAAAACCATTCAAACAGCATAACAATAACAACAACAAAAAAGTAACATTTTTAATACCTAATGGTCCTGCAGGAGTTTGACAATTTCTAACATTTCTAAACATGGGTCATTACTTAAAGTTACACGCTTATGGTAAATGTCTAACTCAAAAAATCTTAAAAAAAACCCCCCAAAAACGAAGGAGACAACTTGGCTAATAAAATCATCATTCCTCCAGACAGGGGGGTTGTGGGTTTTTCTGTAGCACCTTTCAGATCATTTTTAAAATGGAGTGTCACAACAAAGAGGACACAGCTCTTTACCCTTCTTTATTCATATACCAGTTACATATAGCAGCGAAATAACACAAAACCTACACTGACACAAAAATGGCAGTGTTTATTTAGACTTTGTGACAAAAATGTATATTTAATGAAGCATAAACCGGAAACACTAGTAATTTAAAGCTGCATGGTTAAGAGTGTTTAGCAAATTTATAGGTCAAATACACAATTTCAAATGCAATGAAGTATTTTTAACTCACCATTGTGAACTGCCCACATTATTCGGAAAGCTGGACCACCAATTTCATCAAAAGGTTTCCTACGGGTGATTACCTCCCAGAGAATAATACCCCAACTGAAAACGTCACATTTTTCACTGTAATTGCTACCTGGAAGAAAGCCATCAATATAATTTGTCTCTTTTCTATGTAACATAATAAAAAGAAGTACAGTTTGAGCTGACCATAAAATCACAGAATCACTGAGGTTGGAAAAGACCTCCAAGACCACTGAGTCCAACCCTTCACTGAACACCACAGTACTAAGTGCCATGTTGAGTTGTTTCTTGAATGCTTCCAGGGATAGTGACTCCACCACTTCCCTGGGCAGCCTGTTCCAATAAATAAATAGCTTTATATGCTTCCTTTCACTTCACATTTATTTTGTTGAGAAAAAACCAGTTTTCTAAAGCTGGCTGATTCATGCTAAAATAAGTTTGGAATCATTTGACAGTTTGATTGTTATGAATGCCTCTCTCTGGGAATCAATCCTTTTCACTTGGAGTCATCTTGAAATGAGTAAAATTCATCAGTTTTCTTACATAATATAAACCACAATTTATTAAGTTTAAAAGATCTCTTGCATTCATAGTTTAACTGCCTATATTTGTTTCCTCTAAATATTCTTCAATTCACTTCTTCCAATCTTAGTCACAATATGCCAGCCAATAACATCTCTGTCATATTCATTGCTCTTTATTAATTACAGGTCTTTAACAGAACTAGTAAGTTACCATATGAACAGACCAGCATCATTTCCTCACCATCTTCCTTCCTCACTGCTTATTATTGTTATTACTGTTGCAAAGTCATTAATTACAATTCTTTGACTGTAACTTTTATATTTGTGAGACTCCTAAGGTGCAGAAAACAGGTAGGTGATACAGCATAATAAATAAAAGTGTTCAGAGGCTGCAAAGAAAAAAATGTATGCTCTGTAATCATAATTCATGCAAATACTATTAAGAAATGTGAATGGCTTGTGACATGAGAATAAATTTGTGAATATAAATGATAGGAGATTGGCTCACCTGTGTTCAAACAAGGATTAAAACTGGCATACAGAGATCAAGAGATTTTTTTTGTTAACATGTAATCAGAAAGCATCATTCAGACAAATAATTTAATGAACAGTAGAATTAAAGAAGTCTAGTTTCATGTGAATACTCATCACATTGCAACCAGTTGCAACAGGCTCCACTCTATCTATAAGCCATCTTCCTTTGACCCCTCTGACAAACTGTGTAAGGCAAACAGCCTGTTCTCTAACCTGTTCTTGCAGTCCAGCCAGTTTGCAAGACAAACACAAGAGAGACAGGCTGCAGCATGAACCACAAGTCCTCTCTTAGTGAAGGCACTAATCTGGCCTTCTTGCAGCTACTCATTTTACAAAACTGTCTAAGAACTTGGCATCTCCAAAACTCTTTGCACCTGTATCAAAGTAGCTGAATGTGCTAATGAGTTCAAAAGGTACCGAAAGGGGAAAAACAAAGTCAGCTTTATCAATCAGCTTATTTCCAAGGGTGCTGGAGAAAAAAAGTGTATGTAAACAATGGCAGATCACTAAGGGCAGCAAAACAGTCTCATCTATGCAGTCACAGCACTTCTGTGACACTAAGCCTATGAAAGGAAAGAAGTGCTATTCTCCTGTTTGATCAAGGAAATTCTATTTTGTGGCTGAGAAGTCTTGGACTATTTCTGAACAGAGTCCAAAAGAAGTGAAGGAGTATTCTGTATTGTCTTATTATGTGACAGACCAAGACTGAACAGACATAATCATTCCTCGATTTATCCAATTCCCCCAAAGTAATTTAAAAATGTTTTTTTCTAATGGGAGTTCTGATACTAGAATTGCCCTCTTTCACTTTATCTTGATCTAAATCATACTATTTTCATTTAGATTGTTTGATCTGTACATGGCTTGAGGTGCCCTAATGTTTAAAATGTGGGGAAAATCTTAATATTAGGGCAATTACTTCAATAGTGCCCTGTCTTCTACAAAAGATACTTCACATGCCTTTATTGTTCTCATTAAAAAAATTAGTATTAGAACAGAACCAAAATAATATTAGGATTGTTGAATTCTGATGCAGTAGAATCGGCAAACAAATTTTTAACAATTGTGACATTCGATGTGGTGATTTTAGTAGGTTAATAACCATTTCAAGAATAATTTGATATGCTGCATCATAGAAAGTACTAGATTTCTCCCTTTTCTTGATACTTGTACTTTTATAATGATTTGTGTCTCTATCAGTAAATGCTTTCAGTCAAAAGTACATAAAACCAACTAAACTGAAGGGTTTTCCTGCTGTCCAAAAATACAACTGCAATGTAAGATTTCTTTGTTCTACCTTGTTGAATTCACACACCAGAGGAACTAGGATATGCACTGGAAATACCTACTATAATAGACTTATTTATATCCATTTTCACTAAAAAAAACCCAAAAAACAACCCTGTAACACTGACTGTCCAATTGATTACTTCTAAAAGAAAAAAAATCTCCTATTGTACAATTTATTTTAATACTAAGCAAGTGTTAAGAAAAAGAAGCACTCCTAGATAGAGTTTAAGAAATAATGTGTCTCAAAATAAAGTAACACAATGGAAAGTTTTTATGCACCAGAGTGAAACAAATAACCCTTGGGCTGGTACTCTAAGCAATATGTGGAAGAAAATGGTACCTTCAGAACAAAAGCTCCAAAGGTGATGTTCGGGAGGAAACACCTCCTGAAAAAAATGTATATGGACTGTCTCTCGAATAAGGACAGAAAAAGAAAAGAGGCCACTTGGATCCAGAATCTGGGAAACCACTGCTGCATACAGGCACTTGCCAAATATTTCAAAGCCATGACACCTGTTTCCTAAAGCAGGAAGACGACTCTTCCAGAACACTGCTAAATCTCATTGATAATTTAAGGTACTGACTGGCTAAAAAGCACTTAATTTGCAATTTAATATTGACTGGATTATTTCTCTGATAATCAGGCAGCAATTATACCTATCTAATTAGCAAGTGCCATCAGTCTTTCCCAGTTACACTCCAAGAAATAGCTTGTTTTCCTACTTAACTAAATAACTGGTAATAACAAGTTCCTCAGTATGTAGGAAAGAGGAAGTACATCAAATCTCCATATTATACAAAAAGCAAATGAAGCTGGAGTTACAAGAAAGTGGGGG
Source organism: Xenops minutus (assembly GCA_035221455.1). Lineage (NCBI taxonomy): Eukaryota > Metazoa > Chordata > Aves > Passeriformes > Furnariidae > Xenops > Xenops minutus. The sequence continues at coordinate 79,203,169 of JAWWEE010000105.1, read as the reverse complement.
ATCGAAAATGAAGGCAATTATGTTTAATTTAGAGACACTAACAGGGAAATTCTAAAGTTAAAAGCTGATCAGAATAGGGAGTGAAAGTAATGACTGTATTTAAATGTCAGAAGAATATATGAAATAATTTAAGAATCCTGGAAGCAGCAAAATTGTGGGGAAAGAGCCCTCTGGCTGTATTTTACTTACAAAATAAGCAACAGCAGCTGTCTAAAGGTACTCGTTATGTAAATCTCAACTAAGACAAAAATAAAGGTTCCACATCTTCATGTAATTAAATGTCTAATACTAACATGAGAGAGTTGGTTCAGTGCTGTTCTTCAAACCTCTGCACAATTATTTGACAATATTCTGTTGTACAGATTTTTAAATAAATGTTAGACTTCTGCCAAGACTCTTTCAGTTGTTACCTCACACTTTATCTACATTGAAATAAAGATTACATGATGCTCTTATTTCTTATACCACATTAATTCACAGTTGCATCCCTAAAAACAACACATAATACTGACACTGTGAATTTTTATTACCTTCAAAAACTTCAGGTGCCATCCAAGCAGCACTTCCTTTATTGTTGGTCATGTGTGTTTGAATATCACAGGCTGTACCAAAGTCACAGATTTTTAGAACTGTCCCCCCAGCTACCAAGAGCAAACTGTCAAAGGAAAAAAAGATATTAAAGCTGTAGGATTAAGTAGTCTTGTAATAAACCAGATTTTTTTTTTAACCCCAACACCTATCATTCTAATATAGCTGAATGTCTTAGGGTTTGCTTTTTAGTACTTTAGCTTTATAATCTGGGAAATTAGTAACATCACTTGTGTCTCTTGTGAACACATTAAATGTTATAAAATAGTCCAATATATAGTGTAATTTATTAATATTTCTACATGCTAGATTTTAAGTATCTTTAGCCAGAGTAAACCACTAAGCATATATTGACAAAATTAGTCTTTCAGATGCCAGAGGCTGAAAAACAAATGCTCTAACAATTTTACCAAAAGAAGAATGATCAAGATGCCCACTAATTTTCCATCAACGAAGCTACTTATTTAAATGAAAGCACTCAAAGTTACATGTTAACAGCTCTTTAAATCAAAGCTGGGGATACAAGAAAGAATTAAAGATTCAAAGTGTGGGTTTGTGTTATTTTACCTGGTAATAACTGCAGGCTACCAACAAATACGGAAGATTCTGCTGATCCTCAAATATCTGTTACTACCTAATCTGTGCAGCCAGATCTGAAGCTGTAAAATGAGTCAGATAACAAACTGACTGGGTAGAAAACCACCAAATTTTGTTTCAGTGGAAAGTGATGGGAGCTTCAGGCATTGGTAGCGGAACAGGCAGAAGCAGGAGATAAAAGAGGATGGCCATGTGGTGAAAGAGTTTCAGTATAAGATTTAATATGACATTAGAACTAACCAACAAAACAACCCTGTCACAACGTTCTTTTATTGAACACCACAACCATTTCAAAATTGGAGGATTTTAAATGTCTGTGATTAGAAGCCTTATTCCTAACAAAATCCTCTTCCATGATGCAGGGCAGGAGCAGAGTATTTTTCCAGTTTGACAGAAAGTAACTGAATGCAGTTCGTTTTCTCTACCATACACTGCCATTCTGTAACTGAAGTTTCAAAATCACAGCTTTCATTTGGCATACAGTGTATCTGTAAACTAGTATCAATTAATGGTATGTTTTTCAAATGCAATAAAATTATTATAAATGATTCCAATTGCAAGAAAATATGAAATATGAACCATAAACCTACTTCGGTGGTTTCAGGTCTCTGTGAATTAGAGCCTTTGGTTTCATACTGTGGAGATATGCCACTCCTTGGGAACACTGTAAACACCAACTCATGGCATGTGCAGCAGTATAATGAGGCAGAGGTTCAGCACCATGCAGCACTGCAAAACAAAGGCACAAACTAAAAAGAACTTTATTGCATATTACAATAGATACAATGGAGTTAACAAAACACCAGTTAGAAAGTTCTGTGGAATCTAAGCAATTATCAACACTTCATTACTACAAATGAAAATATCCTTCTGCAGACTGTTAACAGAAATGTCAAAATGTTTTTCATTTTTTTAGCATGCTTTCCATTATTTTTTATGTTAAAATTCAAAACGAAAGGTGTTGCTTGTTCTCAGCTATCCCTGCTAAAGTCTATGTTAAACAAATGCACAGGGAATTTACAAATGAAGCAAGAATCTTTTCAGATGTTCCACTGGAAAACTTTAAATCACTTGTATAAAATATAAGACACTGATATCAAGAACAAAGTAGTGGACTGAAAAGCAGTTTTAAAAAGCACACTCCTCTCTCCTTGAAATTATTTAAAAAATTTCAAAGAACCATAGAATCATTGGAAGAGACCTCCAAAGGTCCACCAAGCAGGGTCAAGCAGGCCACCTCCAGGTGGTCGCACAGGACTTTGTCAAGGTGACTTCCGAGTGTCTCCAAGTATGGAGACATGCATGAAACAACTTTACAGTTTGGATCATGTTTGCGCTAATACTAGCACTTTAGCTCCAGGAAGACACTATGTTGAAATGATACTCACCATTGTATAGAGAACCTCCTTCAGCATACTCCATAACAAGACACACCTTTGAGGGGGAGAGGACAAAAAACAGGGATGTTTTAAATGTAGGGGCAGAAAACAGCTTCTGTAAACTGAAAGGAAAGTTCTTTGAGAGCAACTGCAAAGCCTCCATACCCAAGCTAATGGAAAATACATCTATAAAGTAAAAAGTCAGTCTAAAGCATACATGTAAGAAACAGAAATCAGTTTTACACTTAGTTCCCACTGTAAGTTAGGAAAGAAGAGAATGACTTCCCCCATCCTCAGTCTTAAAAAGCAAATGCTGTCTTCAAACTGCAATTTATTTGTTTTTATTTTTTTCCTTTAATGGCTTACAAAAAAAAAATCAATACCATGTCAAAATAATTTCACTAAGAAAAAAAAAGGATGCAGCATAATTTTAAGCAATTAAATAACCCAGAAAAGAATTAGCTAAGGATACAATCAGTTCTGTCACAGTACTTGCTTTTCTGCTTTGGGAATTTGTGGGACTGTTTGTAGCCATGGCAGAAAGAAAGCAAATCCTGAAAATTGCATATATGAGAATAGGAACTGATTTACAAGCTATAATCATGTGTTGCTAATGCATCTACATTTTGTACTGCTGATTTGCAATTAATAGGAATGTAAATAAGAATGTAATGACATATGTAATACACCAGATGCCATTCTGACAAACTAAAGTATAATCTGTGCCTAGAAATAGCTTTGGGGTTTTCTTTAAAGAATTTATTTTTCATAGCAGGCAAAAGGAAAACAAAAAACTGAAAACATCAACCACTCTACATATCTGTATATTTCCTTCTTATGGCTAAAACATAAAAATATATATAATACACACTTTTAATATAAAATAGACGCTTTGTGCATTAATACTTGAATATGTTAAGCTAGTCACTTGCTGTCATACTCACAAAGCTGTAACTTACTGGGTTTAGACAGGCTCCATATAACTTGACAATGTTGGGATGGTTCACTCGTGACAGTTGTCGAAGCTGCAATACAAATCACACAACTTCAAACCATGGGGAAAAAAGGCTAATGCTTTATTTTCATAGCTATAATTAATACACAAGACCAAGCACAGTTTTATATGTCTGCATAACCCTAGACAGTGATTTTAGGAATCACAAGACTGATGTCCCTCTTTGCATTTTAATTTCTATAATTGCGTTTGTGTCTAACTGGAATTGTATTTTAAAAATTTTTTTCAAGAAATAAAATTTAAAGAAAGTACTTTCTCAGGTTGTAGTAAAATTAAAAAGTCACAAGCACTCTGCAACCATGACTGCTATAGGTTCGGTGCTCTTCCTAGAGCCTGCAATTTTGGAATCCCAGTTGTCTGACTACATAAAAAAATCAGAATTATATTGGCTTTATTCACAAAATAGAAGATTATTAAAAAACCCAAAGCCCATAACTCTATAAAATAAGCCAAACAGTTTAATATTAAAGCAACATAGTTCCAAGAACCTACTACTGCTTGTACTGAGAATCACACTACGTTGCACTGAGGTGTTTTTTTTTCTTTTTACCAGTACATAGCAGAAGGGAAGGAAAAAGGAATTTTTTCCCTTTACACAGACTTCGGAAGTAGTTCAGTGTCTACAAAACAAATGCTACTTTTTCCGTACACTTCAAAAGACCTAAAAAATCAAAACAGAGTATTATAACTGATGCTTGCACAGTGTAGGGTTTCCTGAATACCAATAATTATGGAAGCATTTTTGGGATTATCTACTCAGATCTCTTCAGAACACAAAAATGCTAAGAGATGAATCCGATCTACTGAATATTAAATGAGACTCAGATTAATAACCTTAAAAGCCTTTGGTGGTAATGAACATATATTTACACGGAAAGGCCTATAAAAAATCTGCTTCTTTCAGCCCTTCAGTGCATTACATTTTACTACATTTAGTTCCAAATTTAAGAGATTTATTTTTAACGTATTTTGTGGATCTTGAATATACTAAATGATAACTGAATAAGTATTAAGCAGCATGTCACCTTATATCTCATTTAAATTACACGGCAAACTTTTGAAGAAGTAGACATCGAATGAAAACAGTGATTGCCTTTAAATGAGTTACAGGTAGTAATATACTGAAAGAAATGTAAGAAAAAAAATGAAAGAAAAAATAATGCAATTATTAGAACTGCTGAAAAAAGGCAGAAACAGTTTCAAGTATGGACCTGACTGCACTGAAGAACCTATGCTGTAGTCCCTGCAAGTGTTAATCAGCTCCAAGACTTTGGTGGGTCTTTCAGCTGCACACTGACTCCAGAGTGGGACAGAATCTAAGAACTGGCATTTCCGCAGTTGTGTGCCCTTCTCTCTCTCCTCCTCACCTTCCAGTTTTTTATGGGAAGCAAACTAAAGGAGCTGAAATGTTCTCTGACAGGTCTCTTGTTCTGCAAGAGAAAGGGTCCAGGCCTGAACTGGCTACCACAGGCTGCATTTGTCTTTTAATAAAGACATAGTTCTTAGGTACACTGAATACACCAAGAATTTAAAAAAAAACAAGCTCTACTAAACCAAATATTTCCCAGCAAACTTACTGTACCTCTACAATGAAGGCTTTTCTTTCAGATTCACTTTCTATTTGTTTAATGGCTACATCTTTAGCTCGCCATTTTGCCTTGCAGACCACACCAAAGGCTCCTCTTCCAACAACCTAGAAGAAAATATGAATGCTTGAGTTAAAACTTGAAATAGTTTCATTTGCTGTGCAAGACTTCATAAACAGAAAATTAACTTTGAAAACTGAGGACACACAGGATCAACTTTTCCAGCAGTAATTGAATACTATGCTGTCAAAGCATAACTGCTGCCTAGCTAAGCTTCCTCCAAAGATCATTTACAGAAGAATTGGAAAACACACATATAAAACATTTTAGTATTAACATGCAGTGACAATATTTCAGAAAATATCATCTCAATTATTACAAACAAGATTTGCTCCTAAGAAAATTAGAGGAACGACAGCAAATTTATTTATTTAAATTTGACCAGTGAAATCATATCTATTTGCTCTATTCCTTTATTCTTGCTAGGAATAGGAATTTGAAGTCCCGAATTTCAAATGTATACCCAAACAATTGCACAGGACCACGATGAAGTTGAGATGAGGTGTTCAGTGTGCTCAGAGTTATCTTTTCATTTTTGCAGAGATCACTGAATAGTGTGAGAGCAGTAAATTCTCCAATATAGCAACAATTCAGACTGCATATTAAGAGTGCTGATACAGAGAAGGTAACTCGGTAGCCAGGAATGTACAAGCACTAGACTTTACCTGTCAAGGCTCCATATGAGAGCAAACTGACTACCATTTATGTAAACCATGCTTGGGTTAGGTTCTTACTACACGCTTTCCAAAAAAATTAAATAATGAAATTGATTCCCCCTGAGAATGGGGTGGAAAAGCCTGCAGGTGCATAACTCAAGACCTCCTAAGCTGTCATGATGAATATGAGGAAGTTGCAATCAAGACCCCAATTTGAAGAGAGGAAAAATATAAATTACAAAAAAATAATCAAGATCTTGCATTAAGAAAGACAAGAAAAGGGAAATTATGCTCAATCTTATTGGAAGGTTACGGAAGGTTATGGATATGAGAGACAGCTGCCCAGAAATGGTGATCAGTGGCATTTTCCTCTTCTGGTTTCCTTATTACCCAACTAAGTATTTCTCTTACACATTACAGCACACACTTAGCCTTCCAAGAGTTCCTGCCTTTTCACCTTTACCCTCTACAATAGTGGTTCAAAGACTGAGTCTGCCACAAGATATCCACAGGAGATATGCAGAAGATGCCTTGTTCTGCCCCATGTGAAAAAGGGACCTGTTGATTGTAATCTACTCTCCTAGCTACAGGGCCTTGACTCTTCCCCTGACTCTTTTAGCTATTTTCTTGCAGTCCCCAACCGAGGTTGGAAACACCAAACCATACGAATGATAGCTGAGCAGCCTACGAAAATAGTACATATAAACAAATTGGAAATAATGAGTCATTGGAAGACACACGAGACCCAGATAGTCTCCCTTGGTATTTCCTTTTCCCCTTTCAGAATACTTTTTGAATAACATTGCCTGAATAAAAGAAAAACTGAGGCAGTGGCAGGCCTCCCACTTTCTACTGAAAGTTGTCCACTGCAACTCCTTTACCAGCTTTGCACAGAGCATGACCAGACCTATGGTAAAATAAAAATCTCATCAGTTAATGTGTGTACCATAAAACTGCATTTTGCAGAAGTGCTGATTTAGTGAGCACAGAAAAATCCACTGTGCAAACACGTGTAACTTGGCAGCCTGCTCGCACCTGGGAAGTACTAAGGACAGGTAAGGATGCCACAGAGCAGCTTGGGCAGAATGGAGTGCGCTGGCAGCACCCATACTGTACACTATGAAGGAACCCAAACTGGGTTAACCCAAGTAAACTGGGAAGAAACCTCCCCTCCATATAATGCATACAATGCACATATAATGAATTCTCCTAGGTGGGTATAACTGGTCATATGGTGCAAGACTTTGTGAGACTCCTTTTAGAAGGTTTCTTTTCTTAATGTGCCCTTTCTCATAGTCTTTCACGGCTTTTGACTACAGCTCTGCTACATTTAATCCAGTAACAGAGATGAAAAAAAAAGCTATTTGAAAATAGTACATATCTCAGTTAAAAGACTGGTCACAGATATATCTGATAAAATGTAATGAAGCAATTTAACTTTTTTCCCCTTAGCCTGAATCATTTACAACAGTTCATGATTTATCAGGCTTACTTTTTTTTGCTAGTCATATCTTTTCTCCTTGAAAATACTTGTATATGTTCATATGTACAAATAGACTATATGTATTATGCTATAATTTTAATTATAAAAATCATCTATGCAATATATACTACATACATTTTTATAAATTAAAATATATTTATTTCTCACATGTATAACAAAAAAGAAAAGCCCAAGTACCTTTTGCGTTTCATTCTACATGGTCAAATTCAGTCCATAAGTCAATACAAATGTATATTATTCCCCTGCAGATAAATCCATGACTATATTGAAGTTAAATCCTGAGAATTGCTACAAATATTTCCAGTTCATATACTAAAGAAATCATTATTTTTCAATGTTGATGTATGTTTAATAACATTTCTACTAAATGAAGAAATTAACAAAACCAAATACAATGCCCAATTTGATGTTTTATGCTGTACCATAAATGCCACAATACTTGGGCTTTCGTTGAAAAGTGGAATAAATTCCAAGAATCAGATGCATTTTAAGAAGTCCAACTAATGACTGGAAAAAAATAATAACAAAAATGAGTGTCAAGCACCAAGACAAAGAGTTTACCAGGCAGTCTAAATCTTATTTACATAATAGAAAGTTGTGAAAGAGCATCAGGTATGTGAATTTTATGGTTGGTGAAAACAGTTTGATAAATGACAATGCAGTGAAGGTTTCATAACAATTTATCAGTGACCTGGTGCCTGCTTAGGCAGAGGGTTGAACTTGAGAAGAGGACACGAATGCACTGAATATTTACCTAGGATACAGGGAAAACAGAAGAGCCAATCCTCCATTACAGCAGCTCAGACTCTTGGATAGCATATGAAAGGAGCAACCGTCAGAAGCAATGACAGATCCAATAGACATTGAAGTTGGCCATATGTGAAAGCCCAGTATGTTTTTCCTACTTAATCTGGAAAAAATACCTTACTCATGGTAAAAAAACCCCTTTATAATTGACAGAATGCAGGCAGCATTTTCTTTCCTTAAGTTTTTGCTCAACTTACCCTTTAAAAGAGTAAGTCTTGGATTTGGTCAGAACTGTTTAAACACTACATAGTTTCGTTCAACACCGTGTGCTGAAACTAAGTAACTTAATAGCATAGAAAGGAGGCGCTGCCTGAACTTTAGGTTCTCATGCTCATTCCTTCTTGTCCCCTGCTGTTGGTGCCACACCAAATGTTTGGGCAGTAGTGCATATTCAGAATTATATTAAGCACAGTCAATGGAATTATTGACACAACAAATCAATAAACAGCAGTTGATCTGTAGCACTGTGTGTTTGGAAAATGATCTAAAAATAAACACATTCTTTTGGTAAAAGATTTTGTCCCTCTAAATATCTTCTAGGAGAAAAAAGGAAAATATAGGGCAGATGACACGTTTAGAAATAGAACAAGAGTGCTTCTACTTTGCCCACAGAAGAGAATTAAGCTTGTTGAGAACCATTCAGCACATGACACAAACATTTTAAACTGGAAGAAACACATAAAGAGCTTTAAAGACTGAAAAGTATATACAAATTTATTCTTTTCCCTATAAAGTTTAGACCAGTAAAAAGTTATGTTTTACTGTGCGGCAAAGTGACATGGCAAAGGACAGTGCCACTTGCATGTTTTCCAGATAATGTATTTAGAGTCTTATTTAAAGAATATGAACCATACAAGAGCCCTGGAACAAGCATTACCTCTGTCTCTGTGTACAAATAGTATCAAATGCTGTACATAAACAAAGATACATGATACTGACTTGTAAGTATGTAGACTATACTGACTGGTAAGTTATGTAGACTAGAAATCACGCAGGAAATGGAGACTGCAGATATGTTAAGACCTTAAGGATGTATTTTGTCCTAAGGGATGTGACCAACAATTACCCCCCCCTCCCCTCCGCTCAGTAAAACAAGAAAAATGCATCTGTTTATTCAGATGCACTATAATCCCCTATCAAATGTCAAAACTTTGGAAGAATTAATTGCAACTCTGCATTAACTGCACTGGTGTCTGAAAAACATAAAGATGCAAAGTTTTATCTCTGTTCATGAAGTTTCCATGTAAGGTAGCTATGCATGCTGGATACCTAGTGCTTTTCTTTCTAAAAAAAACTTGGTGGATATATAAGACAGCAATAAAATATAATAGCTCCCTGGTTAGCAAATGTAGTATTCTTTAGAGAATCGACTTCATAATTTGCAGTATCTACTGCGTGACATGTTTGTTTACAATTTTGAGAAGCAAGACAAGCCGTTACAAAAACGCAACAACAAGAACCTAGTGTGCTTCCAAACAGACAGCAGGCTCTAAATTATCTTTAGTATCTATGTCCCTTTGCTTACTGGTATATTTGCAAATTAAAGGTTTATGTAAACTGAGCTTTCGGATCCCTCAAGCTTCAGACACTACGTAAGACAGAGTGGAAGAAATGTTCTACAATGCTTTGTAAAAACAGAATCATATTTTTAAATTCAATTGCTTCCATTCTTTCTACCTAAGAGAGCTCCAGTAGTACCAATACAGCATACTTCCAGCTTTTCACACTTCGGTCCATACAACACAGGGAACGTAGATTTAAAAAAAAAAAAAAGTGACAAAAGAAGCCACGAACAACAGTTTACAGCTCCTAAAATATATATGCCTACACTTTCTATCATTCATTCAACCAGCCTCAAATTCTGACTTTGGTTCCTCTGAGTGTGCTATGCTTTATTAAGTAGGCTGGAGTAAATCGGCCCCATGCCACGAATGACTGTGGCCAATACCCTGGCAGTACTTTTAGGAAGGCGTTCAGATCTGCCAATTCTTACAGCTATGTTCTTTAAGTTATTAAGTACAAACCCAGTTCTAAATGTTGCTTTTCCCTTTCTTGGATTCATACAGCAATGAAAAAAAACCCAAATCCCGTTCACTCCCCCATTCCCCAAAGCCCTGTGAGCAATCCTAATTTTAAGTAAACTAAGTAATTTAGTTTAGATTTAGTTTCCAAGTTTCAACTTTTAAGTTACGCAAAATGCCACAGGAAAAATATACCCCTTATTTATGTTTAGAATGAATCAATTTGCTCTGTTACAGCAGCCCAGACAGTAGATTCTAGTTTTAGACACAAAATGCTGGGTACTGAGGTGCTCAGAGTGAAGGCCTCCAACAGAAGTTGGGCTTACTGAGCTGGTGTCATCTAAAATTACCGGTCTTTGAAAAACAAATAATCATTCCACAGTCAGTCAAATACTGCGAGAATCCACTGAGTGGGATAAACAAGGGACACGTGAAACCTTTTCTATTTTTTTTCCTTTGGGAAAAGCATCAGACAGGAAACTTTATTATTTCACAAATATGCATCTTGCTTTCATCACTGGAGTAGAAAAGCCTGTGAAGTTTCTTTCCCATGTGTTCTTTACAAGAGTAAAACAGACACAAACTGATTCATTGAACATATCTGCTATATATCTGCATGTGTAGAAATAAATGTAAAGTCTCACATTAACAGTTTCACTAGCTTTTCAGCCATCTTCGAACTCACTGCACACCGAATTTCATCTGCATGGAATTGGTGTTGCGTAACTTCCGCTATAAATTCACACCTCAGCTGACACTTCAGTTATTTTGTTATGTAGATGAATGAAGAGAATCTTCCACTGGTGTAACAAAACTAAATTTAAAAAGTGATTTGAAATAAATGAGTTTATTTAGAGTAAAATTAGAGAAAATATTGCCATATGTTTTCATCATGTACTAATTTTTTGACTTTGCTTTTGGATACCCAACTTTCTACCTTGAAGTCTTACTGAAAAAGGCTGAGAAACATGACTAACTTCAAATGGGTTCCTAACTACCACCCTTGGCTTTTGAGTCTCACTCCTTTTGTACTCATGAAGATATCCAAGAATACTGTTTAAATTACATGTGCAGTTCTTATCCAAACTTCTTCCAATTTTGCAAATTAGTATTCTACAACTGGACATGATCTCCCAGGACACCAAAACAATGGAGGCAGAAACAACTCTATGTTCAGCAGCAGCTTTTGCATATTGGCTTTACCTTGCAGTGTAATGGACATAATTGGTCACTGAACCTTATGAACTTTTAAAAGTTCACTGCTATAAAAGGGAGGAAAACCCAGTTGTCTCACTGAATTGCTCATTCTCTTGTCTCTGAACTGCTCTCCATAACTGCAAGGAACACATGCAGTTCTCAGGACACTACCCAGTTAATGAAATTATTCAGCTGTGCGAATGTGCCATAAATTGCATCTCCTTAGTTGCTTGGACCCTATAAGTAGGTTTTCTAAAATAAATACTTAGAAAGTATTTATTACTTACTTAGATACCTATATTTTCATCTTAAAGAAAACATTACCCTAAATTCCCTCAGAATTAATTACTGTTGCCCTAATAGATTGTTGAAAATAAACATCAGTGTAAACTGCAATACACTAGCAGAGCATTAAACCACAGTTTTCAAGTAATTTACACTTCCAGACTGTTCAAAAAGTAACTTGCAACTACAAAAATATGGCAATGGTTTTCAACCTGGCTACATCAGGCAGTGACTGGGCAGGGCCACAGCATACATGACCAGACAAGTACCTTTGTCTGTGTGATCCAAGGCATATACACATCATGTGATGAAGAAGTCTACATTCAGATCATGTGTGGGACTGCTACCCAATTAACACGGTGGAGAAAGGGCTGTGGAACTTTCAGGAAAGAGTAGCAGGGAGCAAGTTGTCAGAACAAGTCAAAACCAAAGTCTGTTCATTGCTTAGATGTGGAAGCTCCTCTGGGAAGAGACAGGAGTATTTAGGCTAGATTTAAATATGAGATTTTAAAATAAGGCTATTAGGCTTTTTATTGTTGCCTTGATTTCAGTTATATTAAGTGTCATTTGTTCAGTTTCTAGTGATTTGTCTAATACCTAAAAACTTGGGAGGACATTCCCACAGTCAAAAACTTGCGTGGTAAAATAGGGAATGTTTCTGCTGAACACAAGTTTTACATTGTTTTTACCCTTCTAGTTTTGAAGATGCTTCAATTGGGTCACATCAATTTTGACTTGACTGTAACTCATTCATAATAACTGTCTCTACATTTCACTGCATTTTAAGCACTTGAAATAACAAAAAGGCAGCCTGAAGCTGGAGATGTGTTTGACAGGTGGGAAGTAACACTGAGTACATGTGCATGGTAGCTAAAGCAAAATATGGTATATTTTTTACATTATCCAATAGAGTTCAGACAAAACTAAATGAAAGTGCACTTATAGATCTCACATTTATTAACAAGGACTCAGGGCCTGCAAGTGTTCCAGAACTTCAATATCTATTAATAAACCAGTGGCAGAGTGGGAGTGCTATCTGCTGACAAGACAGCCTTGATAATACAACAGCAAAGCTATGATTATAAAAGCATTTGAGTTTCCAGCGTAGATCTCTTGACACTCCATTTTGAAACACCTGAAGTTTGCCAAGCATAAATGTGACCATTTTGAGTTGCTCCAGCCATTTAAAAATACTTGAAAACTTCTAAGCTTGAGGTGAGAGCACAGTAAATCCTCAGAAATGATGTATGTTTTGTTACGACTGCAAAGTTGACTATTTGTACTGAAACTGCATCATAAATAAGAGCTGAACACCCACAGCTGAGAAAAGCAAGGTCTAAGTATGGTCTCCAATTCATCTGTTTTATTGTAAAGTAGGCCTTATTTCTTCCTCTGTGCAATGACATTTAGACTGTTCAGCACATGGGTATCTCTACTGCCTGTAAGAACTTCTGGTAGGACAGGTACACTGAATGTAACTCAAAATGCTATGCCAGCTGTCATCAGATTTTTCACAGAGATGACAAAATTATCAGAGTTCTGCTTATACCACATAAGTTTTGTCATCTCCAACAGATACTGCTTTGAGAATAATGCCAACAAACGCATTAAACAAATTCTTACTTAGGCATGCTCTCTCCATACATTTTTGTGCATAAAATCCCATCTCTGAAGATGCTAGACGTGTGTGGGATGCAGATTAGCTTCCAACACTAAACCTTAGAATGACAAACTTGAGTTACACACTATGCAGGTCCACATTTCCTTCATGTAAAATAGCAGTATAATCAATGTTAACAACATTCCCAAGGGTGTTGTGAGGAGTAAAGATTTGTACAGCACTTTATTAATCCAAAGTGCTAGGTCTAATACAGCAGATGTGCTACTCTCTTCTTTGAGCCATCACTGGGCCCAGTTTTATGATGGATAAACTCTTACCAACTTAAATTTTCTTCTTTGGGTGAGAAAAGCCATTTCTCCCTAAACATGTGATTTGATCCCTGTTTCTCAGTAAGTGCTGGAAAACCAGCAAAAATACTTTCACTTCAGAACAGTTAAAAGCAGAATAATTAGACTTACAGAGACAAAAATCTTTATGATTGCCATATTCATAGAAAGGGATAAAGGCAACCTTTCGGAAGATATTATCTTCTGAGAATTTCCAGTGCCTGCTATGGTGAAAGGCAAAGTTACCACAAAACGCTACTTGAATACACTTGAAAATGCCCTGGTGTTCTATGGAAACATTGTACATTTTATGTTCTGTGAACTCTCCCCAGCCTGCACAAGTCCAGTATGATTACTATGAACAAACCAGTATCTAGCAAACTACTCTAAAAATGTGAGACACAGGTTGTCATTCATACCTATAAAAGCAACTACACAGACCGAAATTCACTTCCACACAAACTTATTAAGAAAAAGAGAGTAATTATTACTGAAAGAGAAAGATTTTAATCTACAAATAAAAACACAGAGACTGTTTCAGCAGTCTTGGATGCCTGTTAGGTCTAGACTCTACAAGCTGGCCTCATCACATTCATCATGCATCCACATGAAGTAACTTCATTCCTGTAGAGAATTTGGCAATGGAGAAAGGGGAAAAAAAAAAATCAACAGCAACGGTATTTTTTGTGTGATTCTGAGAGTTAAACAACATTGTAGTATATATACAAACTCCTGAGCCCTTTAGCAAACCATGCGAACTATCCCAGATCACACAAATCCCAGTTTCACAGGAAACCCAGACAGATGAAAGGTACATCTGAAATTCAGTACTGTATCTATCCCATTTCAGCCACAAAGAATTTAAGGCAGTAATTTTGCTGTGAAACTTTCTACAGAACAAAAACTTACTTCCAACTATGTTATACAATAACAGAATATCACTTCCCGGGTAACACGCACATGTTACATATCCATGAGTGCAACATCATTAGCCTATGTTAAGAAAAAAAACAAACCTGTTCATCCTCACAGCTCATAGAGCTGTAAATTTAGCAAATCATTAATAGTGGCATGATTATATATGCAATGGCTCAGTCTGGTGGCAGAAGGTGAAAGCAGGGGCATACAGAAATAGAGACCCGAAAGAAACATCAAAATTAACAGTTCCCTCTTGTGACAACGTTTGAAAACGGCGTTTGCTACCCATACTAGAGCGGGTGGCAAAACGGGCCGCGGAACTCTGAAGTCCTGAATGAACCTTTCCCGGTTAACTAAAGCCCCGCAGCACAACACCCAGCAGCGGGGCTGGCAGCAGCAGGCTGGCAGCTCCGCTCCCCGCCGGGCCGCCTTTGTCCGCCGGCGCCAGGGCCGCAGCGCAGCGGGAGCGCAGACCCCCGCCCCGGGGCACAGGGAAGGCTCCGCGGCGCCCGGGGCAGCGCCGGGCGGGGAGCGCGGCTGGCCGCGCCCGCCGAGCGGGGGGCTGTGCGAGCGGCGCCGGGGCCCGCACTCACCTCTTCCACCTCGATCTCTTTGTAGTCGATTTCTTCGAAGTTGAGGACCGGGGGGGTTTCAATCATGTCAGCGGAGGCGGCAGCGGACATGCCTCCCCTTTCGGCGCGGGGGGGAGAGGCCCGGGCCGGCGGAACGCGGGGCTCCGGCGCCGTGCGGCCGAGGGCCG
>JAWWEE010000105.1:79091769-79185887 GCA_035221455.1 Xenops minutus | reverse complement strand
CGCCAGGGGGAGCAGCCGCGACCCGGCCCGCGCCCGCTTCCCCTTCCCCTTCCCCTTCCTCTTCCTGCCGACCCGGGGAGCGGAGCGGAGCGGCAGAGCCGGCGCTGGAGGACAGAGCCGACCGGCGCTCCCCGGGCCGCCCGTCAGCGCTGTGCAGCGTGCAGAGCCGCACGACGTTGCCTTGTGTACATATGTATATGTGTCTATATACACCTTTTCCTTGTTTGTGTACCTTTTCCCTATATATATACACACACACATATATTTCTCCAATGGGGCACATACGCCCTGGGACGAGCGCAGCCTTGGACGGCCTGTGCTCTTCATCGGCGCTTTCCCAAGGGGAATCTGTGTGTGGGAGGGTGGCTGTGGGGCGGAGGGTAATTAAGCAACTGTTGTAAACACTTAGCAATAAAGGGGTAGCACTCGGGAATGAACGTGTACGTTATCCGCTCCATCTCTGTTCCCCAACTAAAGGGAGTCCCAACCCACTCTTACCCAGGGCTAGCTCCTGCTTCCACTTCTGGCTGGGGCAGCGCATCAGTGTTCTGGGCGTCAATGTCCCAGCCTGACGCTTGAGGCGGTCCGCGGTGAGAAATCGGGGCTGGGATGAGTGAATAGAACTGCTGTGTTCCACTGAAACAGCTGTGCTTCGTTTTGATATGTTTAGCCTTGCGGCTATATATAAAAAGTTATGTTATTGTACAAAACTATTAATAGTATGTAATTTTAGTAGATCTAGTAAGCTTTCCTAGACCTTGCTCTGCTAGCATGCAAGTGAACGTCTGTCGTCATCATTATCAAAATGTCATTGTAGTGAATATCAGGAGGGGTTTTAAGGATGTTGTAATTTTGATATTACTTCTTTTTTTCCTTCTTTCCTGACTGACATGATCTTAATCAGCTGTGTTGGGGACTGGGTATAAGTTGTACAGCCCCAAAATATTTATTCAACAAACACAGGAAAAAAAGGAAAAGAAAAGCTACATCTGCTGGGTTTAGCTAGGAGAAAAGCTGCTTTTGTGTTTAGAAGGGAAACCTAGAATCTGGGAAGCCCACATTTTGGGTCTCAGTTGCCTGTCTCTAACATTGGAAAGAGGTTACAATGCCTGGTGAAAGATTATTGAAAATGTCAGGATACCATGGTCAGAGTAAGCACAAATGCCCAAACCTGAGACAACTGCTGTGGAGCTGTTTGTAGCACCTGTCATAGAGCAGGGTTAAGAGCTATGGTTTTTCAGAAGATGCAGCAGTCGGTTTGTTGCAGAATATAAAAAAGTTTACCTGGCCAGCTTAACAGACCTGAGACTTAGCCCTAATATCTGTGTATCTAACTAAAATTTATCCAGTATATACAGAATTGTACAGTTTAGAATCTGGGCACATTTTCATGAGCACACACAGAGGTGCAGATATGTTAGCCTGGCTAACCTTTGTCCAGCTTCCTTAAAATTGCTCCATGTGATAGTTGCAGGAGTTTTTTAAGAGGAATGAACCAGTGTTATATTCCACTACCTTCATTTAGAAAAAAGCTAAGTCATTTCTTCTTTCAAAAGATTTCAACTTGTGTTGTATTTTCAGTGTATGCAGGGTTTTTTTCAGTTAGTTAAAATGTCTCAATTTAAGCAATGGAAGATTGATATAAGAAAGTAGCAGTGAAAGGTGTCGGATGGTATCTACAACAAGAAGAGTTACCTTCTATATTTAAGAGCAGGAAACATAGTTCATGTTTCTGTTAAGACTGACTATTTTTTCCATGTTAAATATGGTCCTGTAAGCATGAAGTTAAGTCATTTCAGTTTGTGGGAATCCTGTGCGTTTGAAGATCTTGACACCACCTTTAGAACTGATTGTGAGTCATCAACCTTATCTCACCTCTGTGTGGGAAAGTGTCTGGGTGCACGCTACTCATAACAAACCTGCAGGAATTAAAAGGAGAGGAATTAGCCTGGATGACTGAGTGACAAGAATCAGTGAATGAACTGTCTTGTGCACTGCCTTGCAAGTGTGGCCAGAACAGGTCCCTGGTGAGCAGTAGTATGGAGCACACCATGAAACACATGTGCCATACAAACTCAGGTCATGGAAAAGTAGCTCAAGAGCATCTTCTGCCAAATACAGTGAGATAGCATCTCCAGCATGCTTCATGTTTTCTTACTGCTTCTTTTCCTTTCTGGAAAGATTTCTCCCTAGTATCTTAAAAACAAAAAAAAGAAAATCCTCTAAATAGCTATGAATTCCTTCAATTATGGTGTGCCTGGTCATTAGTGATAAAATGCACATATTGAAAAACAAAACTAAAAAAGCATTGCAAAATAAATGCATGTGCTGCTTTACTGTATACCAAACACAACTGTATGCAAGGTATCGTGTTCACTTTGGTAAAAGGGAAAAAAATATGAGTATTATAGAAACTCAGGTGGTCACACTTGTTTCTTTACCTTTCTTTAACTTACTTTACATCCTAATCTGAGACATGTTACACGTCCCAAAGTATTCCAGCAGTCTAAAGCACCAAGAGAGCCAGGAAAGACACATAATGAAGCCACTGTGCAGTAAGGGCAAAGTAAAGGTGAGACATTACCTAGATGCAGTCTTGAAACTAAACAAACATGTTTCCTCTGTTGCAGCCATCAGCAGCTGGGCTTGGCTAAGTGGCCAGTGGGAAAATGATACTACCAAATTTAGCACACAGAAGAAGGAGACTGCAGTAGACTGGCCAATCTTGAACTATGAGGCTTGAAAAATATGGTGCATGAAATTGCTGATAGAAGATGTGTTAGAGAAAGGTGTAAATGTTACAAGGTAACTATAAAGTAGCAAAGGTATTTAGAAAGGTGTGAAAAATGATCCACATATCTAAGTGTCCATTGGTCTGCTCTCAGTAGGCTTTAAAATAAAATGTGAAGGAGAGAATAATAAAGAACATGGAGGTAAATGGAATGAAATGTCACATCTTTTTAATCAAAGGTAGATTATCTCAGATTAACAAAAGATCTTTTGTGATAAATTTGGTGATATTTTAAGCAAGGGGAATGGGTAGAGCTATTCTGTCTTGAATGTATTTGATGTATTGCCTTGTGGGAAATCGTTAATTAAGCTGGACATGATAAGAATCATTAAAAGTACTGAAAGTTGGTAGGGAGAGAAGGGGAGTAGTCAGTAGACAGTGGGGATATAAAAAAAAAGTATTGTAATGAAGTTACTAATAGATTTTTTTTTTAAAGATTGAATTTTGAGAGGAACCTTCTTAATAATTTCATTAACAATGTTGATAAGAGAATTAGGAAAGTGACAGTGATTCTGAAGGCAGTAGTTTAGACAGCATAGTTAATGGAGAGATGGATAAGGATATCAAATGGGAAAAATCAGACTACTCCAAGGATGAGAGAAATAAAGCAGCTAATATTTAAACTATTAAGAATGCAAGTTCATGAATTAATTTTAGAACTCATAGCATCTTCTTATCCTATAAAAGACTCAGGAAGAGTGAAGATTACAGCTTGCATGTTTTAACTGGTTTTAGGAGGACTGAGTCTTGTAGATAATACACCTATAACGTGCGCATGCTTATATATCCTGTGTGATATATCCAATAAAGCTATACAAGTTTATGTAGACCTCATCTGAAAGACTCTACAATGTTGGTTATCTGCTTTCCAAAAAAAATAAAAAAATAATTGAGACCTAACTAGCTGCAGAGAAAAGCTGCAAAGATTAGCAAGATAAGAGAGGGCTTACCACAGAAGGGCATATAAAACAACTTGGCATGTTTAATCTTGTGAAACAAAGACAGAGAGGATATATATTACCTCTGTTTAAAGCAATTGGAAAGAGAAAGATATTGTGGAGGTAAACAGTACTGATAGAAAGTGACGTTCAAGTGAAAGGAAACGTCTTTTTGCAAAAGAATTCTGTTAATGCATGCGGATTGGAGACTCCCTGAAATTGGGGCAAGTTGCTTCACTGGATGGTGCCTGATTAATGAAATAATTTATCTGTCATAACTATCTGTGGGAGCAGAGTACTGCATTCATTGGCTAAGGAGGTCTCTTCCAATCATATGTTGACCAAATATGCTATTAAAAGTGTAAATAATGTAATGAGTTCTTCTAATGGTATTTTTTTATCTGAGTGTATGTTGAAATGAACTGGTATGTTCTTAAGATTAAGTAAAAATTACATGGAACTGTGTGAGCAAGGCCTTGTTCTGAAGTAGGAAGTGAAATTTGGAGATAGAAGAGATTTTCATTTTTTTTATTTCTTGGAGAAGGAGTGTCATTCTCTTTCATATTTTAGAGCTTCTAACTCATGAATCAGAGCAACTGAAGGGAATTCTTGCAGGTATGATTTTTAAATAATACTAGGAAAGGGAGATGGCAGCCTTGTATGTTTTTTGCAAGACACACAAGTAGGTGGAATATCACAAAGCATGGAAGCAGTGGACTGGAAGAAGGAGGGTAAACTGTTCATGACCTTTATCACATAATGAGGATAAAGACTAACGTGGCTTGAGTGCACATCACATAATGAGAATAAAGGCTAATGTAGCTTGAGTGCACATACAATGAGGCTTTTGTGTGTGAGGAACTTGTCTTCAAATTTTTTCTTGTAGAAGATCTATTCTGCTGTTTAAATGAGAAACAAGAAGAGATGCTCTGTGTGCTAATTTTCTGGTTTCATACTAGCTAGAACTGATAGAAACAAGGAACATAAAATGCTCTAAATCAAACAGAGAACCTGCCCTATGAGGAAAGTCTGAAGTGATTTTTTCTGTTCTCTCGGGAAAAGAATCTCATCACAAGTATTCCAGTACTTAAAGGCTGTCTACAGAGAGGACAGAGTCTCTCTTTCATGGGGAAAAAAAGATGCAGTGGGTACTAATTGTGCCAGGAGAGGTTTCACCTTGATACAAGAAAGGAATTTTTTTACAGTGAGAATAACAATCGACTAGAACAACCTACCCAGTGTCATGATGAAGTCCCTGTCACTGGAGGTTTTTAAGAAGACTGGACAATGTGCTATATAATCTCATTTAGCCTCCCTTCTCCACCCAAGGTTGGATCAGATAACCTTTCAAGGTCCCTTCCAACCTGGGCTGTTCTGTGTTCCTAGGAAATATGCTAGCAGGCTAGAAACGCCTGCACAGAAGGCACTCTGATTCCTTTGTGCCTCACAATAGCCAACAGCAGGAGTGTGAAAGATGGAGCTGCAGCTCCAGCCTGGCTGAGTGCACAGGAATGCCCTGTGTGTGGCTCTGCCTTCTGGTTGCTTGTGGATGTGTTTGACAAACAGCCTATAAATGCACATGAAGGACCCAAAGATTTCACCAGATAATCATGTTTCTAATTTATCTGTGATTCACATATTATATGTACTGAAAGTCAGTGTTCTGTAATGTAAAATAAAAATCACAAAGATCTGGTTCTTTTAAAGAAGTACTTGCTAACATACTTTTCCATGAGTCATTAGAATGATGTTTCGTTCTAGAAGGTATCTTAAAAAATGATCATTCAAAATAATCTGTAATCAAGATAACAGATTCCTGTCAGTGAAAGAACAAAGCAAATATAATCACAGAAGAAGGGAGTAAGTAGTTTATATCATTCTATCACTTGTTTGGTAATGAAATACAGACATTGTCATCTGTTTTACTGGGAGCCCGAGACACATGATGCTCCCAATTAAATGAGATTACATAGGAGCAAAAGTCACAGTAAAACTGGAAGTGATAAATCACCAGAAATTTTCCTGTTTTCTCTAGAAATTTCCATTTAGGTTACTGACAGTGGTCAGTGTTTCATAAAGGCAGTTTTCTTCAGGTCATTACTGTAGCCATTGCTTCAACAGATCAATGTAAAAGAAGTGCTTAGCCAGTTAAATTGCTAAGGCATAAGTTAACTTTTGGCATAACCCCACTAAGTTCTGGTATTTAAGTGTGTAATTCTTCAGTGAGCATAGATATTGTTACCTTTTTGTATCAGACCAGTAGGCTAGATGTTAATGACACTTGTGAGAATTTCTTCTCAGTGAAGGTCATTGCTGAATGCAAAATCGTTATTCTTTTTTATACCTAGTAATTAACACATTTACTGCCTGCAACAAGGCTCAATTTCTTTAAAATTTGAGAGAATTTGACCCACAAGTGTTGCCTTGTAGTGGAGAATCCAGCCCTGGACACTGAGTGTTTTACATGAGATGCTTTCTCAGTCGTGACCCTTGGTACTCTTCTGCCCCATATGATCCACCATTTATTGAAGCAAGAGAAGGAGTCCAATGAATGCATTGTTTCTTCCTGACTTGATTGAATTTTCAGGGTTTCATGCAAAGGGGAACAAATGAGAATAGAGAACACTCAATTTATATTGTTCTGAAAGTGGTATTTAATGACATCTTTGGAAGATGAATCTATAATGAATGTTTGAATCCCCTCAGGCAGAAGCTTTTGAAAGGTGGTCTGTTGCATAGTGACTGAACTATTAGATAAGAAGGGCTTGTAACAGTGATACTTACTTCATTTCCATCTCCTGTTTGTCAGTCCAGCACAGAATTTGCTTTTCTTGCAAAAAACCCTAAACCAGAGCATTAAATATGAGCAATTAAAAAGCTGAAAATAACACAAAGTGCAAATATTTTAGGTCAGGGGCTATTTTGTCAAGCTGAGAAACTTGTTATGCCCCTTGTTGTGTGATGGAGGAATCTAGGGGCAACTGCAATGCCCCTTCACCACTGGTTGCATGGTGTGCTGCAGGTTACACCTTGGAGAAGTCTGCATTGGAATGCAAAGAGAGGCCACTGTCCATATAGCTTCTTTCTGTGGTCAGGTAGATCAAGTTTTTAAAGACATTTCATTTGTCTTATTCATTTACCTTGATAAGACTTGGAGGCCTCTGCTCTCTTGGAAGTCTAAATCTGTGTCTACTGTCCTCATGAAGAGGAAGGAATAGGAACTTTTGTAAAAAAAATACATACACAGATCTCATGACTGTGGGGGAGAACTCCGTTTGTAGCTTCAAAGCCAGCCTGAAATGGTAACTTGGAGGCTTGCACATTTTTTATCTGAGAAAGTCCGAGACTGAGGGGCATATATGGCCAGTGCCACAGCAGGTGCTCAAAAGTCAGTGTGCTGGGTGGCAGAAGCAACCATAGCTCTGCATCTTCTAGAAAGGTATCTACTCTTGGGATGTGTGACACCTCCACCCTGATGGAGACTGGGGATGTGGAGATTGAACTTGGGTAATTTGAGGGAAACCATGACTTTAGGGTGTTAGTTTGTGAAGGTGGAGAACATGCTGAGAGATTTTGATATCTTTCTGGCAAAGGAAATACATGCTTGGAGAAGAGAGGTACTGCCTGTATTGGGTAGAGAGCAGGGGACCCCAAAAAAGCAGCTGGGCACAGAGGCACTGTACATGAACAGTCCCTTGGCAATCAGACCTCCGTTGCTGCTGCTGCTGCTGCTGCTGATCAAGACAGGACTCACTGCCACCGCTAATGATGGCTTCTGAGCTGTTTGGTATACTGGAATAATGTATATATTATAGTTCACTTTATACAAATCATATGCACAATGTGCAATCCAGAGTGTATTGTCAGAGAAAGTATATAATCTGTTATACATTAGCTTTCAGTTTAATCTCAGCAGAAGGTGATCACCTGAAAGTTAGCTGCTTTCAAAGTGCCTTCTTTGATCATTAAAGAGAGACAGGCATCTTCAGAGGGTATTTCTTCCCAACTAACATAGACATATATGTTAGGACATGATGAATTACTATTTGGAGAAGTGGTAGATGGAGCCTCTACGACAAACTTCAATTAGACACTTAGGGCTTGATTCAGCTTCCCACTCATAGCCATCTAGTGACTTTGGAGATGCCCAAGGATCCTGTGACCTCTGTATGGGGCTGCTAAATGTTTTGCAGGTCATGAACTGAAGGCCCAGGAAGCATATCCTGGGAAATCTGAGATGATGCTAGATGAGTATGTATGGGCAACTGGACTTCTTGCTTAATTTCTGGTTACTTAAAATGAGATGACTGGCATCTCATTATCGGCATCTGACCCCAGCCTAGCCAAAGTCAGTGTCAGTCTCAGTAGAATAGCTGCAGGTGGATGAGTCCCCAGCCCCTAGATGTCTAAATTCACAGCCTAGCTTTGTGAAGAGTACACTTGGATAAAACTTTGTTTCATTTCTTGTGAGTTTGATCCTGCACTGTTTCCATTAACAGAAGGTTTACAACATCAAGAGGGCAAGCAGGTTTAAACTTTGTTTTTGTATTGGAAAAAAATGAAAAATAACCCAATAAAATCCCCAAAAGAATAGTCCCCCCACCACTTGTTGGTCAAGATTCAAACAACCTGGGAAAGAAATAACTAGTTGCTCTGCTTTGTTAGGGACATTAAATTCAAAGATGCCTGTAAGAAGACATATTTGAAAGTGTGAAAATTGCACGTAACAGAGCTCTTAAAATATGGTGGCTGGGCAACTATTTCTTCTGACAACCAACAATTACTTAATCATAGAAAGAAATGGAGAAAAACACGCGATAATTCCTTTTGGGCATCTGAGGATTTGCTAACCTTATTTCTTCAGATGTGCTCAGGAATATTACTGTCGCTAATATCTACATCAGTTACAGAAAAACAATTAAAAAAGTAATCTTAAAGATCCTGGCATTAGGTTGCTTGTGTCATAGTCTTTAATTTTATTGAAACATTTTTTGGGGGTGGAACTCGACATGCCTTATGCAATTGTTCTCCTCATTCAATGTGACTAGAGAAATAAATTTGCAGCAAATGAAAATCAAGTAAGGAATGCAAGCAAATGCAAAATGAGACATTTTTCTTCCAGGAATTTTTTTACAGTAGACTTCTGAAAGATTTTATCTGGAACATGGTTTCTTTAAAAAAAGTAATTTGACACTGAGAGAAATCATGTGTCACATACATCACTGATGTCTGAGTCTGTTTCATTTGTCTTAGTAACAATTTGATGTTTATTTGATGGGTATTTCCTGAAACTGCAGTGGAAGATGTGAATACTGAGACGATTTTATTTCCCCACAAGGTGGTACTGTGGTACTGACTATAGAATTCTTATTTTGGCTATACTTGTTTTATATCTGTACCCACTTCTGCACATGTTTTAAAGACAGATTTTTGTCTGCAGAGAAGAGAGTTTCAGTGTTAGAATCAAATTCCTTAGGAGAATGTTCTTAAGACTTTTTTTTGTGTGCTTTTTTCCCCTAACTTTTTGTCTCATTAAAAGTAGGTTTACTGGAAGTTGTAATTGTCAGAAAATCTCCATTATTGTTGTTTGGACTTTTTCACCTTTTATTGCATTTTTTGAAATCTAATCAGTCTATTTCAGACTCCCTCGTTTTTCAAACTAAAATAATAGCTCTTGTAAGTTTATTCAGAAATTCATCTCTTTTTCTCCCCCTGTAGTTACATGTAAGTAAAGACGCACCTACAATTAATTACAGAAGAGAAAATGAATTAAAAACATTAAATATTTAGGAGTATTAAGGTTTTCCCCCCAAAAACAGCCCTAACCACTACCAAGTACAGAAGCAAAACATAATTAATTGTTTTAATCAATCTTTGTCATGGTGCATAGGGTTCTTCCAGTTGCTTGCAGAGGTCTGTAAGATCTATTGTGAGCAGGTCTATGTGTTTGCACCCACAATCACAGTTAGAAAATGGATCAAGGCTAGGAGAGAAGACTGAGCCCTAGTCTGGGGATCTGCATGCTGTTAAATGGTCTGCATAATCTTTGGCAGGGCTAAGGACTCCCCCAGACAGACTTTATCAGGGTTTGGCCATTGCCTCTACTTAAAATGGAAGAGAGTTAAGCTATACTGATACGTGCTGTGCAAGGATTATTGGTCTCAAGACCAGAGCACAGGCCCTGCTCCATTTAATTCATCAGTATCAATGTAGCTACTGGGACCCACTGAGTCACCCTTATTCTAAGAGTTAAGGATGGACTTGAGTTTGCTCAATTTTTGAAACATGACCTGCTGTTTTTATGACCTAGCCTTTTCATCCATTATGTTTCTCTGTGTGGCTGTTTCTATTCACCCCATGGACACGGATGTACCATAGACAGCTTGATAAAGCAGCTATCCCACAGAATCTGGTCGTACAAGCTATCAAGTGTCATGCACAATCTATAATTAAAAGCAGTAGGAAACATCAAAATGGCATCCGGTATATAAAAGTTTTTTAATGCATAGGAAGACTCACATTTAACTGTTATTAAAAAAAAGGATATTTAAAACCAGTGGTCTATGCCTTATTTAGTGATATCTAATAGTTTTATAAGTTTTCTATTTATTCCTGATTAGAAGAAACACATCAAAGAGCTGAGTGTGATTATTACCTTTCAAACCTTCCTTTCAAATTCGAGGTTCTTGCGCTTTATGGCAGGCAAGGACTACAATGTGCATCAGACGAGTGATAAGAGACCCCAAGTGAGTTTCAAATTAAGGTGTTGAAACTATGTGGCACCATACAGTTCTGCATGGAGGCAAAGTGAGTGCCTTGAATACACAGGATGGCCTGCCAATGTCCAAAGCTTGCCCTTCATGGCTCTTAAGTCAGGTGGTAGATCCTGCTGAGGTGAGAATGGGACAGAAGATACTCCTCTTTTCAGGAATATGCGACTTTCCAACACTGAGGTATGGATGTGAGAGGCATGGGAACAGCAGATAGGGGCTAAAAGAAGAACTGAAAGGGCATTAGTCTCCTGGCAAGTAGTGCTGGCAAAGCAGATCTGTGGGATCTGTTGTCAGTATTATGGTCATATTATTGTGCCAGAAGTAACGTGAGAGCAGGGTAGGAAGAGCTACATAAGACACTTCTGCTCAGACATTCTGTACACTCTACAAAGGGGAACCCTTTTTTTAGGCATCCAATCCCAAGTAAAGAACTTATCTATGATTATATCTTCACAAAGCATAAAGTTGTGGTCTATTAAATGTCTGTACACCCCACATGGAAAATTATTTATCAGCATCTTCAGCTTTTGGCTTTGCTTTTAAACAATATCCATCTATAATTGTTGATAAAGTCTTCCTTCTTCCTACTATTTTCCATCATCACAAGGAAGTCCCCTGAATCCTGTGACTTTCTTTCAGATGTGCATGCTTAAAATAACATTTTCTGTAGCCTTTTTTTAGATTTCCATTTTTTTTGTTGATGGAGATAAGAATATTAATTCTACATGAGAGAAAAATATATCCAGTGCCCTGGGAAAAGTGTTCTGGACCTGGGAGCAGTGTCTCAAATGTGCTTGAATGAGAACTAACACGGGTAAGCATGTGTCTTAGGCAAGCTCTTGAGATGGCAGGATGGGTGAAATATGCTCAAAGGAATCACACTGAAGTGGTTTACCAGTAGAACATAGATAGGATTGCTGGTAGGGATATTTAATAACATGGATATGGTTCTTGTTTCCAGGACTTAGAGTTCATAAAGAACTGGTGAAAAGAGATTAAATGCTTCTCCAACATAATTTTTCTATGTCAGAATTTGCTGTCGGTGCCACAAGTCATCTTTGCAGGGGGAAAAGTGAGCTGTGTAGTTACAAGCAGGAAAGGGAGGTGTGCCTGTGCCCTATAAACTGAGAATCTTGTTTCCCACAACACTAGATCCCAGTAACAGTATTTCTTTGTTACAAAAATGCACTTCAGAGATTGAATCAAAGCCATACAAGACAATTTTAAGAATCTTATTTCTGAAAGCAGAGGAATATCACACAAAGAGTAGCAGACATTGAAAATATTTGCCCTGTGGCTTCCAGCTTTGCTTTCTGTTCCTAAATGCTCCTTTTCTGAAGCCTAATAAAACTATTAAGCTGGACTCACACCTGCACAGGCTAGACTCAGCTCATATGCACTCTGAAACTTCTGCAGACTCTGATGTAAAGCAACCAGAAACCCCAGTGTTTTATGAGCCATTTTGTGCTTTAGGGAACTTTTACTAAAGCACAGCTTTGGTAATACAGAAAGAAAATGAAGGGTCACCAATTTGAGATGGCCACCAACAGGGACAGCAGGGTCGAGATTAAAAGAAATCTTTTAAGAATGTATTTAAGAGGGAATAGATCCAATAAAATGACTTTTGGAAAGTCTCTTATTCTCCTGTAATTTCTCTGTCAGTTGCTTTTGCCAGGTCTACATGATGCTCCAGGGTGAAGTAGCTGACCTTCAAAGCTTGGGAGTCCTTGTACTTTCCTCTTCTACTGCTTTTATCATTTTTTTGGAAGACTTCACACATATATTCTAGTCACCCACTGAAGAATGGATTCTGGTTTATCTAACAAATGATAGAATTGCTGGTCTGTTCTATCTGGAAATGGAAAAGACCTCAGATAAAAGCCTCTCTTTATTAGGGAGCCAAAGACATTTTAGGTCTCATTTGGCCTTCATGCCCTACTCATTCCTGGTTGTTTTATCTAGTGGTGCTTTGTTGATACAGCTATTATCATTCTCAGTTACTCTAAACACATAATATTAATTCTTCAACTGTCTTTCTACCTTCTGCCCTTTTAATAGTAAGCTCACTAAAATTCTGTAAGGCTAATTACCCTATTATCACCCTGCATGTTTCTCACCTGAGTGGGCATACTCTGATTCCCTCTAACTGTCCCATTTGGGCATCCACTTTTCGCTCTGTTTATTCCTTTGCCTTCTTCTTTCTTGTTTCTCTTTACAATTTGCATCCCTTCTTTTCACGTATCAGGAAAACCTCTTTGTCCTCATTTTCTGATTCCGCCCCCCCCCTCCCCCCTAACTGCCCCTATTCTTCAGGAAGTAAAACAAAAAGAGAAAGAGGTGAATAGACTTGGAACTAAATTCCACCTAGGAGGTGGATTCAAGACCTAGGTTCAAATATTTCATTGAATGTCCATTTTGACATTACAGCCTGCTTTTGGCATCATATAAAATGGTTGTCATAGACTATTGCAATGGTCATAATCACTGGTTTTAAAATCCATGGATTCTTCTTTAAAGACTCAACGAACTCACCACTTCAAACAATTACTTCTCTCTTTCTCTTTTCATTAGTAATCCCCTCACACTCTCTTTGCTATAGTGTTGTTTCATCTTGTGTTTGTTTGTCCTAACTAATTTAGATATTAAGTCCTTGGTGACTGACAATGTGTCTATCTATACAAAGCACACTTAAATAAATAAATTTAATAATAATTAATAATAAATATGCCAGCTGAAAGCTGTGCATCTGAGCTAGCAAGGACGACACTGACATTGATGAATTTGGTTTCAGGAGCAATGCTTGCTGTTCCACTGCCTTGGATCTTTGGGAAGTGCTGTTGAAGACTGTCGTTCTCTGAGGGCTGTCAGGTCTCCCTCTCACAGTCCTCCCCACTGGGGAGTCACTCTGCCTTTACCCTCATCATTTGACAACTTGAAATCCAGCCTTTGGAGCTAACACTCTCCCAAAGTTAGTCAAAAACCAAGAAAAAAAGCATAGAATCGGTTCTGGGGGAGATGATCCTGTGGATTCTTGACATCTCCCAAAACCCCTGTGCACAAGTAGTGCCAGTCACTTAGAGACAGTAAAAGTTTTACATCTTTATTTGTTCCGTGTGGAAAAAATTATTTCTCTCTTTCTCTTTTCCCCCTTCCCCAGTTTCTTATATGCAAAAGCTTTGCAGAGCAACTTAGCAGTTTTGTGAAACAGGTTCTGTGAAAACACTTGGACAGAATCATTAAACCTGTCAGGAAAGAATTCTTGTGGTGTGTGTTAACAGTTGTCTAAGCTTGAACACTATTTAATCTGTTATTCCTGGTGGGCACTACCTTGTAGGAAAATAATATTACAGATATAATCTTTCAGTTAGGAATAAACCTTGGGAGTGGTCTGGTGGTGAAAAGAGAGAAGTGAGTCCTTCCTAAGCAGAGGTAAACTGGGGAAAATCTGTCCATATGCCTTCCTGAGGAATTATGGCTCCTGATAGAAGCGAGTTAGTCACAGTATATATTACCTTTTTATTTTATTGTAGATAAAAGAGATTATTTGCCTATACTTTCTCTGATCCATTCCATAGCTCTAACAGCAATAAAAGTTAGGAAAAGAATAGCTGAATAATATGTAGCAAAAGAAGAAGATGATTGTTAATCCATCTGAAGATGATAACTTTTATCAGAGATGTCAATGTCTAGAATGTGTTCATTGTAGTAGTAGTTTTACTGCCATAAAAGTCCTAAAGGATTTACCGCCACAAATAACATTTGTTCTCCCAGTTCACCCCTGGGGAAAAGGGGTGAATTTTCATGAGCTTTATGTAGAATCTTTATTTTTTTTACAAAGTATAAGATCACTTTGGAGGAAGTGGTGGGATGCTTGGTGGGATTCAGGGACTGCAAACTAGACCATGAAGCAGTCATTTCTCAGGCAAAGAACTTTTCTTCTTACCCCGTAAGACTTCATTGTGACAGAACTTTGTGAGGTCCCGGGAGTACTTTGAATATAAACACTGCAATCTTGAGCTTAATTCAATATTTTGCAGAGTCAGTGGAGAAAGTAATATAATTTGTTCACTGTAATCAGCTAGTAGGTGTCTCTGAAGGTCTGATTACTTAATGTTCAAATAAAATGCACTGGTACAATCCAGATGGGAGTTGATGATGGCATATATAACTAAGATGGACTTGCTTAGCATGGAGTCTCTTAACCAATCAGAGATAAAAGAAAGCATTATCGATGGATATGGCTCCTTGGGAGCTTAGTGTGAATGAGAAATCCAAACCTAAACTAAATACTGTGGGCACGCAGTGTCAAAGAAAGGTTATTGCACAGTGGCTAAAAACTTTCTGAAGTCTGCTGCAGAGCCTCCAACATAATCCTCTGTCTCCCAGGTTCCAGGTTGCCCAGTCATTTTTCAAATACAAGCTATTTTTGGCTTGTTGGGGTGAGAGGCCAGTATATTTCCTCTCACTTATTCTCCAGTTTTTATCTTATCAATAGCAGAGGTATGGCCACTCATGGCATCTTTTCTACTTTATAGTGGTGTGTGGCTCATTAGCAGTTTGGGGATACTGTCAGTGGGCTCAGCCATCACTGAGGTGCAGCAAAGATTAGAGCAAGAGTGGGGGATAATGAAGGCTGCATTGCTCTGTGTGTCGTTGCTGGATTATTGGCTTTTGAGTCCATATAGTCTGACCCCACCATTTTATAGCTGCAAATAGATGCTGACAAAGTCTTGAGAGAGAATTATTTTCCGCAGAACTCTGTTTTTTGAGAATTCAGTTGAAGGACAAGCATTTTTTTCTCATTAGTATTTATTAAGTGCTTCTAACCCTGAAATAAGCAACTATTTTTACCTGTTCCTCATGACAACTTTCTCTTCTAGGCAGGACAGCAATACCTGTTGGACCCTTTAACAGGTTATGTTTACAGCTTATCCCAGGATCTCATACTTACTATATTGAAAATCCCCTGAGCTTTATGTAAAGCAGAGAAATGCTACATAATGGTCTTCTAATTTTTGTTCCTTTTGACAGCTAAATACCAAGTGATTGTGAATAAGACTCATCTGCCCAAACACAGCTGTCTGCAGCTGAACTAATCACCTTCCTTCATTAATTAATGAAGAAAACCAGACACTTCTGGGATGTAATTTCTTTCATACCAAAGTAGATACCTCAAACATACAAGAGGCCTTGAGACCTGGTAGTTTCAAAAACTGTGACCTAATTAGGTCACTATAATTAATTCAGGCAATGGGACAGGCTGTTAAGGCTTAGGGGACAACAGATGACAATTTACAGCTTTACTTATTAAGAGGAATCTTGGTAATCGATATTTCCATGTTTTGCAGTGCCTTAAAAGAATTGTATTTCTGATAATTTGTCTTTTTTTTTTTTTTTTTTTTCCTTTGGGAGGGCAGTGCCAGGATTCCTTTCTTTCCAATTCAAATGAATTCCATCCATATTTTTGAAAGGCAATTCTACCCAGGGATCCCTCAGAATGAATGAGCTGAAACTGAAAAATGTGTATGACTCAAACAAATGCAATGGGCTTAAGGCAGGACTAACTGGATGCTATTTTATGAACAATGCAGGAGGTCAGATCAAATGATTCAGTAGTCCCTTCTAGGTTTAAAATCTATTAAAAAACCTGAACAAGTTCAATAAACATGTAATAGCATTTTACAGAAATTACTGTAAAACCTTTAAGAATTAATAGTCATTAATAGACTTTTTATGATGTTTTCACTATATATTTCTAGAGCAACAAATCCTACAGAGAGGGATTTATTTCTCTTTAAATTGATGATGTGATGGGAAACAAAAGTCCTTATTTGAATGGTCAGCCGTGGTATAGCAAAAACCCTTGTTTTCTAGTGTTGATGCCTCATATGCAATAGCAAGTAGGAAGAACAGTAATTTAGAAATGAGAGGGGGATCTCATTTTAACATGAATTTTCAAAACATCACTGTGTGTATCATTTAGGCAACCCTTGGCTCTGACTGCTGCATACAAATGCATCAGCCAGTGTGTGTGGGCAGTGTGAGTCATTCAATTTTCCTACTATATAATAATAAAAAAACCCAAATAATGGTGAAGCCAGCATTTAGGTCTAGAGAAGGAAGCTGTGATAATGCCACGAATCCTTGCACTCAAGGATCAACAGTGATGGCATACAAAGCAAATACAATGACAGGCAGATTCTTGCTTAACGGATGTTGATCTGAGCCGCAGGCACATTTATCCAATCTTATTTTTATCTCGCAGCTCCTGTACCCTGACTAATACCTTTAAGAGAAAAAGTGTTGCTTTAAAAGATGGTAACTCAAGCCTATAGGAATTCAACACATTTGAGAACAAGTTAATGCTTTTGGGTGAAATCACAGACTTCTGGTCTTTCTTCCTGCCTCTTATTCCCCTCAGTTATATCTGTTTTACATTTTAATGTAATATATTGTACTGTAGAGGCTGTAGTTTCAATTCATGCTAGTGAAAAAGAATAGAAACCCAGAGCTGCTGCAATACTGTATGCCTTCTGGGGATCCCTGCAGCCAAACGTGTCTGGAGAACTTCCCTTCATAGAATGTAACTTCATCATCCCTAGTAAGAGACGTGAATAAACATCCCATAATATAGTTAAATATGTATTCTGCACAGACAGACAAGTTTTTCATGACAGAACAAAACCACTTTTTAATTGTTTTTATTAGCGTTATTGCACAAAGATAGGACTAAGAATTGTTCTTACAAATCTTATTTTTGGTGAGATATGGGTATTTTAAGCTGATCAAGAATGGAAAGGGAAGGTGATTTCAATAATTTTTTATAATCAGACCATCACATTCAGGTTTACAGACTGATTGCAGATAATGTGATGGTCCAAATTAAGAAAATTAAGAATGAGAACAGTCAGAAGGAGTTAAATTAAATAGGGAAAGAGTCAAGCTTCTAATCCCATTACAGTATTCACATATAAAAGACAGTCAATTCAGTGGCATCATAAAACACAGACATGTTGACTCTAGAAAAACTTGGTGAGACCAGTCACATGAGTAGAATAATCATTGTGATGGCATAAAAACTCTATATGTAAAATTGGCTCAAGAAAGATTTTTTTTTTGAGTGCTCAAAACTCAGAAAACATTTTCTGAAGAGCTTTAAGGGTGAAGCATTACTTTTAGGTCTATATAATATACTTGAACTATGAAGACTCTAAATGCTAGCAAAGTTTAAAGTATCATTTAGGAATGTGCTGCTGCTGATGCTTAGTGACACAAAGAGAAATGTGATAATGCTGATAATGATACTCCTGCATAATTTTTTCCTCCATGTGAAAGGGACCAGGGTTTGAATCAGAAGTGTGAGTATGCTATAGCAGTGCCCACTGCACCTTCCCAGATCTGTGAGTGTTGGATTACTATCAATATTCCTGTGAGATTTTGATCCAAAATGGAGTGAAAATTATAGGACTGCTTATTGGTGTTGTAGAAGTAAGATACAAATTAATAAAGAAAGCAGCAGCAACAAAATGCTGCCGGTCACAATTTGTGATATGAAATTAAAGTAGACAGCCCAAAGGAGCTAGTGACAATAAGTAAATAACATTTACAAATATGCTGGAGGAAAAAAAAAAAGCAAAAGTAAGAGAAGCAGTCAGTCTCTTGATAGATGACAAGGGTAATAAAAAGCAGAGGGATGAGGCTTTGCACAATTCTCTTATCTTTCTGTCCTTGTTCTCACTCATGCATCCTAAGCTGGAAATGGGATCCTCTTATGTCTAATGAGAATGGACATATAGTATAAAGGAAATAAGAAAAGCAGACATATTCCAGTGCCTTCACTGCTGCTTGTGTGAGTTTATCACCATATGGGAAACACAAAATCTGCAACCCTGTAGCAAAGCTCAGCCCAAGTGCCTGACAAGGCTCACAACACTGCAAGAATATCCTGCCTTTCCTGCTAGGTCTTCACACCTGGCCCCACCATCCTCCCACAGCACCCGATCCTGGTATAAATGAGCATGTCACAGCCCTGCATGGGTGCTCCAGGACTGAACAGGTCAGGAGGCAGCAGCTCTCGTGCTTATTTCTGCCTCTGCTCTGCTTTCTCACCAGAGTTCATCTGCCTTTCTCTTATAATGTGCCCCTGCACTACTAGCTGTCTAAAACTCTTCCACATCTGCTAGAGATGTGTATCACATGCAAAGGATGTGATACACTTGAGTGACTTCTTTGACTTCCCAGATTCCCTCCTAGCGTATGTGAGATTTCTTCAGGGGAATAAACTACCAGTACAATGCTTCAGTCCTTGTGTTTCCCTACTGAGATCTCTCTGGGTGCCTTGGCATCAGGCACCTACTCCACCGGGCTCTTCCAGGATTCCCATCACGGCATTGCCACGAAGCTTCCTTGAGCACTCTGCCTTCACCACTCACTTTCCCAGTATCTCTCCCTTACTGCTTTTCCAAGACTCAGTGCCACTCCTCTCTCCTTCCTCCCCCTTCCTGTCTCACCATCATTCCCCGCCCCCCCCCAGCCCCCCATTTTCCCAGCAGCAGAAGCCCCTGTCTCTGTGTCAGCTTGGTGCCTCTGCCTGAGTTCTGTTGTTAACACAAGTCACTGGCGTAATGTACAATTACATGGTTATGGATTATGGAGCTCTATTTAGTAATCAAATCTTTGCTTTTCTCAAGTGGCAGAACATAAGTGAACTCAAAGTTTTGCCTTTTGTGGAAGTTTAACAGTGGAGGCAGGAAGCCACATGTATGTGGAAAGGAAACTGGAAAGATTTATGGAAGGAAGGTAATGAGAGCTTGACAAATAGGGGAATTATCCCATAGAGGATCCCTGCGCTCCTCAGACTGCCTTCCTTCGAGCTGGAACAGTGCTGGCCTCTGGGGCTGTTCAAAAGGGGTCTGTCTGCAGACCCACAGCACTGCAGGAGTGTGACAAATGCAGCCAGAAATCTACTGGCAGCTGGGATCTCCCTGAGTCTGTGAGCTGCTTCTAGCCAAAGAAGAGTGGGATGGAAGGGCAAAGGAAATAATTTGGGAGGGACTTCAGATGAAGAAGGTGTCTGGGTTGTCTGGACACTGAATACTGGGTACTGATGGAGCACAAGGAGGCTGTCCCATCTCCAGGAAAGGAGCCAGCCAGTGGCTAGAATTGGGTTGACTGAGTCCAGGTCTGGGTGCCCTGGCAGAGCCAGGACAAACCAGGTTTAATGTCATACTGCCTGCAGGGACAGCCTTCAGGAGCCTTTGGAAGGGCAGGTGTGTGGAGCTGTCTGCAGCTCAGTCAGTCCCAGCAGACATGCCCACGCACAGTGTATGATGTTGGTCCTTCATTTCACTACTGTTCTTGCTAACGTAGCAAATTTATTCAGCACAGATTGCCATTGTGGCCTGGGTTAGCCCTGGGAATCTGCTCAGGTGGTGAAATTTAGGAGAGCATTGAGTGATCCTGGCAATTGGATGTTCATGTCTTCATGGGCTGGTGCTCTGTAGGCTCTGTCACTTTCATTGGGTGCAAATTCTGGAATAATCAAGTAAAACCTGTAACATACTGAAGCAGATTAACTAATGCAAAGTGCTTTTCCATCCCTGGCGCAATTTTGAGCTATTGCTCATTCTTCATTTAAATTAATACATCAAATTTTGTCCCACTAACTTGCAATACCTACAACTGAGTGTATGAAAGCTCCAGATTGATCATGCATTCATGTTCCTTGATGATGTGTTTGGAACATGTATCACATATTTATTGCTTCTGTCTATAGAAAAACATTAAAGACAGAGAAAGAATTGCAGTAAAATGAAATGAAGAATTTTCTGAAATGAAATTCCCACAGCAATGTTGCTCTGTAGGACTGAGAGCATACACTTAACATAGAAGCTATTCCAAAAGAAAAACATATCATTTGTGTAATGAAACATGATAAAGCTAGTACTCTCTTGGAATCTTAAATTTTGGATCTCATGATTTCTGTGTGTGTAACATTTTCAGAATTTGTACTATGATATCAGTCCTTTCCATTAATTTGCCAGCTAGTTGCAAAAACAAAGCACTGCTTTTGTTTTATTAGTTTACCTTTTATTTACAGCATTCCTGCTTTACCAGGGGTGTGTTAAATTATTAACAGGTTATGTCCATGTTCACAGAAAAGCTAAATTGAATCCAGTACTATGTGGGCTTATTAAAAGACTGGCTAACAGATTTGCTTTGCCCACAAAACTGTGCACTGTGGTTTCAAATATTCTTTTTCCAATTAAGACTATTTATTTATTTTTATTTCTAGCAGTCATGGTGAATTCTTGACAGTGGTATTTTTTTCCCACAGAAATGCTCTGTATTTTTGCAGGAGTAAAACTGCATGTTTAATTGGTTATTTTAACACCTTTAGTGTAATATCTCTGTGCTTTAATAGGGCTATAATTTTTAAATGTAGGTCCATTATTTTCTATGGCATGAATATTGGCAGACTTCTCAAGTGTCTTGCTTCTCACTGGTGTGTCTGATTTCACATTAAAATCCCTCTTTGTTCCTCTTTAGTCCCTGCTGATGACCCTTATTAACCAGAAGGATTTCTAGAGTTGAAAAGCTTATCAGGTTAGAAAGGGGAATGTTACAAAAACGTGTTTTTGTTAGAACTTAAAGTAACTCTCAGGATAAAAAAAGAGAAAACCTGTCATGTTGCACTGGGCTGCATGAAGATAAAGATAAGTATGCCATAAGGTAGATGACTTTTTCTCTAGGTATTTTTTCTGCATGATGGGATGAAGTGCTAAGCAGAATCATTTAAGTTTTGCTCCACTAAAGGTCATAAATCTGCAGTATTCTCCTTTCTTAGCAATTGACTGAGCCTGCATGTCAGCAGGACAGGTCTTCTAGATGGTGACAAGCAGGTCATTTACTTACTTTCTGGATGTGTTTGGAGGAAACGTCATCGAACTTTTGCCCTCTTTGGGACCTAGCCCTTTAAGTTGTGTCTCTTTAGGTAGCAGAGTTTAATTCAAATGAAGCAAAATTTTTCCAGTTGTGGTAAGCAAAATCATGAGTTATATCCTCAGATGCAGTGTGGCTGAAAAACGCTAGGGTTCATGATATATTTAGCCACTGAATGTGGAACTCGGTGGGAAGTGCTAAGGACAGAGGGTGATTGTGATGTTTAGGTGTGTAAGAAAGGAATACCAAGTATGAATCCGAAAACTACTGTTCCACATTCTTCAATGTTGGGGAGATATTTATAAGAATAATAATAAATCAGGACAGAGTATCTTCAAGAGTGATACTGGAAACCAGGGAAACGCTAGGGACCTCATCACAAATCTTTCACCAAAATTTAACAAAAAATATTTCAAGTCTATAATATAACATAAATTCAGACATGTAAGAAGATTCATGTATTTTGATGCTCCAAAGAGGATATGAAGAGGTGAACTGATTATGATTTACACTTATGTAAGAAAGATATTTGTGGAATAGGCCTTTAATACAGCGGAAAGACATAATGAGAACCAATAGCCAGAATATAAGATGGACAAATAAGATGCGTGGTTTTAGTATTGAGGGTCATTAATTCACAAAACTACTTAACCTGGAATATGATATCTTTTCAATTGCTTGATGTCTTTGAATCAATAGTTAATATTTTTCTCAGACGTAGGCTATAGCTCACTGAGATCATAAACTTGATATAGTAGTCTGTTAAAATTCTGTGGGGAAAGGTCAGTCTAACTGATCATCTTATATCATATAACCTATGATTTATGAATAATCTTGTGATTTATGAATCAATTATGTGATCTTGTCCAGTTCTACATTTTGATTCCTGTTTTTATATGACCTGTGTTTGAGTATGGAATCTTCATGCACAATAGTCTATAGAATCAGGCAGAGGATCAGCAATATTTCTTGAGGAAATTTGTGAACTACTAATTTTTCTGCTTTTCCAAAGGAGTCAAGTAAATGGAAGAAATGTAAAGCAAATGAAGATTGAAACCTTTAGCAATCCTTTCCTGCTGACTTGACCAAGAGGTCAACTGACATATGATAGCCTGTGGCTGGGTTCAGGGTCAACTGTTTCAGACTACATAGAGATGCAAAGAAGATATTTTTGCTCATCCTGGACCCCTATGAGAGTAGTTCAGGCTGAGCAGAGCGTACAAGAGGATTTGCATTTCTTCTCTGTTTAAACTTCACTCTTTTTAAAGTATGCCGTCTTTCAAACAATACTATAAGGGAGGAGTGGAAACAAAAAAAAAAAAAAAAAAAAACAGCCATAGGAGGGTTTTTCCTTTGTATCCACTTAAACTAAGAACATAAGTGAGGATTAAGCTACCTGAACAAATAGAAGGCTGATTCTCCATAAATTGAAATATGACTCAAAGCAAAATGAAAATTTCTTTTTTGAAAAAGTATGTCATTATGTTGCTGTTGCTATTGAAAACACTTGTTTTATTCAAAAGCCTTGTTATAAAACCTTCATAAGAGCAAAGAGATGGCTGAGAAGCAGTCCCCATAAGCCATAATTGGAGAATCATAAATGTAACCATTATTTCTCTGCTCCTGGAATCTGTACAATTTCTTTCTCTCATCAAGGATTAAAATAATGAAAAAATCACACAAATGTTGTCAGAGCATGGTTCATACTTTAATTCAAAGTTTATGGGCTAATTCTGGTAGTGGCATAACTACAGTGAAGTTTATTGAAGTTACTCCACAGAGGGATTAGATGCTGTTTGTTTCCTCATGCCTCTACTTTCCACTCTGATAATATGCCTTTATGTAATCAGTTATGTTTTTCGACCATGGCTGAAATATTTACTATATTGTTTTTATAATTTGAAGCTGCAACTTAATTTTTATTTCATTTCAATAATATTTTTGTCAATTGGCAACATACAGTGCTGAGTATGTTAAGTTTCTATTTAGGGTGCACATGGGTGATGAATGTATACTCCCAGAGTAACCAGAAGCTGAACTCTAGTAATTATGATTAATACTGTTTGGAAATAAATTGTGTTAATTTTAAGCTTAATGAAATTTAGATAGCCAATTTTACACTAAAAATTATGCTTACAAGATCTTGAACCAACCCTCTCTGTGATGAATGCATTCACTTCACAGTGCTCTTATCTGTGAGGAAATGTAAGCTTCATTTTGCTATGGAATACAGTTTATGGCATGAAAATGCTATGTCCCAGAACTATGCACTCCTTCTTTCCAAATGACCAATACATAACTTTTGTTTTGCAAGTAATCCACTGGCTAAAATAAGAAGGAAAAATGAAAAAAAAAAGGCAAAAACCAATCGAACAAAAAACCCCCAAACCCAAAAAGCCCTGGGCGTATTTACAATTCTAAAGGTTTTGACGTATTACCAGAGAAGAGAAGCAGTATATTCTTAGACCCTGAGCACAGTAATATCTTCTGGGTCATCATGTTACAGAGGGATTACACTTATTTAGATATCCTTTAAGGAATTTAAGAAGAAATGCTAGGCTTATATCACATCGCTCTTAACCCTAAAATGCAGAGGCATCTGAAGAAGTTAAACTGATACCTGTGTACATTTATATAAGTCTTCTGAAGCTTGGTCAGCTATGCAGAACCACAGTACAGAGAGTTTCCTGAAAAACATAACTCCCCTCAAGTGTTCCAGTAGCAGCATCCTCTGGGGATTGTCTGTAGGAAGTGAAATGGCCTTTTCTGAGTCAGGTCTGCAAGTGTTTGCTTACTCTCGGTTCAAGTGCACAGTAACCCACCAGGGTGGGAACAGGGTGAAGACTGAACTCTGTGCAGCGACCACACTGGCCATTTTAATTTTACCTTCTTCTACAGGACAGGCTGAAGGGTGTCAC
This sequence comes from Xenops minutus, assembly GCA_035221455.1. Taxonomy (NCBI): domain Eukaryota; kingdom Metazoa; phylum Chordata; class Aves; order Passeriformes; family Furnariidae; genus Xenops; species Xenops minutus. The sequence continues at coordinate 79,161,526 of JAWWEE010000105.1, read as the reverse complement.
AACCCATGTTCTTGTAGCAGCTCTAAAAGCCCACCCATTAAGCAGGAAGGGGAGTGTTGCCTGACCGTGGAGGGATAGCAAAGGGTGGTCCTTCCATCTTTTGCAGAAAAATAGAATTTTTCTCAAGACTTTGGAGATCCAGTCATTAGTGGGTAGAAAGTGAGATTTCCAGATGTTTGAGACTGCATATTTTCTTGACTATATAAATCTTTTAATTTTGAACTAGACAGGATCTATTTCCGTGTTTGTAACACTTTTCCTGTGGCAATTAAAGAAGTTATTCTGTATTTGATAGTATAAAGCTCACCTCAGTGAACAGCAAAACTCCCACAGGCATCTGTCAGATCAGGTTATTGCCTCCTATTCTTTGAGTACTCTCAGTTGGTTGTGGCTCTTCCTTGCCTGTGAGGAAGCTTCTAGGCTCTGGTGCTTATTCTGATGTCTATTGAGCATCCTTTTGCCTGGTAGCATTATTTACCTTTCCTGCCCCTATGTCCCTTTTGTCTCAGGCTCTTGACAATGCTGTCATTTGGTGTGGTGGTTATGTTTACTCTATTCGATATTTCACTTTGAAAAGAAGAGAAGGAGTTGGATTTTAAGTCATCAAAACGATGGCTTTGACAATATGAAAATATTAATCTACTAAACTATATGTAGAAAAAAATAAATTCAATGCAGTAAGCAAATGAGTGAAGTCTTGTGTCACTGGGGAAGCTGTAACAGGGATGAGCAATATTTATTTTATTCTCATGTTTCATAGTTTCTCAGACTGCAATGCCAAAAAGGCCTATTAGGATCATCTAATTTGGACCCCTCTTCCATAAATAGAATTTCACCCAGTAATTTCTGCGTCAAGCCTGATAATTTCTTTCTCCAAAGATATATTCTTTTAGCAGCTTTGTGCTTCTTAATGGTTATTGATTTAAGTGTCCTCCATCCTGCTCTTAAAAATGCTTTGTTTAGTGGAGTTAAAAGTACACTTTGTCTCTTGTCTTAACAAAATAAGATTCTTTACTCAGCTTGGTATTTTTCTTCTTTTTCTATAGCAAGAAACTTCTTCATAGCAGCTCAGGGCATTTCAGGGAATATTCTCAATTGTTAGTGGAAAAACCCTATTGATTTCAAGTAACAACTGGGGGGGAAAACCCCACAAAAACAAGAGAAGAGAAAATGTGAATACTTGGCATATGATTAGCAGATTCAGCAGCTTCATTCACTGCTCTAATTGTTTATAGACCGAAGGACAGGTTGATAGCAATAACTTACTTCTTCCAAAATGCTTATACTGTCCACGTCAGCTTTGCTTATCCTCCCAAAACAGTTTGAAGAGGTGACTCCCTAAAATACTTTTTCTTCAGTCAAAAAGATGGGAAAAAGCAGTAATACTGGCAAGAATTTTCAGAATTGGGTTTGAGGAAGAAGCAGGATGATCTGGAATAATTTGTCATCTCCCAGAGCTATGACATCATTGGTGTTAGTGAGACTTGGTGAAATGAGTCCTATGATTGGAATGCTGAGATGAAGGATTACAGGCTCTTCAGGAGCAATAGGCAGGGCAAGCTATGAGCTGCACTATATGTAAGGAAGAGATTTGATTGCACAGTCCTTACAGTTAGTGATGATGTAGCGGAGAGCCTCTGTGTGAGGATTAGGGTGATGGAAAACAAAGGAAATGTTGTAGTGAGTGTCTACTACTGATTGCCCTCCAGAAGGAAAGCAGCAATGAGTCATTCTATAAGCAATTCGGAAAAAACCAAATCTCTGAATTGGTAGCCCTTGTCCTTATGGGAAATTTCAACTTCCCTGACCGCAATTGAAAAAATCATACTTATGTGATGAACCAGCATTGGAAATTCTTGAAGTTAATATGAGATAACTTCTTGTCATAGATATTCAGTGAGCCAACTAGGAAAGATGTGCTCCTAGACTTGCTATTTATGAATAGAGAAGGACTCATTGAGGATGTGATGGTAGGTGGATGTCTTGGCCACAGTGATCATGAAGTGGTTCAGTTTAAAATTTTCAGTGTGATGAGAAAGAAGGAGAGCAGATCGAGGAGAGCAACTCAGGCAGTTGGACTATATGATTGTTATAGTTCCCTTTCAACTGGAACAGGCTATCATATTCCTTTTGAATAAATGTGGTTGGGAGGAGAGCATACAGGACCTCCTGACAGAGATAGGGGAAGGAGGGGGCAAGGGCTCTCACACATGTACCGTGGGCTTGGCCTAAGGAGCCACAAGGTGTGTTAAGCTATACTTAGAATAAACCTGTCTTTAGAAGATTTTATAGGTGCTACAGTCACACTGTTCCTGTGAAGCACCTTACGTGCCTGCAAGGCATTAAGCTCTTTGCATATACTGATAGTGGCAGGAGTGGAAGTTAGAAAATATGCTCCTAACACAGGCCCAGGACTGGTAGGACCAAGATAATATGCTTCAGCAATCTCAATTTTTCAGGTCTGAGTTTTGCAATGATGGTTATTTGTGCTGCTGGTTCCTGTACTCTTCTAGACTGGCATCCCTCTTGTGACAAAGTAGAAGAAGTGAGGAGGTCCACAGCTCTGCCTAATTAGTCTGAAAGAGAATATAGGTCTTAGAAAAGAAATGGAAAATGTCCGTTGTGAATACTAGAGGCATTTATAGTTATATTTTCACACATTTCTTTGTATTTCAACTCTAAAGTGACATAATGTTCCAACATAACCCTCTCTAGAGTTAGGGCTCCCACCCCCCCCCCACAAAAAACCCCCAAAGGAACAGCAAAATATACAGTGCATGTGGACAGCTGTACTGCTTATGTTGACATTTGGTTTTGCTCATTCAGTTGCAAATGGGAAAAGAACATAAGGGATAGCAGTTGGCACAAGCCATGCCATTTCCCATTCTTCATTGGTTATTTCACATCTGCTGGGAAGGACGCAACAGGCTTGGCTGGACCTGATAAGGAGAGGTAGTGTTCAGTAAAGGAGCCTATGTGAGATGTCACCACTGCATTTGTGATTGAATATTGGTACATGAGCTATCGTATTATGAGGTGAATGCTGTTCTGCAGATTTGTAGCTAACAAACAACATTAGAACAAATAGTTGCTGGTAAATATATCTTAAATTTCAACACATAAATTTGCAAATATTTTTTACTATTAGAATTTTATATAATTTATGTAAAGAATTTGATACACATGATGACTACATAGTGAATACAAGATTTTATTTCTCTGGAAGGGCCCTCAAGTCATAAACTACAAACTCCTTGTGTTTTCATTTGTTTTCATTATGGAGCCATCTGTTGTTATTTCTAATACATGCTTCTTAGCTTTCACCTTTGATCTTTGCAATTTCTAGGGTTTTAAACTTTTATAGTTCATTATTACGTATTTTAGTAATGCCAATGAAAGAATATTATCACTTTCAATGGCCTAGTGGGAACTTATTATTTTACTAGCCTGAGAATTGCAAATAAATAAGCCAATAAACAAATATTATGGAGGGATGTTGTGTCTCCATAGTTAGAGGTTGTGACTATGTGTGTCAAAGTTGATTGTAATGTGCTCCCTCACAGGAAAGTTCACTAAAATCAAAGTAAGATGCCTAATAAATCACAGATGAGGTGTTTTGCTGGAGGTTAATTCAATGTTAAGGCTTTGAGGATACTCAAAAGAAGGCTGGACCAGAGTGCAGTGGTAGTGTTTTATCTCTTCATATACTAACTCTTTCTCCTTTTTTTTTTTTTTTAAACTGAACCATCAAAATTGTTTTCTTGAGTAGTGCTAAATTTATGCATGTAAACTAAAGCAAAAAGAATCACTTGCAGTAGTGAAAGGGACAAAATAATTGGTGGTATAGCCATTAGCACTCAATCTTTTCTTCTTGCTGTCACTTCCCACACTTCATTATAAACTAGTCATATCCCTGAAATTAAAAACATACTCTCCAGTAAAGGGCAAAGCAAAAGAAAATGTTATTTATCTGTCTTTTACCGTTTCATTGTTTTTCCTTAGTCCTAGTCATTATAGGATATTTCAGCTTTCCTTTATCACTAGTACATATTCACATCACTGTGCAAACTTGATGCTTCAATTGCTCCATCTGCCTGGATCAAAACAAGTTTAATTCATTGCAGGATGCTGCAGAACTCCATCCCTCAGATGTTCTCCCCACATCTCAATCCAAGAAGGCCTGACATGTCTGAAAGGGGCTACTTCCTAAAAGGAGGTTGAGGTGACTGTTTGGATGTGCACAGCTGCTGTGGGTTGCTGACATATAAACACAAAGCTCTGCAGCTCAGATCCTCCATCACTCAGAATGATGCAGAATGGACCATTTTTCTTTTACAACTTTGGTGTGCCCCATTTTTGTTCTCTGTGAGCATTTCTGGCCCTGTGTCAAGAAAGACATGGGGGAGTTAGAGGAGATGCAGAGAAGGGTGAATAAAATAATTAATAGTCAGGGGCAGCTGCCTGACGAGAAGGGGTTAGAAGGTGTGGGATACTTCAGCTGGAGAGGAAAAGGCTGAAGTGGGATTAGAGTACAGTTCCTGAAGTCAGTAGGATGCTAGATAAGATAAAGGCAGAACTGCTGCTATTCAGCAAACCCTACACTGTTGGACAGTATCAGAGGCAGGAACATTCCTTCTTGCATATCTACAGCAACAGCTGTGGGTGCTGGGGGTACAGGAAGAAAAGGCAGTAAGAGACAGTCTGGATCATGTATTTTCCTTAGTAGTGTCTCTCTTCTTGTGCAAGTCAGAAGCATGATACTGGGGTGAATGGATTAGTGGTGAGACCCAGTGGGGCACATCTTAACATTTCCCTCCACTGACTGTGTAAGGAATGAAGAACAGTTGTGCTTCTGATTTCTATTTCCTGACAGTTAATATTGTTTGACATCAGTTCCAAGATGGATGCTCTGGAAGCAGCTACCTCTGATGTTGGTCTGACTTTCTGGACTCACAGGAGTTCACCAAGAGCTCTGTCTTTACTAGTGAGGTCAGCTTAAATGACCTGGGAGAGAGCAAGTTCTCTCTCCTCCTAATGAAATCAATGAGAATTATGGGCAATGAATGTATTCCAGCAGTTGCTCAACACCCCACAAGGTCAGGCACTTGGTTAATAGACTGAGGCTGTATAAAATGGTGTATACTATTAGCAGCCAGGGGAAAAAATCAAAAGGTAGAAAAGGACATTGGGCAGAGCTGTCAATTACATACTGGAAGAAGAAGAGAAACTATCTGTAGCACTTAGAGCAGAAGAGCTTAGACAAAATAGAAAAAACCACTAATGTTTGTTGCTATCAAATTTATTCTGCCTTTCTGAACACTAACTATTTTTTAGTAGTGAAAACCAAAAAAGATTCTGCAGCGTCAAATGTACTAAAGAGTGAACAGTGCAGTCACATTGCTCAGTGAATACTAACCTGCCTCTAGGTTTGCACATATTCAGGCTCAGGTTAGCCTTACACATTTAGGTAAAGTTGACTTTGAATGCTTGCTTACCTGCACGAAATAAGCAAGCCTGAAAAGCCTGGTCAACTCAGGTCAAAACAGCAGTCCATAAAGTTTTTGAAATGACTAAAGTAACTTCATGGAGCTAGGAACCTCCATTTAACCATTTGTCACACCAATCATATTTGTTACACTTAATTTATAGCAGCTATACAAGACTGTGTCACACAGTAGTGTAATTAAATTCATAGAAGCTTGTCATAGTTTTAACTTTGTAGCTGGGTGTAGCATTCAATAAATAATACCAATCTCATACCACAAATTGTCTCTAATGCAAACAGATACAAGAATCAAGCCTGTTCAGAAGAGACTATTAGCAATATAATGGAAACAAAAACTGAGTTAGTATTGCTTAGCTAATCAGCACATATTTTATTATCCCATTCCTTTTTTCTCCAAGTTATAAGAGACCAAATCAGAGGGAAAGTTACCAAGTTCAAACTAAGTTTTCTTCAAAAACAAAAGCTTGAGCTCTGAAGGACTGTGGAGACCCACACCATGCCTCACAGTCTGGGGGAGGCTAAGCATCCTCTGTAGGTGGCAATCGCTAGTGCTGAGGTGCTCAGTGTATGACAGCAGCGGGTGGAATGCTGCTGGCAATATTGCTCTCTGAGAATCAATTAGACAAGAAATATTGGCAATTAGTAACACAAACCCTGTGATATTGCTATAATTAGTTTGGCAAGATATTAACATTGGTACATTTGTATTTCTTTCATTAAAAGCAGCTGTGAAATACATCTACCTTTCATCAGAACTGTAGTGGTGGTATCTGCAACCATGCTCTTCTCCTTCATTTTCCACCCATCTCAAACTCTCTGGGCCAAAGAGGATATCCCTCAAATCTCCTTCATTTTAACTCTTTGCAGTACTCCTTTCACTGTGCTGGGGTAATGTAGCTTTTTAGCTCCTCAAGATCAGGCAGGTATTCCTTTAGGCTCATATTTGATTACTGAGCCTGTGAACACTTCAGGGCATGCAATATCCATTGCTATAGCACAATGGTTTTCTCACTTGTGCTGAGACTGCTGAGTGCTTCTGGAATAGGAAAAAGATGATATTTTTCCATTTTCCTCATCATCTGATATTGCATTCAGGTATCAAAACTCCCCTGAAGTAATTGTTCATCCTTCTGATCCCTAATTGCATTTATCAACTCAGTATGAAACCTATTGCTACCTGGAGCTTCATCTTTCTTTATCCAAATATTTCCTCACAACTATTTTCTTAATCTGCAAAAATACCTACAAAATATATCCTCACAGGAGACACTGTTAGTATTCTTCTTAACAAATAAAGAAAAAAGTCATTGAGTTTTTATGTTACATTCAAAACTACTGTTAATATGAAAGAATGTTTTTTCAGCATACAAATCCCATGCAGCACTATAGGCTGTGAGACTGAAATTGTTTCTGTATTATTAAGTTCATGCTGTTTTGAACTACAGGATCACTTCAGTAATATTTTTTCTTGGAGAATCAATTATATGTGAAATTGAGTAGCAATTTAGTAACATAAACCCAGGTAATAATATAATTAAAAAGAAAATATTTACTTGCTGCATGGGGTATTTTGTATGCATCTTAATTATGTACCTTTGCTTGCTGACTTGTGTTATGTTTATAACCTTTGGGTAGGTTTAGCATCAGGTGGATAGCAAAATAATCAAAACTGATATCATAGTTAGACTTTAGTTGTAGTTTGAATAATGATTGGTATCTAGATATTTGCTGCCAGTGGCACTGTGAAGTAAGAAAAGAGATAGAAAAAAAAATTCCTCACCATGTAAATCTTACACGATAATGTGAGCAATTAGACCACAAGCATCCAACTATGTTTTAAGTATTTTAGGAAAGATTGATCTAAGTGTTGTAAATAGTTTGTAGCAGAGTCAAATTCTTCATTATATTTCTCTTCTGAGAATCAGCTCTGAATTAGATCCTTTGTTTTATTGTTCATTTTAATAAAAAAAAAAACACCTTTGGGAAATATTCTTCCCAGATTTCTTAGAACAGTAGACATAAACAGTCAGTGATTCCATTTTTTCTCTTTTATTAGAAGTAATTTCTTCAGTTTTTATATCAGAAAGATCCTCTTCATATATCTTGGGCTAGCTGTTTTATTAGGAGCTGAAGATGATGAAATCACCACAGTAATTTTCAGCATCACTGAAGTAAATGAGACAAGACTTAGCCAACTAGCCAAGTGAGGATCTCAGGCTTATACATCAATATTTGTCAAAGTATTTACAGACTTTTGGAGTCTTTAATTAGCTGTTGTATGTTGAGGATTCAGTTCAGTAATTCAAATACACTGTATTCCCTTCCAGAGTTGAATGAGGTTTACTGTAGTGCTAACCTGAGGATTTGTTCTGTGTTGCAAAACAAATCAAGCACACTGTGATTATAGCTCTCCATTAATCACTTTCTGCATTGTTTCCTTACCAGCCCTAATGAGGTTTTTTCCCTAGGACTTTTAAATTAAGACTAAAATCCCTCAAGAGGACATGTCTCCACTACTCAGTGAGCTTGGGCATTTTTTTAAGGGGATTGCTTCACTAATTTTGTATGATTTTAGGTGGAAATATCCACCACTGAGTAGATGTCAAGTTCCCTGTTGTGGTCACTGTTGATCTAACCAAAACCAATCAAGATCAATGTAGTTTACTCTTCTGGCCAAAAGTAGGCCTAAAAAGTTGCTTTCTGAACTCCTCTGATAAACTCAGATGTACTCATCTACGCTGGTAGACCTACATAGGAGATGAATGCCACTTTTGATGCGTAAAATACAGGCAAAAGTCTACCCAAGTTAGGTGGAAGTGATCTTTAAACTTCACCATTATAGAAGGAACCTGTTGCTTAAGGATATATGATGAGTGCCTCATGTGACAAAGATGTGTCTCAAGTATTGGTAGAGTTGGTTCTGTTGTCCATGTGCTCTTTTACTCATTTTGAACCTGCTGCCTTTTTTAATTCTGTAAAGGTGATACTTTATGGTTTCCTTCCATCCCTAGGAATGACAAGCCCTGTTGCTATCTTGACATTCATGTTTTCTTCACCACATTTCTCCAGTTTTACATCCTTACATACATCTCCAAGACAAGAAAAAAGCAGGTTTGCTTCATGGCTTCATCCTTTAGGAAAAGAGAAGGTAGAAGACTTTTTGGTGCCCTTCCAGCAGCAGCACAGGCTCCCCTAGAAGCTGTTTTTAATATAACTAATTTCAACTCAGAGTCTTTTTCCTGTTAGAGGCCAATGTCCTGTATGCACTATTCTATATTTATACTCAGCTGAAGTCAGTGTCAAATGCTGTATTGGACAACTGCCAGGGCTGGCAAGTCCTTGTTTTCTGTGGAGAGTCCCATGTATGGTTGTCATTTATCAGTATTACAAAAGGTTTCTTCATCAAGTAATGTCAGATTTCATAGATTCTCAAAAGGACAGCTTCTCCTGTAATAATGAGTAACTTGATTCAATTTTACCCAGAACATCCCACTGGCTGTTCTCTGGCAGTCAACGTGTTGTGTAACAAAATTGCTGTTATGTCTGACAACATAAAATTCAAATGAGAAGGTGAATGCTTAGTTTCAAAGTAAGTTTGAAGACTCTTTGAGTACCCCCACCCCAGCCCTAAGTTCTGGTGAGAAATGTCTTCCTGTCCTTTGCAAAATCTTTGCCTGTGCCACACCCACAGAAAAAAAGAACTGTGGTGGGAGTGAATAGACCAGAAAAGTGGGTGGTCATCTTGTCTAGATCCTATTGTCATCTCTGTTTAGGGTGTTGTTTTACCATATAGTTTGTTTTACCACCTAGTCTGAGGTATTTGGGGATGTCTTGCTGCCAGGGATATCATTGTGGAACGGAAGATGGTGATGTGGTCTCATCCAAAAACTGCTCAGAATGCACCCTTCTTTTTGCCTACTGACTTTTTTTTCAGGCTTTGCTTTTTCACTAGTAATGATTCTTTTATTTACAAGTACTGCTATCATTCTGTTCTAAGATGTTTCAGTAGAATCTATTTTGAGAAATTTCTGCCAGTTTGTTCAAGTTCTTGCCAGCAGTCTCTTCTAAAAGGTGTTGGCTTGAGTTGTGGTCTGTATTTTTCTTTAGGCTTTAATATTTGAAAGGACCAAATAGAACCCAGATGTCCTAGATGCTTTTTCTGATGTAGGTATTGCAAGACAGCTCCTTCTTACCCTACTCATCTCAGTCTTCGATTTGATATATTTGCTCTTCACTAAGTATAGTGTATCAACTTTAATATCCACCTCTAGCAGTACTATTTAGCTCTGCTTTAAGTGGATATTATTGAATTTTCTTCCTTTATCTACAGTGCATACTTCTGTACTTCCTTCTAGGCATCTTTATCCCTTTTTAAAGTCACATAACTGCTGGGTTATTTTTGTTTTCCCCCTTGGGCCTTTTGAGTCAACATTAAGGTGCTCTTTTAGGTATGTAATGGATCTTGAATTGAGTCCGAAGGAAAGAAGACTGGAAGAAAAATAACTCACTACTGCAACATTTTGGGTAGGTCAGCTTTCTTTCTGATGACCACCTACAACACAACATCACTGTACTTATTCTTGTAGCCCTTTCTAGTAGATGATAACAATAATTTGGGATTTATTAAACAATTGCACATGCTTGATAAAAAAATGAATGACCATACTTACCATTACAAAAAAGGAGAGGAACCAACTTTTGAAAAGAGTAGTTCTTCTTTCAATCTCTGTTTTGATTACACTGCCTGTTAGGAAACGCACCTAGGGACTTCTTTTTGTTAAGAAGATCAAGTACACAAAAATATTCTTCATCTCTTTGTATTGTCAATCAAAAATTTGGAATTACAGATAATAGAAAAGCTCCACACAATCTGCAACAACTAGACTTGCTTTTTGGCCAGTAGAAAGGTAATTTATTTTTCTGATCCAGAAGAAAGAATTAATGCAACCAAGACATATATTAGGACTTTAGTCTAAAGTTCCAGGACATCACACCCTGGTAAATCACTCTTCAGATGGCACTGCATAAGAAAAGTATGATGCTAACCTGTTACTCTGGCCTAAAACAGAATGCCAAAAATGGTAAATGTACCTGTGTGCCTCAATTTTTTGTCTGTAAGAGCAAATAGGCATTGAATGGGTTTCAAGTGGTTCTCCAGCTACAGTGGATGAGCAGCCCAGTGTGAAATCACAAAATTAGGTAAACACAATAGATTGATGTTGAGGACATTTAGAGTAAATGAGATCTAGTTTATACATGAGACAACCAGGTAAATTAGTAAGGGAAATTGACAATCATTTATACATGCCAACATCGGCAGGAATCTCAGCAAAACTGCTGGTAAGAGGTAACAGCTCATCTGCCACTGGGACAACCACCAACCAAGCTAAAAATTATTCATTTTCAGACACTGTTTGGGTACTTTGTTCACCATGGAGGTATAAGACTTTTTTCTTCTTTTTAATTTTTTTTTTTTTCAAGCAGGCAGAAGCAATAAATCACCTAGTTAAAGAAGACCCAGCTAGCCCAACACAGATCGATTTCATGGGGAAGTCGATGGGCTGCTAATAGAATTACAACTACCCGTCAAAATAGGGAAAACATATCTGTGACAGTGACAAAGAGCAAATCAATTGAAGAAGTGTTGTAGGCTCTTTTCACTTTTTTCTTTTTTTTTTATTTTTTTGAGACATGGATGGGAAGTGCAAGCGTGTCTTTCAAAGTCTGCAACTGTGACAAACAGCAATTTTTATCCCTTTACAAGAGCCGCCAGTCCTGCAATACTGTTATTTCATTAGTTTATTTCTACTGCAATCACTAGATTACTCCCATGAAACAAAGCTAAAGAGCTGTAAGCAGAGTTACTTGAGCAGTTTCTCATGTATTATGAAAGCTATTTAAATAGGTTTTATTAACAGCTGTAATAATGTGCTCCAGGTGAAAAACCTTGGTACATTTTGTTTACCACAAACTGTTCTTTTTTTTCAATTACTCATGAGTTTACCAGTTTCAGGTGTTTTTTACTGTTTGTACAGATCAAGCAGAAAATCAGTTACAACAATGTTGTTGGCTCAGAAATGGTGATATAATTTGCTATAATTAGATAAAAATTAAGTGACTGAACAGAGGAAAGTTGCCCTTATGCTTCAACACTACTCTGCTGCCTGTAGAGCATATATATAATCTCTTATTTTGGTACTCTACATATCTATGTTAGAGATTAAAACAGTTATATGTAATTGAAAATGTAACTACAATATATGCATATTGATGCAAGAGTTTGTGATGGCCCTGCAGATGTCATGGCTGAATATTGAAGTTGCAAGAATTTACTGAGTCATGCCAGCACAGGCTTCTGCTCTGCTGGTACAGCTCCAAAACAATTAAGGAATACCACAGGAAAATAAATAGAGTGACAGTCCTTATTCTCTTCTCATTGCAGCCATTCCTGAGTCTAAATCTACCTTTGACTTTCTATAGAGAAGTCCACATATTTTTATGAACTTTGTATACACGTGTGGATGAGAACTTGGAATAAAACTGTAATCAAAATTAATTTTCTGTGAATCTTCCTCTTATGCCATTACTTGGATATATAAACCAAAGAGGTATAAGTTGTTGTTTCATTTTTTAGTGCATACCAGTTTGGACAAAGACTGGTTGCCAGAAAACTGTACTGCCAAAATCAAAAAAGCAAAGAATGAGTAAATTCTCCAAAATTTTTATGAGTAAATTCTCCAAAATTTACTCATATAGTTTCTTTCAAATATATGTATATATATATACACATACTGACTAAACTGGGGAAGCTTCCTTGAAGTCAATTGAATTTACATTTAAATAGATGATAAAACTTCCGTTGACTCCCAATGAAAGCAGGATTTCGTACAGTACAATTAAACCAGACTATAAGAGGAGTCAAGGTCAAAATTCTCAGACTTGAATAACTTGCTTTTCTTACATTTCTTTTCTTGCTTCGCCTATATAAAACAAATGCCCAGCTGTGCTCTTTATCATAGGATGCAGTTTCTGTCGACTTTGTTGGGTTCTTCAGGCTTCCTTGAGTATGGCAACAATGTCTCTGGAGGCAGAACTGTGTTTTAAATTCTTTGGAGCAAGGAATAAACCATAACATTAATCTTTTTGTAGAGCATTCTATGCATTTTTAACACTGTGATTTTTAATAGATAGTAATAATAGCGATTTTGAAGTATCCTGCAGATTGTAGTCAAGGACTTTTCTTCAGAAACAGTATCCCCTGCTGCTAGTTTGCAAATCTTCTAATTCATTACCACATGGAGTGTCCTATGTGTGCAACATTTTTTTACTTCAAAATAGATAAATCCGTATATTTTACCAACAAAGGTTCTCCAACAGCATGTTACCATTTCTTCTGTATGGGACTACAGCTACTTTAAATCGTTTCCAAACAATGGTAGTGGATAATTTAAAGATCATGAATAAGTCATTTATTTAAATTAAGCATTTAGATTAACCATCTGTATTTCAAAGCTTATGGATCCATACTAAACCAGTATATTTTCCCTGAATAGTGTATGTTATTCAGTGAGTCACAGCATTCCTCAGAAAGTCACATCATCCTTAAGTTATATATATCTGTGAGAAGTGTCTTCCCATGCCCAGCACGACATGGCTGTGGATCTTTGTGCAGTAGAGACCTCAGGTGCCCAGCACGGAGTGGCTGGGCTGGCAGTTCACGGCTCCTGTGGCAGGGCAAACAACAGGGAAGCTATTGCTGAAGCTCTCAGAACAAAAGGTATGAAGTTAGATCCAAGCACTGAGTGACGATGAGAGTGAGTGTCTGCCCGCCATAGACCAGGGCTCTTTCTGGAACCTCACTCACTTCAAAAGTAGTGGCAAAACTCCAGGAAAGAGGGCAGATGGTCTGTTAGTTTCAAACAGACATATAAAAAACTGAGTAGCCAAAAAGGCTTTAGCAACAGTTTTGTATCAAAATTCAGAAAAGAGCAAGTAGTTAGGGCTTTGTCATCATGGCTTCAGAGTGCATCTGGTTTATGCAGCCCAATTTACATTGCACATGTCACTTCGGCTTTGATCTGTTTTATAAAGTAAGGCTTAGAACTCAAAGCTTTATGTGGGAGAGTTGCCATGAGCTTTTAAAGTCTCACAAATAAAAAAGGTTGGAAGAGAATTTGTCTCTCCAGAAGTGCCAGAAAACCTGGGTTATGGAAACACTGAATCCTAAATTATTAGCACAACAAATACTCTGCCACCACAGATCTGTGCCTTAAAAACTTGGCATCTTTGTGCAGGATTGTACCTGGAAGAGAAAGCTACTGGAGACAGAATGTGTAAGCACTGCTTTCTGCTCAGTGTTCAATCACTCTTGTGGTTGTGTTTAGTCCACTTTTATAAACTATGTGTTTTAATAGGCATTATGAACATTTGACTAACAAAGCTATTCACTTTTATTAAATAGAATTTCAGTGAAATATGTGTTGAGGGGATATATGACCCTTTTAAGGCAGAAACAACTATTAGTTACTATAGAAGCCTAGAAAATATTTGTTCAGTGCTCTCTTAAGCATGTAGCCTGAATGCCTCGCAAACACAGTGTCACCATTATAAATTAAGCACAGACAAAGTACCTGACTATCTTCTATTGTTCTAGTTTGATACGCAAAGTCCTGCGAATCCCAGGGCTTTTTAGCAGCATCAAGTCAGCACAACACAGTGGAAAATCAGATTGGAGAGGTATTCCTGGTGGGTTTATTAGCCCTTTTGGGAAGAGGTCATGCTTCTACCCCTTTTGAGGATTGTGCTTACTAGATGAAGTTTTAAGAGGACTAATATTTTAATGGTGTGTTTTAGCATGTATAGCATATACTGAAAGTATTCTAAAATGCCAGAGGTAAAAACCCTGGGATCAGCTTTTAAAAGACATTTTTGGAGGCTATTGCACCACTCAAACTATGAAAAGACTGAAGGAACATCTGACTCTCTAAGGTACTCAGCACTTGCAGTGCAGTGCTGCCGGAACTGCAGATTTGCATTTCGTTTCAAAGGAGCTGGAGAGCTCTGTATCTGTTCTGTGTTGATATTTGATGAGTGATCTAAAATGACCATAAGCACTAAATAATATCACGTATGTCTAAAGGATTTTAGGCATCTTATCTGCACAGATTTTCGTCATTTCATTGCAATTTTCAGATGGAAATAAAATTAAAGAATGTGGAAGGAAATGAGGAAAACATTATTTTTTTTACTGTGTCTTGCAGTTGTGGTACTACTTACTGTGAAAACCCCACAAATTTCTGAACAACTGAACCACTGGAACAAAATCTAAAACAAGCAAAAAAGTATCAAAATTTGAGCAAAATTAAAATCCCTCCAAAAAAAGCCAAAGTCCAAAACAAGGCAAAGTCATTTCAATTAATGTAGTGTAAAGTCTAGTCACAATATGGAGAATTTGTCTTCTACAAAACTTTTGCTCAAAATCATTAATTTCTTCATAGAGTTATAAACTGCACTAACTCTCCTGTGCAAAAATCAGCACCGTTAAGGAGCTCATGAGCAGATGTGGTACAAGAAAGCCTTTTGATTTTTTCTTTTTTAAACTCAAAGAGTAATGACACCGCAATATCATGTGGTGAAGGAGCAATAATTTGATAAACATTGTCTTTCCATTAGATTAGAGCAATTAATCTGATTCTAATTTAGCTGAAACATTACCATACTGGAATCCCTAGAGCCCGATGAATAATCTCTAAACACATTGACACACTCAGCAGACAAACATTATCTCCACTCATACTGTTGTTCCATATGGTCTCCTCCCATTCTGATGGAGGGCACCCTGCTGTTTCAATCAAATAAATGTCAATTATCTGAGAGAGATTTTTTACTTCACAAGCGCAGGCTTACAATTCCGCAACAGCGGCTATGGAACAATTTGTCTGCAGTTCTTCCCTGATTGCTGCTGCCTCCTTTTTCAGCTGCAGACCTTGCTGGATTGCTGTCAAACTTTGCTGCATCACACACAGTTTCAGAGGCTTTGTCTGGAAAATTGTAGGCACAGAAAATCATTTGTACCTGGGGAGAAAGCAGGAAAACAGAAGAAATGGCAGAAGGGTTTGCCATATAGACTTTGCCCTATTAGTTGGGATGGTCTTTATTGCCTTTTCTATTTGCTGATCTAGCAGGGTGCCAAAACTCTATGTTACTAAGAGCTGCTTAGAAAATTTGATAGAATCTTACTCTTCTAAGGCAATATCTCATAAGCTTTTTGCTTCAGGGGGTTATGGGCATGCTCACCACATGTGATAGACTGTCTTGCACTTTTATTTGAAAACACTGTAAAATAAGACAGGGTGGAAACTTCAGTTCCTTGCAAGCCACAGTTTTGACCACTGCTACAAGGTTCAAGGCTCAAACAAAATACGTCTTTGGCATAGATTTATGTTAGATATTAGGAATTAGGGTATTAGGAAGAAATTCTTTACTGTGACATCAGTGAGGCACTGAAACAGATCGGCCAGAGAAGTTGTGGATGCCCGTTCCCTGGAAGTGTTCAAGGCCAGGCTGGATAGGCCTCTGAGCAAGCTGATCTAGTGGGAGGTGTCCCTGTCCATGACAGGAGTGTTGGACCTAGGTGAACTTTAAGGTCCCTTCCAAGCCTAGCCATTCTATGATTCTGTAATTATATGGTAATCAGTCTGATTAGTATATTTGCCTATTGTAAGCCTTGTGGCTACTATGGTGTCTAACAATGAGTGAGTGATGTGCAATTCAGGTTTCTATCAGTAAAAATAAACTATTGTCATCATCAGAGAAAAATACTCAGGTGGAACCCTTTCAGTGGTGGTCTGACACAGCACTTTGCAGGCTGAATTCATTATTATGCTACACCATACATGACCCTGGTTTTCTTCTCTAGATGTATCATCTTAGGCAAATGCACCCAATGGGAAGGACAGAAGGACATGGAAGATTTTGTTAAACTGTACTCTCTTCAACTTTCAATTATTTGGACGCTCAAAGTAATGTAGCAGAAGATAGTTTCTCTTTATCAATACACCTTAAACTGTGTCAGATAATCCTGTTGCACTTGCTCCAAGTTATGTGGCATTAGTTGATTACCATTGTTTATATAGACATGCAGCTTTAGAGAGTGTCTGTATGTATGTGTTGGAAACATAAGTTGGATCCCTTGGCAATCTGACAAGGAGAAAGTTTTAAAATTGAAAATTGTGCCATTTTTCAATGATATTTGGCATTCAGCTTGACCTAAATGACATGACCATTGTAAGAAGGAAAGTTTTTGAATTTGGCCTGTGATCTGTGTGAGAAACGGCTCCTTTGTTCATGTGTGTGAGGGCTAGTACAGCATTCCTCTAGCCGAGAAAATCTTTGGTTTGAATAAGTCCTTTTAGGCCCAGTAGACTGAGATATTAAGGACAGTGTGAATAGTTTATTAACAGCTCTAAATCATGACTGTGAAACTGAACTATTTTGACTCACTCAGGTATATTACACCTGCTTTTCCCAGCTCCCTTCCCTCTTGCCTTTCTTCCCAGGTTCTCTCTAGCACTGATCACGTAGACTTGAAATGCTGTAGCATCTTACTGCTTAGAAAAAGTCTTATTTTTCAAGGTGCTGGCTATCTTCCTCTCTTCCCAATATCAAAAGGCTCTTAGATACTTCAGTACCTCAGAAGCAAATTAATTCATCCCATTTCCACCAGATTATTCTTCTCTGGCACAGGCAGCAGGAAACACAGTGAATTTGTCAATAAAGTGGTGTGATTTGCATGCAGCAGTTACCCATACATTCTCACAGAAGACAGGGCTTTCAAGCAGAGCGGTATGGTTATCAGTTTCTAATGTAGAATTTTAGGCCATCTGTAATTGCATTTTATAGCAATAAAAAGTGTCTCTTACTATGAACTTGGACATTCTGCCACCATTAATGTGCCAATAAAGGCTTTGCTTGAGGACATTGTAGAACAACACGCTTCTGTTAATGTTGCTCGATAAAATTATTAATATGATCAATTTGATTTGAAATGTCTCTTGTAAAGTATCAGATCATTAACTTTAACAATGTAAGAGCATTGTGGCTATCATATTCAACTACATTAAAGTCCAAGTAACAGCTAAGATGTCATATTTCATAGTGGAAAGTACTAATGTACTACTGGATGTAAATAAACTGAACAATGTTCAGATTCTTAAGGAAGAATGTAGACTTGCACTAGTACATGGCATAAAAACAAGGCAGTGAGAGGCGTGAGAGAGAAAAAAAGAATAATGGTTCTTGTACTGCAGTAATGAGATAAAGAAAATTGGGTTGAACATCTGAAATTTTCTTGTAATCACAGTGATATGTTGATTCTCAGGGTCTCAGAGTAAGGCATGTTATATAATGATGTTTAACATTCTTATCTGTTTTATACATTTGAATGATGTATAATGAGTAATAGAGCACAAACAAAGCAAAAACTGGGGAAAGTAAAATGAAGCATACATTGATGGAATTGGGACATCATCTTCAATCAGAAGACCAATGTTCTATCAGAAGTACTCTTCATGCAATACCTGCCTTTCTCCTTTCCCTGAACAGACTGCCCTGTGGTGGAGTTACCATCCCTGGAGGTATTTAAAAGCTGTGTAGATGTGGCACTTAGGAACACAGTTTATTGGTGGACTTGACAGTGCTAAGTTAATGGTTGGACTCAATGATCCTAAGGTATTTTTCAGCCTAAATTATTCTATTGTTCTTGCTATTGAGAGACAAGGTATAGGGACAGGAAGTGCACAAAGAAGGAAGTCTACAGGTATCTCTGCATTACCATTTTAGTTCAGACCAGGAGAGCACTTCTGGAGCACAAATCTTAATCTTTACAATACTTTGTCTTAGGAGTACATGAAAATAAACCAAAAGTTGTGGTCCGTTTGCACCTAATTCACTCTGTTCATGGTTGATCAAATCCATAGAAATAAACTGGAGCTAGTCAGAAATAAAATGCCCTGAAATTCTCATAAAGTGTAAAGTGAGTCCTCAGCACTAACTGTTTCACTCAATAAATCCCCCTGTTTTGGGCTGCACTACTTGCTTGTGTGAACATAGCAGTGAAATATACTGGAGACTTCTTTCCCTGTCCTGCATGTATGTTTTCACCCTAATATACTCTGGCTATATGAACATTTATAAATATTGACCAAGCCAACAATAGTTGTCCCAATTACATTTGGGAAGGTCATGGTTTTAAACCAGTTTTTAAAAAACATCTCTGGATGCTCTGGTACTGGCTGTTCCAACAGCTGAATTTAATAATAACATGGTGCAAAACGTAGTGTAGACATGAGTACAGAAGGGAGAACAAGGGGAATAATGGGAACTGAAGGTGTTATTTTTGAACTCCTATGGACATGAAGTGTTTTGGGCGGTTTTTTATGCTTGCTCTGGTCCTCTGCTTGAAATAAACTCACACCCCAACAATACTGGGAGCTGACTCTCTAAGTGGCAACTCTGCTGAAAAGGTCCAGGTGGATAGAAAAATTAATAGGAGGCAACAGTGCACCCTCATTGAAAGGGAAGCACCTCATGCAGGGTACATTAAAAGGAATATGGCAGGTAGACTAAGGAAAATTACTCTTCCCCAGTCTACTCTGATGAGGTTGTGCCTAGAACAAGGTAGACTGGTTGAAGGCCAATCACAAAGATGATACAACTACAGTGCTTCACAGTGGTGGCAGGTCATACAACCAGGTGCAACAGCCAGACCCTGCATTGAGATTTGTCATTAAGAAAGAGCTTTTGTTCTTTGTAAGTGCTGCACTGGAGAAGGTTGCTTAGAAGGACTAGGTAATCTCTCATGTTGAATGTTTGCCCGTAGCTAGGCAAAACTGATCCAGTGCTTGTGGCAGCCCTCCTTCAAATGGGATGTCGGGCAAGGTGACCTCTGGAGGCCCCTTCCAATCAACACTGTTCTGACTGTAGAACACTGTGAACCAGACTTCAGTGCATATTAGGGGACTGACATGACAAGTCGATTTGTTAACCAGAACATTTGCCCTGACCTGGCTATGCAGAAGGTCACAGGTAGCATAAGCTGTATCACTCACTGAGACAATAAAATCTGTAGCAGTTACCTGGGGAGAGTCTCCCCTTGCATCTAAGATTTCTTAGCAAGGAGGGGGGTAAAACTAAGGCAGAGAAAATAAAAGCAGTGCCTTGGGGAGCCTGATTTATCATTAATGAGAGGAAGAGAGGAATGGTAGTTGCTTCAGGAATGAGGGCCATCATTCTCCCACCTAAAGGTAGATGCTGCCCTTCATGTTTCCAGCTGTAGTGACAGCAAAGGCTGAATTCCACCCTGGCAGCCTTCTGCCTGAGGCAGCTGCCTACATCACCTCACCTTGATGACTAGCTCTATTCCAGGACTTGCAAACTTGCTCCAGGGAACAGAGCAGCTGTACTCAAAATACTGAGCAGACGACTTCACCTCCACCTCAATACTGAAGGTTTGCCTCTTTCTCCCCCTGGGCTAACTCAGTGGTACAGGATAGTAGCAGAGACAGGTGTCAACATGGCCTTAGTCAGAATCCAAATTTTCACAGCTTTACTGAGAGATAAAGCCACAATCTGGTCTCAGAAATGTCACACATATGGAACGGCAACTAGATGTGACCCACAGAGGCATAGCTGAGCAGGTGTCTGCTTAAAAAGCATCTGCCTTGGTGATGGCTTTTCTTCACTGCCTATGTCAGTTTTCTTGTCCAAAGTCAATTGGATCAGTGGCATTGAAATTACTCAGTACAATGTTTCAGCTCTGATTTTAAAATTAAAAAAATAGATATTAAAACCTTTTTCTTTCAAGATAATTTTTTTCCAAAGTTTGACTTTTATAGAGGATATTTTTGTTAACATCTGAATTTAGATTATTTTTCTTAGAAATCAGTGACTTTTTTGTTATTGAGTTCCTTTCTGAGAATTTTAGGAAGGCAAAAGAAACCTTCTGTGTTGTGAGACTGGAGAAGCAGGCTCCATTCACCACACAACAATCTATTAGAAAATGGTAAATATGACCTATGGCTGTAAGAGTATAAATGGATTTTTTTGCTGTCCTCTATTTTCAAGATGTGACAAAATTACTCGGTAGTCTATGTACCTAAAGTTAGAAATAAACTGGGAGCTGAATATTGTCAGCAATACCAGAGAAGTCTTATTTTAGCTACATTGCAACACAGGAGAGTTCTGCTTTCATGGTGCATTAATTCAACACCTGCAGGCGGTCTCTTCCCTTTCTGAAATTACAGGCTGTCTAATAAGTAGTTAAGGCTTGAGACTGAAGTGTAGAGTAAAGTTGTGAGGTCTTTATTGATCAACACAGTGACAGATCCTCATAGCTAGATGTAAGTTACAGATGCTTCCTCTTGTTGCCTAAAATGGGGACAAAGGATAAAACATAGCTGAGATGTTTTACTGACGTGTCCAGTTTTTAAAGTTCTTCACTTTTAAAATAGAAGTTTCTTTAAATTCAAAATTATAGTGCTGGAAAATGATCAGCGTTCAAATCTGCTAACTTATCCATTGAAATTGTACTTTAAAAGCTGCCTTGGCCTCTCAAAAAAGATTTTGAAGCCCAGTACCACATGAATCAGACAAAAGCCAAACCAAAATCTTTGCTTTTGTTGTGTGTATTAATACATTAAATTAGAAGTATTAGAGAAGCTTAATTTAATTTGAAAGTAGGGAGTTGAGAGCATTGCTTGGCTGTTGGTCTACTGAATCACTCTACTTCCTGTAGGACAAATGGGAAGTAACAGAGTGTAAAGAGGAGACCCTAAATAAAAGAGACATTTATTTTAGTATCTTGGGTAAATGTTTAACAGTCATAATGAGACTGCTGTGGGGCATGTTAATATGCTCCAATAAGCAATGTGTTGTTGTTGTTTCTTTGGTTTCCCTAGTATGGCAGCTGAGTTATAAGGTTTCTGCCCGGCAGAGTAGAAATTTGGGCTATTTCTCAGATCATTGGAGAGCAAGAGCTGCTATCTCATTCCAAAAGGGAGATCCCACTCCTCTCCTATGTCTGCAGCAGTGGTGCTACAGGGTTCCCGAAGTGCCTTGTACTGCACTGACTTATGTCTCTTGGCTGGTTTTACACCTTCAGTCAGATAATAGCTCTCAAGGCTCTGTGCCTCATCAGAACTTTGAAAAGGGAGCTGCTACATTGCTGGCAGCAGGTGCTTGGTGGTATCTGGTCTCTGTGGTGGAAGATCATGCTGAATTCCTGCCAGTGTTTGCAGTGAAGCAGTTACCTAAGAGTCTTCATGGTGTTCAGTTGCTCAGTGGAGGTATGGGAACTAGCCATACATTGTCAATTTAGGACATAAAAAAACAGGTTATAAGAGCACTGGATGGGGTCATACCATAACAGCTCTGTAGCTCTCTGACCTGTCCCTGATGGCTGTCAAAAGGAGGTGTCTAGGAAAAAGTATAAAAACAGAGTGCACAATATGTGGTACTTCCCTAAGCACTCTCCCTGCTTCCAATCATTTGCGGCTCTGAGACTTCCTGTCCTGGGGATGTTTCTTTGAATTTATAGCCTGAAAATATTTTTGATCTGCAAACTTGCCCTGCTTCATCTTGAATCCAAGTAAGCTTTTAGCATCTGCAACATCCTGTGGCATGGTGTTCATCAAATGCACATGCTTTTTTAAGGTCGCAGACTCAGATGTCGGGCTGACTTCTTGTGTCAAAGAGATTCAGTCCCCCATTGTCATCACAGCAGGATTGGATTCCAGAAACAGCTCTTCCTCAGTACCCTCTCTCTGTACCTGTTAATAGATGTTAATATTGATTAATGCACTTGCCACATATGGTGTAAGCACTTGTCTTACTTGCCATCCACCTGGGATACACATTAATCAACAGTACAGCGTGGTATAGTATGTCATGTCTCATTGCTTAAACGTTTTCCTACTCCCTTATGTTGTTTTTAAATTGAAGAAAACTGAGTGCTTAGGCAGAAGTAATAGATCAGTATAACTAGATTTGTCTTAATACACCCTAGATGAATTTACTCAGAAGAGTTTAACAGAAAATCTTTTTCAGCATATAAAAACTTTTTGAGGAGTTATATCACTGAGGATTGCTTTCTGCAGCAAAAACAAAGAAGGCCTTTTGTTCTCTTCCCATGTCTTCCATAAGATTAAGATATTCTTTCTCTCTCACATATTAAAAAAAGAAATAAATTACTGGCTTCAGAAAGCCTGCATTTAACCTTCCAAAACTTTTAGTTTGCAAAACAGTGTCCTATAATTACTGAAGGACTAAATACATCTCTGCTGTAGCTTAGTTCAGCTGAGCACAATGATGGTGGTGTTAACATATCAGAAGTCAGGTGATTGGTCTGAGCAGCCAGCTCTCTAGCGGGTATAGAGGAATAGGTGCCTCCTGAGACAGATTTATTTCACTCTGTGTAAGTGTTTAAAATCAACCTCTAGAGATGTCTTTCCTGCTCTATTGATTAGGGGTTATTGATTAATTGAAAACTAGCTTGGACTGCACATTTCCTATTGGAAAAGTTATACCCTAGGACCGGGGGCTTAGAGAACAAAGCAGCATGATGGAGACTGATTTCAATTTGGTGTAGCAGGCCTGAACTATATAAAAATTCATGTTCAGTAGACATAAAATTGAATAAGCCAAATTTTCATAGAAGCCTAATGCACAGAACACAAGATAAAACAGCTCATGGGACAAACAGCAGGTCCTTCCAGTGTGAGTGGTTACTGGTGAGAATTGTTCTGTTACAGGTCATATGATTTGTTCATACATCTAACTGATCACTAAATCCCTGTTGCTAATGGTCTGAGTGTAAAGTGAGGAGCTACTCACTGAGAGCACGAAGTTGTGGAAACTATCCTGTGACCGATATATTTGCTTGGTGTACCAGTGACAAAGTGAAAGAGCAAAAGAGTTGAAGATGATAACCAGAGGGTTTGCACTGTGTTCTGTGCTGTCTGACTGTCCTCTTGGGTGCAGAAAGTTTCTTTTTACATTGTTTTGGAAATTATGGACACAAGTGTGTCTTTTATTACTTAGGGTATTTCTGAGCTCATACACAACCTAGTAATTACATGGTATATTTTAATGTGTTTACCCAAAATGGTGAGGTTTTTGTTGCTTTATGCTATTTTATCCTTTCTGAATCCAAGTTTAATGGACCATTAATGTAGGTTTTGAATTTTTTTTTTTTAAATTCTGTCAAACAAGCCTGCCGCTTCCTTGGTTTGGTGGTTGGGGTTTTTTTTTTGTTTGTTTGTTTTTTTTAAATCTTCTAGATGTCAATATGCCTTGTAATTATTGGTATGATATGAATACCAGATAGAAACTATGATTTCCTACATTGACTGCATATCAGCTACTGTGAGATAAAGGATACAGTCAGACCTTCTGAGCATTGCAAATGTAGCTTGTGATGCAAAGAGTGAGTCCAGAATAACTTTGATGCAGGAAGTATTTTGATGCATTATCAAGAGCTTTTTCATGGAATTATACTTTCCAGAATATTTATGCAGTGCCTTCATCTGTAAGCAACTGTATAAACAATAAATAATCCTTCTCATCAGTGTCACTACATCTTATTGAATAAGTCCCCAGGGCACTATAAATAAAGGTTATCTTGTAACCATTAATAACAAACAGAAGAAAGATTTCCTCACTGACTTTTATTAAGTTTTCAGTGGTGTTTTGATTTGGCATTTCTTATAGTGGCATAGTGTTTGCCTCTCTGATTGCCTGAAATGTTCAAGGGCAAGAAAGTTTGTTAGGTTGACAAATCCCACAAGTATCTGAAGGACTTCACAACTTGCTGGGTTGTTTGCTAATATCAATGCAACCTACTGCTCTCCAGGGTACATTTGAAACTGTAATTGCTTTGAAACGTGTCAGGACTGTCCCTAGATATGTCTACAGGATGAAAAAAGGTCTACCTGCTCTTGCTCTGACCAAAGACTGCTTATTCAGGTTCAGGTCAGCTTGGGTGGCTTTTAGCCACTCCAGAGTAATATAAAATCACAGAAGAGTTTGAGGTGAAAGGGACCTTAAGGATCATCTACTTCCAACCATACTGCCATAGACAGGGACACCTCCTGCTAGACCATGTGGCTCAGGGCCTTATGCAACCTGGCCTGGAACATTTCCAGGGTTGGGGCATCCGCATCTTCTCTAGGCAACCTGTTCCAGTGTCTCACCTCTGACAGTAATAAATTTCTTCCTAATACCTAACCTAAATATACCCTCTTTCAGTTTATAGCCATTCTCCCTTGTTCTATCACTACATACCCTTGTAAAAAGTCCTCTTTGATATACATAGTATGAGTGAAACTCTTAGCATAAGAAATGGACCTAATATCACCTGAAGGAACGTTTTGGACAATCTCAGGGAATGAGCCCTCCTTGCTATATGTCCTAGATCAGCTTTATTATCACTTTCTTGCCTTAAGTTTAAATTGCTTGAAAGTAATGGACAGAAATTTGTGTAGTAAGAAAATAAATTTTAATTATAAATCCATTAGTATTATTCCTCTCTTAACCTTTTCATTTGGTCTGCAGATGCTTTCTTGCACTTACCAGTGAAAGAGCTGAGAACCAACCATCTGCTGAGAGCACCTTTTGGCTTCAGGGAAGGGAGCGATAGAAGAGGTGAGTACATTTTTCAAGAATGAATAAGGAGCTCTGGGCTCAAGTCACATGGACCCCCAGATGTTTAAATTGCTTTGGAAATAGGAGTTGGGGTATGAGAGTCAATGGAAATGGGTGAGGCTCTGCTGCCTCAGGCCACTTTCAGAGTTTGCCACATCTCTAACAGTGGTTAGTGAATTGCATGTTAAGCAACCCTGAACTAGCATATTTTTGCAATCCATATATTCAAAAAAAGCTAAAATTAGTTGTTTGCTTTGATAAGCCACAGGACCTTTTCAGCAGTGATCTTAGCAATGGCCACAGCTGCTGTTGCAAAAAGGGTTGTAATCTACCACTGGCTCCTAAACTGGCTTCCAGTTACTTTGCATATCAATCCTTCTGAAACAGCCTGAGTCTTGTGCAATTTTTTAAATGTTGAAAATTGACATTTAGTAGTGCAAGGGCAGATAGGCAGTGCCTACTCCATTCACCATGAATGGAAGTTCAGAGTGTATGGTGCAGAGACCCATGACAGCAGGATAAGACTCAAATCAAAGGTGACTCAATAAGAAAAATTATTTTGGTGTGGACTAATGGACAATGATAACATTTTGAGATATCATTTTGTGTACAACAGGGAGCTGCATAAAATGCAGTCAAGGCAGATTAATTTGGGCAAATGTTCTCTGTGTTCTGAGCACATACTTTGGGCAAATTTGCTCTGCGTTCTGAGCACATTGGGTATGGCAGAGTAACACTCAGCAAATCAACCTGCATAAGAGATCCTCTGTACCTCCATGGGAACTCTTTTTCCCTTCAGTGTAAGTCCTCCTGTGCAGTTTATGTGACAGGACAGGGCTTTGGTGTCACACACGGGTGGTGGGATGGCTCTTCCTGGTGACTATCCTCTCTTATCCCTCTCTGTACTCCAGCTGAGCTGCAGCCAGTCAGCAGGAACTCTTCACCCTTTTTCCTTTTTCCACCTCTCTTCCCAAGAAAAGCGAGTCTTCCTTACCCCTGGTGCTGTATAGGAAAGAGGCCATACCTCTTCAGCAATAAATACAGAGGAGCTAAATTAAATATTTCTAGAAGACCAAGTAATTTATGACACCTATTTGCAAATATTTTTTAGCTGTCCTGATTTCCTTACTTATTCATCTGTATGGTTCACTCACTCACTGATGATGAAGGCCCTCACTACTCTGGATGTAAATGCTGGTTCGTCTTTTTAGGATCGTGCATGCTGGTGGTTTCTGCGAAAGGCTGTCCCTGGTCCTACCTCAGCAGTGACTCTGAGATGCCAGCATTGAATCTCTAGCCCCTGCCCAGCATCATGTTTTGAGCAATGGTTTGTCATTGCTGTCAGTGGGGTATTGTACTTGTTCTGTTTCCTATTTCTTTGTGTGTTTCTCATGATAGAATATTTTTTTCCTAGCAGTGGTACATGCAAGAGAAACTCAAGGCTCAACTAAAGGAGAAAATTGAAAAAAACACTCAGGGATATTAATCAGACACGAGATGAATAACCTGAAGGAGAGGTGAGTTGTAGATTTCCACACTCAGACGACATTGCTTGCCTTGTACCTTTCAAACTTGTTAGTGCCACTGCTGATCCAAGCAGTAACTCTGGCAATTCTCATTAGGATTCTCCTGCTCAAAGTCAATGGACTACTGATATCATAGAGTACAAGGACTAAACTTACCTTTGCACTGCATATACTAAAAATGTGACTGAAATGCTACCTATTCATTACAGTGCAACGAACTCAACAAAATAGCCTGTGCAGGACATAGTCTGATATTAACTTCTTCTTTGGCCCTTATATCATGAAAACCTGATACCTCTGAGAGAAATAACCTAAAGTGTTTCACAAATATTTTTAGGTATTAATGTGAGGCATAACTTTCCCAGGTATCCAAATGTCAGTTGATCCCACTGCATTTTATTAGCTCTAAAGAAAAATTTTATAGTAGGCTTTTACTTCTAACTTGATTATATATTTTTTTAAACAGAAAACAAATCAAAACATGAACAGAAACACCAGGTCTAGAAATGTTCTGGTCTGTTTGCATAGTGGAAAATTCTTGTGCTTTAGCAGAGAACCATGTTGGGTTGTTATGCCCTGTGCTTTTGTCATGCTTTGTGTCTTTGTTTAAAATAAATCCAAAAGATACTGTTGAATCAATTTTGGGTAAAGCAGAAGTAGCACAAAGCCAATTTTTCTTGGTTGATTAAACACTTTTCCTCTGTGATAGTGTCTTTTAAAGAAAGACACTATCAATAAAGTAAGCAGTAAAGTAAGAAACACCAAGGTAGATCCCATAGTCACACCAGAGAGTTTACTAATGTGTAAGAAACCCACCTGCTTCTCAGAACATCACCATAATTGACTCGATGTTTTTTGGTTTTAATTTTATTGTTTTAATATTTTATGTCTCTCTTTGTATTGAGAAAGTGGAAATGACATCTATCCAAATACACTGGCTCAATGAGTCTTGATTTTTAGTACCTTATGCCTTTTTGGTCTTCTGGTTTAACTGGTATGTCTATTGTTGGCTTTGAAGCAGTTAAATGTAGTCTGAAAGCCTTTTCTTATTTCCTGCTTATTTTTTTTTTTTAATTTTTTTCTTCCCTCTTTTTTCCTTCTTATTGAAGAAAAAAAAATACTATGTTAAGGAAAAACATTTAGCTTATGGATTTTTTTCTCTTCTCTTAGTGTTTTTATTACAAAGCAACCCTGAAGACCTTTTAATTCTCTTGATTGTTTAAAGAGGCTTCATGAAAACATGACATCTGAGATGTGAAGATAGGTATAATTGAGCGCAAGATTCTGTTTGCCAGGACTCTACTACGGTAGGATCCTAAGGAATTCAACAAAATGGAAAAAGTCAGTAAGGGTTTAGTGGAATTTGATAGGAGGCCCCGTACAAATATCCAGATGAAACTATAGACAATTATTCTGTGCTGAATATTATGCCCTGATGAAAATAAAATACCTGAGTTTAATCTTTCATTCAGAGTAAAGATTTCTAGTATAATGACCTGATTTAGCTGAAAAAAGGAAAAAATAAGTAAGTCTGACAGCTGAGAACATAAGGGGGATTAATCTCAAAAGTTACTAGTCTTTGTTTCCCATCCTTTCATTACTGTTCAATCAGAGCAAAGAAAGGACTAGCTGCCCTGACACAGCTCCAATTTCATTGCTCAGAGAAAGGGGGAGGTATGGTGGAGAGAGATATTCCATTATTTACAGGCAGGGGAATTGAGCAGAAAACAGAAACGGAGCCAGTTGGTCCACCTTTGGGTCTGCCTTTGGGCAGAAGCAGGCTAACAGTGCCCACACTCATCAGCAGGTACAGCAAGGGCAGATGAAGGTAGCTGCAGCAAGGTGGGATGGCACACAAGGTGCAGTAAGCCCACTGAATGCATCATTATCCCACTTTTCAGTGTTACATTTGACCTCCAGTGTGCATGACAAGAGAAGAAGGGGGATGATGCTGTAACATACATTACAGTGCTGTCTGGTCTTCTGACCTCTTTGACACAGCACCTCTTCTTGGCATGTGACATGATCCCAAATCTCATTCCACTTGTTAACATTTACAACCATGAGTCCACTATGCACCCTAAATGCCAGTGGTTGCTTCAAGTCAGACTGCTTGCAGCTGCTTCCTCCATCTAACCAGAACTGCACTTGAAGTTACCACAATATACCTTGAAATTCTGATGTCAGCTGTTTGAACTAATGCTTGAGTTACCACATTCTCTACAATCACCATGTTAAAGTAGCAAGGGATAGAACAACTAGCAAGAAAATTTTTTACAAGTATGTTAGAAGTGAAAAAAGACCAAGCAGTAACATGGATTTACTATTAAAATAATAATAAAATAAGACATCAAAAGTCAAGGTTGAGATGGTTGACAAGTTTAGTATTTTGGGATTTTTTTGGAGTGTGTGCCAGTCTTCACTAAAGTGGTCAGCTGTGCTCTTAAATTTAACAAAGTTAACCCAGAAGAAAATAATAAGATAGCAGATAGGTCATTTAGAGAATATTTAGCTCTTAGATATTTTCAGGAATAAAACAGATTTCTTGTCTCAGGAAGTTCACTGTGATGTGAAGCCTTACAGAAACAACCTTAGAGCCATTAGTGATTATCTTTGATAATTCTTGAAAAATACATAGGCTTCCAGAAGACTGGAAAAGAGAAACCATGGTGTCTGCCTTTGAAAAAGAGTGACACGAGAAACTAAAAAATCATAGGGTGATCTGCTTAGCTTTGGTCTCTGAAATAATATTTGAACAAATATTCAAAGTATTTTTAAAGGCTTGGGAGATGATGAGGATATGAGTTAACAGCCATTATGGATTTGCCAAGAACAAGTTATATCAGCCATCTAATTTCTTTCTGGAACTAAATAATAACTGACCTTACAGATAGAAAAGAAACAGGCTAGGACATGTGTTCTCCTGATAAATTCTGATATTATTTCTCATGGCATTTTATAAACTAGCTAAGAAAGAACTCTATAGATTTAATTATCATAAGGCTAGTGGTACACTGTTTGGAAAACTGCATTTAGAAAGTTATCAAAAGCTCACTATCACTTTTCAGTATTTTTGTGAGCTTTCATATGATATCAACATTTAAAGAGCATACTGTAGGACAGGATTAGTCTTCAGAAAGTTTAAGAAGTTAAAGATGCAGTCTTAGGGCAGCAGTTCAACAAGAAGAATTTCAGGATATTTGGCTTGGACAGGAATAATCTTCTTATATCCACACAGAAAGAGAATAAGAGGCTACATAATTTGGTAACCTCCTCACTGGAGAATGAGAAGTTAGGCTGAATCTCCAGTCACAGTGAATTACCCAGTAAACAAGATGAAAAAATGTAATTTTGTTGTGAGTTAATAGGATAGTTACAGATGAGTATTACCTGTAGGGTATATGAAATTATCTCTTGTTCTATTAAGTTTGGTAAAGGCTCCTTTGGAATATTATGTCCAGGTTTGGATACTAACTTTTTGAAATACCTGGCTTAACTGGAGACATTGCTGAAAACAGTAGTTGTAGGAGTAGAAAATGTGAGTTACAAAGAAAAGGTTAAGAAAGTGGGATGGTTAAGTGAAGAAAGAATATTAGTGGGAAACATAACAGCCTTTGCTCAACTTAAAGGAGTGGGGAAACTGTTCCCTTCACATTCTATGGATAGAACTAGAAATAACAGGTGTTACTGGTGTAATGAGGATTCAAATTGAAATTTAGGAATAACATAATGAGAACAAAGACAGGAAAACTTTATCACGAGCTGTGAAAGGCTGTGAGATTTCCACCTGAGGAACTTCTCTGATAGACATGGCCTCAGTATAGTTGAGTGGAGAGAAGCATTAAGATGTACTCCTGAAGTAATTCCAGTCTGATTTTCTATAACTTTTTGCTGAGTCTGTTTTTGTTTTCCATTCAAGATGAGAATCATCCTCAGGAGCAACTGGGAAGTAAAAGACATATTATTTAGCAGAAAAAAAGGTTAATTGGATTTGATTTCCACTTAGGTGCTCAAATATCTGCTCATGATCACTTCTCACAAGCTCAAAAAGGATTTTTTTCATCCTGTATGATCCTGTGGTGCTGGATGAGCCTAGTAGTCAGATTCTAAAATATTCCCGCTCTAGTTGAAAAGGGTTTAGAAGTTTGATGAATTTTATTGTATGCATGAGACAGTTTTCAATGAGTTTGAAATCAGATTTGTTCTTTTAAAGAGCCTTCTATTCTTTAGAAAACCTCTGGCTTTTGTTCATCTGGAAACACTGAGTTGCCTTAAATTAGGCTCTACAGCAAAACAGTGCATGAAATTGGTAGCCACTTTGGTAAGTGCTGCCTTTGCTCAGTGAAGTTCAGCCTCCTAAAGAAAACTTCAACTGTCCTCACTATAACCTTCTTACTCTCATGGTTCTCGGCTATGAATACATTGGCAACACAACATATAGTCCCAAAAGTTTTCTTGTTAACAAGATTTCCTGTTAAATTTCAGGGTTGTAATGTCTGGTTCCAAAGACTTGGGAGTTCAACGGTTTCATCAGAAGGCTCTGAGCTCTGTTATTAGGATTGTTGATTTTGGCCAGTAATCACAATCAAAGCTGAATAATTTAAAAAAGCAGCAATGGTTCAAAATGCTTGCCAATTGTAACTGCAAACTAAAATCAACAATCCTACAACTTACTGGCACCGTCTGCTTTTTTCTGCTCACTGTGGCTATAGTTCACCCATTTCCTCTTCTCACTCCGCACTGGGCACCTTCCACTTGCTGCTTGACCCCTTTGCAGGGCATCAGAGCCAAGACCTTCCAGGGGGCTGTTGCTATTACGATGCCTCCTGTTTACAGGCATTCTGCCCATGTGAATGGGCTTTGTCATCTCTTCTCCGAAGAATCTGTCATGTGAAGAATGCCTCCTGTTGAAGGAAACATGAAGTAGCCAACAGAATTGATTAAAAAACTTCCATTATTGTTTGTTAAACTGATTCTCACCTAACACTTCTAATTTCTATTACTGTGTGTCTAATTTCTTGAAAATAATTCAGGTTTCTCATTTAATAACTTGAATATGTTCTTCTTGCCTATGTGTCATGTACTGGATTTGCATAATGAGGTTTTAAAGCATGTCCAGAGGTAAAGAACCCCTAAAATAACCTAGATTATGTTAAGAAGACAAGGAGACATTAACATATAGAAGCCAGAAGCGTGTGAAAAATAGCTTTTTCATAGATATTAAATATTCTGCAAGTTCACAGTAACATCTAATTTGACATTCATCATGCGCTATAGAGGCAAAACAATTATAACATAGAACATTGCAAACAAATGAACCCCAAGCATAAATACAGAAGAAGTAAAAGGAAAATATTTTTGAATATTATTCACACTGGTTAGGGGCCATAGTGTTACCTCCTTCAGCTGCCCAAGTATCTCATTCCTAGACTTTTACCTAGTTTTAGGTCAAGCCTTCTGCTTTCTGGAAAAAACCCCAGCTATACTGGTGCCCTAGTTTTGGCCAGGACAGGGTTAATTTTTTACAGTATCCAGGAAGGGGAAGTGGCCAGACCCTCATGTTATTCAATACCAACTCATGTCACTTCCAAGGGGCGGGAGTAAGGGACTTACCTCCTGTTTGGGGAGAAGCATGGTGTGGTGGTTGATATTTTGCCTATTTTGTCATGTTTTTTCCTTGTAAATAATTCCTTTGTCTTATGACTTTTAGTATTAATATTTTTGCTATTACTATTTTTTATCTTATTGCTGTTTCCAGTAAATTGTTCTTACCTCAACCCATAATTTTCACCTTCTTGTGCCTCCAATTCTCAACTCCAATTCCGAAACTGGAAGGGGAGGAAAAGGCAGGGCGGGGGCAAGGAGGAGTTGGAGAGCCAGCAAGTGGCTTTGGTTTGGAAGAGTCTTGGTTGGGGTGGGCACTAAATTAAGAATTGCCATTCCTAAATCATGACAATTGGTTTCCAGTGATTTTTCTCTCTAGGTAGTGATTTAAGAGAAAGTATACACTTCTTATCGTATTTGAATTCTCTCATATGTATTCAGGAGAATGAAGTAGCTGAAAACCATTTGGATTTTCTGCCATTCAGACACTTGACTCTCAGTACTGCTTATGAAGAAGGTGGTCACTAGTCAAGACTTCCCTCTCAGGGAAAAAGCTTGTTTTTCAATACAATATGTGGAGATACAAAACCTAACCTGTAAGCTCTTCAGTTTGAGAGTGAAAAGCAGACTAACAGACCTGAGCCACAAGTCTGCAGGTGATACTGAAAATCACTTTTTTCAAGATGAAGATGAGCTACAGAACTGAGATGCTGTTTTGAGAGAAAAGAACATCATCTCCTATGTTAAATAGAATTTGTGTGGCATCTTTTCTAATTTTTCATGAAATATCTAACATTACAATATGATGTCAAGAGGTGGCTGAACAGCAGGGCATGAATATGTCTGTAAACAAACAAACAAGCAAGTTATGTGTATTTCACCTGTGCCATCTTCCTGTTGTAAAAAAAACAAAAAACAAAACACAAACCCAACAAACAATATTTTATTAGGATTAAACATTCTTATTTGTTTTCCCTTCTATTTTATATTAGAAATTGGAGCTTTATTCTTAAAATACAAATAAAGTGAAGAAATAATGGTAATGATGCTTGATAATTTCATATAAATGATGAACAGGGTCCTACATGCTTTTAAAATAAAACTGATAGAAATTCATTCTAGTTGGCTCCCATTAATCTTAATTGTAATCCTGTATTTCACTTTAATAGGTTGCTAAATTTTAGGTAGCTGTGTTATTGTTCTTATATAGTTGGTTGATTTTTAACTCACAAAGTTTTTCTGACTTTTGGACAGAAATGTGAACACTGCCATTTTCTATATGGGTGTCTGTATGCCTAGCAGTACTGCTCTGATTCAAAGCAACCAGAGGAAATGCAGAAAGTTCTGTTTAAGTACAGACTTTTGCACCTGGGATAAATTTGGGTGAAGGCTCTTTTTTTGTAGTACAACTTTTAAAATAAAAATAAATCATTCTGTCCACAAGGAACAAAGTACTGGTAAAACCAACTGATACGACACATGCCTTTGCTTCAGAAACTGTGTTCACTTTTTTACTGTCCAGTAGGAGACTTGGCATTTGTAATGCAGTACCTGGGGGGAAAAATATCTCATCCTT
Source organism: Xenops minutus (assembly GCA_035221455.1). Classification (NCBI taxonomy): domain Eukaryota; kingdom Metazoa; phylum Chordata; class Aves; order Passeriformes; family Furnariidae; genus Xenops; species Xenops minutus. Next base: position 79,127,616 of record JAWWEE010000105.1, on the reverse strand, counting down.
TCTGCTTTCACTGACTTCAAGGAGAATCGAATGTTCTCCACACCTTGCAGGATCGAATCCTTTGTAAACTTGCTCATGATTAATATATGTTATGAATATCTATTAAATGTTACAGTAGGTTGATAACACCCAGCCATATCACTCATTTATTAAAAGAAACTGTTCAGTCAAAGTCTGAACAGGAGGGTGAGAGAGCAACTCAACTGCAGTTAGATTGATGATGCTTCTAAAAATTGTCCAAGCATGTGTGCAAGAACCTGTCAAAGTAAGGGTTTAATAAATGAGAAAGTGAAGGACAGGTAACTTTCCCAATATACAAAAGTTGTGCACATGCATGTGCATGCTTCATTTATTCCATGCTTTCTAACAGGTAAACAATACAGAAAGAGAGTCTGTTTGCCATTTTTGAGCTATATTGTGTGGACAAGAAATTTGCCAAGTCAGTTATTAATGGAGTTACAGTGGCGTTCTGCATGGTATCACTGAAGGCTGCTTTTGCATCAGCAAATTTCCACCAAACTTAGCTTAGCAGTTCTTGCTCACCGCTCCAAGAACATGCTCTGGTATTCTGGGCAGCATCAACAATAGTAGTTTTTGACCTCTGAGAGGGCAGGCTGCTTCTGAAGAGAGAATGAGTAAGGGAGGGTGAGGAAGCAGGAGGAGATGCAGACCAGGAACTGGGGAACAATTGATGCTGTGGAGATGTCTACTCCAGGAAGCCTTATCCCTCCTCCACAGTGACAGCATCAGTGCCCAGTTTTATTTGAAATTTGCCCTTTTCAGATGTCTGTTGCCCAAGTTAATTTCTGATTTTGCCTTTATTAGAAGCTGGCCCTGTTGCAGCAGAACTGATGAGGTACCATGGTGCTGTAGAACTCTCAAACACAGCAGGGCACGTGATATATCAAAACATTTTCCTCCCTACTGATGACTTGGAGGTGTTGGTGCTGAAAACTTGGTAACCTAGATGAGGAATATATTTTGAAAAAGAATGTGCCTAATACAGGAATTGAAAGATACCTTTAGTTTCTTGCCTGATGTGGAATCATCATCTTAACTCCAGGCTTTGATTGTATATCTCTGAGAGCAAAATAAAAAGCACTTGGAAATGGCACTCAAGAAGAAAAGGACTGTTGACTGAGCAGTTCTTAGTGTCTGAGCACTCCACAAAGAGAGCCTTTTCTGTGCAGTCATCTTCTCTGATTTCTCCCTCATAGGTACAAAAGTTATTCAGTTTGTGATTGCAATAAAGGGCTTGACACTCCGCAATTCTAATAAACCGCTACAGTACTTATCAGCTAGATTTTTTTATTATTATAATTCACATGTAACACTCCTGATAGGTTACTGAGTAAAGTCTGGGGGTGTTACCTCCTTTGTATTTCACCTTGTCATTTTGGTATTATTAGTACTTCTGTGATCGCAGATAGGGCATCATTGATTAGTAAGTGGGCTGTGGGTTGTCTATGGTAAAATGTTGTATTGCTAGATTTTGGGGATCCAGGATTTTGTTAGAATAAAATTACAAAGTCTGAGTGAACTTTCTTTGCTTAAATGTCTGTTTTTGACGCTGTAGTTTGATATCTGATATCTGATTTATCTATGATGATGTGGTTGACTGAAGTTGCTAACTTCCAGATGTTTGTTTTCCTGTGTTCTGATGTTTATACAATAGGAAAGCATTGTGAAAGCTGACTGGCTAACCTTGGCATTTACTGCCCTTTGAAAGGGGAAGCATGCTGCCAGGGCCATAAGGACACACCAATGCCTCTATTGCCATTGCCACCCATGCATCCCCTGCCTATGGACAAGGAGTTCCGTTTCAGTATAGGTCCTCAGTCCTGGCTGAGAAATATTGAGGGCGGCTTGGTTTCTTTCTGTCTTGGCTTCCTGACGGAACATTCTAGAGGGACCCCACATGTGTGCTCCAGTCAGGTCCTCATCCCTTCCTTCCCCTCTTCCCAGATAGATCTTCCTGGACAGCCCTCAGGTCTCATTTATTAACCTTGTCCAATGATCATCAGCTGGCTGATGGCTGTCATAGTTACTGGGCTCCCTCTTCTCAGATGTGGCAGGTCAGCACTGATAGGAGAGGACACTGGCTGTTCTGTGTCCCCTCAGCTCCCATGGGCTCCTCTTCCCTCAGAAACAGCCCTGATCCCCTGGAGGCAGTATTTTCTGCCTCAGTTGGCTCAGGCAGCTGGTCATTATGTAATGACCTCTTTGAATTGCCAGTCCCAAGTCTTACTGGCAGGAGCAGGAGCCTTTGATGATTTGATAAATCCAAAATAGATGAGGGTCACTTTTCGGTCATGGTCAGGTTGCCTAGAAACATCTGCTTCATCTAATGGCATTTGATGCCTTCTTATGGGAAGGTGGATTTGTCCGGGCATGTGACGTATTTAAAGAGTGTGAGTCATCAACGCCTGAAAGGACTTTAGTGCCCTCATATTGTGTGCTTGGCATTGGCAGTAAATATAAATGAAGACGGTATGCTGAGCCACACTGGAAACACTCACACCATTGTACCCACAGAGCACTGGAATATCTCAGCAATCACTTCTCATGGCTCTGTTTGCCCCTTTGAGAGTGAGGAGTAATAACTTATTATCAGGTTCTGTGAGATATGAATAGTGTGCAGTTCTTGCCTGTTAATTCCTCCTGAATTGCTCTGTGATTTCTGCTGCGCACTGTAATGCAAGGTAAATTAAATGTGTTTCTGGGAAAGGGAAAACAACCCCAAACCAGACCAACAGCTCTCAAGCAAACTAAATGAATTGTTTAATAATTTACTTTGATGGAAGAGGCACATGGATGGGAAAAGTTAACCAGTCAGGGAAAATAATATCAGCAGTAAAGAACAGTAATTGGTGTGAAATAACCACCATAGTATCTGGGTCCTTGTTCAAAGTCCGAAAGTCCAGATTAAGTCCCAGTCTCCTCCTGGCAGGATAGAGATCACAGTCTGTCCCTTTCTGTCATTTTGGCACAAACTGCTTAATGTGATGTGATGAGAAAAAAAAAAAAGTTCAGGCTTGTGGTGTGTGCCATTTGTAAAGAAAGTCTACTATTCAGAAAAATTACTTCTATTTTTGAAAGATTGAAGCCAATGCTAGATAGATTTTTAGGGTAGGTTACATAGAAGGCTGTACAATATAGTTTGCTCTACTAAACTGAACAAACCTTGCATTCATCAATATGGGTTTCTTGGCATGCAAGTGTTATTCAGGAGCACACAAGGGAGGGGAAAGGTGGGCCAGAATAGAGGTGAAGAATGAGAGGAAGTTGGCACTGACACAAATGATACTGAAAATGCTGATTTAGGAAGGAAAAATGTAAATCATTTTCAGTGTCTTTTACAGAAATGTGCCCAAGTTAAAGTTGTCTTGAAGGCATATGACCCAGCCTGACATTTCTTTGGCAGCAGAAGGGTGTGTATGCAGAGATGAAATGTCCTGTGATGGAGTGCTCACAAACAACCTTTCTGGCAGTGACTGCAATGCCAGTACCTTTGAAAATCCAGTTACTTTTTCTGTCTCTGGACAAAGAGAATCAGGTACAATTTGTTAACAATGAAGCAAAATGGATCTCATTTTCCATATATGAGTGTATTTTATCCTCCCATATCTTCAAAATCAGCGACGTAGCCTAGCACTAACTCTGAGCATGTAACTGGTCCAAAGCTTTGTTTTTTCCTGAAACAGAGACAGATACCAAACTATAAGTTTGAAATCATCGTGGTCAGTTTGGAACTTAACCAGTAAATAGTTACTGCTTCAAATGCTGAGCTAACCATAAGGTGACATCTCTGTTGGGGAGCTATTGAGAACCGGACTGTCTATACCTTCTAGGGCATACAAGGCGACATCACACAGACCCTCCCCTGCTCCTAACCCTTCTCTGACTTTCCCCAGCCCCGAATTTTCCCAGTGTGAGTAGGAAAAATCCTAAGTTCTGCACTATGATACAAGGCCATGATGCTTGACAGACAGGTACTTACTAATTCAGGTACTTTTTGTGCTCACTTAGCTCTATTCTTTTGGTGTCCTTTATTTTACAACAGGGAGCAATACATTTTTTTGCAACAGAGCCCTTTATACATCTTTTGAACCTTGGCAGTCCTGTGGGGCACATCACTGTATAAATGTGCATGAGTTTCTGTACAACTGGGATGTAAACAGATAGCAGAGAGGTTATTTTTTTCCTCTCTCTTCTGCTTGATTTCTACAGCACAGCAGCACCCACATAGCTCCACAGTGTCTCTCCATCTTCTCAAGCCAGATGTGAGAGGTATGAGGACACTGTGGCACTGTGCTACAAGTGTGAAGGGTACCTGTGCTGCTGTGGGATCAGGGACCATCCCTGTGGCTGAGCTGCACCTGGAAGTTTTGCCTTTGTCACATGCTCATTCCTATTTTTAAATGCAGCATTTTTCAGTGTTAAATGCTCCAAGGAATTACTGGACCTGATCATGATAATTATGGGCCTGAACTGGGACCCAGACTAGAAGGATTTTAGTCCCAGTTTAAACTGAACTAAGATTGGATTGAAAATGTGCTGGTTCAGGTCCCACCTGCAGGCTGCTTCAACTTCTGAATTCCCTGTCCAGTACACATGCTCAAATCTCCAATGTCTGGAAAGCAGCTGCCAGTGTTGGATGGGTTAGTTATATTCTGCAACAGCAGTTGCAGCATAAAGGCCTTTAATTTCTCCTGGCGCTCTTTTGTGCAGCTTGGTATCTTGATGGACTATCATCACCACTCACAGCCATGGGAGCAGGTGAACTAGAAATGGCTGCTCTTTACAGAGGCTTCCTGCGTCCTGCTGGGAGAATGGGTTAATTACAAAGTGGAAGAGATTGCCTTGCTTTGTGTGTGTGGGAACTGCTTTGCGTCTCTGCAGGTTGCTGAGGAGGTGAAGTGTGGGACTTGCAGCAGACATCCTGAATGACAGGGCTTTGGTTTGATTTCATATTACAAGAATTAGAGGTGTTCTCTTCACTAGTTCAGAAAAATCAACACTGCTAAGTTTACCTGTGAGCAAAGAGCTCCCAAGAGAGGCTTAAGCCTGCTGCTTGCTGATGCACTGTTTCAGCTTTGCAACTACCCTTTACAGTTGCTTCATGTGCTCCATTCTCCGTAAAACTCGACCCTTATGGAAGGAGCCTGAAGTTCATACATAACTTGCCTCTTTATTTAACCTTGTGCTGACCAGTTACTCAGAAATAAATGGAATCCCTCCTGATTCCTGCTTTCCAATATGTATGTTTAAAAAACCCAAATGAACCCAGACAATTTCTGTTTTGCAGAAACCTTAATAACATTTCGTAGCCTCTAAATTCTTGGCTCAGAAATCTTTTTTTCTTTCTGAAGACTTCTCTGACTTTTAATAAGGAAGAAAGTGCCTGCCCCAAGCAGAGAAATAGAAAGAACACTTTCTCTTTTGATTATTCTTTAAAAAAGAGTTTCTTAAAAGGAAGGTTAATAGCTTGTGACCTGGGTATATCAACAAGAAAACTTACTAGTATCATTTACTTAGTCCTAGATGAAAACAATTTCTCTATTTGTCTTCATTCTTCAAAATAGAAATTTGTAGAACCTGCTTAGAGATTTAGGGAGATGTTCATTGCTTCATTGCCAATTTAACATTACCATTTAATGTACACAGTATGTGGGCTTCTCTTCCATATTTTGCAAGGGATTCAGCATAAGAGTCATAATATATCACTTTCACAAGCAATTTAGCACAGCACAAGGAAGGAAATGTAGCTGTACTGTCTTGCTACTTTTTTCCTAATAAAATTCTAATAGATTTTGGGTTAATGACACAAAAGATGACATTTATATTTTTTTTTTTTTTTTAAAGTCTGCAGCAGCACAGTGAAGACCAGATGATAAGATAATGCACTCCTTGCATCTGTACCCTTATAAAATGCTGGATTGACTTTGATACTTAACTGAAGTCTCTCTCTGAGACAGTAGCTGTCAGACCAGAGTCAGTAAGGCTAGTTAGGCTTTCCTTCATGAGAAATTGATTCCCTCTTTACTTGAAAGATGATCTGCTTTAACCCCTACAACAAATATTATCAGATTTTTTTTTTTTAAAAAACAGAAAGGCAGGAAAAACAACAATATTTTTTTTCTATAGTTAATAAAGGAAGAAGATTAGAAAGACTCCTCCTTTGATAAGATTTCACCATTTATGTTTTTGTGTGATAAAAGGTAAATAGCTATTTAAGATTTATTTAGTATTTTGTCATTTATAATGAATCTCAAGGACACAACAATTTGTCTTAACATTCAATAATGCAATGAAGCTCATTTTAAAAAATAACTATATAAATAACACATTTACTAAGCCCCCTGGTTGACTATCTTGTACTTGAGCTGTAAAACATTTTTACTTGATATCAGACAGAATCTGAAACAGCAGAATGGATTCTTTCTGTATAGAAAAATAAAAAAAGAGTGTAAGACACTTGTAGCTATGTGCACATGTACCTGTAAATTTTGTGCATCTATACAGGGTCTCATCTCTCATTTCTAGCTCCTCAAAGTAACTCTGAATATTATCACTGACTACTTTGGACATGGCACTGGACAATATCTACTTTGAAGTGGATTCTCTTCAAGTTTTTCAGAACTTAAATGAAGCAAACGTCACAATATTTCTCTGAAATGTCATAATGTTCTTTGATTTCCAGAGGAAGAAAGAAGAATCTTCGTTTTCTGATAATTTTTTTACTACTAGCCAGTCCTGGCACTTGATACAAAAGATGAGCATCTCTGTACAAAAGAAGTAAAAGCATATTGTGGATGGATTTGATGTTTATAGAATTGTGCAACCAGTCAAAAAGTTGTGAGACCTTAGTGCTCTCACCCACGGAGAGGGTCCGTATTGAGGACTTTCTTTTCAGTCCTCAATATCTGTGTTTCAGTTCAACGTATATGATCCTTAAGATGGCTTTTCCCAGGTATTGTGAATCACTTGGCTCATTTTTGGGCAACTGAGAAGCACCTAATCAATAAGAAAATGACCCTATAGTGTAGGAATATGCCCAGTGGAAGGACCAGTCAGGCTTCCCATATAACCGTATCAAATCATCTCTGTTGTGAGCTGTGCCTATCCATGAGATAAGTGTGAGAGTAGAAGATCTGAGTTTAGTTTCTGCTGTGGAGGATATACTTTCTTCAGCAGTTCAGTCTGACTTCACTGCAGTCTAGAAGGATGAAGCACAGGCACCAGACTATCATATGTACCTTTTACCTTCTAAGGCAAATCCTGAATAACTGAAAAAGGCACCTTTCATATGGCAGTGAGTTTACTCAAGTAAAACAGGTCAAAGTGTTTGTTGTGGGCAGAGTGAGAGCTTCAGACAAAGTTTATTAGAGAAGTCCTTATGCTGAGCCATGAGGTGCAGAGAGGACACCCTTCCTTTTGTAACTCCTCTGAGAGATGAGCCTAGGTGTGACTGGATCCAATCCTAGTCCCAGACTCAGTCAACTGTTTATATCTAAGCGATTGTACAGGTGCAATTGAGCCTTTATACAACTTTGTCCTGCAGGATTAAGCATGGCAACCCAAATATATTTATATAAATAAAATGAATTATTTATTTAAGTTCATTACAATAATGATAATGATTAGACAAAAAAAAAGAGTTTAATCGGAATTATTCACTACACAGTATGGATTGCTATAACTACTAGCATAGTGCTATTTTTAAAGCAATACTAAAGCAACTATACTGAAGCTATTATATTAAAGCTAGCAAAACCAATTATTAATAATATCTTCCACTCAGTCTTGAGTAGTAACCTCGAGCGGTGTCCCCGCTCAAGAGATGGATCATCATACACCTTAGGCAGGTATGCTAGAGGTTGTCACCAGACAAGACTTGAGTATTTTAATGGTGGAACACTGAAATAATTTAGCAACAGTCATGTGGGCCCCTGAGGATGGTATTTTTGCAGTATTATCTGATTTCTTTTATTACTGCTTTCTGAAAATTAAAGGAATTATTTCCATGTCTATTTCTCTCAACGGACTATAAGAAGTCCAGATGAGTAGCTCAGACATAGACCTCTAGTTGCTGAGACCTAATAGGTATTTATATTACAGAATCTACCTAGTTAGTCCAATTTACTGTGCCTCACTCTGAATTTGAACTCAGTTAGCATTTTGTTTCCAATGAAGCATTCTCAGAAGCAAGATACATGGGGAGGAGCTGGAGCTACGGTGCTGGAGGAGAGTGACTAAGAGTCTTCTATGGTGGGACTCCAGGGGGCCCTTAGGAAACTTCTTCTCTGTGTCTCTGTGTGTTCTCTTACATTATGTACATGCATTAGTTAGAAACAACAGATTGAATGCATTAACCAGGACCTTTTAACTCACCTTGTCTAAAATTCTTTGTTCCACAATGGCAGTCACAGTTCTTTGGCTGCATCCAAGAAGTAATTTTTTAAAAGGTAAAGAATACAATCAATGTCCAGCTGAATAAGTACTAAGATTTTGTCATAAGATATGTTGAAAGCTCTTCAGATGTTTTAAGAAAATAATCAGAATTCAGAGTGTATATTAAATTATCAACTATCTAATAAGCATGCTACTTCCCAGCTGGGATCCTTCTGGTACATTCATTCATCTTCAACCAGTGTAATTAAAGATGAAAGGTGTAACACTGATGATCCCTCTCTAGAGATCTCATCAGTTTAATTCTAGAACTATCAATGGAGAGGGAATATCATATAAATACCATATAAATTGTTCAGACCTAATTGGACACCTGCTGGAGGTCAAGCAAAACAACAAGGATCTAGTGAAATAGGGATTGCCTTCAGTAATTTAGTAATTTGGTAGGAGGGAATTTGGCAAGGCAATGCAGTTTTTGCTTCATATCTGTTAAAACCAAGCTAGATTTGTCCAGTAAAGTAAGCGCTAGGAAAGAAGTGGAAAACAAGAAGAACAAATAGGAATGTGGTTAAAATCTCACCATGAGAAACTGGCAACCTCAGACATGAAGAAAGTGAAGCAAAGAATGCAGTGTCAAGGTCTCATTCAATAGCTTCCTAGTGGTGCAACAAGAGTGTCCAGAAGATTTTTCTGTGTAACACTTCTTTATAACTTTCTACCTGAAAGTGTACTGTAACAGATGAATGAAAGAACAGTTTGTTTCTCTCAACAGTGAATTTAAATCACATCTGTGTGTTTTGATTTAGTGGAAAAAAAAAAAATATAATAAATCCCTTTAAAAAAAATTTTCGCATGGTGGTGTCAAAAATAATTTTTCATTATAGTGATGTCACCAGATCCACTTGATCCATTTACAGCTGTTATTTAAATTGCTGTTTCCATAAATGTATATTACTACCTTAGAGGGTATCTATATTTGTTATAAAACTTGTCTCAGGAATCTTGGAGCAATCTCCCAATCTAATTAAGAGTGCTGTAATTACAGCATAAAAGGCTGTGCTGCTAATACTAAAGATTCAAAATCATGAGTCAGGCCCCATAATTTGTGACTGGCCCCCAAATGTGAATATTTGCTTTTAAAAGAGCTATATTATGTTTTGGGCTCATGGATAAGTTTTGAACTCCCTTTGCCCTTTTGCCATGGTTTGTGTGTGTGTGCATGTGTATAAGTGCATGTATGTATGCTGCTGTAATTCTACGTAATGTTACCTCTTCACTGTGTGTTTAGGATAAACCAGTACTGGTCCCTAGTCTCACTCCTATCTACCTGCTTACCTTTAAACCTGTGCAAGAATTGTTGCTCCTTATGTCCTCCTGTGGAACCTCATGTCACTTACTTCTTGAAAAGGGGACAAATTGCAGTGTCTTATGTTCTTCTTCCCAGGCCTGGAAGGGAAAGAGATGGAAAAAAGGAACAGAGGGAGACTTCCCACATGGGAGGAAGAGATAGATATCTTGAGTTTTCAGTCTCTTTTTGTCTCTTCATCTCTTTGCTACTCAGATGAGAATATCTCGCTGGCTTTCATTTTCCCCAGGAGTGCAGAAGTACATGGAGAATGCAACAGGATCTGAAACAAGACCAAAGTCTCTTGATTTATCTATACCATAAGACAGGATCTTTCTTGTCCTGGCTACAGGACAAAGCTAAGAGTTGGTGATAACAGTTTGAGTCCTTGTGTTGCAGGAAACAGGACTTATTATGCAGTGTTTTTCTTCTATCAACTTTTTGTTCAAGTTCTCTATGTACAAAAGTTGCTCAGCTATAGCACTGGTAGGTACAGTATATGTCGGTCTTCCATAGGAAACAGAATGGAGGAATCTCTGCTTGGGTAGACTAATACAAGAGTTAATCTCTGTTTTTCTTATGTCTTCTATAGCTTAATGAATCCCTGGAATATTTTATTCAGGTTATCCCTGGAATTTCTGTTAGCAAATTGCCATAGAACATCACCATGTCTTGCAAGACAATATGAATGTTTTGCCTTAGAAATGGTTTGTGTTACAACTTAATGTAGGAAGCGTTGACTGTGGATGGAAATAATTTTGATTTCCCTCCTCATGGCCATGACATAAGTAACGAAATCATCCAACATTCCCCCCGCAGAGCAGCAGGGAGCCGCCTTACCACAAAACATTCCTTGGCATGACACTTCAAAGGGTTATTGTACTAATTGAGAAGGATTTTGTAAAGATAAGAAGCTTTCAGACATTCTTTTAGATCCCTATAAACATTTCCTCATACTTCAGCCTTTGCCTCATCCTCTGAATTTCTTGGCATCTTCTCTTCTATTTGCAACTGTCCTTCAATAATTTATTCTTTTTGTATCAGTTGACTCAAGGTCCCTGGGTACTTTTCTCCTTTCATGATGTTTGCAACTCTCAAAGAGACAACATTATCTAGGAATGACTAATGGGAGATACTAAGTTTGACAAGACAGTTTCTCATGCTAATAAGCATGTCTGTCGCTTGATTTCTTTCCTCAGTTTTAACTCAACTGTATGTTGACTGGGCCAACTACAAAGGCTACATATCCCCCTTCATACTTCTTGTTTGCACATTGTCAGCTTGAGCAGGGCGGTTCTCAAGCAGCCTTCTCTAATTATTAAGGACTATATTTTTAAGTTGGAGAGTTTGGGTGTTGTTGCACAGTCTCTTGGAAAAATGCAAAACTGATATCAGAATGGGGGCTCCTTCAGTAGTATCTGAATATAAGCAAGTCATCTTTCCTCATCATCTAAGCTTCACCTCTAGTCAACAGAGAAAGAGGTACCACAGAGAGGTGCACATTTGTTCCGAAAAGAGAAGACTAAGCAGGAGAAATTGTTCTCTACAGGTACCCATTATCCTTCCCTTGCATCCAGGTGAACTACAATATTCTAATTTTGAAGACACATCAGGCCTAAGCTTGCACTGTCTCCTTTTCATGCACTGAGCAAATCTTCATCCACTGGATGTAAAGGAGCACCCAATACTGGGTTCTCTGCTCCAGGGCCAACTCCTCATGTCTCACCAGTGGCATGCACCAGGTACCAGCTTTCTGAGAGAGGTAAAAGGTGCTTTATTGCATATGTAGACAGTTCTCTGAAGCCTGGACCCTCACCTTATTAAGAGAAAAATACCTTTTACCTGGAAATGTTGCTGCTTATGTTTTGTGCTTTGTTCAGGATGGAGGTGTCAAGTGTTAGCAGTATGACTTCATTTTATGTGCCAAACACCATTCCTGTTTCGTCAGCCTCCTGTAGAATGGCACAGGGATATTACACAATTCTCCCAGGTTCAGCCAACCATAATATCTCAAAACACAAACCATGTTTTGCTACAAATTCTTTTTTTCTAAATAAAACCAGACAAACCCCAAGAACTACATATTAAAACAAGTGGGACAATTGTATTGCTAAGCCTTAACACTGCATAAGTGATGATTAAAATATTTTTGTTAAAATGTCTCAGTCCCAGAAATTTCCCTTTTGCTGACAGTTTAAGAAGGTGAATTTGTCCTTGGCAGGTTGCAGTTTTTCCCTTCAGAACTCACACATTTTCCTAGAACTCCCCTACATTATACTTGGCTCTTTCAGTGTTGCAATGTGTAGCATCAGCTCAGTACAGCAAAGTTATTGCGCCATTGTACTGGTTAATATAGTGAAATTTATACAAGTTTAATCACATTTATTATCTCTGACAACAATGCAGATGTTCTGAATGCCAAGTAATTTTTTTCTGAAGAATATCATTAATTTTTCTGGTCCTGTCCAAAAACGCTTAGTGGTCAGTTCTGCCAGTGAAATGTATTTGAGAATATGTAATTCTGGCATTTTGGGAAGTAATTAAAAATAAAGTTGCTTTAATTTTAAATTCAGCTAATATCTGTCTTGCTACGTTCTAAAGTGGTACTAGGCTAAGTGCTTGAACTAATCGATTTTTAAAAGGGTTTGGTTAGTGATCTCAGGGGAAATAAGGTAGGTTGTATGAAAACATATTAATTATAAAGCCTTCTTTTTTAATGATGCATGCCCTTTTTCTAGTACAATATATTGATGCAGCAACTTCTTTAGCTTAAATCATCCAACAAACCTTTCTAGTTTTGTCTCATCTATCTTGATTGTTAGCTATATTTATTACAGAATGAAAATAAGATTTTAGATTTTTAATTATTAGCTATAAAGGATTCCAGAGTAACTCAGTGATTTAATTTCTTTGTAAAAAGTATACAACTTCAACAAATTTTTGCTGACTAGGAAATTTGTCTTTCTCAAAGATTAATATTACTTTCCTGTTCAGTATGTCATATTTTGCTCTCAAGTATGCAGAAAACTTATTCATGAAAAAGTTTTCACTCTGAATAATATTTTAAATTAATTTAAGAATTGCTATTGCAGTTTTGTTTGAAGGGAATCAATAATTTAGAATTTTTTATTTAAAAAGTATAAAGGCATGGTGTTTAATGCAGAGATAAATGCTATGCCTAGTCCCTGGATTGGAGTGGAATATCAGATTGTCTGGTGCAGAGAGGCTGAGATTTTACCTGTAGAATGCTGGGCAAGACTGGAACAGTTTCTAGGCAATGAGGACAAAGCATTTTCTGATAGACAGATCCTTTGCCGGAGGGACCTGACTGTTTGCAGCCATGGTGAGACATGGCAGAAACTGCTCTGCGGAAGAAGGGTTGGTATGTCAGGATTTAGTGTGGAGATAGCATGGATAGTTAGCAATGGTCACAACATGCTCATCTAAACAAGACAGAATGCACAATAAGCTGAAGCATTAAGGTGGAGCTGCCTGCACCTTTCTCCTTCAATGAGTGCAAAAGGGCAATGAGTATCAAAATATTCAGTTTACTGGAATGCAGCTTTGAACAAATTAGTTTTGAAACTGAAATAATTTATGTGCTACACAAGAACAAAAATGAAAAGCTTTGGAAACAACTATTTCTCTTAGCCATTGCTCCTTGAATGACAGGTCCTTTCCTCCAGCTCTGCTCTCAGTTTTAGTGGCTTCCCAGGCTATAGCAAACGCTATATAAAAGGTCTGGTGTTTGGTTTGAACCCTGGCTGTGTGTCTGCTCCTGCTTCTCAGAGTTTCTGTTTTTGCCACCCTGAAATCTAGGCCAGTGTGCTTGGTGGCAGACTCCCACTCCCTACAGAGAGGTTTCTTTGACCCAAGGAGCACCTCCTCTCATAAATCAAAAGGACAGCTTTCCCCTCTAGCTTCTTAATAGACAAAGTATGAAATACAACAGTCAGTGAGCCATGGGCCAACAGATAAAGTGGGATCATAGGATTATTTATGCTGCAAAATATCTCTAAGATCATGGAATCTCACTGTAAACCCAGCACTGCCACATCCACTCCTAAATCATACTCTTAAGTGCCACATCCACACCTTTTAAAATACATTCAGAGATGGTGATCCAGTACTTCCCTGGACAGAGTGTTCCAATGCTTGACAACACTTGCCATGAATCATTGTTCCCTAATATCCAACCTAAACATCTCCTGGTGCAATTTGAAGCCATTTCCTCTTGTCCTGTTGCTGGTTGCCTGGGAGAAGAGACCGATCCCCACCTGTCTACAGCCTCCTTTCAGGTTGCAGAGACCAGTAAGTTCCCCCCTGAGCCTTCTTTTCTCCAGGCTAAACTACCCCATCTGCAACAGCCACTCCTTGTAAGACATGTGCTCCAGAGCCTTCCCCAGCTTTGTTGACCTTCTCTGCACACATTCCAGCACCTCTGTGTCCTTCTGGTAGGGAGAGGCCCAAAACTGAACACACTGACTTGAGGTGCAGCTTCCCAATATAGGTACCAGCTTTTCTGCTTTGTGTCATAGATGCTGCAATAAGAATCAAGAAGTGTGTTTTCTTGTTACGGTTTCTTTAATTCACTAAAGTAAGATTCCCTGACTTCTTTGTTTCATGGTTTTCCTTTGTTTGTTTATTTTTTTTCTGGGGCATATATTTCAAAGAGGATGTTTTTGTGTGGAGCATATGTTTCAGAGAGGATGTTAATTTATCCTCTGTTAGGTATGATCCTGTGCTGTCTTTGTGACAAATGAAACCGCTACTGACACAGGTAAGACACTACTAGGCAGATATTTCAAGGATTTTTAATGACCTTTGCAGCTAAGAAACAATCTTATGTCACAGGTTTGGTCAAAATCTTCACATGCCATCAGAGACTATAACTTTCAGCTAAAAGAAAATTATTAAGTGAATACTTATATCTGAGTGTCCTGTTCCTGTCCGAGAGATGTGAGCATTATGAGTATTTCAGTTACTGATTAGACAATAGTGTTTTGTTTGTGTTCAGATAATGAAACTTCTGAGGTGTTTGCCTGAGCTTAATAAGGCAGTGTATGGAGAGTGGAATGCCTGGAACAAATCTGATGATACACATCAGTCACATTTTCAATCCTGGGATGTGGATCACAAGAAACGTGTATTTCACAAGATGGTTGTGCTAATTTTCCAGCACAGGAGACCCTGCACCTTCTTTTCCCATTGCACTCTGGTTGTGTGATCATGCACATTTTCTTTTGCTGTCTCTGAAGCCAGTCTGACCCCTTGATGAGACATGTCATCTTATTCAACAGGCAGAAAATTACCTCCCTTTTTTTGCTTGCTGAGCCAGCTGAATTGAGTCATCAAACTGTTGGAGCTAGCACAAAGGAAGTGGTAAGTACACACAGCTGGGAGGGAAAAAAAGAGGAAAGCTGAACCATATTTTTAGTGGTAGGAAGCTGTTAGACTAGCTCAGCACTCTTGTGAAAATTCATTCTCACTGAAGTACTCCTGTGTCATATTCTCTCTGCCTCTGGACTGGTGAAACCTGAATGTTTTGGCTGCTAAGGCTGGTGGTTCTGCAGAAGTGTTTGTCAGAAGAAAGGTCATTTGATTTAAGTGGGTGCCTTGGTGGAGATGTCATTGGCAATGGATACTGATGGATGGGAGAAAATTACTAAGTCTTAGTGCATAACCTTTTAATTCTTATATATATTTTTTGTAAATGTAAAACTGACTATAATTTGTTTACTCTTGCAAAAGATTTTGTCATTTGTACTTCAAAAATATTAGTGGAACCTCAGAAGTTTTTTTTAAGCTAAAGATGTATCCACTTAGTATATCTGTTAGTCACATGAACAGGATGGGAATGCCTCTGAAGCTGCAATGCTAAATAATATGAGTCTTACTGAAGAGATGCTTGCTGGAAAAATATAAAGCCACACAGAAGTGAGCATATTGGAGAGGTTTATTTTTGTCACTCTAGACGAATGCTAGTGATTATGTCAAGATTTGAAATTTTTGCAGTGTTCAGCAACCACCATAAATAAACCCCCACAAGCAATGCAAAACCCAACAACAAAGAAACCCCAGCTTTTGTCCAGGCTTTAAAGAAAGAGACAAATGTTTTAAACTGTATTTAGTATCCTCAGGAATATATACCTTCACTAAGTATTTAGCCATATGATAAACTCAACACTCCTCCAAACCAAACCAAACAACAAATACCTTAGATAAAACTATCTTGGAGTCAAAATTACTTTTAGAAAGGTGATAAAAGCTGTAATATTGGCAATAGACCATTATACCTTGATTTGGCGATACCTGTGGGCCAGATATTGATTTCAGAAAGATAAATACCACTGGAAATGTATATTTATTTAACTAAATCTTAACTTCCCCAGGACAAATTAGAAAACAAATGCTGTGAAGAAGTCCATCACCATCTTCTTTCTTAAGAGTGGTCTTTCTATTTTTTCCCCAATAGTCACTGAACTAGCAAATGCTGATGCCTTTTAAGCTTGATTTTGCATGAAGATGGTTGAGAAAAGAGTATAATACAAAATCCCTTTGAATTGGAGGGCACTGCTGCCTTTGTCTGAATGACAGAACAGACAAAGGAAAGTCCACAGAGTTCTCAGTCTGAACAGGAGAGAAGTGCTTTCAAAGAAGCGGATTTGGCCAGGGAGAGCAGCCAATTGAGGTATTCATAGACTTGTTGGTGGAGGAAACTTGTAAATAGGTCAAACATGGAAAATGAGTTTAGAATTTCAGTCCCAGGAAAGCAGGGAAAACATGTTGGAAATGCAGCTGTATAAGGGTTCACTGTAAGGGGTACCCTAGGAATGTCCAAAGTGAAAGAAATGAATAATTTCAAGGCAACAGATAATCGTTATTGAAGAACTGGGAAAAATCAGCATATGGAACCACAGATCCAACATTAATTTTTTCAATGTTTTCCTTGGTTTTGAAGTGTTTCTATAGTGGATATAAATCTTTCTATGCAGAAAAGTAGAGAAACCTATATCTATCAGGTATATATATATATTTAGTGCTACATATATCACTATAAAGCTGAATACTTTATAAAATTCAGACCATCTTTTGAGCAAAATAATAATTAAGGACATCAAAACAAATCAGAGGTTGGATAGAATGTAAAAAAAAAATTACTGGAATAGAAATCTGCAAGCCTATCCTCTCACCTTCTTTAGTATAATCAATTATTTTCAAGGCAAAGGAAATACAGCATACTTAACTAATCAGAATTGCAATGAAATGGTATATGAATTGCCTATTAGATAAACTTGATAATGAGGTTAGTAAAAAAAACCCCAACCTTTCAAGAGAGGAACCATCTAAAAAGGAGATAGCCATATAGGGTAGAGGGAGTTTATTGTCAGACTTCCTCTGGAGAAACTACTGGAATATATCTCCTACAATCTTTTCATTACTGTCTGCATAGAAGCTCAATGTTTAGAGCCCAAATTAATTTTGCCGATGGTTGAGATTGGGAAGGCTTCATTAATGCAGAAGAGGATCATAATATGATAGTGGCAAGATTGGATAATCTTGAGAACTGGATCACAGATATGGGATGGAATTTAAATTTGAAATACAAGGGTCACATTGAAGATTTCTGATGTGGCTTGGGATGTCACCATTAGAACAGATAGAAGAAAAAGCTTGATCAAAGAATGATGCAAGTAGCAAAAATGATGCAGTGCTAAAGAAAGAAAAGTTGATTCTAGGATATGTCTGCTGAGGAACCACTACAGAGGGAGGGAAGGGAGGATATGACTGGATGAGGAACATCTTCATTATTGCTCTACAACTCCAGTGTCCTATGTTTGTTAAATATAACTGAAGCCAGAAAAACTGCAGAGAAAGGCTAGGAAGATGATGAGAGGAGTTGAGAGAAAACAAACAGACCTTGTATTTTTTAGTCAAGCAAAAGACTGAAAAAGTATTTAGCATAGATCTGTATCTCTTGAACAAGTTCTTGTCTAAGACTACTAGGAATGAGGTTCTTCCAGTCACATATTCCTGCATCTGCTGATATTGGTTCCTCTGCTACTCACCATGGAATTTCTCTTAAAATACAACAGCTCTTCAGAGACTAGGCCTAGGGAATTAAAAGAATTTAAGTAAAATAGCATATGCTTAGATGCTTTCATCCTGTCTTGAACTGCCATTAGATGCATTTAAGGGGAAAAAGCTGTAGAAAATGTGCAGAGTGAAATTCTGGCTCCAGCAAAGACACTCTTGAAAAGGAGTGGTTGTGATTTCCCACCAGCAGTATATTTTGTTTGAAATAAAGTAGCTTGAAATAGTTCATTTCTGTGGTTATACCATCTTTCCATTGTTCACATTCTTTTTTCAAATTTAGAAGTGTTAATGCAACTGGTTTTTAAAGAATAAAAACTTGAGATTATGAAAAACTGGTATTCCTGCAATGAGGAAAGCAGGACAGGTCCTGTTTTGTTAATCTGAACAAATAATTATCAGGAATTTTTTAAAAAACCCCCTCACAAGTCCTTAGACACACTTTCTTTGGAATGAAATGTTCTTAGATTATGGGAGAGAAGAGGGTTGTAATTTTGCTATGTCTTTCACTGTCACTCAATAAATTTCAAAGATTATTGGAAGCAGGTTCACACAAGACTCTGTTATTTGTCTTTTGAAATACTCACGGACTCTTAGGACAGTTCATCTAAATCACTTTGAAACACCCAGCAGCCTGGTACTGTAATGCAAACAGAACTATTTTATAAATCAGTCAGGAGAGCTCATTCTTTAAAAGATATGCTACATTACTGGAGGCAAAAAGCTCTCTGTTTTGTTATATAACAATGACAATAACTCAATTTAAGTGTATAATGATCCAAGTCAGCAGTCTACAGCAACAAAAATTTAATAGGAACCTTATCTAGTTTGCTGACATGTTTTTCTCTAGAAGCCATTATAGGCTCTTCAGTATACAAAACAATTGGCTCTAATCTTTAATATTGCTAAGCAGTAGGGGGCAAATAGGCATTTTAGCACAGCTTTGCTTTTTATAAACACCATTTAATATATTCACGTGCTCTTAGGCACAGAGCTGTATGTCAAATGTTTCTGAAGTTTGGTCATTAGAACAGGCGCTCTCAAAGTAGAGAAACGTTTCTGCGCTCCCGTGATGCCCTTTAAAATGGATTGAATGTCACCTTGTTGCAAAAGCGGAAGATTCCAGTGAGGGCCTTCTTCAGGAACAGTGTGGTTTCTGATTATCTCCTGATGTAAATTAAAGCCATGGTAAAATGAATGTGCTCCAGAGAACCATTATAAAGAAAATCACTCTATTAAAAAAAAAAAAAAATCAAATGTAATTTCCTCCTTATTTCTTTCACTAGTTTTCTATATACTGCATGTAAAGAGTACATACTAATGCCTACACTGAGCAGGTTGTAATGGCCACTTAGCTTCTGATATGAAATACTTATTGGAGTAGTAGTGCTGGGACAAGGACAACAACAGAGGAATATGCTGTCAGAAAAAAAAATACCTCTATTTACATCTCAGTCATGGATGTTCAAAATTCATCCATAGTATTCATTTAAATGTCATTTTTTAACTTTTACAGTTTACAAGGCAGTCAGAGGACATTACATATAAATAAATTTTTAATGGTTTTGGTAATGTTACAGTGCTTTAGCAGTATATATTGGCCCTTCATAATAGAAAGGTAAAAATTATCATACAAAAAAAATCTACTCTTTGTCTGAAACACAAGATTTTATACAGAAGGCACTGTCTGAGTCACCGAGTCCAGTCACATGTCATCACAGATTAATGATATTTGGTTAAGAAAACCTTGCACCAGATGTGTCTCACATACCTCCTTGCACATAAGCCCACAAAAATAACCCAAATACACTTTAATACAGTGAAAGCCAACAGTAACGGAGGAGACATCCCTAGAAGAGAAATGGGAAAGAAGACTATATGGGGTAAAAGGAGCTGTGATGAAGGAGGCATTTGAGGGATGTGAATGAGAAAGGAAAATCTAAAGCTAAGAAATGGAGAGGGAAGGTGTTTGGTGCACACAGAGGTCCAACCTTGGCTAAGTCACACCATGTTTGCCATGGGATTATGTCCCACACAATCATTGCACCTTGTCTGCCACATGGTGTGAGGTTTATTTCACTTCAAATGTTTGTGATATAAATCACTACATCTGAGCTAGCCAGGTTGATCCCTCTTTATCCTAATAGAGAAAACAGGCAATTTTAGGACAAGACCAATTTACAACATGTACTTCAGATGGGATGCACTGAGTCATAGGAGTACCTAATTCTCTTCTTTGAGTCCTATAGGGTTTTTTGGTTTAGATTTTGTTTTCACTCTGTTCATGAGAAATAGATCCTGCTGGTATGGACAATTTCTGCCAGAAATGATATTATAGGACACATCCTCTGTGTCCAACTAGTTTAGGCACTGATCCATCTTCCCATGCATAATGATATGGTTGTGTGTGATAAGTGCTGTCTGTGCTCTGTTGTGATGGCTCTCTTTGCCTTCTCCCTTTCTCTTTATGGCTCAGCTAGCAGAACGAGTTCGAAAGGTTAGTGTTTATGCAGCCAGTGGTGTAGGAAACAAAAAACCAGAAACTGTGAAAAATCATCCTGTGGAAGGAGGATTTTTGGAGTTTCATTCCATTATATTCTTTTCAGTGGCTGCTGACAATTTGCTACTTAGTATTGTCAATCTTTTCTAATGTTTCTTTTCTACAGAACTTGTGGGGTCTTCTTTTTATTTTAATTTTTAACTACCAAATAGTTATCTGACACCTTGTAAATGGGACCCAAAGAATAATGAAATTGAAAGATTGTGTCATGCGAGGATGTTATTTGACAAGATAACTGTACTGCTCCAGCAGCTTCCAGCTGCCAAAGAAGGCAGTTTTGCTCTTGTATTCTCTGCTCTATCCCTACTATCAGTTTTCAGTTGTTTCAGCAGTGAATAGCCGAAGCTGACTTGGCAAAAGAACACAAAAAAAAAGAAAAAAAAAATGGAAAGAAAGAAAAAAGGGAGAGGGAAGGAGACCATAGGGCACCTGTGCTGCTGAAATTTGGAAGACAGGACTGTGTGTGCTGAGGGAATGTAGGGAATGTTCCTGAAGAGAGAAGGAAGAAAGTTTCCTTTTGGCAATAGCATGTTTCTCCCTGTCTTACCTGAGAACAAACATGGTGATTATAGCCAAGCATCTGAAGAAATGAAAAAAAAAAGTTGCAATGACCTAGGAATGGTGACATTTACTCAGAAGCTCATCTAGGCAGGCGGTTTTCACTGCTTAGAGTCCTGAGACAGGGCTTGCACCCTTCTGCTGATGCTGGTGATGCTGAGGGCTTTCAGGATTTGAAGGGCTTCTCAGGAGGCTTTGTGGTTTTAGATCTGTGAGTAGGAGGAGATTGAGAGGCTCAACTAAATGTTTTCCATCAAGTTTAACAATAAGAGGTAAATGTGGAAAAGAAAGAAAAGGCTTTGGAGGTTATGTTCATGTTTTTATTAAAGGAATCTCACAGAGTTTCCTTTGGCTATTTTTCTGATTCCTCAAGCTGGGACCCTTAGAGATTAGGTAACATGCTGGTAAAGCATTTCCACTTCTAAAATACAGTGTTGGGCTGTCATTAGACCCTTGAGATGGCCTCATGTTCTCCTGTCTGTGGTTAAGAAGGAAACTTGTTTTACATGCACTAAAATGCCTAAGGAAAAGTTGTTACTCTTCCTCCACTGACCACCATGAAGCTGTTTTTGTTCCAATTAAAATGTCTTTGGGTTTTTGGAAACATTTAACACTTTTTACTTGCTTTCCTTTTTCCTCATGAAAAGTAGTGGGGTCTAACACCTCTGGAGAGAAGGTGAGCCCATGTTTGATGGAGGGCTATTAGCTATTGGGTGGTGAAGTGTGAACTTACCTTGTCACACTAAGGAAACTGACAGAGGCAACATCTCATTTTCCTATCTTTAGTGACTGCTATAAGGCAAAATGATTTTTGAAGCCTTGGGAAAGAAAAAATCACTATTAGAAAAGTCTTACTGATTTTATAATTGCCGACCTCATAAGTGGCTGCTGACTGACTTCCTACCAGCCAAAAGGAAATTCCTAGTTCCTTTAAGAGGAAGTGGACTTAAGGAAATGTCTGTCATGAAGCAAAACCATAGGCTCAGATAATTTGACATTGTTTATTTCTCTTAGAACTCATTCATTATGTTTCTCATTCTTTTTGGATTTCAGAGGCTTATTTCAGAAAATGAACAGTTCAATACTGATCTGTGCTAAAACAAACACATGGTACATCTGGTGGATTGTACATCTGTCCTCAGACAATAGGGGACGATTGGACATTCTCCAAGATGGTATTATGCCATAGGCTGTGCTTTGTCTTGTGTCTTACTAGAGATTTCAGACTCTCTCATTTTTGTAGCAGTGTCTTCAGATAAAAGCGTTTCATTTTTGAACTTTTCCCTTAGCAACCTTCAGGAAGTTTTATCTGTGTTATCATATGAGTACAGACTGTAAAATGAAAATATGGTATAAAGCCAGAAGCCTGCAGTTGACTCAAATAGCTGATTAAGGGGGTACCTCCTGCACAGAACTATTTGAAGATTCAGGGCCCAAGTCGACAATATCTATAAAGACAGAGATTGGAGAAGACTAAATGATTATATAATGATGATTAAACACCAAAGCCTTTCTCTAATAAAGAAATGAGGTATGACCTAATTACTACTGTTTGCTAGTAAAGATTGATCCATTTATCATTTCACTCTCTGTAATGGTTAAAGTATTTCCCCTCAATTTTTAATAAAGTGGAACTTCTGAAATGTTTTCAAACTTTTAAGTTTAAGGCAAAGTCAACATCACTTACTGAGGCTCAAGTAGTCACAATTGAATTATGATGACCTGAGAAATTATTCTGCCTTAACTACTTTGTGTTTTTAGCTCACCTCAGTACAATGAAAAGTGATGAAATTTTAAGGCTAAACCTTCAGCTTGTCAAAGTTCCATCCATTTTTTGCTGAGAAGTGAGTCAGCAATTGTAACTGAAATACACTAAAAGCATTCACATCATGGACTAGGTTGGCTTGGTTGACAGAATAACCTATGTAGCCATTGAAATTTGGTCAAGCTTCCTCAAGAGTCAGAGTTCCAGCATTTTTGTCTGCTGTCCTGGGAAGAGCAATGGAAATCTACATTTAACTCCATGGGAAGTCCCATGCAAAGTAATTTAAATGTAGGGATATATCTGCCTTCTCCTCCTGGCTTTGAAGGTGTTATTCAGCAACAGAAGAACAATACCATTGTGATGATAGTGGTTGAATTAGATAGCACACGCTTGTTTTTGTTTAAGAGAGGACATTTGTTTTAAAATATGGTACAGAAGAGATAGCCATGCCAGAATCCAGAATTTCCTTTCTTGGGCAACTGGTCTCATGATACTAGTGTTTGTGATTCTGGTAGAATCACAGTTTAGGTAGAATTTGTTTGTGATTCTGGGGTCAGTCCCATATCTGACTGGACATACAGCCTTTCCCCTGGTACTTTGGGATTTGCACAATAGTGTTTTACTTGCATCGGGTTCCTGTGCTGTCGATTAAGTGTTGCCCAGAAGAGAAAAGTGAATATCAGCTGGCAGGCTGACAGTGCGCTTTTTGCCATAAACCTTGCTCAGCCTCAGACTGTTGATGAACAGAGAGTGAGGCACCTTTACTATAAAACCCAAGTGAAGCCCTGTGTGCGACAAGATGAAGGCTTCAGGTGTTTTAAACTTGTAAAGGCCAGTGCTGTCCAGAAGAAGGACCAACCACTAATGACAGTTCCTACTTGAAGTTCAGACACTTTCAAACCTGTTGTTATTCATCTGGGCTGTTATGGGGAAAGAGGATTGTAAATGACTAGATCAGATGATTTAGCTGTAGAGTGCTTTCAAGATGGCAAGCAGCACACATGAAATATGCTTGTTGCAATTCCACCAGCACACTCAGAACTTCATCAATGAGGCAAACATTGAAGCTAATTTCCACTGCTCCCATGGAGCTGTAGTGTCTGATTGCATCTGTTAAACTTTGGAAAAACATTAATAAAATAACAAACTATTCAAAACTTTATTAGGACACTTTTGCTTATTTCCATAGTTTTTGAAACCTTCAGTAAAAATGTTTACTGCTGTCATTGATGGTTAAGGAATATATATGAAAGATTTTTTTCAGATTTTCCTCAGTATTTTTTATTTTGAATTTAATTGAATTCAAACAAGGATCAGTTTATGGATTTGTCCATATTAAAAGTGTATTGCTCTGTGTAGCTACTGTTTCTAGATGACCTGAGTTTTTGCCAATAATTGTAGTGAATATGGTAGCTTCATTTTTCTGAAATGAGAAATGAATGGATGTTGGGGGAGAAAAGCAATTATTTACAGAAGGAGACCTGAAGGAATTGTCCAGCAAGCCCTGGGCAGCAGATACTGAAAGGGAGGAAGCCTTTCAGTATCTGCTGCCCAGGGCTTGCTGGACAATCTCTTCAGATCTCCATCTGTTAATAATCCTTTTTCTTCCCCAACAATAAAATGGACTGATAAAACATTACAGCTCATGTAGGACAAGTTTAGAAGTTATTCAATTTATTGCAGAGTTGTTTTCTTTACTATGGTTGGTATTGTTACAGCAAAAAAATGAAGGCCATAGGCTTGTGATCTGCTTCTCTGCTGGTAGCCTGGTAAATATGTGTCTTTGCTTCACAGGCAAGCCAGGAGGTTTCTCTCTCTTGCCTCTTCTTTTGTCTTCTCTCATTTCTACTCCCTTGACCTTTACTTCTGCTGGTGCTGGAGTAGATCAAATGGTGCTTTTGACACTTAGAATTTTAGAAAATGTTTAGTTTAACTTTGGACTTAAATCTTTTGACTTAAACTTTAAATAAAAGATGTTCACTGTTAGGTCTTTGGTCCTCTGGAGAGCTGAAATTCATTGCTCCATAAACCTGTACAATTGCAGCCACAATACTGTGCTTCCTACTCTTCTCCTCATGCTATAGATTTTATGATTTTGCAATACGCTTTTTGTACTGCAGCTGTAGAAACTCCTTTTCATTTCCCTTGATTTTTCCAAGAGATCTTTGCAGCACATTCTTAATACCCTCAGAGAAGACCTCTAGTTCCAGTGGTTTGCCTGTGTTGTTCTTCCTTACCTTGGAGTTATATCACATGGGGTCCCAGAGAGTTCCATAATTCCCAGGTTCTGTTGTGCCCCACACTGTCAGGGACATCACTGTCCCTTCTGTGTCTCTCTATTTAAAGGAAACCCAAGAAGGAAGAAGTGACCCATGCTCTACCAAGTCTCCTGAGGTGACTGATGAGAATGCTAGAACTGCAAGCCACACTGTGACTTTTACCTTCAGTGTAGGAATAGCCTCTGGGTTGGGTCTAAATTTGTGTGTTATTGAAGTGGGCGAACTGTTCCTGTGTTCGCCAAAGAGAATGAGAGAAGGAATAGGGAAATTAGCAGTAAGTTCCAGCATTACGACAGATCAGCTGGGCTACTGCAGGAAAGATCTGTTTCATTCATCACCTGTGAGATAATTATGTGAAAAACCTCTATTTCTGTTAAATTGTAGGATCTATGTCTTAAAGCAATTATTTATAGAGTTTCTCCAACTGTAGCTACAATTCCTCACCTCTGATGTGAGAGCAGATTTTCAGAGGCCTCCCACAGACTATTTCTCCCTGCAAACATATTCTTCTTAACATTTTTCCGCTAAACACAAGGGAAAAGGTCAAACTTTTGTTGGTCTCTGTGTCTGTCAGACACATGCGCAAGGGACAGTGAGGCTAGATGCTTTGGAATATAAAATGAAAAAAAAAAGTATCTGTTTTCAAGGTCCTTGATTTTCATACATTTAAAATGTATAGTCTGTAAAGGGCTGATGTAGCATTTTATAGGATATTAACCATTTTTCTCCAATTCTGTCCTTCACTTATGATTATATTTTGCACATAGAATTGAATATTCAGTTAGGCGCAAAATTATGGAAGCAAATTTTCCTGTCTGTAATTGCACAGTTTGCTTCAGTTCCCCTTTTAATAGTATTTAGATTCAGTTAAACATGCAGTTTATCCTCCATGTTTAACTTAAAGTACCTGAAAATTTAGCTCCATATACATATATATATATATATGTATGTATGCACACACACAAATATTTGCTATTTACAATGATCAGATCCTTGATTTTAAAATGCTGGAAATGATGAAAGAATTATAAAGTTCATATTTGCTAGCATCTTTGTATTTATTTTATTTTGTAAAAAATCCAAGGCAGCAAGCAATTCAGGGGAAAAAAGCATTGCAATAATAGAGAACAGGAGGTCACCGATGAAACCTTAGAATCAAATTTCAAATATAATAGAGAATAAAATATTTTAGATCACTTTCAAAAGCTATCAAGCCAAAGAAGCCTGGCACTCACAAAAAATCAAAAAGCATTAATGCATTTTAGCACCTCCTGCATGGGATCTAGAAGGAGCCATTGCTTATCAAACACAGTTTTCAGGCTGTATAAAAAACAATTACAAATAAAAAAAAAAATAGTGCTATTAAATAGTGCTATTATTTCATTGTTATGACCTCCTGTTTCAGGATAAACCCTGATGGCTACTGTAAAACTGCCTGAAAGGAAGCATACTAACTCACAGTACATGTGTAAATTTTCTTGTAACTACTGAGGGATGCTGGTTTTTGTGCTTTCTTCATGAGCAGGGCTGTGGGGAAAGTAGACATGGCTTCTGGCAGTGGCTTGGAGCTTCAGGATGCTGCCACATCCATGGCTTCTGGCTCCCCGTTCTCCTCCCCAGGGAGATGTGGCTGCTGCAGCAGACATGAGTTTACAGCTGCTTGTTGTGACCAGGGTGATGTGGGACAGTCACAGCATTCCTGTGAATCTGGCCAATGGCCTTTTTATAGGATGAAATCCTATCCTTGTGAAATCAATGGGATATTTGCCATCACAGAGCCAGGGTTTCTCCCAGAAGTTCCTTATTGTAATCTGAGATAGACAGGCAGGCATCTCTGGGAGTGTTGAAAAAAATGCCTTAACTTGCTCTGGTTTGTTCCTGCTAGGTCCAGTTTTCCACTGCCTTCTATATGAAGTTTAATTTCTTTTTGTGTCTGAGGTCTGGCAGCCTGGGAATTAGCTTGGACTACCTGCTCTGTTTATCCCCCCACCAGGGCAGGAGGGAGCTTTTGACTCACGCTGCAGTAGAAGGCTGTGCAACAGAGCAGATGAACAGTATCCCACACTTCACCTCCTGTTTTTACTTTTCCAAATTCCTTCCTCCCTGCTTGGCTATTCATTTGCAGGGTGATGGTGATACAGCAGGTCTCTTCTCTCCCTCCTCTCCTCCTTGGTGCAAGCAAGGTGGCTACAGGGAAGGCGGGTGACAAATGAAAAGGACAGGGTTTTCAAGCACAGCAAAGCACATCTGTTGTTTCTCAGATTAGAATTGAGCCTATAATAGTTGTCTGACAATTTGCAAGCCGGATTTATAAATCTACCCTTGTAAGAGGCTGAGTTATAAATGCACTGTGCAGTTTATAGAACCTACCAGCAAATCTTAACTGCAGGCCCTTGATTTATGCACCATCTTTTAAAACAATAATTTTTAGTTCATTTTTTACTGAAGTATGTCAGTACATGGTAAGTCAGAGAAAAAAATTCCATATCCTATATGACATTAACAAATCTTAAATCAGATCTGTAAGTCCTACAACGGATTTACAAATCATACCAATAAATCCAAAATAAAACTGTGTCTTTTTTTTTTTTTTTTCCCCTTTGGCTTACAAATTCTTATTTTGCAGATGCTTGGTAAGAAAGTGATTTATAAAGTAAGAATTCGAAGTTCAACTACCAGCATGAACAGCTCTAAGAGGTCTGGCTCTCACATCTTATCTGAGCCGTTTGATTTACAAGCTGTAGTCAAGCTCTCTCTATCAGAGACTTTCTCCTGAAACTTGGAATTGTTTATTATGAGATCTACAAAAGGTTAAACTCTCTGTATACTGCAGATTGACTGGCCTGGCAGTGTTATGGAAAAGGTGATACCTAATCAGATTGCAGCTGGCTAAAGTGCTCTGCATAACATTTGGTTGTCAGAGAAAACAAACAGCAGCTGAGCAACAAATTCTTGAAATGTTAATAAGCTGAGATCCCTGACTCTTTCTTCTTGCATGCATGGGTAAGGCACAGTGCACACCTTCAACAGCTACAAAGACAGAGGTGTAGGTCCACATGCTGCTTTGCACTTGTTTAAGTCCTGTTAGAGGTAAGTTGAAACATAGGTCACAGGCTTTATGTATGGACATAAGCAACATGCATCACCTTGTGTTTTAATACACTGCTGAACAGGATTGTAGCTGATTCTTTTTCAGATTTGAGATTGGATTTTCTTTCTAACTCATGTCAATACCTTTGAAATTCATACAAATAAAAATGCCAGACAATTAAAACTACATAATTACAGAATGCATTCTGGAGGCTGAAATCAATGTAATAATCTGTCTCCTTTCGATGAAAAAAAATCTCCACCAACAATCAAAAACAGCTTCAATGACAAGACAATATTTAATTTATGGAGTATTTATGTGAATTTGCTTCTGCTTGACAGATGAGTCCCCACTAATCAGATAAGTAATTTAAAAATCACTTTCTATACTCTAGAATGACCTCTTTTAAGTGCCCATTTTTTCTTTATTGATAGTTAAGCTTTTCTTTATCTCATCTAACATGTTTTCCTTCTACCTACTCTTCACCTCCTATTTATAGATTTAATATTAAGAGTCCTTTCCTATTAAAGAACTCAGCAAATAGACTGTGTCCCATCTACTATTTGGATTCACTCACTGACCTGTGCGTACAACACCTTGTAGGTCAGAGGTTGCTTTCTTTATTGTTTGAGCTCCTTCAGAGGTTCTGCGTATTTGCAGACAGAAGACACTGTGGCAACCAAGTTATAACACAATCTACAGACTCATGTTAGTATTGCCAAGTTCTTAAAGTTAATTAGCGTTTGCCTGAACTCAGATGCAAATGCTTGGTTGTGCTTTCAGGGTTCAAACTCATAAGTGTTAAACGTAATACATTCGGTGGTAGAAAATAAGTGATCTTATACAAATACAATTGGAAGCTCATTTCATATAAAAGAAGATTATTTTAGATTTCTGAATTATCTGCCCAATATAACCATGTTGCCTAGTTTTGGAGCAGTTATTGCTCCTGCCAAAATTTAATTAGGACCAGCATTTTTACATGCAGATGTCTTTGTATCATGTACCTGACAAAGCTAAATGATACCAACTGCAGCTGTCGGAAACATGTTTTATTGGGGCTGAATTTCACTGGTTTGTTACTTGATTGGTCTAATATTCCCTCCAAGTACATAACTGGCTGGGGGATAGCCAGTCAGTACTGCTCAGTACTCTGGCCTCATTATTCCTGGTGCTGCTCAGGACTTTCATGCTAAGTTCAAGGTTGTCATGTTGCAGCAGAATCCATTCAAAACTAGAAAGTCCACTACTCTTTTGTAGTAAATTCACTGAAACTCCTCAAAAAGTGAGTGGGATGATTCTGAGTGTGATAAATGTGATGGTTTGACAGACAGCTACCTGGATTTGAAGAAGTGATGTGCTGGTGCCTACTGATTACACAGTGATTATTTAAATCCTTGTTTGTTGTTGGGAGCTGTTTACTGAACACAGCAGCTCATCAAGAAGAGACTTCCCAATCTGAACAAATAAATCACTTAATCCTAATAGCAAACAAAGTGTTACAGAAATAATGAAAGGCTTCAAGGAGGGTGTGGGGCTGAAACATGGATGAGTAACTTAGTCAGGGTAAAGTTTACTCACTTGTGCCTGTCGGTAAATTTTCCGGAACCAAGCAAGTAAATGTCAGGGCAGCAGTTGTACTGATAACAAGATATTACATAATGATAAACATAATTACAACCATGGATCTGTGCATTTTTTTTCTTTTTTAAAGAACCCAAACCCCTAATTATGATAGTGGTATGGTTTTAATAATGCATGGAGCTGTTCCAGAATAAGCAAGTATCTATTACTACTCAGGAAAACTGTGTTTTACTTTACTTGTGCTTGGTTTTATCCAAGCATACTGAAACTACTTCAGAAAGAGCTATGGGATTTGAAAAGCCATTTGACCTATGATGAAAAGGAAAGCAGGAATCCAAAAATTTGCTTTGTGGCTTCCGTAGCTTTAACAAATCAAAGGAAATCTCACATATAAAATGGCATAAATATATTTACTCTACTACCTTGGAGAAATGGATACACAAAACTATGCAGACAAAGCTTATGCAGATCTGGGAAATTGTGAAGTTGAAGTTGTCTTTGTTTTTGTTATTGAAGTTGGCATACATACATACCTAAATGGGTGTTTGGATTTTCTCAACTACCTACCAAAATTTCTTCCTTGAAAATCCTCCTCTGAATAAACTGAAACCCCTCAAGCAAGGATATAATAAAGAATTGGAAGTAAAAGGTCTTCTCTGCATTGCTCTGCACTGACCTGGAGGAGGAGGAGAACATCTCAGGGACCTTATGTGTCTTGCCAGTATATGACATCCAGTGCTGGCAGTTTAGGCCACAATACTAAATTCAAGAATGAACTTTTTATGATCTAAGTATAAAGTGTCACTTCAATGGCTCAGAATTTTGTTTTACAGTTGTATGCTATGTTTACTAGCAATTTGTGCCAGAGCAAATGAGTACAAATTCTGGCCCATGGTATAAATAGTAGAACTTATCAAAATGTCTCTCTACTCTTCTTGGAAAACTCTATTTTTCCTTTAAAAATATGAGAATTCTTTATTGAAAACAGAAAGCAAAATATTTATTTCAAGTTGCTCCGATATGATTTACAATGTCTCAGTTTATTTAACCAAACCAAGAGGTTTCATCTGGGGACAACTTGATGTTAAAAACTGTAGTTTTAAATTCCTGGGTTTTTTTCTAAACTGTATCTTTCTAGGGCCCAACTGTGATTTTCCCATCATTTGAAGTACAAATAGCTCATACCTCATTCACCTCAATGGGTCAGCCTTTCCTGTCTGTACTGCGGCACAGATTACTACAGGGACTTCTTGCAGTACAAAATGGAACGGTTGCTGGAAAGTGGTTCAGAGGAAGCATGTTGCTTTGTGAAAATGGGAGTGTTTGGCTTCTAAAATACAGTTCTTATGAAGTTTTGTGACAGCTTATAAGGATCATATTGAATAGTGAAGTCAAGCATTTGCTTATAGCACTGCTGAAATGTTTTGCTTCAGTTAAAAGACATATATTCATATTTCTCAGAAAAATTATTCAGCCTTTGGCTAAATATTTTTTTAATTGTCTTTTTAAATTTCATTTTTTTACCCAAAGAAGTCAAAATTATACATAGAAATAAGACATTCCTTTTTAAAACTTATATTTTGAAAACATTCCCAATCATACAACTATTTCTGAAGAAAAAAAATTGTTTTGGTCTGTTCTTTCCACTATTGTAATGGACAGTTTTGTAGTAGTATTCACACACAAGCAAGTGCAAACATGCACAGACTTCGTTGGCTGATATACTCAAAGAGAGTCCAAGCATTAAAGATAAGCCATTACATTTTACTGTGCGTTGTAAAAGGCTACAGCCATTTCTCATCACAATGAAAAGAGAGGTGGGAACATGTGTTTCGTATTTAACTTTTGAAGTTTTCAGCTTGTTCTGGACAGAACACACTTGAACAATAAGTTGTTACTGTTCTCAGCTCTATCCAACCCTATCTACTACTAAGAAGGTCATGAGGGGAAAGAAGAAAGCTCTTTCTGGGGAGCTGGGACATGGAAAGGCTCCATAGGAAGACAAGAATAGTGACCCTCCATACTAACTTCTCTCTGTGAGAAGAACGAAGACTGTTTTCCTGGTCCTTTCCATTGCATCCCCTTCTTCTCCCTTGGTGGTGGAAACCATCCAGCTCTCACATCCCAGTAGCCCCTGGCAGTGAAGAGGAACTGCTCTGGCTTCTTTCTGTATTAACTCCCTTGTGAATTAGACTCAGATTTGATAGAGATTCTCTGTCTCTTGGAAAAAATGCACATTATTGGAGCAAGTTTGCAAATATGCTGGTTTACAGAGTTTAAAATTATTGTTAACCTTTCACAGGAAGTCATGAAGAAGAAAATAAGGTAACATTTTATGAACTGATACAGCTCTTGACAGCTCTTTCAATGAGTCCCCACATCGGAGGAGATTTAAAGTAAAGGAGAGACTCCTGATGGGATAAACTTTTTCTTATGTCTTTGAATTACAGGTCAGGCTTTGCTTATAACAATGAAAAAGAAGTCAGAGCAGGTATTGACTTCACAATGATGCACATCAGGTTTGTGTACTCACACAGACATAAGTGAGAATTCAAAGCCAGACACCATCTCGCAGTGGGAAGAAATGGAAAATTAAACCTCTCATTATTGCACTGGAAATTATAGGATTATATTTATCACCCATAGCATATACCAAATGTTGTAGCCAGCTTTGCTGAGTGGATTTGGAAGAAAATGTCTAGAAACTAGAGATTTAGAAATAGCAGTTAAAGAAGGAAATAGTAATTGCAAGCTGATTTTTATCTTTGTGGCATATATAACTTACAGTTTTCTTAAAAAAAGAAGAATTACCTCTTCAGCCTCATCTACTTTATAAGTTAGATTGCTCTGCTGACTAAAGAAGCAGCTTAATGAAGATCATATCCTTAAACAACTGCATCAATTTGGCCAATAGACCAAATCACTGGGTCCCTTAGATGCATTTGACCTGACCCTATTCTTACTGGCTTCACTTGCGGCAGGGATTTAATTCACAGTGTTTAATTTCCAGTTCTTAATATTCATCTATGCTGTCAGTTTATTTGATAAACATTTAATATTAATCTAATTCAACAGGGTGATGTTTAAAACTGAAAAACTTTCTGCCTTTTTTTTTTTTTCCCACTGCTATTGTAAGTTTTCCTCAAAAAAGCAAATTATATAGGAAAGAAAAAGTCCTGACAGGAACATTTAGAGTTTAGTAGTGAGCAGAACACAAGCTGTCAAGCATTTTTCTTTGAATTCTTGACAAAAACTGCCCAAAAACCAAACCAAACCAACCAACCAAACAAAAAAACAACAAAAAAACCCCAAAACCACAACATAAAAAACCTGGCACTTAGAAATATTCTGGAGTTAATGTGTGTGTCTGAGGAAGAGGAGAACTTGACCTAAGTGTTTAGTTTTATCATTTTGCATTCTTATCAATTACAAATTTGCTTCCAAACAGGATGGGCTGTGAAGTGTAGCCCTGTCCAGGTATAGTGGGTATTTCAGGTTTCTCAGGCATCCATGTTCAGTGAATGGAAGGAATTGTTAAACTGTACTAAATAAGAACAAAAGCCCCAGTGAAGTATTCCCTTACTTAGAAGCTGCCTTGTGTTTCAATCTCCTTATTCAATTACATCATGGGACAATATGCAGGAGACACTGAGCTGGAATCACATTAATCAAATAAAGAAACTGAAAAGGACTTCTTCTCTCAGTATCATTTTATTGAGACTAATATTGTAAATGTCTACAGTGTCCATATCAAAGAATCTGGATTGATTTAATAATTTTAGGCAAGCTTATAGAGAGTATCCTCAGTACATGTCCATCAGCATATGTTTATAGAGATCATTGCCCTCATACTGACTTACATCAGCCCAGGGTTTACCTGGTAACTTCAGATCCCAGCCCTCTTGGTGAGTTTCTGGATGAACTCTGGCTGATTCACTATGCAATAATGATGAAAGAGAGCATCTTTATTTGAAAACGTGTGGTATGTACTGTTACCCATGTGAGAACTGGCTGCTTTTTAGCAGGTGAAAGGTGGCAAGAGACTCTGTCATTGCCCTTACCTTCCACGGTTGTGCTGGTGCCTCTGCTGCCAGCACAAGACTGGGCCTGTTTTTCTGTGCTCAGGGAACACAGAAGGCTGCCAAGAGCCGATGACTGCCAAGGGTAAGTGATGACTAGGAATGTAATGAGGTAAGGAAATGCTTCTTGGTCTTCCTCCTCCTCTAGTACACCCATATGTGGTCAACCGCGATCTGGACTGAGTACAATGTTTGAATCAAGACAGATGCAATAACCCTTAAATCTGCCTGTGACAAGCTGAGAGAGAAAGAACTGTGGTTGCTCCAGTTTGGCAGTGCTGACTTGGTGTTTTCACAAAAAGTGCTGCATTTTTATAAATATGAATGGATTGCTTTAAGTCATTGCTGTAATTAGGCCTTCGTCGATCCTAATCAAGGGTTTGTCAGCTAATGCAGAATGGAATTTGAAAACGTGTGTAGGATGTGAATGACAAAGCATAGGGGCTTTATTTGCAAATCTGTGTCAACAAGCTGTATGAGGGGATTTTTGCCTGCAACTTGCCTTCTTAGTAAGTCATGTGCTCAGTGACAGAGGTAAGGAAGATGGCACAGACAGGGGGAGGTCTCACTCTTTTTGCTCAGTTTTCCTTTGTTCAGAAGATTTCTCTTGCCACACCAGGGGAGAAATGATAACGCACAGTTATCAAGCCACTGTGATATATCGACAGCAAAGGTGAGATTGAATCCGATCATTATCTGACCAGAACATCATCAGAAGAGATAGCCAAGGACTTCCACATGTCAATTGTCTGTCAAAGTGTCTGGCTGATGGCTGTAAATGGCAAATACATCCTCTGAAATACACATCGGTTCTGGAAAATTTGCTAAGGGGAACAGGTCGTGAATGACTTAACTATCACTAATAGTGATCTGTAATTATTACCTCGTTAGGCTGCGTTAAAGCCACCCCCTGGGAGAAGCAATGAAGTCAAGGGCACATCTTGGACAGATCTCCCCCTGTAGACCTCTCTATGGGATTACCTTTGTGTTTAGCCTCGCTGTTGAAATAATCAATTATGTTCATCTTCTAATTAATGAACTAGTATCCTTTTCATAGAACATGCTCATGCCGTAATTACTGCAATTGCGTTACCAGTGGAGAACTCGGGGAATGAACGTGAGTGCTGTCGAGCTTGAATTGTGTGCTGTGGGGAGGCAAATGGAATGTTTCCTCTGCTGTTGAGTGGACAATTTATGATGAGAAAATATGGAAGAATCTAGTCAAAATGCCACTAATGAAACAGCTTTTTTTTTTTTTTTTTTTTTTTTTTTCTTATGGTGTATTAACGGTTTCTTTTATGATGAGAATTTATTTGCATTTTAGTTTAAGCATTTATCTCAACTGCAGGAGAAAGTCTATTCTGTATACAGGAAAAGCCTGCAATGCACTGTGTGTGGAGAAAGAAAAAAGCATTCTGCTTCCTTCTATTTTTTTATACTATGTTGTCAAATATTTTTGTGTATAAGACTTCAAAATTCCATGGTATCTTGAAAATCTTTAATAAAAAGTGTACGTCAATATTAAACGTATCTGAATAGAGGCTCTATGAGGGGTGAACTAGATGGACAGTCTGATCACTTGGAAAGTGATACTTTCATTTGGAATGAGTTTATCTAATAGTATTTTAGACTTTATGTCAATTAAATTCTATATTGGAAATCAGAAGAAAAAAATGTGTATGTAAAACTTTATTAAAGCCAAGTAGAAATGTCATAATGGTGACTGGGGCAGTTCTTTAACTGGTGTAAATTAGCCTGGATCCACTGAATTACTAAAGGACCTAGATCTTTAAGTCCTAGTTATAGGAGTAGTTTTTCTATGTTTCTCCTGGAATTTGAGAATCATCTACAAATTTATTTCAGTGAATCAGGACATACAGCAATGCAAGATAGCAGAGAGGCACTAAAGGGCTCTTTGTACATAAAAGAAAATGTCTGGACTCTTACTACACTGCCGCGTGATCCGTGGGAATACAGGGAGACGGTCCACACTCACGGAGGGAGAAACAGGAGTGGAACACTTTATTAAAGGAGCACGAGACTTATATAGGGTTCGGGGCGGAAGCTGCGAGAATAAGGA